>CM056058.1:69939189-70539189 GCA_029574335.1 Rana kukunoris | reverse complement strand
ATCTCGGCTATGGAGACGGAGAATGAATTTCTCCATGGCAAAAAAAGCCGCAAGACCAGCCGGGAGAGGAAGCAGGGCATCCTGGAGTCGATTGCTGCCAGGGTCAATGTCCTGGGCTACTCCACCCGGACTGCTGGGGACATACAAAAGAAAATAAATGACCTGCGGCGCAAGGTGAGGGACAAGGTGGCCTCCATCAGGAGGTATGAGAGGGGCACAGGTGGTGGTCCCCCATGTCCTGTCACCCTGACCGCAGAGGAGGAGGAGGAGGTGGTTGCTCGGTGCCTGGAGAGGGAGCAGGTGGAGGGGGTCGCAGGCTATGACTCCGTGGAGGAAGGCACAAGGACAGGTAAGTGTTTTTTAATCCCCTATTTGATGTTTTGCATTTGGGGGGGGGGGGTACATGTGCCAAGTGTGTGGGACCACCAACATGTGTCTGCTTTGTGTCATCCACAGATGACGGAGCTGGGCCATCATCTGTCAGCCTGCATTCCACCCCATCCCCCCCACGCCATCATGTGCCCGAGCCACTGGGTGGTGAAGAGGTTGTGGAGGAGGAGAGTGGCCACACCACACCTGCCGAGGTGGTTGTGGAAGATCCTGCTGTGGCAGAGCAGGACTTTTCTTTGGTTTTGTCTGTCTCCTCCCCTTCTCCTGGCCCGTCTGTCGTCCCCTCCCCCATCCTTGGAAGCCCCTCAAGGGCGACTCCTTCCACCCGAGGACATCCATCTTCGGGCCCCAGGAAGGCGACCCAGAAGACCAGGGGGGTGTCTGATGGTGTCCAGGACCAGTTGGCGAGGGATCACGCCAGACAGACAGAACAAATGGGGGCCATAGCGGACCACTTGCAGAAAGTGTCTGACAGCCTGGGCTCCGTTGCCAACCTCAGCAACGCAGTGCAGGATGTCAGCTCTAATTGCGCTGCAGTGGTCACCACTTTGGGGGAGGTGCAGGGGGATATCCAGCACCTTACTGCAGCCGTCCAGGCCAACACTGCTGCCATCCATGGGAACAGTGCTGCCATCCGGGAGCAGGGGAGGCTGAGTCGGCGGGCCCAGCATTACCAGGTGACCCGTCAGCTCCGGATGCAGGCCCAGACGAACACATACCTTGGACGGATAGCCAGGGCCTTGGAGGGCACGCAGGCCACACCTGCCAGGAGTGGCCCACCTGGGGATCAGCCACCTCCAGATGCCCCCCCACCCCCACCCACTCCATCCAGGCAGCTGCGGAGCCAGAGAGGGGCCCCCAGAAGAAGCCCTCGGCATCCCCGATGAGGCCTTTTTTTTGTTGCTGGTTTTATATTATTATTTTTCACATACTCAGGTCATGAGTTTATTTTTTATTTTTCTCAGGTTATGAGATTATTTTTCTTTTATTGATCAGGATATGATCTTTCTAATTTATTTTTGTACTGCACACGGTCAGGAGTGCAGGGGACAGTGTGAATGGTGTGTGAATGTGAGAGGGTGGCACTCCTGAAAGTAAGGGGTGTCACCCTCGGCCGTGGTGGTGAAGTGAACCCCACGGCTGAATGAATGATGTGTGAAAGGTGTGTGAATGGACAGTGACATCATTGGGGCCTTGACGCTGGCGTTACTGCTCCCAACTCCTACATGCTGGACTTGGGCTAATCCAATGCGATGTGCATGATCTAGGGACATCAGTGGTGTACACGCGTGCACTGTCTGTGTAATTAATGTTTTGGGTTAGTGTCCAAAGATGCCTACGGCGAGGACCCTCCTGACTGCTCTTCCATCAGCAGACTGGGTGTCCTCTGGCAGGGGGGGACTGTGTGGGTCGGGGGTCAGGTCATCACGTATGTCAATATGCAGGCCTTTTTTCATAGCAAAGTTATGTAGTATGCAACATGCACCGATGATCTGACACACAAAGGTAGGGGAATACAATAGGGCCCCCCCAGACTTATCCAGGCAGCGGAAACGGGACTTCAGGAGCCCAAATGTTTGCTCAACCACTGCACGGGTTTTGATGTGTGCTTCATTGTATTTTCTCTCTCCTCTGGTTTGGGGGTTCCGGAAAGGAGTCATTAGATGGGGTCCCAATGCATATGCAGAGTCACCTGTAAGGTAAAAGACAGGAGAATGTTAGTCATGCATGTGCGATTTCTGTTGTGCATGACGGGAGGGGATAGTCATGCCTGACTCCCATGTCACTCACCAACCAGCCAGCTGTCCCCATACATGTTCTGGTTAAATTCTGCTGGGATGGGGCTCTGACGGTATATGAAACTGTCATGGCTGGACCCGGGGTGTTTGGCACGGACGTGCCATATGAGGCGTTGGGCATCAGCTATCACCTGTACGTTGATGGAGTGCCAATGCTTCCGATTGCGGTATATGTGCTCTGTGGCACTGGGGGGCTGTAGGGCCACATGTGTGCAATCAATGGCCCCCACAGTGCGTGGGAATCTGGCAATGTTGTAGAAATCTGTCATTGCCTTCTGCCGCAGCTCCTCAGTGGTGGGTCTGATGAACTGGTTGGACATGCGTCTGAGGATTGCAGGGACAACCTGGTGCACACATCTGCTTATGGAGGATTGTGACATCCCAGCCACCACTCCACTTGTACGCTGGAATGATCCACTTGCAAGGAAATGGAGTGGCTGCACTGCTTGTGATCGGTGTGTCTTGCTGGTGATGTCATCCTGCAGGGTTGTGGTTAGTTCAAGTATTGCATCAGGGCTGAATCTGAATAGGCGATACACCTCCTCATCCCCCATGCCAAAGAGGTTCATACGAGTGCGGTATATCCTCTCACGTGCCCGCCTTCTTGGTTCCAGGGGACCCATCAGTAGTTCTAGGACCACGAGTGCCCCTGGCATGTTGGCACACAGAGGTGTTGTCCTTGCAAGTGGGGGTGCTCAGCAAGCTCCTATCGTCGGTAACGCTGCTGTAGCTGCTCTCCTGCTGACCTGTGACCGTCTGGAGTAAAGATAAAGCAGCCTTTTGTAGAAATAACTTTGCGCCGGACGGATCAGATACGCGCGGCGCATGTAGCCAGCGTATGGTGCTAATCCGTTCGTGAATTGGGAAATCTCCCTCATTTGCATATTTGCAGGGGAAATCAATGGGCGCGACTGATGCGCCCAGCGAAAATAAACGCTGACGATACTCTGGCGTCGGAACGTTCCGCCGGTCGCAAATGAGCCGTTATTGGGCGCATCTAGTTTGGTGGGTACGGGCACATAGAAACGTCGGCGCATCAGCACAGTTACGCGGCGCATATCCAAATACTCCAGCGCAAGTGTTCGTGAATCTGGCCCTTTGAGTGTTTCTCTACACGGCTTTGCCCCAGTCTGGGATATGTGCCAGACCTTGCGCATAAATGTGCGTTTCTCTGGAAACATGGGAAAACCACACTAAAACGTACCTAGCGCTTGCAGTGCCATTCAAGGGACTGTAGTCATAAACAATTTTACAACTAATATATTATTACTATGGATAAATAAATAAATAAATAATACTACAAAATTATACCTGTGGTATGAAATGGCCGTGGCCTTTATTTATAGGTATAAATGAATTGTATTATGTAAAAAACAATTCATAAATCAAAATTAAATAATACATTTAAATATAATAACTCATTTTATTAGCATATAACCATATATATATATATATATATATATATATATACTATAAAAGTAAAATTAGCTTAGCTATTTAAGCTCTAGCTAAATAAAATGAAATATATCATCCCCTTATAATAAGGGATCAAAACCTCATAAAAAGGCCACAACAGGGAGGGAGGGTGGTATGCGCTTCTCCAAATCTTCTCCGTTCTTCTGCCACAGATGACGCATCCTCATTCTTTTTATAGGGCTAAAGGACCGTTGTTAAGGGCAACTGACAACAAAGGCTTCACCAATCATAGGTAAGTAAGAAACTGTTATTTTTTTTATTTATTTTTTTAAATTTAAACTTTAATTAATTTCTTGGTATGACACAATCTCATAGGTGGTGGGGGCGGGTACATTTCATGCCCCGCCCTTCACCTTCATTCACTACTAAAATAGGTGCAGGGGCTACATGTTTAGGTCACGTATGGCAGCCCTCTAAGCTGTTGGGTGACAAACGAGCAAAAAAAAGCTAAAAAACTGACATTTGGCATTGCACAGGTGTGAATGAGGCCTTAAAGGGGTTGTAAAGGTAAATGTTATTTCACCTTAATGCATCCTATGCATTAAGGTGAAAAAACATCCAACATTACCGCCCCTCCCCCCCATATATATGGAAAGAGCTGTGTAAATTGTCAACACTATATAATTGTAGAATTCCTGTCCTAAACAGGACTGCTAGTAAATTTAGTTGTGCTAGGTGGTAACTAGCCTGGCTAGTCGTTGATCAAATGGGTTTCTCCTAATCAGTGCAGACACCCCCCAGTAGTACAGACCAGTCCCCCTTACAGATCTCAGACAGTGGTGTGTGTGTCCCTCGAGCCCGGGCTCCTCCTCCTCTGTGGGTTTAAACAGAGAGGAGGGCCACCGCCGGATGTACCAAGATGACCGCGGCTCCGGAGCTAGGCTGAAGCCGCGGCCTTTCCTAATGCTATGGCCGCGGTGGCAATCCGCGGCCAATCCGAAAGGGGTGACACGTTCGGATCACGGAGCAACGGTGATCCGTTGAACCACTAGCGGGCAGGTTAAATAGCGGGCAGGTTAAATATCGGCCTAATTTGGATAAAAATCGCCTGATGCCGATTTCTCCAAAATGGCCGAATATCGTCCGATATATCGGTCGACTTCTATGCGAGATTACAGTGAATTCAGTTTATGAGTAAATATGTTTTTCTTAGCCAATCAGCAGGCGTTTTTTGGCCGCTGAGGCTGCTGGGACACACTATTTATTTGGAGAGAGTCAGGTGATCTGGGTTCTTTCCACCCAGACTGCAGCCTTGGAGGGTGTGTGTGTGGAGCAGTGTATGTCCAAGGAACCCAGCAAGTAGCTGTGGGTGAAGCTTGAAGAATACATCGGGTAACTGTAAGCGAAGCTTGGAGAGTCCAGCACGTAGCTGTGAGCTAAGCTTGTGTGGGATACTGTGAGTAAAGTTGTTGCTATAGGAGACAGCCATTGCTATGAAATACAGATTGCTGCATTCAGCTTAAAGGCCCTTTTCTGTATTACTGTCTGCCTAGTTCTATTTTTGTCTGCGGAGTCTCCCTATTGCTATTGCATTTGCCTAAGGATATCCCCTCTCTCCCCCTGTTCCTGTTAAGAGAAAATAACTCTCTTTGTTTCTTTTTAAAAGTAACTGCTGCCATCTTTCCACCTTTCACTTCACTCATCATGCCTAGTAACCTGCACTTTGAGGAGGGATGTCAGCACTCTCTGACTCTGGTGGTCACCACCAGTACTCTGGAGGTCGGGGAGAGCACTACATAATTACTTTTAATAATTAAATAAAGCCACTTTTGGACATTGTAAGGATTTATTTCCCATCAATCAAGATATATTTGACTGCTATTAGAGGGTCAAGAGACATATTTATCCACCTAATTTTAAGAAAGAATGGGACTGCTTTTACAGCAATTACCAAGCATCTGTTTTTAAAGGGCCTTGCTACTTCAAAATACCGGTCCTATTTTGTGTTAAATTGAATTTAGCAATAAAAGGAAAAAAGTCGAGATAACTGGTGCCCAACAAATTTTTCATCACACCAGGCAGCAAGGTCTGTCTGTTTGGTCCAGTCTGAGCAACGTTTTATTTTAAAACATCACTGTACAAGCTGCTCTCAATCCCAGAGCTATTTTAAAATTACAATGCTGTAATTTCCAGATGTAAGAAACAACTGACTTCCAATCCTGCTAACAAATGCAGCATATTTCTGCAGTATAAGATCACTGGAATGGTGGTGATCTCTTGCTGCAGAGGCATATAGGGTCTGGGATCAGGTCAAGTAGACTGACTGTCCTTCAGGATCGCCCTATAACAAAACAATTACTTTGGGTACAATGACCAATCGCGTTCTGCGATCCACCGACCAAAATCTGGTCCAGATACCCAAAGCCAGATACAAGTCCAAATGAGAAAGAAGGTTTGCGGTACAGGGTCCCAGACTATGGAACGCTTTACCAACCAGCATTCGGTTGGAGGAAAACCACCTGACCTTCAGAAGACAGATGAAAACTCTGCTCTTTTGATGTCAAGAGAGATAGGAACAACGAGCGCCCAGAGGCGATTTAGTTCGCATGTGCCGCGCTATATACATTTTTCATCCATTCATTCATTCATGGCTAATTGTTTTTGTTTTATTTCTGCCTGGAGTTCAAGTTTAATCACCAAAATCTAAAAGAAAATGTAAATGTAGGTTGTAACTACTAAGCTCTTACTTAAAACACTAGTTTCTTGCCCATCTCTGGCACTAGAACCTGAGTCATGAATCATTAACAAGAATGCACTAAGAAGTCATGCTATTTCTTGGTCAGAAAATACTGAAGTAGTTGGTTCAGAATGACAGCCAGGCAATCACATTTTTAGAAGCAAAGCTTAGCATTTGCAGCAAACATATTTATTCTTTTCTTTTGAATATACACAATGAATGTACATTTAATTTTTAGCTTCTTTACAATAAGTGCAAAATAAAGAATTTCAAATTTTTAGGTAGCTAAGAGATGATTACAGATACAGTAAAAAGAAGCATGTCCTCTAAATTTTTTGAGGGGGAAACTTGCATGATCATATTGGACAATCTGCAGTCTTGCCCACTGGGCAATTTTTCAGCTTTCAGTGCTGTGATGCTGCGTACACACGGTCGTTTTTTCAAATAAAACAACGTTTTAAAAAACGTCATTTAAAATGATCGTGTGTGGGCTTTACGACGTTTTTTGTCTTCTGAAAAACGACCAAAAAAAAATTCGAACCTGCTTCAATTTTTTATGTCGTTTTTCAAAATGTTGTTTTTTGTGTCATAAAAAATGATCGTGTGTGGGCTAAAACGACGTTTAAAACAACATTTTTAAACCCGTGCATTCTCAGAAGCAAGTTATGACGCAAGCTTGAATGGAACAGAGTGCCGTTGTATGTGTTGTACGTAACCGCGCTTTGCAAGAGCATTTTCAGAAAACGATGGTGTGTAGGCAAGGTCGTTTTTTAAAATGAAGTTTGAAAAACTTTGTTTTTTTTTCATGAGAAAAAACAACATTTTTTACAAGACAAAAACTGACCGTGTGTACGCGGCATAACACTATGCATAAAAATTACTCCATCATGCAACACTGTACCCATGTGAAATGTGTGTTCTTTTTTCACACAAATAGAAGTTTCTTTTGGTGGTATTTAATCACCTGTGGGTTTTTTTATTTTCTGCACTATAAATAAAATGTTAAAAAAAAAAGACAGAAAATGTTGTTAAAAAATGCATTTTTCTTTGTTTTTGTTATAGAATTGAGCAAATTTGTAATTTTTCTTCATAAATTTTGTCCAAAAGTTATGCTCTAGACACTTTTTTAAACATTTGCTGCTACAAAAACTCCTAATACACAGAAATACACAATATACAGTTGTGCTCAAAAGTTTGCATACCCTGACTCTGGCTTGGTATCAAGAGATCCCCAAATTTTCCACTTCTTATTAATTGATTAAACAGTACTGATTGGCATATTCAAGTCTTTGGATATCTTTCTATATCTTTTTCCATCTTTGTAAAGTTTCATTACCTTGTTATGCAGGTCTTTTGACTGTCCTTCTCTACCCCCTCATGGCTCAGTGTCTAGCCTGCTTAGTGCCTCCATGTGAGAGCTAACAAACTCATTGACAATTTATACACAGACACTAATTGTGATTTAAAAAACCATGTGGGAAATTAACATTTAATTGCCATTTTAACCTGTGTGTGCCACCTTCTGTGTCTGTACCAAGGCCAAACATTCCAGAGTATGTAATGTTTTTATCAGAGCTATTTGGGTGATTTCTGTTATTATTATGATTTAAAAAATGTGATAATAAATGGCTTCATGTGATTGCTATCCTCAAATTAAAGACAGTTTTTTGGCATAATCAGTCATATTTTCAATATTAATGCCAAAATGTTACAATTTCTGCCAGGGTATACAAACTTTTGAGCACAACTGTATGTACAGTTACGTAGTTCCCAGATGTGTATAGGTTTATAATTTGTTTTATTTTAAGTTCTTCGCTGTGTTTTATTCTTTGTAAATTTATAATTATGTTTAATTGGTACAGTATGTAGCACCGTAGCCTTGTGAGATATGACATTTCGTTCTACCTTGTGTCCTCACGTGTAGTAGAATGACAGTAAACCTTGACTTGACTTGATATTATTTGGTCTTTGTGAAGGTTATAGAGTCTACAAGCTATGATGCCAATCATTGAAAATTGATCATTCCTGATCACACCTGATGTACTGATGGCCTATCTCATTTCTTGAGACACTAACAAGCCAGGACAGAAAAATACCCCCCAAATGACCCCTTTTTGGAAAGTAGACATTCCAAGGTATTTTGTAAGAGGCATTGAAAGTTTTTTTTACAGTTGTAATTTATTCCCACAATTCTTTGCAAAATAAAGATGTATTCTTTTTTTCTTTTTTTTTTGGCATCTACACCCCAAAACACATTCTGCTACTCCTCCTGAGTATGGTGATACCACATGTGAGACTTTTTCACAGCCTAGCCACATACAGAGGCCCAACATGCAGGGAGCACCGTCCGGTGTTTTAGAGACATAAGTTACACATCAAATTTTTGGACTACCTATTATACTTTTGAAGGCCCTGGAGCACCAGGACAATAGAAACACACACAAAATTATCCCGTTTTGGAAAGCAAACACCCCAACACATAATCTAGGAGGCATACCTTTTTTGGAGAATGTGCAAAGAAAATGAAAACACATTTTTTTTTTATACAAAGTTGTCAATTTAAAGGATATTTCTAACACATATCTAACACATAGCATGTACATACCAAAAATGACACCCCAAAATATATTCTGCTACTCCTCCTGCGTATGGACATACCACATCTGTGAGACCTTTACACAGCCTGGCCACATACAGAGGTCCAACATGCAGGGAGCACTGTGCACTGTGCACTGAGCACTGAGATAACTGTGATGGCACTGATGTGTCAGGGATGAGAAGCACTATGATGGTACTGATGAGCACTGTGATGGTACTGATGTGGCATGGATGAGCACTGATAAGCACTGTCATGGCACTGATGAGCAATGTGATGGCACTGATGTGGAACGAATGAGCACTGTGATGGCACTGATGAGGCAAGGATGAGCACTGTAATGGAACTGATGTGGCACAAATGAGCACTGTGGTGGCACTGATGAGCACTGTGATGGCACTGATGGGCACTGTGATGGCACTGATGTGGTACAGATGAGCACTGTGATGGCACTGATGTGGCACAGATGAGCACTGTGATGACACTGATGTGGCACAGAAGAGCACTGTGTTGGCACTGATGTGGCACAGATGAGTACTGTGATGGCACTGATTTTTGCACAAATGAGCACTGATGTGGCATGGATGAGCACTTATATGCCATGGATGAGGCACAGATGAGCACTGATGTGGCACAGATGAGCACTGTGGGCACTCCAAATCCAGCCCACTCATGCTACTGCAGTCTCCCTCTTCTCCTCACATGCCGTATTGGTTGGTGTGAGGGGAGAGCTGAACCGGACTTGACATTGGACCAAGCGATCAAGGGTCGATGTGATTGGCCCTTTACCCCAATCCGTAATGCTCTGGGTCCCGAGGACCCAGCCATCACTGACACTGAGTGAAAATGATGTCTCGCGTCAATAAATAATTAGTGATTAATAAGCTGCTACCAAAAAATAATCAGAAGATTATAAACATTGGTATATAAGGAAAAGGGTGCGCTGATAAACAGATAAATAGAACTAAAACAAAATTAAAGCGGATGGTTCACCTTAAATAAATATTAAAAGCCAGCAGCAACAAATACTGCAGCTGCTGACTTTTAATATTAGGACACTTACCTGTCCTGGAGTCCAGCGGCGTCCGCAGCAGAGGATGAGCGATCGCTCATCACCCTGCTGCTCCCCCCTCCATCCACGGCGAGGGAACCAGGAAGTGAAGCGCTCCGGCTTCACTGCCCGGTTCCCTACGGCGCATGCGCGAGTCGCGCTGCGCCCACGATTGGCTCCCGCTGTGTGCTGGGAGCTGAGAGTTCCCAGCACACAACGGGAAAAGCCCGTCTTTTGCCCGAGACTGCGGGCCGGAAGTGGGTGCGGATACCTGTCTTTAGACAGGTATCTGCACCCCCCTCCCCCCTGAAAGGTGTCAAATGTGACACCGGAGGGGGGGAGGGTTCCGATCAGCGGATCTTCACTTTAGGGTGGAGATCCGCTTTAAGATTGAGTGTATAGTTGATGGCCCCTACATGTAGGTAGTGGTTTTGCTGGGTGATCCAGTGCAACAGTCCCTGAATAACATTCACAGTAGCAACATAGTTTTGATAACCTGTGCTTAAAAAAAAAAATAGTGTGCAAAATACAAAACACCACAGAGTGCAATTGTGCGAGTAATGTTCTAAATGTCCATGTGAAAATCTTGATTGTATTAGATCAAGCTGGTGCTCATATGAAATCACAGTAGTGGTCCACCTTCACCAATATGAACAGTCTTCACCCGAAGTGAACAAGTGAAATGGTTCCTTACCAGATGACAATAACCCTTAATTTGATACCAAAATAAGGAGTCATATACAGCTTGTATAGGGAAACCTGTGGCAGCAGGACGTATTCCACCCCACAGGTTTCCCTGTACAAGCTGTATATGACTCCTTATTTTGGTATCAAATTAAGGGTCATTGTCATCTGGTAAGGAACCATTTCACTTGTTCACTTCGGGTGAAGACTGTTCATATTGGTGAAGGTGGACCACTACTGTGATTTCATATGAGCACCAGCTTGATCTAATACAATCAAGATTTTCACATGGACATTTAGAACATTACTCGCACAATTGCACTCTGTGCTGTTTTGTATTTTGCACACTTTTTTTTTTTTTTTTTTTTTAAGCACAGGTTATCAAAACTATGGGCCAGATTCACAGAGCGATTATGCCGGCGTTACAGGAGATGCGCGGCGTAAGTCTAATTTTGCGCATGCGTTTCAATGCGCCGCATCCCCAAAACGAGATACGCAAGAAATCTACTTTTTTTTGACCGGCGTAATTTCGATAGACCGGCGTATCTGTCTGCGCAAAACTGCGCTAAAAACACCATTGATTTGCTATTCAAATATGCAAATGAGGGATTTACGGGGATCCACAAAAGAACGTTGTTGCAGCGCAGGCTACGCGCTGTGCGCAACAGCTGCACGTCCTGTCTAAAATTAGACCATATAAAAGGTGGTATAAAATTAGACAATCCGTCTACATGTCAGCTAAAGCAACACTGTTAGTGAGGAGCTGAGCAGTCACACTTGCTGGCCAACAAACTTTATGCCAAGATGCCCGGGGCATCCTTGCTCATAGCTATACTAATGACTTTAGAGGAGCAAAGAAGGAGGAGGGCATGGAGGAGGGCACGGAGGAGGGCACGGGAGAGGATATACCGCACCCGCATAGACCTCTTTGGCATGAGTGATTCTGAGGTGTATCGCATCTTCAGATTCACCCCTCATGCCGTCCTGGAATTAACCATAACCCTGCAGGATGACATCACCAGCCGAACACACCGCTCACATGCAGGGCAGCCACTGGTCAAGGTCCTGGCAACACTCCATTTGCTTGCCAGTGGCTCTTTTCAAAGAACAAGTGGAGTGGTGGCTGGGATGTCACAATCCTCCATGAGCAGATGTGTGCACCAGGTTGTCCCTGCAATCCTCAGACGCATGGCCAACCAAATCATCAAACCCACCACTGAGGAGCTGCAGCTGAAGGCAATGTCAGATTTCTACAGAATTGCCAGATTCCCACGCACCCTGGGGGCCATTGATTGCACACATGTGGCACTCCAGCCCCCCCATGAGACAGAGCACATATACCGCAATTGGAAGCATTGGCATTCCATCAACGTACAGGTGATAGTCGGTGCCCAAGGCCTCATATGGTACGTCCGTGCCAAACACCCCGGATCCAGCCATGACAGCTACATATACAATCAGAGCCCCATTCCAATGGAATTCAAACAGAACGTGTATGGGGACACCTGGCTGGTTGGTGAGTGACATGAGTGGCAGGCATGACTGTTCCCCCCCATGATGCACACATCACAAGGGGCACATGCATGACTAACATCCTCCTGTCTTTTCCCTTACAGGTGACTCTGCATATGCACTGGGACCCCATCTCATGACTCCTATCCGGAACCCCCAAACCCCAGGAGAGGAAAGATACAATGAAGCCCACGCCCAAACACGTGCAGTGGTGGAGCGCACCTTTGGCCTCCTGAAGTCACGTTTCCGATGCCTAGATAAGTCTGGGGGTACCCTGTTGTATTCCCCAAACTTTGTGTGCCAGATCATCGGTGCATGCTGCACAACTTCGCAGTGAGAAAGATTGACATACGTGATGACCTGACCCCTGAACCAGACAATCCCCCCCCCTAACCGAGGATACCCCGTCTTCTGAGGGAAGAGCAGCCAGGAGACAGCTCACATTAGGCATCTTTGCATGTTAAACACACACATTAATCATGGCACAATGAGAATGCATGCATGCACACCACTGTGGTCCCTAGCACAGACACATCACATCCTCATCAAATTGGATTAGCACAAGCCCACCATGCTGGACTTGTGAGCAGCAACACCACGCCACGGCTCCAATTATGTCACTGTACATTCATACACCATTCACACGGACCTGGGGATCACTTCCCCCTGGTTCTGGGGAACCCTTCTCCACTACAAATGAGGAATGTCACCCCCACATTCAGAAATCATTCACAACACCAAAAAAAAAAACAGCAAAAAAAAAAAATAACAGGAAAAAAAAAGTCCAGAAAAAAAAAGGGGGGGGAAACCAAATTAATGCCGCTGGCATGACCACGGTCACGGCCCCGGCTCCTCAGGGGAGACTCATGGGGGGGGGGGTAATCCGGGGAAGGAGGAGCAGCCCCTGGTCTCTGCCCACGTCTCCCTAGCAGTAGGGCGTGTGGCTGGCTCCAGCCAGGCAGGCAGGTTCAGCACTCTGTCCCGGCTCAGCTTAGCCTCACAGCAGCAGTGCACCCGGGAGCAGCAACCCTCCTCTCCCCCCCTGACACTCAGGTAAGCCCGCACCGACTTAGCCTGGTACACCCCCTAGGACTGGATACGGCCGTCCTTTTCAGGATAGCCACGGTCCCCCAAGTCGCCCCCCCCCCACCATCTCACACTCCATCCCGCCGCTCTCCTCACCCCTCCGAGACCCCCTCACCTCTCCACTTTACCACCGCTCGGAGCTCGAATATAGCTCCTCGGATTGCGGCCATAATTGCGGGAGGGCGTCCCAGGAAAGTCCGCGGCTTCACCCGCGGCCTAGCAGGACGCCCTTCCTCGCACGCCGAAGGCTAGCAAGGCTAGCATAATTAGATTACCTCCCATCTTTGGGCCCCCCCCGAGGACCCCCCCCACGCTGTAACCCCTACAGGCCCCTTTATCTCCCCCTGCGGCCCCCCTCCTGTACTCAAGCCCCCAGCTCGGGCATAGTATCATAATCCAGCACCCACCCGCCCCCCCCTCACCCTCCCTGGCATAGGCCTTGTCTTTCACAATCTGAAAGCTACACCCCCCTTTTGCATAATATTGATCCAGGGTAAGACCGATCGCCTATTGGGATCAGGAAGGAATTTTTTCCCCAGGTAAGGCAGATTGGCACAGCACAGCACGCCTGGGGTTTTTCGCCTTTCTCTGGACCAAAAACTGCAAAAAAGGAGGACATAGAGTAGTGACAAATTCGCTTTACTATTTCCTCCTCCCCAGCATCGCCTTAACCCCCCCTTTTTTTAATTATCAATACGTTCCCGTCTTTTCTGCAACTATGGGTTATCTGAAATACTCAGAAGAAACCATCTGGGAATTAAAACCATTTGCCTCAATACTCCCAACGGTCACCGAAAATGCGCTAAAAAGCAAACAACTGTTAAGAATTAATAGACGATTAACAGAAAAAAATCGCATTAGAACGCACCAGCCCAAACCCATTTCCTGCGCTCTGGTCAACACTAGATCAGCAGTAAAACACCGGCAAGAAATCCATGATTTCATCCTTCTACATGATATAGACTGCCTCTTTATCACAGAAAGCTGGCTCACAGGCGACTGCAACACCATTCTGGAAGAATTGGTGCCTGCAAATTATCGCATACAAATGCAGAACAGAGTGGGGCAAAGAGGGGGAGGTCTGGCGGTAATCCACAAGATTCACCTCTCGATCACCAAACCAGTCCTCCAATACTCGCTTCCATTCATGGAAACCCTCACTCTTCAGCTGCAAACAAACCCCCAAGACACGGTTCATATGTTACTGTGCTACAGACCCCCGGGCCCAAAAACTGACCTTGTCCCGTCATTAACAGAATTTATCCCCTCTTACACCCTAAGCATCAAACACCTTTTGGTGCTTGGGGATTTCAAACTCTGGGCCAACTCATCTTTGGCCCCCGTTGCTGACGCTTGCATCGACCATCTAGAACAGGAGTCTCCAAACTATGGCCCTCCAGGTGTTCAGGAACTACAATTCCCATCATGCCTAGCCATGTCTACTAATGTCAGAGTTTTACAATGCCTCATGGGAAGTGTAGTTCCACAGCAGCTGGAGGGCCGTAGTTTGGAGATCCCTGATCTAGAAGGATTAGGTCTGCAGCAATTAATACGAGGCCCCACTAATGCCTCAGGCCATACCCTCGATCTCATTTTCAAACAGGATTTGGAAATTGAGATCGGGCAAAATGAGCCACTACCATGGACCGATCATCATGCCATTAAATTTAAACTCGCCAGTCACCTCAGGCCAAATAAAACAAGAAAACCGGTGATAACTCACTGGACCAGGTCTCAGAAGAAGCTCCACTCGGAACTCTTCAAAACCACCCTAGGGAAAAAAATGTCACCAATACAACATAAACAAACAGCAGTAGAAACACTAGACGCCATCAACAAGGCTCTACTTCAATCTGCTGACTGGGTGGCACCAAAACGCAAAACTTGCATTCGGAAAAACAACGCTGGCTGGTTTAATGACCAGCTGACATTGTTAAAGCAAGAGCGTAGAAGAGCAGAAGCTGCATGGAAAAGGAGTTCTTCAGATAGAAACCTCACTATTTATAAGACAATAACAAAGAAATATCATAAGGAAATCTTTATGGCGAAAAAAATCATTTTGCCAACATCATCTCCAAGGCCATAAACCGCCCTCGCGAACTCTTCAAGCTGGTTTCACAATCGATGAATCCAGCCTGCCTAGAGCCCCCCAATGCTGATTCACAAGAATTTTGCAACAAACTATCGGATTATTTCATAAATAAAATTGAAAGAATCCGACTAAGCATTGAGCAAAATGGAATCTGCATGAATCCCAAGCCTGATACTAGTGTACACCCGCCTCAAGCACAGAAATTCACCTTGAAACCCATCTCCATCGCTGCCACTAAAAATATCATTGGGACTGCGCAACAGCACAGCACCCAATGACATTATTCCCACTAAACTGCTGAAAGAATGTGCCGATTCAAGGAGGGCATGGTGCCTGCCTTGTTGAAACAAGGTACCATAAAACCTATCCTGAAAAAACCCACCTTGGACCCGAAAGACCCGAACAATAGGAGACCCATAACGGGTCTAAATGTTTTCTCCAAAATAATGGAGAAAGAAGTTGTACAACAGTTACAACAGCATTTAGAAACCCAAAAATTACTTGATACGTTTCAATCAGGCTTCCGGCCCGGGCACGGAACCGAAACTGCTCTGGTAAAAATATGGGATGACATCCTAGAGGCCGCAGATGAAGGAGAATCTTCTCTCCTGATCCTGTTGGACCTAAGTGCGGCCTTTGACACGGTAGACCACGGACTACTATTGGCTAGGCTAGCAGAAGTGGCCAAAGTCACGGAAGAGGATCTACCTTGGTTCTCCTCCTTCTTGGAAAACAGATCACAAACAGTGAAATTGGGATCTTTCACGTCAGAAATACGTACGGTATCATGCGGAGTCCCTCAGGGATCCCCCTTGTCACCAGTACTATTCAACATTTACCTCCGCCCCCTCTTTGAGATCATCAGCAACCAGGAGCTACTTTACCATTCCTACGCAGACGACACACAGCTGTATCTCTGTGTTAGCAACGGAAAGGACCATTCGATGGGATTAGAGAGTTCCCTCACTCTTATAGATAACTGGATGACATCCAGTTATCTAAAACTCAACGGTTCAAAAACAGAGCTTCTCCTGTTTCATGCAAACAGGAAAAGTCTCCCCACCTCAACTTGGATCCCACCGCCCATCCTGGAAAAAATCATCACCCCTAGCACCAAAGTCAAATGTCTCATTTTTGACTCCCACATGACAATGGATGCACAAATAGGGGCGGTAGTCAGTGGATCCCATCATCTGTTGCGCCAGTTACGCCGACTCGCCCCTTTTATTCCTAAAGAGGACATTGCAGTCGTGGTGGGAACAATCGTCAATTCCAGACTCGACTATGCAAATGCCCTCTATTTGGGACTTCCTAAATACCAAATCACTCGTCTACAAGTCGTTCAAAATACGGCTGCTCGATTAGTGACTGGTAAAAAACCATGGGAGTCAATCTCCCTTTCGCTAAGATCTCTTCACTGGTTGCCAGTGAAGGACAGAATGACTTTCAAGGCACTCTGCCTTACACACAAGTGTATTCAAGGAAACGCTCCCCAATATCAATGCGAACAAATAAAAGCCCATAACCCCAATCGCACTCTGCGATCCACAAATCAAAACCTACTGTACATCCCAAAGGCAAGATAAAAATCCAAAGGAGATCGGAGATTTGCTGTCCAAGGACCGCGACTGTGGAATGCACTAACCAACCACCATTTGGCCTTCAGGAGAATGATTAAAACTCATCTCTTCTGAAGGCAGAGCCTTCCTTCATTCCAAGAATGAAAATAGCGCCCAGAGGTGATTCAGTTCGCATGTGTTGCGCTCTATAAGTTTTTCACTCACTCACTCACTCACCTGGTGGCCTGCCCCCCAAGGCCACGGCAATTCTGGTCAGGCCAGCACTTAGTGATGCCGTATTGGCCTGGATAGCCTGGGTGAGGGCCCTCACATCCTGCCCAACGTCTGCTGTAGTAGTCTGCAGTACGTTTAGGCAGTTTGTAAGAGCCCGGGAGTGGCAGTCCAGGTCCCCAAGCGTATCCTTTATGGAGGACAGGCTCTCCTCCATCCGCCCCAAAGTCTGGCTGACCTGTCCCAGATGGCGGGTCTGAAGGGCCTGGTCCCTTCTCAGATTGGCAGGCAGAACCTCAGCCACACCCCTGGTCTTCTGGGATGACTTCCTGCCTCCAGCTGATGCTTGTGGCCGAGGAGAAGGCCCTTGGGAGGGGAGCCCTGTTGGGGGAGGAGTGGGAGGGGCTAGCCCTTATGGAGGGCTGGCTGCTGCCAGCCAGAGAGGAAGACTCCTCCTCCTCAAACTCCTCCTCCTCCAACTCGTCCAAGGACTCCGGCCTTGTCGGGGGTCCTCATCAGGCTGTTGTCCCTGGGATAGTGCGGTCAGGCCAGATGGCCCAGCACCCTCCTGCACATCTGTGAATGACACAAAACATTCCCAGGTTGGAGGATCCACACACTTGCCACATATTCCTTTCCCCCCCTCCACCACACATGCTACACACCAGATAGGGAAACAAAAACCTTACCTGGCATCACGCCTTCATGACTGGAGTCATAGCCAGGCAGGCCCTCCACTTGTTCTCTATTAAAGGTCTGGGCCACCGCACGCTCCTCCACTGTCAGCCTAACAGGGCATGGTGGGCCCCCTCCTGTGCCCCTGGCATGGGCTGCCATTTTGGCCAGCTTCTTTCTGACCAGACGCCGGAGGTCATTGATTTTCTTGACGATACCCTCGCGTGTCCGGGTCTCCCCCCCCCCCATGCATTCACCTGGTCAGTAATGTTCTGCAAAATCTCCTTTTTCCTGGCCGGGGGGGGGGGGTGTTGGTACTCTCCGGGCCGTGGAGGAAACGCCCATATTGGGTAATGGCCCGGGCAATAATTTGTTTCTCCCCCAAAGAAAAATTGCTCTTCCTCTTCCTCTCAGTCATACTCATACAACAACTCTCTCTCAAACAATCAACAAAAATCACTCACAAAAACAAGCAGGAAAAATCAAGCAACAAAACAAACAAACAAAAATCTATCAACCAAAAAGTCTCACAAGCAGTCACCAAAAAACACTTTCAAATATATTCTACCAAACACTAGATCAAACAGTCAACAAATATAACAAAAACAAGTCACAACGCATCAAACAACAGAACAAAAGCACCTTGCTGTATAGGAAGGGATACAAAGGGATGTACTTTTGCAAAGGAAGTGCGTTTGTGTCTGTCTATTTATGCTGTCTGCGTAGTTCACTAAGTTGCCCGGGTCCACTTCCAATTTCACTGATTGCGCCGTTTCCGAGTTGTGAGCATGCGCACAGAGGTGCTGACCATGGTCTGCTTCATGTGCGCATGCGCGAGCCGGCCGGCCCTTCATTTGCATGGGGTCACGGCTCATTTCAATGAAACACGCCCACGTCCTTCCCAATTTGAATTACTCCGCCTCGGAATTAACGTTACACCGGCGCTAATTTCTGCGCAAATACTACGAGAATACGGTGATTGCGCCTCTACATTTCGCCGGTCTAATGTAAAGGAGGTGCGCTACGCTGGTCAAAAAATGCGCCAATGTACGTGAATCTGGCCCTATGTTGCTACTGTGAATGTTATTCACGGACTTTTGCACTGGATCACCCAGCAAAACCACTGCCTACCCGTAGGGGCCATCAACTATACACTCAATCTTAATTTTGTTTTACATCACTGACACTCCCTGCTGCGCGTCCCAGGGGGTGCATGAGAAGCGCATGCACGGGAGGATATCAATAGACGCCCTCCCAGAACTAGTCGGCCAAGCTGTAGCCATCATTCGGTTAAAATGCGTTTGGCAAGTGGTTAAAAAGGAAGTGTTCTTTTTCATGTAACTAATGTGAATTCATAGAAAATATATACACTATCTTTGTTGTAATAAAGAGAAATATGAAAATATGAACAGTGGTATTCACTATTTCTATGGATGCACCGATACCGTACTCGTGCAAATGCTCCCGATATCCAAAACCTAATATCCAAAATCCTTAGTGGTGCGATTTGAGCCCATACAAAATGTATGGGCTCAAATCGCTCTTCAAAGAATTGCTTGCGATTTTAAGAGGAATGTGGTGTGATTACTGTCCAAATCGCATGCGGTTTCCCCCACCGCTCCTTTGTGATCAAAGTATAGAAACACAGGTAAGGCCCCTATCACCACCTATCAAGTGCAGCAATGGGCAAAAAATTTTTTTTATTAAAACATTTTTGTTATCACAACTCACATGTTAAAACTACATAATATATCTTGCATGTCAAATCCAAAACAGGGCTGGAGGAGATGAATAGGTGGTCTGCCCCAAAGCTGACATAACTTCTGCCTTATACCCACAGGGGTCCCAGAACTGCCAACATCTCCTCCAGCATAGCTCCTAACTGTCCCTGATTTTGAGCGACTGTCTCTGATTTGGAACAATGTCCCTCTGTCCCTCTTTCTTCCTCATTTGTCCCTCATTTTGGGCTGATCTATATAGTTGTATATAAAATTTACTTTTTATCTTTCAAAAAGTGTTTCCCATTTCATCCAAATTCTAAATTGTTGCATTTGTAAATTTTACAAGCCAATATAAAGGATTAGGAGTGGTAAAAAAATAGCCCTTGTAGATTTGATAAACTTTTTTTGGTTAAGGAGGTGTGACAGGGGACGTGTCCTATGCCTACATGTTGGGAGGTATGCCTCTAGCTCTGTGAGCACCGCAAGCAGCCATGGCTTTGGATTTGCATTTCATTCATAACAGCTGTGTTTTCTATAGAGTGAGGCTGTGATTGGCCCACAGCTATTGCATGGTACCTGGGGCAAGCAGAGCACCCTGTACCATGTGATTAGCTATAGCTTTTTAGAGTGCCGCCGTACGTGTTGTACGTCACCGTGCTTTGCTCATCATTTTTTTTTAAAACGATGGTGTGTGGGCAACATCGTTTTTAATGATGAAGTTGGAAAAACTTTGTTTTTTTTTCATGCCGAAAAACGATCGTGTGTACGTGGCATTAGGGCCTCAAGAAATGAGATATGATCAAATATATACTGTATCCTATATACCAGCCCTCAAAAAATCCACTCGCCTGCTCGCAAATTGCTTGTGGATTTTGAGGGCTGGCGTGTGGGCTGCCTGTGGGCGGCAGCGGAGCACCCCCGGCAGCCTGCGTTTGTCAGAGCGATAGTAGGGGAAGAGAAAGGAGAGGAGAGACGCTGCTGCCTGGTTGATCAGCGCACAGGGAACAGCTTTCATTTCAATAGCTGTGTTCCCTGCCGTGCACCGTCATATACAGCCCCCTCCCCTGTCCGTGCACTTTGATAGACAGGTGACCCGTCCCAGGAAGGGGGAGGGGCTGTATATCTCGGCACACAGCGGGGAACACAGCTATTGAAATGAAAGCTGTTCTCTGAGTGCTGATCAACCGGGCGGCAGTGTCTCTCCTTTCTCTTCCCTTACGGGCCTACACAGTACACAGGTACAGGCATAAGTGATATATAGTGTGTGTACAGTGTGGCACTTTATCATAACAGCTACAGGGGAGCGCTGTACCTCTCTCTCACATTACACAAAGAAAACACTATGCTGTGCTATTGGAACAAATATGCAGCATATGAACAGTTATCAATAGAATCCCCAGTGTGCATTAAATTTTATTTTATTCCTACATTGTATGCACATTTAAAAATGTTAAGTGCAGGTAATTTTACTTAAAAATATTGAAAAAATCTTTTATTTTAAGTCATCGATGATGGAGCATGCCTTTCATAGCTAACCAGTCTTGACAGCTAATTCCAAGTATGCCATATGTTGTAGCATGTATGTAAACAGTAAATACAATGAGAATATGATGCGTTGGGGAGACCGAGCTGCATTAAGGAGAAAGCTGCATTGGGGACACAGAGCTGCATTGGGGACACAGAGCTGCATTGGGGAGACAAAGCTGCATTGGGGACACAGAGCTGCAATGGGGGGATAAAGCTGCATTGGGGACACAGAGCTGCATTGGGGAGACAGAGCTGCACTGGGGAGACAAAGCTGCATTGGGGACACAGGGCCGCATTGGGGAGACAAAGCTGCATTGGGGACACAGAATTGCATTGGGGAGACAAAGCTGCATTGGGGAGACAAAGCTGCATTGGGGACACAGAGCTGCATTGAGGAGACAAAGCTGCATTGGGGACACAGACGTGCATTGGGGACACAGAGCTGCATTAGGGACACAGAGCTGCATTGGGGACACAGGGCTGCATTGGGGACACAGGGCTGCATTGGGGACATTTGGCTGCATTGGGGACACATGGCTGCATTGGGGACTTAGGGATGCAACGGGGACACAGGGCTGCAATAGGGACACAGGGATGCAAATGGTACACAGAGCTGCATTGGGGACACATGGCTGCACTGGCGGACACAGGCTTCACTAGCAACACATAGCTGCATTGGGGACACAGGGCTGCATTGGGGACATTTGGCTGCATTGGGGACACATGGCTGCATTGGGGACTTAGGGATGCAACGGGGACACAGGGCTGCAATAGGGACACAGGGATGCAAATGGTACACAGAGCTGCATTGGGGACACATGGCTGCACTGGCGGACACAGGCTTCACTAGCAACACATAGCTGCATTGGGGACACAGGCTGAATTGGTAACATGTGGCTGCACTGGCGGACACCTGGCTGCACTGACAGACACATAGCTGCATTGGGGAAACAGGCTGAATTGGGGACACATAGCTAAATTGGGGACACATAGCTGCAATAGGGATAAAGTTTTTTTTATAACTTAATTCTGCATAAAACATTTAAGTATAATTTCATGAGATAATTTATGAGGGTGGGATTCGGGGCGGGGCATAGTAGGGGTTGGGTGGTGGCAAGCAAACCTTGAGGCCTGGCTAGTAGCTCAGGACTTGAAAATTTTGAGCCCTGCTATATACCATAGTTTGCAGAGGCTATACTAAGTTTCACACAAACCAATTGTTATACACTTATTGGTTTTTTCTTTTTATCAAAGACTTGTAGCAAAAGACATTTTGGACTTAATTTATGAAGAAATTTTATTTTATTGTTTTTTGCAGAAAGTAGAAAATATCAAAATGTTCAGTCTTTTTTTCCTTTTCATAGCATTTATTTTTTTCAGAAAATCCAGTGGTGATCCAATATAATCAAAAAGAATCTTGATTTGTGAGAAAAAATATTAATTTGCATACAGTGTTGCATGACCATGCAATTGACAGCTAACCACTTTGATACCAGGTCAAAATAAAATGACGCCGGCAGGAACACTCTCCCATCCTCACTGCTCATATGATCATATATCATATGATGTCCTCCCATTCTCACTGCTCATGTGGGCCCCCAGGAGCCCGCAGCGCGGTGATCAGGGGTGAGGTGTGTCTGTCACCAGCCCATAAGAGTAACCAAGTACCTGTCACCAGCCCATCAGAGTACCCGAATACCTATCTGCAGCCCATCAGATTACCCTAGCACCTGTCTCCAACCCATCAGAGTACCCAAGTAACTATCTGCAGCCCATCAGATTACCTGTCTCCAGCCCATGCCTCATAGACTATACCTTGGGGTGTTGGCTTTCCAAAATGGGGTCACTTAGATGTGTAATTTATGCTCCTAGAATGCCTGACGATTCTTGCTGCATGCTGGACCTCTCGATGTGGCCAGGCTGTGAAAAAGTTACACACATGAGGTATTGCCATACTCGGGAGGAGTAGCAGAATGTATTTTGGGGTGTAATTGCAAGTATGCATATGCTGTGTGTGAGAAATAGCTTGCTATTATGACCACTGTCTGTAAAACAATAAAATAAAAATGTCTTAATTTTCTCAAGAATTGTGGGGAAAAAATGACAACTTCAAAAAACTCGCCATGCCTCTTAATAAATACCGTGGACTGTCTACTTTTGAAAAAAGGGGTCATTTGGGGGGTATTTGTACTTTCCTGGCATTTCAGGGCCTTAAAGGAGTTGTAAATAAATAAATAAATAAATGTTGCTGAAATGACTGTTTACATGGTATAGAGACATAATAGTTAACCGATTCCTTTTAAAAATGATTAGAAATAGATCAAAATCAATCATATAATGTACCTGCAGTTTGCAGTTTAGTTTTTGCATGTTGTTTCCTGCCTGTGCTGTACAGAGCCACAGAGCCAATACAGGGCAGTGATGGTTTGGAAAACGAAACTGATTGGTGCTGTGGGGTTTTAGACACACAGTAATCACACCTCCTTGATTAGTGACCACAGAGAGAAAGCTCCCAGTACTGTGGTTATTAGGAAACAGACAACCAGAAGTGTGGAGTTAAGAGAAGAATTACAGCAACTTGAGAGCAAACACAAACAATGAGGACATTAAAACAGCACTGCATTAAGGTAAAGGAAGCTATTAAGATAAACAAATTTTTTCCTTTACAAACCCTTTAAGACTCCTTGTACACGGGGGCATTTTTCAGGCTCAACTGCAATCCCAATGTGAAAGCCTGAGTGCTTTCAGAGCCCTTTCACACTGCCAGCACCCGAAAAATGCTGGTGAAGCTCCGCTAAGGCCCCTTTCACACTGGGGCGTTTTTCAGGCGCTTTGGCGTTAAAAAAAGTGCCTCAATGGGAAGGGGCGCATTAGGAGCGGTGTATTGAACGCTCCAAAATTGCTGCAAAGAAGCTGCTTGCAGGACTTTTTTGACGCCCTACCAGCGCAGCGCCTCAATGTGAAAGCACTCAGGCTTTCACAATGGGATTGCAGAGGAGGCTTCTTTCAAGCGCTTTTTTTAATGCTAAAGTGCCTTAAAAATGCCCCAGTGCGAAAGGGGTCCAAGGCCCCTTTCACACTGACACGTTTTTAAGGCGGTATAGCGCTAAAAATAGCTCCTAAATACCGCCTGAAAAAATCTTGCCCTGCAGTCTTCAGTGTGAAAGCCCAAAGGCTTTCACACTGAAGCGGTGCGCTAGCAGGACCGCTCCAAAAGTCCTGCTAGCCACATCTGTGTTTACCGCTCCTCCCCATTGAAAGCAATGGGAAACTGCAGTAATACCATGGCAAATGCGCCGGTATTAACCCTTTTTCGGCCGCTAGCGGGTGTTAAAATCGCACTGCTAGCAGCCGAATATCGCAGTAAAAACGATGGTACAGCGGCGCTAAAAATAGCGCAGCTATACCGCCAACGCACACTCCTGCACTCAGTGTGAAAAGGGGCCTAACTGAATAGCACCTAGTGTGAAAGGGCTCTGAAAGGGCTTTCACACTGGGATTGCAGATGAGGCTTCTTTTAGGTATTTTACAGGCGTTTTTTTAACACAAAAGCGCCTGAAAAACGCCCGAGTGTGAAAGAGGTCTAATTAAATCACCCATCCAATTATGTGTTAGCAAAAATCTTTTTTTTTTTTAATTCTCTTGCATTATTAGGTATTCAAAGAAAAAAACTGATTTATCGTATTTATTATCAGTCTCTGCTTGAGTAATCACCCCAATGCGTAAAATTTGAAAGAAAATATTACCTAACAAAAAGGATAAGTGTAATACTTATCTTTACAACAAAAATACCATTGGATTTAGACAGTATGAAATGATACCATGTAAATATTTTTCTGAAAATAAGAACAATCATTTTTTTTCTACCAAGACCTCTCAATTGTCTAACAATAAGAAAGCATCGCTTGTGGTATGTGAAAGGACAATGGTGCACTATGAAGCAACAGCATGTGACATTACATGATCCCTGTCAGACGGGAAAGGATGATGACTGAGCTACAAGGACCATTGACTAGAACTGATCTTCTGAGCGAAAACGCTTCAAAGACACAACTGTGCATGTTTATGTCCATGTCAGTAGTATAAAAAAGTAATATTAGTGACATTGTCATTATGTGTGATCTCAAGGGGTCTGTTTATAAATAAAATGAAGGAAGGAAATGAGAAAAAAAAAGATACAAACCAGAGTATCCAGATTCCAGATTTTATTTTGTAGGAGAATTAAATACGAAAACCTGACCAATCACTATGGGCAATAACTCCCACTTCTGTGCCCATATTATTTTCTACAGTTTTAGTCAGTTATTAAATATACTTCCCCCTACTTCTGTACTGTGTGGGTCGATGTCACTATTCTTCCAAAGAGATTCCAGGGAATGTTGAGTAGCCCAATTTGTGCAAGATGATGCTCAAACACCTTGCAGAAGTGAGTTCTTGTGAGATTTAGGGTCCTTTCACACGTCCGCTCCGCTCGTCCGTTCATTACAAGTTTACGGACTTGTAATGAACCCCTATGGGAGCGGATCCGTTAGCGGATGATGCATCCGCTAACGTCCGCAAGATCCACATCCGTTTTTTTGGACGGAAGAATGTCCTATTTTTCTTCCGTCCGGCCAAACGAATCGGATGCAAACGGACAGACGGTCCGTTTCCATCCGATTCCTCATAGGGGAGAGCGGAGGAGAGACAGGGCGGTCCCTGCACAGTGTGCGGGGACCGCCCTGTCCGCCTGACAGCTCAGCGGGGATCCCCCGCTGAGCCGACGGACACACGGAGCGGACCGAAAAGCGGTCCGCTCCGTGTGAAAGGGCCCTTAGGCTATTCTGCATACAAAATCATATGTGGTTAATTATCTGCATTATCTTTTGCAGTGGGATGAGGATACCAATAAATTGTCCACTTTCAGAATTATTTCATAAAGCCCAACACCAGGCATAACTTTTTATTTTTCCTTTGGATTGTGCATGGAAGGGTTGGAGCCTCTATCAGGTTTTTATAACTGACTGTGTCCCTACAGTGGATCTTTTCACACAGGAACGAAAGTGATGAAAAATCTCTCAAGTCGGGAGATATTTTTTTCCATTAGAATGAGTAAGGACTAAAACTACTACTGTCTGTGTCTTCCTACCATTTCTTGTCCAGGAGTCAAAGGGTCAAAAAATTAAGGAAACGGTCTCCAACTAGGTTCACAGGCAGACATGTTAACTTTCCTCTGCTCTTTCCAAAACAAATAAAAAAATACAAAACATAATAGAATGTGATTTGTGTGAAACATAGTGTTCTTTTGCAATTTATTTTAACTTCCTGAACCTGTAAGGAGTACGGATGAGCTTAGTGTTCAGATGTTCTTCTGAATGCCAAACATTGGGGGCATTTGTCATGGGCAAACATGATATCATCATGAGGCTGTCAATGGATGCTAACGAAGCAGCGGGTCACTTGCTGTGTCCTTACCAACCACTGATGTCACCTGGTCCATTAACTTACATGGCAGGGAATGCCTGATTACATACGCAAATGGGCGGGAATCAGAGGTATTACATCATTGTTTAAATATGGCCACACGTCACTACTATCCCTGCCCTTTCCCTTATTTAGCTGATAACAGCTCAGGGAGTTGAGATTAGTTGTGTGCACTAGGTCATATTTTTTCTGTGGGAATCTTGATTGACAATGTATTTACAGCAAAGGACTTTTTTGGGGAGTATTATTTTAGCAATATAGGACTTGTCAAACGTTGGGTGTCTTTATTTCTAAGTGACTTAATTTTTTATATGAATAAGTAGGGGTACTATTTACCCCTTACTCACTCACATGCAGGGGTGGTATCTGGGGGTCCTTTAAGCTCTCTACCTCCAGACCCCAACAACCACCAGCCAGGATTGTGAGGAAGAGGCCTTGTCCTTAACAACATGGGGACAAGGTGCTTTGCCAAGAAGGGTCTGCCCGGCAAGGCTCCCCTTCCATAATTTTGAGGAAATGTTGCCTGGTATGGCTCAGGAGGGAAGGGGTGCATGCTTGTCCTCCCCCTTTCCTGACCAGCCAGGCTGTGAGCTCAGTGTAAGGGTCCAGATATGGTAAGGTATGGTATTGATTTTTAGGGGGGCTTCATGCTGTATATGATATGGTATAGATTTTTAGGGGGACTTCAAGCTGGTAAGGATTTCCTTGAGGACCCCACATCTTTTTCTTTTTTTTTACATGAGGTACTACCTTCAAATCTATACCAGGCATATCAGAAATATTTTGGGGACTTCATTCTTGCCATAGGACGTGCTACCACAAAGAAAAAACAGAACACAGACCCCTCCAAAGGTCCCCCAAAATATATAGCAGACCCTTAGAGGGATCTGATTGTTGTTTAATCACTTAACGCCAGACAATGTTTCGGTACATTGCCCGACTTTGAGTAGTTATACTTGAATGATGCCTGTAGCTTCAGGCATCGTCCGAATATTGTTTTTTTAGAGTCGGCGGAGCTCTTTCTTATAAACGCAATCCTAGTGGCTAAATAGACCCCAGATGTCACTCCTGCCATTAAAAGCTTTGGATCATACGAAGATCAGTATGATCCGATGCTTTTTACAAACCACTAGTGGATTTTTTTTAACAACTGGTGAAACCGGAAGTGACTAAATACTCTCACCACTTTCCCTGGCTCTCCCTTCATACGAAAAACCTAAGATTGCAGCTAGAACAGCCCTGATCATCTCATTGGGAAACTCATAAAATAGAGACCAACTGAGCAAATAAAAAAAAGTCCCGATTAACTACTTGCCAACGGCATCACCCCATTTTACAGTGGTAAGGTGGCTCTCTTGTACCTAGTATGTGATCTGGCACTTCCGGGTAGGGGGTGCACTGCTTCTGCTGTGATTAGTCACAGCAGATGCCGATTAGAAGGTGCAGCCAATGGATGTCCACTGGGACCTTCAGATCGGCGAGGAGAATGACAGAGCAGAGCACTGCCTATGTAAGCAAGACAAAGATCTGTCCTGTCAGAGAGGATGTGCTGGATTTTGTGTCCCAGCAAAGTGAATAAAATCCAGCACATCCCATAGTAAAAGCACCACCCAGTTAACACAAAAAAGCTGGTTAAGCACACATTTAACTCTTTGATCACCTTAGATGTTTAACCCCTTCCCAGCCAGTGTCATTAGTACAGTGACAGTGTATATTTGTAGCACTAATTACTGTCAAAAGCGTCACTTATCTCTTGTATATATACACCATAGTACAAAAGCACAATATACTCTTATCAGGATTTTCTTTTTATCAAGAATATCTAGCAGAAGACATATTGGCTTACATTTATGAAGAAATTCGATTTTTTTTCTTTATTTTTTTATGGATATGTTTTATACCAGAAGGTAAAAAAGTTTATTTGAAAAATAGGGAGAGATGTGGCACTTGCTAAAATAAATAAATAACTCCTATGCAAATAAGCAATGACCTTAGTGCTCAAATAATCATGTGCAAAATGTTGTGCAGAATATTGTGCAAATAACGCAAATAATTATGTAAACATCCACTGTGCAAACACACAACTCCTAGGCAAATACACAATATGGATAAAACTGTACAAGATATTGTGCAAATAATGCAAATAAATATGTAAACATCAACTGTGCCGACACACAACTCATGTGCAAATACGCAATTCAGGTAAAACTGTGCAAAAAATTAAATGTGCAAATATGCAAATGAATAACCAACAAACAATAGTGCAAAAATGTGCAGACACAAAATTGTGTATGTCAATCAATAAGTTCTCTGTGATCAAGATATGTACAGATCCACCTTAAAAAGAAAAAACGTGTGAATGAAAAATCTCTGTGATCCAATAAAACCAGAGCAAAGCACAGTTCCAAGTGCAGAGTGATGGATCCAAAAGGAGTTTCCTCAAAGATAGAGTGCTAATGCCTTCATCCAGTCCAGGTGCCCACGTTTCCCCCAGCCTCTCATCTTATTGGCTAATATAAAAAGCCTTTTCGATGATCCACAGTAGCTGAATGGTGCCCGGTACAGTAAATCCCTGTCTGCTCACAATCCCGATCAGATTCCCTGGATTTTCAGACTCAATAGTAGAGGGAGGAAGAAGGGGGCTCCATAGTGTAGTAAGTTGAAACAATATTTTAATCGATAATTAAGTAATGCACTTACAATTAAAACTGGTAAAAACAGCAAAGAGAAACAAACTTTTGGTCTCAGCCGCGACCGGAAGTGACGTCATCACGGCTCTCGTTCTCTGACACATTGGAGGTTATTTACGAAAGGCAAATCCACTTTGCAGTACAAGTGAAATCTACAAGTGCACTTCAAAGTGCACTTGAAATTGCATTGAAAGTGCACTTGGAAGTGCAGTCGCTGTAGATCCGAGGGGGACATGCAAGGAAAATAAGAAAAAGAATTTTAGCCTGCACATGATTGGATGATAAAATCAGCAGAGCTTCCCCTTATTTCAGATCTACCCCTCAGATTTACAGCGACTGCACTTCCAAGTGCACTTTCAGAGCAATTTCAAGTGCACTTTGCACTTATAGTGCAAAGTGGATTTGCCTTTCGTAAATAACCCCCATTGTGACACTGTGTTTGTGAGGCTCTTGCGCCACCAAAATAAATAAAGTGAAAAAATGTAAATGCTGCTCAATCTGGATTGTGATATGTGATAAAACAACAGTGATAAATTAAAAGGGTGATAAGCGCATATACATATACCACTGAGAATCTGTCATAAAAACAAAGAGCAAAGTGCAAACTGTGCAACAAAGTGCAAATGCATATATATATATATATATAAAATATTAATATACAATAAATATCAAATAAATAGTTCCATCCGTGGTGTTGCAGCTGATTTTGTGAAGTAGGTGATTTTCTTGAATAAAATGAGCTCACATTGCGCTTACCTTTATAAGGCAAGGACAGTGTCACAATGTGATAAGCGCATATACATATACCACTGCACCTCGCAGCTTCATCAGAGATCAGATGAAGCTGCAGCGTAACATGTAAGACCCGGAACCGGAAGTAGACGTGTTATCCGATCGTTCGCTAGTTTGTTTGTACTTTGATGACCACTACACCATCCCACAGAGAGGATAGAGGGACATCTACTGGAGACCCACCAAAGTGCTACATATTTTAAGGCTCTTTCCCTGCCTTATAAAGGTAAGCGCAATGTGAGCTCATTTTATTCAAGAAAATCACCTACTTCACAAAATCAGCTGCAACACCACGGATGGAACTATTTATTTGATATTTATTGTATATTAATATTATATATATATATATATATGCATTTGCACTTTGTTGCACAGTTTGCACTTTGCTCTTTGTTTTTATGACAGATTCTCAGTGGTATATGTATATGTGCTTATCACATTGTGACACTGTCCACGTGACTTTTTCAAAGGACATTTTCCTGACGCATTCATGGCAGCACACACTGGGTTGTGACTCCGCCCCCACAACCTGACAGGATTGGTTAGCTATAAATTTGAAGGGGAGATGCCCCGCATCATTCTCTTTTTTTATCCTCACCTGACAAGATTGAATGAACAAGCAAAAAGCATGCCTCTTACCGCAAATCGCCCCAGCAGGTTCAGCCTCTCCTGTTTGGAAGTCCCTCCTGTACAGTCTCTAAATGAGCTTTATGGTGGGAACCCCGTTCTGGTGGTCTCAGGGGCTTTGGAATTATACTGGCATCTGTAACAAGCTTTAAAGAAGCTTCAAATCTCGCAGTGGTCCCCACTTTCGCTCTGTCTTTCCTTCCAGTGCAGTGTGTCCTTCCACAAAGGTATTTGTATCATTACATTTACCACCCAAGGTTAGTCCGTTTTGTACTTTTGTCTGCCTGTTGTTTTTTTCTCAGCTCTGCTGAGCCCTGTGGTTCCTCTGACACCCCATGCTCTCAGGGTCACCGCTGCGTACCCCTTGGTGCTTTGCACATGCGCGCAGCTCAGTAATGACGCTGCCTGTCTCCTCTGCCCTCTTCCAAAATGGCGCCGGGCGAGCGGGACGCTTCTGCACATGCGTGCGTCATTAAAAAAAGGAAAAAAGAAACAGTCCTATTGCTCTGTAGTTCTGGCTTCCGCACTGCTGCTCTGCTCTACTCAGAGTGAAGATTGCACCAGGTGTGTGCAGGCATGTCCCAGATCAGCCTGGGCTAATTGATTACACCCAAAAAAAAAAAAAAAAAAGGAATAAATAGGATAGAAGATATTATACAAGCGCCCAGAGGCGATTCAGTTTGCATGTGCCGCGCTATATAAGTTTTCATCATTCATTCATTCAATACATTTATATATTAATTTATAACATAGAAGAAAGTGTATCCATAATTAAACAATTAATATAATCCAAAAAAAAAAGGGATAGATATATGTATATAAAATTATTATATTAATTTAATAAATAGAAATGTTGGGGGGGGGACATATTGTAATGTTTTCCCTTCTCTCTTTTTTTTTCCCCACCTTTTCGGGCTGTCTCTCTGCTATCCTCATGGGGGCCACTGCCCTCGCAGACCACCATCAGCACAGGTATAGAGGCCGTCTAGAAGGTGGTAAGTAGAGGGGAGACAAAAAAGAGAGCCTGGCCACTGACGCTACAGTTTTGGTAGCCCTATCGGGTCAAGAGACGCAAGTTTGCGGCACAGAGGGAGATTCCAGCCATGCTTCCGGCAGAAGGCGCAAGAAATCGCTCAAGGTTACCCTCTTGATTTCTTCAATCAAGGCATAGCCGCTCGCGTCACAGCACTCCCGTCATAGTCGGTCCCACCGCAGACGATTACCTTCATCCCAGACAGAGCTATCTTACCCGCACCACGGCAAATGTTTGCCAAATATGCGGGGCGCCATCCTTGCCAGGGGAATCGGCCTGCCGCTCGTGCTTCGTCAAAGTAACCAAGGATTCAGAGGCCAGAGTAGATACTGAGCTCCTAGGAGAATCGCCACAGGGATCATATGTGGGCGATCCTTCCCCAAGCACATCGCCCGGCCGTTACGCCAGGGTGCAGTAACCCTCTCTAAGAATGAGGAGTGTGAGCAGGCGTCGGACTGTCTCCTTTTGGTTGAACCATTTGCCCATTCACTCAAGGAAGCGATCGGCTGGGAGGAGGTTATGGCAGAACTTCTGAAGGTTCAGAAATATTTCCCGGTGCTGAAAAGGGGGTCCTGAATCATTTTCCTTCATCGAAGAGCTGGAGAACCTCATAAAGGATAAGTGGGGGGGTCGCATAAGCGGCCCAGTATGAGCAACAAGTTTGCAGATTGTACCCCTTGTGGTAGTCTAAGATCGATTCTTTGATCAATGCAACTACGGTCGATTCATCTTTAATGCGACTCGCTAGAGACGTTTCTCTACCGATTGAAGACGCAGTTACCTTCCGGGACGCTCTTGATCATAAAATCAATATAGAACTGAAGAAAGCCTGCTCCACGACAGGAGCCGCTTGTAGGCCGCTATCACCACAGCGGCAGTCGCTAAAACTATCGCTGCATAGGCAGCTAATGTTGAGAATCCCATTCTAGAAGGAGCCGACCAGGGGAAGATATTCTCCTCCCTGCAGGAAAATTAAGTTGGCTTACGGCTCCTGAGGGGGCGACTTCATGGCTGGGAAGAGCCTTATGGCTGAGACCCTGGATAGCGAAGGCAGCGTCAAAATCAACTGGTGCAAAATTCCATATGGCGGCTCAAGTGTATTTGGCACAAAGATGGACTCGGCCATCTCCAAGGTTACCGGGGGAAAGTCTGGGCTGATTTCTCCGACAGGAAAACCAGAGCCCCAGAAGGGCCCCGCTTACAGGCGTGATCTTCCTGTCAAGTACAGGGATGTTAGATCCTACCGCCCGGCAGGGAATTTAGGAGGGACTGGAAGACTCGACCCTCCTTCATGTAGATACAGTAAGCCAATCACAGCTGGGGAACAGCAGAAGTCCTTTTTGAGGGTCCGTCTGCCCACCCAGCTCAGGTGAGCACCAGACTCAAGAGATTCGCTCAGATATGGGCAACTCGTATAACAGATCCATGAACACTATCCTCTATCAAGACCGGTCACAATTGGAAATTCATGGGCACATTGCCAGGGAACACATTCCAGCCTACCAAGTACTTCCGCACCAGAAAGGGAGGGGGTTTTATTCCCGATTATTTCTGGTACAAAAAAAAAAAAAAAAAACGGGGATCTACGTCCAGTCTTGGACCTAAAAGAAGTTCAACAGACGATCAAAATAGAGGCCCTCAGATTGGAAAAGCCTTCAGTCCATTTTGTTGTCAGTGGACGTGGGAGACTGGATGCTATCTCTAGATTTTTCGGGCGTTTACCTTCACATCCCAGTTCATCTTAACTTCCAGACGTCCCTTCGGTTCTCAATCGATCAATCCCATTTCCAATTTTGGTGCCCCCCATTCGGCATCGCCTCAGCACCCAGAGCATTCGGCAAGTTAGGGTGTTCCTAGGGGCAGAATAAAATACCAGGTTGTACCGGGTGCAACTCCCTCAAGAGAGGCTGAAGGCCTTGCTCCAGAAGATACAGAGTCTGCTATCATCCAGACGTCTAACTGTCAGAGCCTGCCTCAGTACCCTGGGGTCCATGTCAGCATCCATACCCTTGATACAGTGGCCCCTGTGGCACATGCGAGTCTTACAGAACTCCTTTCTCAGGCAGTGGAATAGAACGTCAATACTCCAAACCATTCACATCCCGAACTGGGTAAAGCAATTAGTATGGTGGTGGACACACCCGTCCGATCTCAGGGAGTCCATTCCAAAAGTTCCCCCAAGCCCAGAAGTAGTAACATCGGATGCCAGCCAGGGGTGATGGGGTCCACACTATCTAGACTGAGTAGCCCAAGGACAGTGGCATTTTCGGACTCAGGGCATAGTGTCAAATATTTTAGAGCTCAGAGCAGCCTTTCAGACCCTCCTGGCCATTGCGCCTCTTCTATAGAGGAAGAGTGTCCTGATCAGGATGGACAACAAGTAGCAGTGTCATGTATCCAGAGACAGGGGAGCATCAGGAGTCGCACGCTTCAGGAGGAAGTTCGGCCATAATGGAAGGGGCACAAGTGCACCTGTTAGATCTGTGGGGAGTATGCGTCCCAGCAACACAAAATTTGTTGGCCAACTACCTAAGCCGAGAGACACTTTCAAACAACGAACGGATTCTGAACCAACAGGTATTCTCCATTCTTACGAAAACTTGTGGAGTACCAGAAGTCGACCTAGCGGCCACGCCAAAGAACTCCAAGTGTCAGAGGTTCCTGTCCAGAGCCCACTTTCCATTACCTGAAGGGACAAACTGCCTAGTTCTTCCATGGAGCTGCGAGCTAGGGTACATTTTTCTTCCAACTTCTCGGATTACAAGATTCCTGTCCCGACTTCGGAAGTCCTCAGCCACGGTTATTGTACTAATACCGTTCCGGCTGGAGAGGCCATGGTTTACGACCCTGCTACAACTAGGTACGCGGCCTCCAATACATCTTCCAGTAACCTGGGATCTCATACATCAGAGGCAATTCTTCCATCCAGCCCAGAGAAGCTGCATTTGCCAGCTTTGAAGCTGAGAGGGCTAGGTTAGGGGAACTAGGATACTCTCAGGAGGTAATATCAACCTTAGTACAAGCTCTAAGGAGCTCCACTGATGTCACCTATACTAGGATCTGGGAGAGGTTCGTGTCATCGCAGCAAAGATTGGAATCCCATCTCAAAATCTTGAATTTCTTCAGTCAGGGTTTAACAAGGGCCCGGGCTTGGGTACCCTGAAGGTGCAAGTATCTGCCCTTTCAGCCATGACGGGTACTAGATGGGCTCTTCATCATCTGGTCACTCTGTTCCTCAGGGCCTACGTAAGATCAGACCACCTAGGAGGCCAGCCTTTCCAACAGGGGATCTCTGTGTAGTACTCGAGGCCCTGTCCAATCCACCTTTTTCTCCATTCAACTTAGTCTCACCGTGGAACCTAGCTCTGAAGATGGCTTCCCGTATTGCTATCACCTCAGTTAAGAGGGCGTCGGAGATACAAGCACTTAGGGCTATGGAACCCCTATTCAGTGTTCTTTCCTATCAGAGTGGTTCTGAAGCCCTCAGACCATTTTTATCTAAGGGTAACTTCCTCCTTTCGATAAAACCAGGACATCGTCCTTTAGTCTTTTACTAATGAGAGGGGCGAGTCCCATGACTAGGATGTCAAGTCTACCATCTCCAGTTACGTTACAGCTACATCTCAGGAAGACGGATTCTCTCTTGATTATTCCACACGGGAGCAGACAAGGTCAGCCAGCTACCTCCCGTACCATTACCTCTTGGGTGTTAAAGCTATCAAAGAGACCTATTCCATCCAGCAACTTACGCCTCCTAGAGGGCATTAGGGCTCATTCGACAGGGGCAGAGGCCACTTCTTGGGCAGCATATTGCGGGACTTCACCGGAAACCATAGGCAGAGCAGCAACTTGGTCTTCCCAACACATCTTCATTTCTCACTACAGAGTGAATTCTGCTCTCCTGGCTACCGTCGACTTCGGCAGATCTGTTCTTAGAGCCAATTCCTCAACGCTATAAAGAATAAATATTACTGTTTTCTTGCACCCTCCCGACTGGCGAGTTATATCCCAGTGTGTGCTGCCATGAATGCGTCAGGAAAACGGAAAATTGTATACTCACCTTTCCGTAATTTTCCTTTCCTGACGCATCTTCATGGCAGCACACAGATGCCCACCCTGCTGTTTTATGATGATATATACAGAGAATGATGCGGGGCGTCTCCCCTTCAAATTTATATAACCAATCCTGTCAGGTTGTGGGGGCGGAGTCACAACCCAGTGTGTGCTGCCATGAAGATGCGTCAGGAAAGGAAAATTACGGAAAGGTGAGTATACAATTTTCCGTTTTTTGCACAGGTTTATCGGTATTGTGTATTTGCACATGAGTTGTGTTGGCACTGTTGATGTTTACACATTTATTTGCGTTATTTGCACAATATCCTGCACAGTTTTATCTGTATTGTGTATTTGCACAGGAGTTGTGTGTTGGCACAGTGGATGTTTACATATTTATTTGCGTTATTTGCACAATATTCTGCACAACATTTTGCACATGATTATCTGAGCACTAAGGTCATTGCTTATTTGCATAGGAGTTATCTATTTATTTTAGCAAGTGCCACGTCTCTCCCTATTTTTCATGTAATTATCAGTGTGTGAACACCTTGTTGTGGCTGCTGCGTATTTAGATTATTCAATTATTTATTACCTGTGTGGTTTGCGCATTACTTCCCCCTGCTTTCCAAAAATATATATTTATTCTTCCCCCCAAAATTTTTGGTCTTTTTTTGTTTCTAGCTTTGTTTCTATCCAGTGGTGATTAAATCTCACCAAAAGAGTGCTCTATTTGTGGGGAAAAGGGACATAAATGTCATTTATGTACAGCATTGCATGACCGTGCAAATGTCAATTAAAATAATGCAGTGCTGTATAACAAAAAAAAGCCAGGTCATAAAGGGGGGTAAATCTTTCTGGGGGGGGGGGGGCAGGTGGTTAAGGCAGTACTGGCTGAGTATGAGTTAAAGAATAAATATACAAAACGTTCAGTTATCCTTTCAATCAATATAATGGAACTTTGATAAAACAAAACATTTTTAAGCACTAGAGGTAATTTATAGTGAAGAGCAGATACCATCATGTTATTCCAGCCATCATAAAATGCAGGTCATGGTGCTGAGTCTACATCATCCCACGGTGTTCTCTCTGTTTAATGCTGCACAGTTTTGATTGATCATGTGACCCTGCACCTTTTTTCATTATCAATGGTTTTATGCTTGCCTTGGAGTCCCAAAGCAAGCAGCATGCATTGTACATTTGTACAGCACAGTACTGTTCTTTATAAATGTATAGTATTTGTTTTTGATTTTTTTTAAGGGACGAGTCTGTGTGTCCTTAACAGGCAGCAGGGACCAGAGGTGACACAAAGTTATAAAACACAGCACAATATGTATAATCTGTACAATATGTACATTTGAGGTTTATATAATATATGCCTATGTGATGAACGGAGGTTATATTGAACAGTTAGGTAAATACTGCAGTCATCCTTTAACTGAAAGTGTAATGCCGCGTACACACGATCACTTTTTGTGATGAATAAAAACGTAATTTTATCTCACGAAACAAAACGACGTTTTTCAAACTTCATTTTCCAAAACGACGTTGCATACACACCATCGTTTTTCCAAAATGCTCTAGCAAAGCGTGGTGACGTACACCACGTTCGACGGCACTCTGTTCCATTGAAGCTCCAACTCATAACTTGCTTCTGAGCATGCGCGGGTTTAAAAACTTCATTTTCAACATTGTTTTGCCCACACACCATCACTTTTTATGACACAAAAAACGACGTTTTGAAAAACGACACAAAAAATTCAAGCATGTTCGCATTTTTTTTTGGTCGCTTTTTTTGAAGACATAAAACAACGTTTTTCCCACACACGGTCATTTTAAATTACGTTTTTGAAAACGTTGTTTTTTTTCCATCACAAAAAGTGATCGTGTGTACGCAGCATCACTGTAGGCAAACAGCTAAATACATACAGTTTGTGTTAACTGTCTTAGCAGCAAACTAAAATTATAATTCTGTTCATCCCGTTTTCTAATTTATGCATTTATAATCAAAGGAAATCAGATAGTTGCACACCTGTGCCTCTGCCTGCTTCCACTTAGAGGCTGAAGGATTACTGCCAATCCTGGGGTTAGGCAGTTTATAGATATACATTCAAGGGGTTCTCACCACTGCTATCACTCAGTGAAGGAATCCAATACGTCATGAGTGAGTAGAAATGAAGAAATGATTCTGCACCATTCCACTGTTACACAGAGCCTTTACTAAATGCAGTTAATCCATATAGGTCAAACACGTAGTTAGTCTAGCCAACAAAAATCGTTCTACATTCACCTGCATGCTTCTGTAAGGTAGTCAGACCTAATCCAGACACCTCTGACAGACACTATGCAAATTCCTGAACAATTTTTTTCTCCGCTGTGTATAGAGAGTGAAGGAATTCCACTGATGAGGTCCTCTCTCTGCTCTTTCTCCAATCAGTAAACTTTATTTGTTAGTTTCACAAAACCGTGCACTGCAGTGTCTGATAAGCTATAGTACATCGCCTACCTCTCCTAGTCAGATGTACAAGGTGTTATGGGGGCTAATACAAAGGCAGATTGGGATACTATTAAAAATACATTTAAAGCTGAACTCAGATATAAAGGGAGATATAAAGGTGTTTATTTTTGATTCCTTAGAAATGTGAAAATAATTAATGTACAGGATATGGGATTTTAAAGGTGCTGAATATGAAAACTCACTCTAAAGAGAATAGAAAAAAATTTAAAAATATTTAATACCGTATTTATCGGCGTATAACACGCACCCTAATTTTAAGAGGGAAGTTTAAGGAAAAAAACTTTCAACAGTCCCTTTTACATTTCAAAACCCCCCATACACATTACACAGACCAAAGCCGCCCCTGCACATTACCCAGATAAAAGCCTCCCCCTGCACCTTACACAGACCAAAGCCCCCCCCCCTGCACATTACACAGACCAACCCCCCCTGCACATTCCACAGACCAAAGCCCCCCCTGCACATTCCACAGACCAAAGCCCCCCCTGCACATTCCACAGACCAAAGCCCCCCCCCTGCACATTACACAGACCAAAGCCTTCCCTGCACATTACACAGACCAAAGCCTCCCCTGCACATTACACAGATCAAAGCCCCCCCCCCTGCACATTACACAGAACAAAGCCCCCCCTGCACATTTCACAGACCAACCCCCCCTGCACATTACACAGACCAAAGCTCCCCCCTGCACATTACACAGACCAAAGCCCCCCCTGCACATTCCACAGACCAAAGCCCCCCCCCCCTGCAGATTACACAGATCAAAGCCTCCCCTGCACATTACGCAGATCAAAGCCCCCCCTGCACATTACACAGACCAAAGCCCCCCCCCTGCACATTACACAGACCAAAGCCCCCCCTGCACATTACACAGACCAAAGCCTCCCCTGCACATTACACAGACCAAAGCCTCCCCTGCACATTACACAGACCAAAGCCTCCCCTGCACATTACACAGACCAAAGCCTCCCCTGCACATTACACAGACCAAAGCCCCCCCTGCACATTACACAGAACAAAGCCCCCCTGCTAATAACACAGACCAAAGCCCACCCCCCTGCACATTACACAGACCAAAGCCCCCGCCTGTACAAAACACAGGCCAAAGGCCGCTGAGTGCCTCACTCCTATCTTTAAATTATAAGAACACAATGGGAGCTTCTGTGAATAATGGGACTGGGGTGTGTGTTCTTGTATCAGCCAGATATATTTTTATACAAAGGAATCTATAAAAAATTCCTGGACAATTTTGCCCAAGTGCCCCTCCAGGGACTGCTAGTGATTCCACTCCAAAGAAGAAACTTGAAGGGTAGAAATAAGAACAAACGAATCCCCAAAGAGAAGGGCCCAAAAGTCCTACACCTGTATAAAATGTCCCAATCCGGCATGAGCTCCCAAACGATCCCATTGACTTCTTAGAAATGTGACTTAATAGCAATGTAATAATAAGCAAGCACTGAATTGGTACTGTCAGCGCCAAAGCTGTATCAGCAACAGCAATAACAATACAGACACCTATTCACACACATTAACTCTCATCCTCTTCAGCGCCACCAAGAAAACAGCGTATAACATGTCCATCTAAAACACAGAATTCATTTTTCCCCAGCCATGGGTCCCATATTTCATTCAGCTTTTAGGGGCACCTAATGAATAGGTTTGTATTTAGTTATCGTTGGCAAGTTCAATTGCCATATTAACGTGTAGTGGGTTTAGGTCTCTCCAATGCAGTAGAATCACTTTTGGGGCATAAAACAGTATTAGCTAAAATATAATGCTAGAGAATTTAAGAGGATCATATTGTTATAGAATATTCAGTAAGACTGGCTCAGGTGTTTTAGGGGCACTGAATTCAAATTGTTCATTCATAAGAGCATACAATGAGGACTAAAAGCTCTAAATTCTTTAACAAGTCTATAAGATGTTGGCCCATGTTGGCACTGTCATGATGCAGGCAGCTGGAGTAAAATAGGGTATAGTAAAGCCTATGCTAAAACTAAAATTCTATAATTTTGTCCACTGTGCTTAACCACTTGCCAATCAGGCCAATTCTGACATTTCTCTCCTACATGTAAAAATCATAATTTTTTTGCTAGAAAATTATATCGAACCCCCAAACATTATATATGTTTTTTAGCAGAGATCCTAAAGAATACAATGGCGGTCATTGCAACTTTATATCTCGCACAGTATTTGGCATGATCAGTCCTCTTTACAGTAAGATATGGGATCAATAAGACCCCACATCTCCCCTCCAGCCAAGGCGGCACCGTTTGTTTGAATGCAGAGCCCGAGCGTGACGTCATAACATTGCGCCTGGCCTCCGACGATCATAGAGACTCTGGCGACCATCTGGTCTGCCGGAAATCTCTATGGTAAACATCCGGGGTTGGCAGATCCGTTCTCTGACTCACCGATCACAGCGGTGAGTCAGCAGAAGCACCAGAGAGTGGCAGCAGGGAGGACGTCCCCTCTCGCCGCCCTTAAGAACAATGAAGCAGCTGGCCAGCCTCTATGATCGTTCCTATGGTGTAGGGAATCGCCGGCTGCAAAAGCCGATATCTGAATGATGGATGTAGCTGCAGGCATCTTTCAGATATCCCCGCACAAAGCCCAGGATGTCATATGATTGGTTAAAACATCAGGCAATCAAGTTATCTCTAGCCCCAGCATAATCGGCATACGTTAGAAATGTATGAAACCCATGTTTGCTAACAATCATTAAACAGTTGAGGTCCCACTGTATGCAAAAGGCTGTAGTGACCCCTTTGGATTGTGTATGATCATGCAACCACTTTTCTAAGATAATAATTGGAAGAGTCACAGTAAAAGACCCAAAATACGATCTCAGGCAATGGCACAATAAAATATGTATCAAACTCTCTGGCCCACCATGCTGTATCAGGATGGGCATACAGTTCCCCCAGTCTTTGGTTGTACCACACAGAAGATGTGGTGAAACTTATTTTAGGACATGTCCAAAAGTTTTTTATGCAAAGCCAAAACAGAAATTTATATTGGGGACCCTTCCTTGCAAGTACTAGCGGCCATTCTCAGTGTAAAATTATGTGGTGGCTCATAAGAATCCATGTGCCCAATGTCACTAATACTGTAGCATCATCATTTGGTGATAACTACCAGTCATGCAAGAAAGCAAGCTAGAAGGCTGGAGAGGATTGGAAAGTTTGGAATTTGGCACTCTGCTCTCAGCTACTAGAGCTTGTAGGCCCACCCAGGAGATGCAGGGATGGGAGCCACTTCAAATAGAAGAGGAAATGGCAGAATAAATACGTGCAAACCACTGTTTAGTAAAAAAAATATCAGGGATGCTTTAAATAAAAAAAAACTGTGTAATCATTAATAAATCATTGAATTCATTTTTTAAATGCAATTAGTGCAAGTACTGGAATTTGACCTGGCATCGGCCTCTTGCAGTCCATATACAGCAGGACTGGAATGTGAGAGGAAGAAGCAGTTTAAGAAACAATTTAGTTCATGTGTAGTGCAGGCAGCAAGAGAAAGTGCAGCAAAAAACATATGAGCGCAATACTGTGCTGCTTCTCTTTTCACTGTCCATTCACAGGTTGGGGCAGGTCCAGGTCAACAAGGGCTCAGCAGAAGTGGATTAAGATGTGCTCACCATAAAAAAAAGTACTGCGGAGGAAATTTCTGGATTGAAGGTGAATATTGCAATTTTGTTATTTTTCGAGTTCTGCCTAAAGTATTTTTAACGAATATAACATTGATTCAATTGGTTTCCTCTATAATGTCTACACTCAAATATTTAATAAAAATCATCATTAAAAACCCACATTCAAATATATTCTAATCTAATAAACAACAAATTGGCATTTATAACGTTTAAGATCCTCTAAACAGAGTTGTGCATAACACATTTGGATACAGCGGCTATTCCTCTAAGGAAGAAATTATAAAATCTTGCATAATATGCACCTGCTGAAATAATGGTTTCTCCTTCAGCAAACATGCACACTAGTGTATCTCTATCATAGCACATGCTGCGATACGAAGCCCTGTCTTTGCCCTGTACTGACAATGGAGAACAAAAAGATATCATATCTGTAATCTTTGCCTTTTTGGGATTGGTTTGTATATGTAATTATGTCAAATTCATAGCATCTTTATTGTAAATCTATCAGTTTCTGCATAAAACTTCCCCAAAAAAAAAAACACTGATTCAGAGAATCACTGGAGCTAGGGGTAAAATGAGCCGTGCATGAAATATTTATGGCTATTTTCATTCTATTTGCTTTGGCTTATTTTTTAGCAAATGTGAGAAATGGATAATCAGATTAGCACATTTATCTCCCATTCACATCATTTACAAAACTGGCTGTGTAATTGTAGCCAATTTCACATACAGTGCAAACAGCAAAGCTGTTGTATGCAACCCACAGAGACTAGTAAGCACTAGTAAGGCTTTTTTTTTAATTCCATAAAACAAATTAATGATATACAATCACTTCTCTTTATCAACGAGTTAGCGCACTTTGCCTCTTTACCTCCCCATGTGTCAGTTTTGGGTGCCTGAATGCTCAAACAGCAAGCACCAGTGCTGTCAAGTGGGAAGAAGGGGTCACATGCTTTTGTATTTTCTTTTATTCCCAGAGGCCAAACTGATTGCTATAGAACAAAAGAAAGGTGAGTACTGAAGTGAATCTGTTGCTTTTGTCCTCTATCAGTAAACCATATACTCACTTTTCTAGGATCTTGTTATGTCACCCTCAGCTAGGAGCCATGGTCAGAAGCTAGGGGTAAGGTGAATATACTTTTCAATTTTTTATTTTATTTTATTTTTGTTATTTTGCTTTTTTCTATAGGAGTGATTCAAAGAATAAGCAGACCTTTCGTTTTAATGCACCCTGACACTTCTATAAGAAAATACAGCCAGCTGCCCTCTGCAATACAAGATAATGAATACGTATTCTTTTAGCAGTAAGCAAGAGAAATCTTCTGTCTATATTAGCTTGGGGCACTGTTTCTTTCCGACACTTCTGGGTGTGTCGAATCGCATGTCCCTCGCTGGGAGCCGTCATTCCTCCCTCCGTCTGCTATGTCACTACAGCAAACCAATGGGAAGAACCAAGACTCTAACAGGGAACAAGCTGACAAACATACCTGGATGTGTTGGATAACCAGGAGCTGATAAAGACAGAAAATATTTAACTTGCCATCTGCTGGAGAGGTATTTCAGAAAGCAGCTGGAGAGAGGTGACAGGATCGCTTTAAGGCAATCATAATCATGCACATCCTGATAATTGCAAGTGATCTGACTCGAGCATTACTTGCTACGATTGGTAAACAATCTGGTCATGGGCCATGAGTAACTCTAGAGGGCAATAATGAGTACTTAATTCTCATAATCACACAGAATTTTTCCCAACACATTGGAATATTTCTCTGCAACTGAGAACCAATGGCTCCCTTTTCTGTAGAGACAACAAAGCCAATTTTCACCACGCAGGTGGTGCATCCACTTCACCCAACACAAGAGAATTGAGTCTCCGCTGGGACAGCAATAGGAGAATAGAGAGAACAGAACAGCCATCTAAGTCTATGACAATCTGCCTGTCCATAAGCATTCTTTATTGTATTTCAAATATGCTTATTACACGCATACATATTCATGCTGCAATTTTGTGTTTGGATTACTTTGCATAAAATTAGTATGAATAACAAACTTCCGCTGCATCTGTATCTTGTCACCTCTGTTCACAGCCGGGCTAGGGCCCTACTCGCAAAAAAAGTGTGTGTACCTACATATAGTATATATCAATGTATATGTGTGTGCCTATATATGTAAGCTGAATTTACCAGTACTACAAGTAGGTAATTATATACTGAATTATACATGAGGTATATATGTTAACCACATAGACTGGAAAGGTTTGAGCGGCAATATTTTTCAAAGTATATACTGAATTACATATGTTGCAATATATATATATATATATATATATATATATATATATATATATATAATTATATATTATCACTTATATAACATATTTTTATCTTAACTCACCTATAGTGATTAAAAACAAAAATATATGTGTATATATATATATATATATATATATATATATATATATATATATATAAAACTACTAATGTGGATAGATATGGACTGCATATTTTATATCCAGTATGTGTATATATATATATATATATATATATATATATATATATATATATATATAAATTATCTGAGCTCACCAATATTATAGTTATGTTGGAAAATACACGAGAGGTCACATATATTTTTTATATACGCCACTTTTTTTTAATCTAACTGTAATGTTGGTAAGTTCAGATAATATAAATATATATATATATATATATATATATATATATATATATATATATATATATATATATATAAAAATATACATTTATTTTAATATTATTTATTTATTCTTTACCAACTTGCCAATATTACAGTTAAGGAATCATATATGGACACACGTGGGATAGATAGATGGATAGATACAATATTATATAAATATATATTTTAGATTATTTTTATTTCATTTTTTGTTTAATCCTGAATTCGCCAATTAATACAGTTAGGTGATTATACAGACACCAGTGTGATAGATAGATAGATAGATAGATAGATAGATAGATAGATAGATAGATAGATAGATAGATAGATAGATAGATAGATAGATAGATAGAATTTTATATATAGTTTATATACATTAGAATATTTTTTTGTTTAATCCTGGACTCTCCAAAATATTACAGTTAGATAATCATATATGGACAACAGTGTGATAGATAGATAGATAGATAGATAGATAGATAGATAGATAGATAGATAGATAGATAGATTTATATATTTTAGAATTTTTTTTTCGTTTAATCCTAAATTCGCCAATATTACAGTTAGGTAATCATATATGGACACTGGTGTGATAGATAGATAGATAGATAGATAGATAGATAGAATTTGGTGATAATCTTAAAGTTGGGCAATGGATGAGTAGCAGCCTTACCCCTGCAATATGAGAACACAACAGATTAACATTTGGCCCACCCTGTCTGCTGCACAACACCAATCCAGTAATTACAGCTCAGCCTCCTCTGTCTCCCATTCCCAGGACTGGCACTGATGGATCCTATAGGGATAAGTGTAGGGATTTTTGGGAAGCTCTCAGTGCCAGTCATACACAGGGATCCCTCTGCCACACAAAGTGGACACTTTAACCCTGATAGATAGAACATTCCATGGTGCCCAGTCATGTACACATGTTGTACACACCATTGCCTCCACATGAGGATGTTACCCCCCCCCCCCCCCCCCCCCCATACTATACAGACCTTCTACCAGAATTGTCCCTCAATGACTGCATCCCCCCCCCCCCCTCACTAGTTTGGGGAGCAGGGCGGCTGTTGTAATGTGGGAGGCCCCGGCGGAGAGGTAGGTGTCTCGTTGTTACCTTGTGTCGGTAGGTGCCTGTGTCCTCGGGCACCTAGTAGTAGAAGGTTCCCTCTCACTAATAAACGGAGGAGCCGGGGGCACAGTCCTTGTCTTCCCTTTCCTTCTCTTCCATCCTCATTGTTCGCCGCACACCGTCATGTCCCCGCTCCCCCGTCCTCCCTCATGCAGCACACGCAGCATCTGCCCGGTGCAGCCAGCCAGTCACACACACACACAGAGGCGACTTCTTCTCCGGCTATCCGCCGACAGCCTGCACTGACATGGAGAGAGGGAGGGAAAAGGGGGGCTATGTGAAGAAGAAAGGAGGGATTAGGTGAAAGAAGGGACTAAGGAGAGGAGGGGGGGATGGCTACTTACTGAACAAGTGACATAGAGACATGATGGAAAAAGGAGAATGACGTCAGGGGAGAGGAGAGAGAGGTCCTCAGGTAGAGCGGACTACCATGGCAGGGATGGATGATGAATGGAAGGTGATTAGTATTATGGACAGGCAGTCACCACTCTGTTAAAAGATGGGAGGAGGTGGGGGACATACCTGAGGTCACCATGGTCCTTATAGGACAAGATGAGGAAACATTCCATACCCACCATTACAGGAATACACCTGCACCCTATTGGGTTCAATAACAAAATTGGGCCCATTCCCTGTGGCGTCTTTACCCCCACGTTTAGATGCATGTAGCGTGTATAAATATATATATATATACACACACACACACACATCTAAGGCCTCGTTTACACAGGCGGACTTAACATTTACCAACAAACTGCCAATGCAGATACACAGCATCTGTAGATAAAATGTAGATATGAATATAGAGGAGAGTGGGTCTGGGTCTGTTTCTGCGCTGCACAGTGAGCAGAGACAAACTTGTCATCCGCCTTCTCAGCAGGGATCAGCGGAGCAATGTGAAAGGGGCCTTAGTCAACTAAAACTTGCCTACTGGGCACTTTCACCCCCTTTCTGCCCAGGCCAAATCGCAGCTTTCAGCTATGAATGACAATATGTTTGACAATTGTGTAGTCATGCAACAAAGTGCCCATTTTGAAGGCTTATATGCAAGGAATTGGCCATAAAAGGGGTATGGGGGTCCGGGTACTGCCCTGGGTGACATGTATCAATACAAAAAGGAGCAGGAGCTTTGCCCAATCAGGGAGCAGAATGCACTGTGCAGCTGAGTGACAGATTCCATTGTCAGCTTGTCGTTAGGGTGGCTGTGTCAGTTTCATTCTGGGACACTGTATTGTCCTGGAATGAGGGCACCCAGGACCCGAGATAGACCTGTAAAATGCAGGAATGTCCTGGGCAATCTGGTCAAAAGTGGTCACCTTACCCCCATTCCATCACCAAGGAGGGACTTCTCTAAAAGGGGAGCTATTACTTTGCCTGTTTCCATACTATAATTGGAACATAGCCATCTAGTGGTCAGCCAGCTAACTGCCCCTGCTAAAGTGATTTTTGTGATTTTGGTAAACGTGTTTAAAACCACATGATTTTCCACACGTTCTTCAAATGCTATTGTGTGAATGAAGCATAATGCTGATGTGAAGTTTCTCTTTAATACAAAAATGTGACTATGTACAGTTCCCGAAACATTGTATCTCCTTTACCCAGGAACATCAAGAAGTGTGCATTGTTCTCAGTTCTCGCTAGGGAGCTCTAATTAGAGGTGTTTTAAAATCTCCAGAATCAAGCAATTTTTCTAGCATATTTAGGCATTTTCTCCAACTGTGGATTATGAAAATGCTCACTAAACATTCAGATGTGCTTGTTACAGGTGTTTGTGTTTTCAATGGCCAAATAGGTTATAAACATCAGGAAAATATTTATAAATTCTATGCCATGTGTTAGCATGCACCTAGTGTTTCTTCGCACTGATGGTGTGAACAGGCCCTAAGGATTATCAGCAGAATCTACATGCTACTAATCTGTATATGAAAACTGGAACGGCATGTTCACACATTAAACTAAGCTGGAGGCACATTACTCTCTCGGCAAAGTGTTCCCTCTTTATGTCTAGGCTGAGCATACATCCTCACATACAACAGTTTCCACTTCGGTGAAATTTAGCTCCACTCCAAGTAATTCTAATTCTAAATTATATTTTAAGTTAGGAATACAGTATTCCATTAAAGCGGATGGCCCACTAAAAAAAATATTAAAAGCCAGCAGCTACAAATACTGCAGCTGCAGACTTTTAATATTAGGACACTTACCTGTCCTGGAGTCCAGCGGCGTCCGCAGCAGAGGACGAGCGTTCGCTCTTCTCTCTGCTGCTCCCCCCTCCATCCACGGTGAGGGAACCAGGAAGTGAAGCGCTCCGGCTTCACTGCTCGGTTCCCTACGGCGCATGCGCCAGTCGTGCTGCGCCCGCTGATTGGCTCCCGCTGTGTGCTGGGAGCCGAGAGTTCTGGGCACGTATACTCCCTTCCTGCCCAGGCCAATTTTCAACTTGCATTAGTGCTTTGAATGACAATTGCATGGCAGGGCCATCTTTAATATTGATTGGACACTGGACAAACATTTTCTTGTGACCCCCCCCGACCTTCATGCAATTTCGCTCTCCACCTTCTCTGAGACATTCAATAAGTAGCAGCTAGACTCCAAATCTGTTTACTGAATCAGATCAGGCAGCAAATCTGATTAGTTGCCAGAGGTTACAATGTATCATTACTGCTCACTGACTGGCTCACTGATTAGTTGCTATAGGTTACAGCACATGGCTAGTGCTTGTTGATTGGTTGCTAGAGATTACTGGACACCAGTACTGCTCACTGATTGGTTGCTAGAGGTTACTGGACATTCTTACCACTCACTAATTGGTTGCTAGATTTTACCGCACATTATTACTGCTCATTGGTTGCTTGCTAGAGGTAACTGTATATCCTTACCGCTCAATGATTGATTGCAAAAGGTTAGTGCACATCATTACTGCTCACTCGTTGGTTGCTAAAGGTTACAGCACATCATCCCCTCACTGCCTGCACACCATGCATGGACTGGTGAGGTGAGGGAACCCATCAATAGACAGAAAACTCCTAGGGATCCTAGGACTCCTGGGAACAGTGGCAATGCTAAGGGGGGGGGGGATTATTTAGGAGGCAGTACACTGTGGCAAATTCTGGGGAATTTACAATGACCAGCAATGTGAGGAAGGATTTACACACCATGTAACGGCAGATTTTACACCACCCACCAATATAAAGAGGGATTTCTAAACCGATACCAATGTAAAAGGAGCATAACCACCAGTGTAAGGGGGAATGTAAAATGACCTCCATATAAGGGGGGATTTACACTGACAACCATTATTGAGAAGATTTGTACTGACCACCAATTTAAGGTGACACTTCTACACCAACAACCGATGTTAGGGGGTGATTTACTAATATAAAGGGGGATTTACACTGACCACCAGTGTAAGGGCAATCCTGAACTTACCACCAATGTAAAGGGAAATGTACACTGATCACCAATGTAATGAATTTACACTGACACTGTAATGGGGGATTTTACATCAACAACCAATAAAGGGGGATTTTAACACTGGCCACCAATGTAAGGGGGGGGGTTTACACTCACCACCAATTTAAAAGGGGATTCTACATGGACCACCAATGTAAGGGAGAATTCCAAACTGACCACAAATGCAAGTTTGGATTTTTTCCCGATTTTTAATATGGACCACCAATGTAATAGGAACATTCACAGTAACCACCAATGTAAGGAGGGATTTACACTGACCACCAATGTAAGGGGCAATTTGCTTACCTTTGCAGAACAGACTGATGTTAGGCTTAATCACCACAGTTGTAGGCAGAACTTTCAAGCATGCACCTTTACCTCCCCAGTGGGCAGCATTCAGCAAAAGTGATGGTGGATATGACCTCGGGGGGCATGATATACATATGAATGCCTCCTCTATTTACATATTAATGCCACCGCTATCAATGCATGTTATTTACATGTAAACACAGGGTCCGCAGGTTACTCATCTGTACATGGCAATAGGGCAGAGCTGGGCAGCATTAGTAACAAAACTTCACACTGGGATATTGTGACTAAAATTTCAAGGGAATGTAAACTGGGATAGTTAGCAAGTATGAGGCAGCTGCGTTGGGCCCCACAACAATGATGGGGTTCAGTTATCCTGACTGGATGTCATATGACTTCCAGTAGGATAACATCCGCGAGTGGGGCGCTCATCGTGGCGATCTGTGGTGCGGCGTGTCAGTCTGACACACTGCTACACCGATCTTGGTAAAGAGCCTCTGACAGACCACCAGGTAGGCCACCCTAGACCACCAGGGATATGGCAATCAGTGCCCAGGCAGCTGCCAATCAATGCCCATGCAGCTGCCAATCAGTGGCCACACACAATGCCTGCCAGTGCCACCAGTGATGCCTATCAGTGCCACATATCAGTGCTCATCAGTGCCACGTATTAATACCCAGCAGTGCCACCTATCAGTGCCCATCAGTGCTCAGCAATGCCGCTTATCAGTTCCACCTATAAGTACCCATCAGTGCAGCCTTTCAGGGCCCATCAGTGTTGTCTATGAGCGCCCATCAGTACCCACCAGTACCCCCCATGAGTGCCGCCTATCAATGCCCATCAGTGCTGCATATCAGTGCTGCCTACCCCTGCCCATCATCAGTGCCAGTCAGTGCCACCTCATTGGTGCCACCTCATTAGTGGCCATTAGTCCTGCCTTATGAGTGTTCATCAGTAAAGGAGAAACTTATTTACAACATTTTAAAAACAGGAACAAAAGAAAAACAATTTTTGTTTTCAAAATTTTCGGTCTTTTTTTATTTATTTAGCAAAAAAAATAAAATACAGAGGTGATTAAATACCACCAAATAAAGCTCTATTTGTGGGAAGAAAAATATACAAATTTTGTTTGGGTACAGTGTAGCATGGCCGCACAATTGTCATTTAAACAGCGACAGAGCTGTAAGCTAAAAATTGGCTTGGGCGGGAAGGGGGTGGGTGTAAGTGCCTGGTATTGAAGTGGTTAATCACCACTGGGTATTGTATTTTTTTTTAGTAAATTATTTAAAAAAAAATAAAGTTTTCTTAATTTCGGTTCTAAAATGTTGCAAATAAATAAGTTTTCTTCATAAATTTAGGCCAAACTGCATTCTGCTACATTTCTTTGGTGAAAATAACCCAAATCAGTGTTTATTATTTATCTGTAGGTAATTATGATATATATATATATATATATATATATATATATATATATATATATATATATATATATATATATATATATATATATGAAAATTCATCAATCCGCATGTACTGACAGCTCCTCTTATTTCTTGAGGCCCGAAAATTCCAGGACAGTAAAATATCCCCCAAATAACCTTCTTGGAAAATAGTCACTGACTGGTGACTGGTAAGGGTTCACTTACACTTGCAGTTGTCATTGCCATCCCTCTGAAAAGCATCAATTGCTGCTTCATTCTTATAATAGTTATGGACTGAGTCACCACAGCCTGCAAAAGATATTAAAGGGGTGTTCCAGCCAAAAGTTTTGTTTATTAAAAGTCAGCAGCTACAAAAAGTGTAGCTGCTGGCTTTTAATAAACAATCACTTACCAGCTCCAGCGTTCCAGCATGCGTGCGCGGCGCGGCTTGCCGCTGATTGGACAGGCGATCATCTAGGACCCGTCTCGTGTCCTAGACGATCGCCTTGGAGAGGGGCTGCAGTAAGGCGATTAAGCTTAATCGCTTTACCAGCCCTCGGCGGAAGGAGGAAGTGGGACAGGAAGTCCCACTCCTCCTGAAGCCCCCACTCCCCCCCAAAAAAAATTACATGCCAAATGTGGCATGTAAGGGGGTGAGGAGTGGGTTAAGCGGAAGTTCAAATTTTGGGTGGAACTCTGCTTTAAGAAGGCTTCTTTTTTTAAGCAGTTTTGTACTACATTCTTTAAAATGAAAGGGAGCCTACCTTCCTGGTTGGAAGGTAGGTTTACTCAATATTCTGCTATACCTATTTTGGACAGCATGATGTGCTTTTTGATGAAGAAAACCTTTACCCATCCAATTAACCAGTTGCCTATTGGGCACTTTTACCCCCTTCCTGACAAGGCCAATTTTCAGCTTTCAGCACTGTCACACTTTGAATGACACGTAAGCTGTCATGTACCACTGTACCCATATGACATTTTTATGATTTTTTTTTCACACAAATTATTGTTATTATTACTATTCAAGAGAAAAAACAGAAACAAGAAAGCGCTTCCTTAACAACCTCGACCTTGTTATCAAGCCAGCTGACAAAGGTGGTGGCATTGTAATCCAAGATAGAACAGCATATGTGTCCGAAGCGTTAAGACTACTATCGGATACTAACACATATAAAAAGCTACCAAATGACCCTCTTCCCCTCTTTCGCAAAGAATCAGATAAAATGATTACAAAAGCACTTGCAGATCTCGTAATCGATAAAGATGAAGCTTCATATTTACGTAAAAATTTCTATAACACACCCTATTTTTATCATTTACCAAAGATTCAGAAAGATTCATTATGCCCACCTGGGAGGCCCATTGTGGCCTCCATGAATAGCATCACTAGCGGCTTCTCACTATATATTGATTCCTTTTTACAACCCCTATCTCAACAACTTCCGTCCTATATACGCGACTCAATACATTTGATGGAACTGTTATCATCATATACATGGCAAGAAGGCTATTCTTGGCTATCTTTAGATGTAAATTCCCTGTATACATCAATCCCTCATGATATAGGACTGTCAGCTGTCCAAAACTTTTTGTTATCTGACTCTATGCTTAATTCCAGGCAGATGGCTTTTATCCTTGAAGCCACAGCATTCTGCCTTAACCACAATTATTTTTATTTTGAAGGTGAGTTCTATCTTCAGACCCACGGCACAGCCATGGGAGCCAATTTTGCCCCCTCCTATGCCAACCTAACAATGGGCTTTTGGGAGAAGACATTTATTCTGCAAGAAAACCCTTTTTCCCGTCATATCATCTTCTATGGGCATTGATATCGTCATTATCTGGGATGGCCCCTCCCCTTTAGTCAACCAGTTTGTTGACTATTGCAACAACAATGCTCTAGGCCTCTCTTTTACCTTTCTGTGCGACCAAAACAGTTTGGCTTTCCTTGACCTTGAGCTTTGTCACGACAATCACAATATTTTTTCCGGTAATTATACAAAGCCCACAGCGGGCAACTCCTACTTACACTATCACAGTTGTCATCACCCACAGTGGATAAAAAATATACCAAAAGGTCAGTTCTGCAGACTTCGACAAAACTGTACAAGAGACAGTGATTACATCTCTCAGAGTATATACTTTAAACAAAAATTCTTAGAAAAAGGTTACCCTGAACCATTGGTGGACCAAGCCCACAGGATTTTTCTTCCGGGCAAAAAAACAAAACCTAAAAAATCGCCTGAAAAACCAATGGTACGATTTATTACTGGTTTCCATGACCAATATCAAAAAATGGAAAACATCTTGACCAGGCACTGGAATATTTTAAAACAAGACCCCCACTTAGATACTGTTCTGTGTGACAAACCAAAGGTTACATATAGGAGGGCCCCCACATTAAAAAATAAAATTGCCCCTAGCCGACTAAAAGATCTCAAATCTAATAGTGCTATCTGCCTGTTTCCTATTACAGGAATGTACAGATGCAATAAGCCCCGCTGCAAAACATGCCACTTTATAAACCATGGTCAAAAAGAGTTCACTCATAGAAACAAAACTTACCAACTAGATCATTTTTATAACTGCTCTACAGATTATGTTGTATATTGCCTTACGTGCCCTTGCAAACTATTATATGTTGGTCGGACCATTAACCCACTAAGACAGCAATTTGGCACCCATCGACGCCTCATCAAAGCTGGCTGTGACGAGCACAGTGTACCACGCCACTTCCTTGAGCATCACGCCCAATCCAGTGATGGTTTGCGGGTATGGGTTATTGAAACCATCCCCAAAAAACTATCTGAGGCTGAACGCTTTTCACGTCTATGTGAGCGTGAGACGTTCTGGATTTTTACCCTAAATTGTCTCGCGCCCCTAGGCTTAAGTGAAGAACTAGATGTTAATACCATCCTTTAATATACACTGCCAAATATATAATATATTCTTAGAAAACGTTTAAACTTTTTTTCTTCTCTACTTGGACGCGACACATTTTTTTGTGTAATAACCATCATACCCCTACATTCTTTGATTGTTTTTGACTAGTTGTAAATGTAAATATAAGTAAATATATGCATATGCACATAAAGACGTGTATGCATATCCACAAATATACATGCACTCGAGTGCATGACACTATCTGTGACTTTTCTGTTCCCCCTTCCTTCTCTTTTTATGATGATATTATAATATAGACTCTTTTTAGGCTCTTATCTGTTTTTAATCGAATTCCCTCTCTCATTATTTAATTTTATTTAAATTTAATTATGATCCCCATTATATTATAATATCTTTTAAACACAGTGTCATTAGCACCCTGCAGCCCTGTATTGTATAGCGTTAGTATTTTTATTGTTGAGCTAATATAACCAAACACATATCGCCATTATATCTGTATTTATGTTATACTGCTGTTTTATAGCTTCCCCCGTTTTTACTTTGTATTTAAAGATTTCACAATTGTTCCCCTTTATGTGCGATTGGCTTCTCAAGCCACTCGTATTATAAGCTTTCTTATTGGTTGGTGCTTGACCATGTGACCTATATAACTCACATCCTCTAGCTTTCTCCTCATACTGCACTTGATAAAGGAGCGCGCAGGTCTTTTATTCACCTAGCGATGGCTCTGAAACGCGTTGTGTCCCTCTTTGGCCACCGTCCCAGTGACATCACGGACCAGCGGCGCGGTGGATCAGCTGAGAACATAACATCCACATATGGACTTGCAGTCGGCCCCTCTATGGTTAAAGAACGTCTGACGCTCCTCCATTAAACAGCTTTTCCAGCCTCCCACATGGTTTCCGGACTGCACTGAAGCCCTTGACACTAGCATCTCAGACTGCATCAGAGTGCCCCTAGATGTAAGTGTTGGAATACTTTTGTTGTTGTTGAATCAAATCAGATTACTCAGCGGCGCTTTCTTGTTTCTGTTTTTTCTCTTGTATGATTTGAGCTGACTTCGCTCCTGGAGAGAGTAGCCCTGAGTATCCACAATTACCCCTACATTGGTATTGTCGCGATCAAGTTCCTATCTTGGACTCACACCCAATGGACTAGACTTTCATTTATATTTATATTTATTTTTATGTGGATTCTGTTTACATGGTTACTCAGAGCGCTGTAATCCTGTGCTAATTATTACTATTCAGGTACTTATATAGCGTTGTCAATTTAGGTAGCGCTTTACATATACATTGTACATTAACATCGGTCCCTACCCTCAGGGAGCTTACAATCTGAGGTCCCTAACTCAGATTCATATACTAGGGCTAATTTTAGACAGAAGCCAAATAACCTATCAGCATGTCTTTGGAGTGTATAGCGCTTTCTTTTGGTGGTATTTAGCATGAGGAAAGAAAAGCCGATAACTGGCTTGTGTTTACTTCTGTGATCAGCTGTCATTGGACACAGCTGATCACGTGGTAAAGAGCCGCTGTGATTGGCCCTTTAGCCCCATCTGTGATCAGCTGAATTCGAAAGACTCAGCGATCACATAGCGTGCCACCCGGGCAACGCAATCAATCGGCAAATTAAACGCAAACTGTAGCCATCTTTTTGCTATAGTGGGAAGGGGTCAATCTGTATCTAATCAAGTAGACCTTGTTAGTGCAGCCCTGTAGTCATGGTTGCTGGTAGAAATGATGGTTGCCATATGCACTTAAATAAAGGATCAATTTATTTTCTGATCATTCTCATCTTATAGGAATAATCAATCTATAGTCAACAACCCATCTGCAATGCAAATGAGACACACGGGGAAGTGAATACGATCGAATACAAGAACTAAGTATCTGCTGCTGATCGATGCTATTTCTTCACCCTGGCTGGTCAACACAGTTTGATCTAATTTGATCCAAACTCAGTCCAATTCAAACAGAAGAGAAGGAAGAAGTAATCACTGGACTACAAGTGCAGTGACGTCACCACATTTGCAATCTCAGAGTCTGTTTACCTCAATTGCAGATGGGACTTGTAGTCTTTCCATTCACAGGTCCTGGGGATGGATAACACAGCTGTGTGGGCAGAGCCATGCACAGGTATGCCAAATCCAAACAAAACAGGTGTGTGCAGGGAAAAAAAATACCCTGGGATTCGAGAACGTGGGGAACTGGGGAATGCACCATTAATATGATCAGACAGTTGGACTATGCTTTTAACGCTAAATTGCAGACAGATGTAAAAGACACAAATTAGTCCTACCCTGTATGCATTAATATGCTCTTGATGTATATTTGAATGTAAGCAACCAGGGGAAATTTTTGATGAAGTCTCCTGGTAAAATCTCTATGTTGCAGCTTGCAGTGTGTGCTGTGACAACGAGTGTCATTGATCTTACTATAAAGTATGCCACAGCAAAATTTTCATGGGGTCCCCTGGCTAACTCCCTCTGTAGCAGCTTGCAGTGTTGTCAGCTGTGACAATATGTGTCATTGACTTACCATAAAGTATGTCTAAATCAAGGACAGGCAGCAGCAGAAGAGCTGTCAGTATAATCAGACAACTAGAGAGTCGGGACCATAGCTTTAGAAAAAGGTTATAGTTATAGAAGCAATATTAATAATAACCATAATGATGTCAGCTGTCCTATAAGGTTTTATTTGAGAAGAAACCCTGGGATTTTTTTACTGCTTTAGCAGACAGGGTTAATTTCAATCTGCAGAGGGCAATAAATCTACTATGCTAAGACAGCTGAGCAAATACTTCTTACTGCACAGAGGGGGATCTTTGACTGGCAAGAATCCCAATGTCTGACATCAGCCCTTCTATAATGGAAATTTACCAATTTAGTTTCCTTAACAGTATCCCTAATGAGAACCCCACCTCAGGCCAGGTGCCATAACAGCCTGTTCAATCATAGTGTTAGGGGTGGGAAGGAGACCTGTATTGAAAGTTAAACTGCAGCAAGAAATATAAGCTTCCCTGCTCTGCCCAAAAGGGCTGTGTTCTGTGTATATCTCAGAACTAGATCACCAAAAAAAAAAAAAATTATTGGCAGGTGAAATCATTCTTTTGTATACATATAGGCCCGGATTCACAAAGACTTACGTCGGCGTATCTCCAGATACGCCGCCGTAATTTTAAATTTGCGCCGTTGCATCTTTGCGCCGATTCACAAAGCAAGATACGCTGAAAAACATGGCTTCAGTCGTCCGGCGTAACTTGCCTACGCCGGCGTATCGTGGGTGCATAGTTACGCTGGTCGCATTCGGCGTTCCCATGTTAAATATGCAAATGAGAAAGATACGCCGATTCACAAACGTAGATGCGTCTGGCTGCTTCATATACGCGTTTTGCGTAAGGCTTACGTCCGGTGTAAAGTTACCCCTGCTTATATGAGGCGCAGCTAATGCTAAGGTATGGGCCAGGGAACGACGCCGTCGAATTTTACATAGTTTACGCCGTTTACGTAGTATGTGAATAGGGCTGGACGTAGGTTACGTTCACACGTCGTAAACATTGTGCGCCAACGTCACTTAGGCATTCTATCCGACGTGATTCTAAAAATGCGCAGTGGGATACGTCCACGGACGGGGCATGCGCCGTTCGTTCGGCCCATCATTTGCATGGGGTCACGGATCATTAGACCAAAACACGCCCACTGCCTAGCTACTTTGAATTAAGCGGACTTACGCCGGCCCATTTACGCTACGCCGCTGTAACTTAGGGAGCAAGTGCTTTGTGAATACAGCACTTGCCTTTCTAAGTTGCAGCGGCGTATAGTAAATAAGATACGATACGTCTGCACAAAGTAACGCCCGGTATGTGAATCCGGGCCATAATCTATACTCACCAGCCACTTTATTACGTACACGTGTTCAATTGCCTGGTAATACAAATTGCTAATCAGCCACCTGGCAGCTACTCTAGGCATTTAGGCATCTAGATGAAATTGGTGAAATTGACTTGCTGAAGTTCAAACCGAGAATCAAAATGGGGAAGAAAGGGTATTTAACCACTTCAACCCCGGACCATGTTGCTGGTCAAAGACCAGTCCACTTTTTTGCGCCGTGGCTCCCAAACAAAATTGGCATCCTTTTTTTCCCACAAATAGAGCTTTCTTTTGGTGGTATTTGATCATCTCTGCGGTTTTTGCGCTATAAACAAAAATAGAGCGACAATTTTGAAAAAAAAATAATATTTTTTACTTTTTGCTATAATAAATATCCCCCAAAAATATATTAAAAAAAACGTTTTTTTTTCCCTCAGTTTAGGCCGATACGTATTCTTCTACATGTTTTACACACACAGCTCCCGATTCTCGCTCTGTAACACGCGATCGCGAACGCCGGGCACTCGCGCCGGTGTCAAGGGCGAGCGAGGGGGGTGCGTGATTGCCTCCGGCGGCGCGCGTGCGCTCCCTATGCCTGCTCGGCGAGATGACGTATAGCTACGTGATCTCGCCCAGCAGAGCCGACCTGCCGCCGTGTAACAGTTATACGGCGGCTGGTCGGCAAGCAGTTAAGCGACTCTGAACATGGTTGTTGGTGCCAAATCTCTGAGGAATGTTTCCAACACCTTGTTGAATCTATGCCACAAAAAATTAAGGCAGTTCTGAAGGCAAAAGAGGGTCCAACTCGCTACTAGCAAGATGTACCTAATAAATTGGCTTGTGAGCGCATACTGTATGTAGTTGTTTGTAGTCTGGCAATAAAGGTGCATGCACACACTATGTCACCTCCTATATATGTTTCATATTACATCTTCAATTGTCTTTGCAAACACATTAGTCCTGGTTTACTTAAAGAGATCACAAGAACACAAAAAAAAATCGCTATGAAACTTTTACATTGCAGGATAGAATGAGCAGAGCACATGGATGTACCGATACGTAATGATCACCATCCCTGAACCTGGTAAATCATACACTAATATTCAATGTGTGCAGTGTGGTCCCAGTTTGTTGTGTGCTTGCCCTGGCCACAGCATGTACAGTACATGCACACTCTGATACCTCCAATACAGTGGGGTTTATTTACTAAAGGCAAATTCACTTTGTACTGCAAGTGCACTTGAAAGTGTAGTCGCTATTGGTCTGAGGGGGACATGAAAAAATGAATTTTTGTTTGTACACGATTGGATGATAAAAATCAGCAGACCTTCCCCTCATTTCAGATCTTCCCCTCAGATTTAAAGCGACTGCACTTCCAACTTCCAAGTGCACTTGCAGTGAACTGGTATTGCAAAGTGGATTTGCCTTTAGTAAATCAACCCCACTGTCTATCATTGATCACTTACTTCTACAATCTAATCAGTGGTGAGTGAGTGAAAAATGTATATAGAGCGCAAACACTTGCGAACTGAATTGCCTCTGGGCGCTGTTTCCATTCCTTCGATAAAGGAAGGCTTTGCCTCAGAAGAGATGAGTTTTAATCATTCTCCTGAGGGCCAAGTGGTCCGACCCCAGTTGGATGGTGACTGGTACTTCATTTTTTGTGGGAGGGGGGGGGGGTTGCAAACAAAGCCAGAAAATAACCCTATACCCCCCTTGTCACTCGCGCGCAATAGGACGGACGAACGGACAGAAAGACGGATGTCTACTATCACTGTCCTGCCCCCCTGGGGATTTAGTGGTGAATTGGAGAAGCATTTGGTCAAAGCCTGTCCCCCATAGTCCCCCCTCCTCTCCCCTCTCCTGCCAGGCACATGTCTCTGATCCTGGAGATTGCCAGGTGAATGGCTGGAGGTTGATACCTGGGGCAGAGGTGAAGCAGGGTACCCTCCCCCTCCCTCCACCTTCAGTCTGATCACAGGATGCTGCAGTATACAGACCGACATGGTGTCAGATCACATTTAGTACCCGTGGCTTCTCCATCCACAGAGCTGAGGTGTCAGGGTAACTTCTGATTTCCTACTGGCCCAGTAAAACCGGAAGTGATGCCACAGCCCCATGGAAAAAGCACCGCTATGGCGGTTCCATAAGAAAACCCCACAGCAAGGGGAATGCCTGCAAGATGGAAGTGTTACGGCGCAATGCTTTGCGCCACAAGGACTCACAAAATCAGGCACATTAAGCATCTCACGTGCAATCACATGATTGCATAGATGTCATGCTGCCCATAGAGCACTATGACTGGCATCCGTGCACTTATAGGACTTTTTTTTTTTGGTTTGCTTTTCCTATGAGATTACATTTATTTTTAGCATGTCACCAATCAGTTGGTTTATGTTTGGATGCTGTACATAGCAAACCACACTTCCTTGAAAATTCATGATATGTAAACCCTGATGTGGTATGTACATGGCCATGTCCTGTTAACATTTTTTTCCACCCTGGTTATGTATGTCTGCAGTTCCTTTACAGTTGCTTGTAGGGATGCTTGTTGTAGCTTTCAATAATGTGCTCCTAACTGACTCACTGAGTTTTGTTGGATGGTCTTCTCTAGGCAGAGTCTTTGTTGTGCCCCAGAGAATGTTCAACGTTTGGGATTTTGTTTTATGAAACACTGATTGGTGCAGAACCTCATATTTGACATTTTTTGACAACTACTTGGTTTTCATGGTGTTGTATTTTCAGATATGTTATGTAACAATGTTTGGGGCACCCCAGAAACAGGGTGATCTGAGATTATCACTGATCCGTGTAGATCAGTGATAAAAATAAATCCAACTAAAACTATTTTATTTTCCAGCTGTTACATTGCAAAAAGTGCTAAAAGCCAATAGGGGGAATACTTATGCAGCATACTGTACTGTATAAGGCAGTGATCACGAAGTACATCTCCATTTGTTGTTGAACTGAAAGTCCCAGCATGCCAAAGCACATATGTTTAGCTTAGTTGGTTGACAGGACAAGCAGCAATTGTATTTTCACAACTGTTTGAATCACTGATATAATTTAACTATAATTATTAGTCAGGATTATACTTGCTCATGGCAGTCAGTAATTAGTAGCCAAATCAGTTTATCCAGGATAAAGACAGGGCACGCTGTGGTCAGAAAGGCAAACCGAAGCAAACACAAGAAAGACAAGGAATATATATACAAAAACACTATATACTGTAGCACAGACAACTCCCCTAGAGAAAGTCCAATGTAAAATGAACAGTCACTACTAAGAAAGCTTGCAGCTCCCCTTTGGGATCAACCTCTGGGATCAAATGACGAGAAAAGAAAAAAACATAGGGTGTGACCATCCAACTGTACATACTTATTGAAATAATGGTTTAAAAGCAATCATGCACTCACATGTGGCTCTATAAAGGTGGGGTTATCAACATGGTGGTGAACATTCCTTTTTCCCTGCTGTAAAACCTGGAAGCATTGGCAAAGTATGCTAGAGCAGTGGCAGGAAGGCCTTTCTTGGTAAAGTCAGTGATGGGGCCACCAGGATGGAGAATTCTCTGAATAACTTTCAATATAAATTGGTAAATCCTAAATGGTGTTGAATGGCATGGGGGTTCATTGGCTAAGGCCACTGAAAAATAGCCTGTACCTTGGCAGGATTCATAGCTAAGCCCAAATCAAAAATAATGTATTCTAGGAATGGGACCTCGGTTGCATGAAAGACACTTCTCCAGTAGGGATGAGCTTCGTGTTCGAGTCAAACTCACGTTCGACTCGAACATCGTATGTTCAACAGTTCGTCATAATACGAACGTTACGGGGCGTTCGCGCCAAATTCAAGTGGCGCGTCACGGCCCATAACTCACTGCGGCATCGCAGTGCATTGCTGGCTGATGATTGGCCAAGCATGCACTATGACCCGCATGCTTGGCCAATCACAGCTTGCAAAAAACGGAGAGCCATAATTTGCCAAAGCCAGAGTGGGTACATGCTGCAGGAGGATGCACAGTGTTTTGAAGGCTCCGATAATAATACACAGCTAGAGGAAGGCAGTAACGTGAGCCCAGAGAGAGGGGGTGCCCAAGAAGGACAGCAATCTGGCAGTCATGTTCCCCCAGCTGCAGCATACTGCCAGGTTTTATACAGTGATGAGGAGGGAGGGGATGATAAGGTCACTGACTCTACATGGATGCCTGATAGGAGAGAGGAGGAGAAGGCACATCACCAACAAGGCAGGATGCCCTCCAGGGGCCAGCTTAAGGGCAGCGCACTGACTCGCAGCGTTATTCCAAAAGTTCTTTGGTGTGGACCTTTTTTGAGATGAGTGCATCAGATCACACTGCTGCTATTTGCAACATATCACCCGCTTGGGCACCACATGCTTGACCAGGCATATGTCGACCTGCCACCCACACCAAAGAACAAAGCGGACCTCTCCTTGCTCCTCATCAGCTTGGATCTCCAACCCCACTATACACTCAGTCCTCTCTGAAGCCTGCACTGATAGGACTGAAGGTGTAGAATTAGGTGTATCACAAGTACTTGCGGACAATCTACTAATCGGTACACAGATGGCAGCTTTTACCAGGCAAATTTCTCTGCCCCAGCTGCTGCAGCGCCGAAAGAAGTTCTCTCCCAGCCATCCATGTGCCCAGCGGTTAAATGCTAGCTTAGCTAAATTACTAGTACTTCAACTGCTGCCTTTTCAGTTGGTAGATTCTGCACCCTTCCATGAGTTTGTGGAATATGTGGTACCTCAGTGGCAAGTTCCCAAACGCCACTTTTTCTCGCGGAAGGCGATTCCGACTCTCTACCGGCATGTGAAAGGCAATGTCCATGCCTCGCTGGACAGGGCGGTCAGTGGTAAGGTGCATATTACCGCTGACTCATGGTCCAGCAGGCATAGACAGGGACATTACCTATCTTTCACAGCGCAATGGGTGACTCTGCTGGTAGCTGGGAAGGACGCAGGACAAGGTACAGTAGTGTTTGAGGTTGTTCCACCACTACGCCTCCAAAATGCTACTACTGGTTGTGACACACCTCTCTCCTTCACCCCCTCCTCTTCTTCCTCTGTGGCCTCATCCTGCGCTGATGTGTCCTCGGAACCAGTGGTGCTCTGTAGGCGTTTAAGGGGCTATGCAGGTACGCAGTCAAAGAGATGCCATGCGGTGCTTGAGCTGGGTGCTTGGGGGACAGGAGCCACACTGGGCCAGAGGTTCTGTCAGCTCTGAAGGCTCAGCCTCCTCTCCGCCCTGCGACAGGGACAACTGACCGATGTCCTCAATTTGGTGGTGTAGCGGTTCTTGGGCAGGTACCCGGCTTACAGCATATCCTGAAGCAGACCAGGAAAGTCTGTGTGCATTTTTGACGGTCATATAATGCCAGTGCTCGGCTGGCAGACCGCCAAAAGCAATACAACCTGCCCAAGTACCACCTAATCTGTGACATACCCACCAAGTGGAACTCTACGTTGGCTATGCTGCAGCGGCTGCACACGCAGCAGAGGGCCATCAATGAGTATCTGTGCCAATATGGCAGCAGGGGAGCTTGTTTTTTTTCCCCAGGCCAGTGGGCCATGATCAGGGATACATGTACTGTCCTGTCACCACGAGGATGGTGAGCAGTGACAGTGCATGCATCAGTGACACTGTCCCTATTATTCACCTGTTGGAGCACACGCTGCATGGAATAATATACAGGGCCCTAGAGGCAGAAAAGAGGGAGGAAGAGGAGAAGTTTCTTACCTCTCAAGGCCCCCTTTATACAGACAGTGTTCCTGCTTGCCCACCTATCACACAGGAAGAGGAGGAGGATTGTGTCAGCATGGAGGTGGAGCTTTTGACTCAGCATCAGCGGCAGTCTTCAAGGGATCAATTACAGTCCCAAGAAACCCATGGACTTGTACGTGGCTGGGACGAGGTGGCTGCGGATCATGTCATCCTCAGTGACCCAGAGGACTCCACACCTCAGCAAACCTACGTTGTATGGCCTCCCTGATTCTGCAAAGCCTGCGGAAGGATCCTCGTATTCGTGCTATCAAGGAGAGGGATCATTACTGGCTGGCAACCCTCCTAGTAATTACAATTCTTGATCTAATATTTCACAGCGCTCCAACTAGAGTATCTGTGAGGGGTTGCAGTGTTGTGGTACCAGCACCAGTGTCTAAGGCAAAAAAAATCTGCCCCTGTTTAACAGGGGCATGTAATTACAATTTTTGATGCAATACTTTGCAGCGGGCTCATTCCTGCGCTCCAACTAGAGTATCTGTGAGGTGTTGCAGTGTTGTGGCACCAGCACCACCAAAAACAAAGGCCCAATTTTTCTGCCCCTGTTCAACAGGGGAATGTAATTATAATTCTTGATCTAATATTTCACAGCAGGGCCCATTCCTGTGCCCACCAAGAGTAACTGTGGGGACTTACAGTGTTGTGGCACTAGCGCCAGCACCAAAGGCCCAATTTTTCTACCACTGTTCAACAATGGCATGTAATTACAATTCTTGATATATTAGTTCACACAGCAGCGTGTTCCAGCGCCCACCAAGACTAACTGTGAAGGCTTATAGTGTTGTGGCAACACCAACACCTAGGGCCCAAATGTATGCATAGAATATACAGCAGGCCCCTACTTTCAAACATCCAACTTACGAACGACTCCTACTTGCAAATGGAAGGAGACAACAGGGAGTGAAAGGAAATCTACCCCTAGGAAGGGAAATTCTCTTCTGGAAGAGGTGTCCCCTGTCCACTGATGATTTATCACCAATCCTTGTTTCACAAAAAAAAAAAAACATTTTCAAAAAATCATTTGTCATTGGGACAGAAAGTGAATTGCAATCTTCTGAACAGATGCACACAGACAGCAAAACAAATGTTACAGGGGTGATAACCCTTCTCTATGTTTTCAGAAAAGCTTAAAAATAGATTTTATGGCTGGAGCTACACTTTAAAAAAGTAACAGTTCAAAATTCCAAACAGATTCTACTTAACAACAAACCTACAGTCCCTGTCTTGTTTGCACCGCCTGTATACTGCTGTTCAAAGTATATAGGGCCAAAGGGGCTGGTAATGACCTGGGGGGAGGGGGGCGGGGAAACCCATGCTATTTTTCTCAATGATTTTCATCCATTTTGCAGGGACCAGACATTACATTGAAGCCAAAAGCAGTTTTAAATTACGTTTTTCTTATAGTACTCTCATTTTGTTCTAAACATGTGCCACTTCGCAGGCATACTATAGACACCCAGCAGGTACGATATTTAAAGGAATTTTTCCAAATTATTTTTTTCACTTTAAGCATTAATAAAATCACTGCTCCAGAATAAACGACCATTTTTTTTTAAAAAAATGACAGTTTTTAAAACTTTTTTTTACATTGATACATGTTCCCTGGGGCAAGACCCGGGTTTTCAAACCCGTTTTACGACAATAACTTGCATATTAGGCTTTAAAATTAGCACTTTTGTATTCAAATGTTCGAGTCCCATAGACTTCAATGGGGTTCTAAATGTTCACGCGAACGTTCGGTCTGTTTGAAGGTTCTGGTGCGAACCGAACGGGGGGTGTTCAGCTCAACCCTATTCTCCAGTTTGGCATAAAGGGAATGTTCTCAAAGTCTGGCCAAGACTTCTGTAATGTGACGTTAATGGTATGCAAAAGACTGGGAATAAATCAAGAGATCAATTCGATGACAAGGAACTTACCCAGGTAGCCATTAGTAAGTACAATCGTGCAAACCTTTTTACAGATAAGCTGCAAGAATAAAGTGAACATTCTCAAACAATGATCAACTAAATATAGAGTAAAGGATATGCTGCGCTAGTATAATATAACATTGTAAACTAATATGCGTAATCTCCACTACAATATCTAAACTTATATAGTACAAATAATTACCTACTTACACAATAAGTGAAAATGTGTTTACATAAGGGGCACAAATGTGTTCATGTGTAAATGCTGCTGCTAGCAAGACAAGATCAAAGTCTGTAGTACAAGGTTTCCAATTTCTGAGCATGATTACCAACCTTGTGTTCCATCACACAAGTGTCCAGAAAACAGTGCTACCATGGAAAAGTAATATAACAATGTTCAAGCTCTGTGCTGTGTCAAGGTGAAACTGCCACCAACCCCTTTGGGCACACTTTATTTGTTGTATTGACCAATTAGGAAAACAAAGTTCTTATGTCCATATCCCGTTTAAAGCCAGGATGGCCGGTAGTTGTAATGTAATTAAACATCAAGGATCATGCACCATGTTTAGGCTCTGAAAAATATAAAAGGAAACAACATAGCTTTCTCTGTAATACAACGTATTAATTGCCACAATACAAAATTGCATTTACATATAAACTGATTACTCCACCTTTCATAACATAGTCCCTGGAAAGTTGTACACAGAGTGGAGGAAAAGGGAAAAGTTGGAGAAGAGGAAGTATATAGCTCTTCAGCATGGCATGCAAAGTGCCAATTGATGAGGATTGCTAGAAGCCTCCCTTGACATAAGAAATGGAGATTTATGCCGTGTGCACACAGTCAGTGTCATCATAAAGCAGACCTAGAGAGTTGAATTACATTTTCACAAATGTCAGTTCAGGGTCAGAGGAAATGGAAGGCGCAGGACAACTGCTCCCTTGGAGTACAGTAATGATATTTTTTTATTTTATTTCTCTGTTCAGAACCAAATAATCTAGGGCATAGCTGGAAATATAATTTGCCAAACATTTTAAAGTAGAATAGCCCTGGCACTGAACACTGAAATGGTGAAGGGTTTTTAGCTCCAGGGGCCTCAGAAGCAGCAAGAGCTTGGTGCAGTTGAGAAGTCCAGACAGAGAATGCTTGAACCTGGTGATCAACTTACAGAATCTTCAAATATATACGCCTGTGATGGATCGATTGTAAGCTCCATGAGTAGGACCCTCATAATCCTTTATTGAACTGTATTGTTATTGTATTGTCTCCTATTACATTGTAAAATGCTGCACAAACTCTTGGCACTATATAAATCCTGTATGATAATAATAATATCTACCACAGTAGACTTGTAGTAATATAAGGTTTACCTACTTTTTCCTGACAACGTAGCAAGGCTCTAGGACAGTTTCACCTATAGCAGCCACCTTTTGTCTTAAGGCAAGTAGGCCTACTGGACTACTTGGATACTTGGCTGCCCCCAGGACTTAAGATACCATGCTATATATGCAGAATTGGGCATTATCCAGAAACCCCAGAAAGAGAGAGTTCACATACCAGGCCAGATGGCTCTGAGATGTGTAGTGGTTCAAGTAAGGTGCAGTATTCAAGAGTGGTCAGCCCAGGGCTAGTGGCTGGCTGAATACTAAACTTACAGTGGTCAGGGCTGGCAACAGGCAGTAATGTAATCCAAGCAAGGGGCAGGCAGAAATGGGTCACCTAATCCATTTTCCAGGCAGGGGTCAAAGCAGAATCCAAAGCAAAAATCCATTATCCAAGCAGGCAGCTGCCACTCAGCAGCATAATCCAGGCAAGTGTCAGGGAAAGCTGTGGTCATATGTGTCCAGGCAAAAAACACCAAAAACTGAAGTAATGTAGAGATAAGGTCATAGATACAAGAGCTAGGAAACTAAAGGTTATCACAAGCTCAGAACACTGGGCATATGATGTTCAAACAGAGTTACACAGCACTGCTGGCCAATCAGGGCAGTGGAGGCAGAATAGGCAGTACTGAGCCACTGCCTAGCAATTAAAACACCACTTCTCAGATGCTCAGTGAGAACAGAGGGGGCATTGCTGGCAGTACAGGTTCTGTTGCCTGGCAACCGACGCTCATTCTTAGGGGGAAGGAGAGTGGCTGCATGCCGGCTGTGGTGAGACAGACAGATATCATAGGAGCGTGTCTTTTGATCCTAAAATGATAGTGTTTTCTGGACCCATTTAGGCAGCTTTGGCCCTGATGAGTTTAAACATGCTAGCTGTATATATTTGGAAACTGTTCCAAGCTGCCAAACTCCAAATGCATCAGAAAACCTAGATTATTATTATTATTATTCAAAAGGATTTGTATAGTAACAGTTTACACAGCGCTTTACAATATTAAAAAGAAGACAATACAGTTATAATACAATAAAATACAAGAGGATTAAGAGGGCCTTGCTCAGGAGAGCTTACAATCTAATAATGCCAAAAACCTTCTTCCCTAGTCTTCACAAATACAAATTCATGTTTAGTTGAAATAAATACCTAATTTAATATATATTTACTGAAGAGACTGATGAGGTACATGAACTACAACCCTCTGACTTGATTTGCATGTGAGTGCTTAGTCAAAGACTGTAGTTACAAACAAGACAATCAGGCTTAGATCCATTGCAACACCAAGTGCTGCAAAAAAGCAATTATAGTCAATTAACACTTTAATTACCAATTAATATGATTAGAATATCCAGACAAAAAAAAATGATGTTAATACAGTTAAAACTTATAAGAATGTATTACAAGTATTAAAAACATCTATCACCATAATGATTATATATAACAACTCCACTAATATGAATATAATATAGACTATCTTGCTAAATTGTGCATAGAGCTTTTAGATAAAGTATAGCTCATTGCAAAAGTATCATAAAAGCAAGAAACATCCAACTCAGAATTAGAGCTAAATCTACTTAGTACATTGAGTAAAAATATGGTATACTTTTTGTACAATTACAGAAAGAGATCAGTGTTACATTTGGAGTATTTTATCTTTTTAAAAATAATCTGAATGATGGTAATTAATACAATGTCTGATGACATTAGTATTTGTACCTTAACATATATCTTATAAAATTATATCTTGCCCAGTTTCTAAATCTTCTAATGATTTTCACTCATGTAGAACTTGAAAATCCATACAAATATTAGAATAACATTTATCTTTCGAATTAAAATCGATGGTTTTGGTTTTACAGACAATGTTTTCTGCATAAATATGAAGTCATGTTACAGTGAACCTGTGCACTCTAACATTCTAAGGTTGATCTGGGTCCACAGAATAGGAATCTGCAGGTGCCTGCTTGCATGCTTAATTTACTTGAGATCACCTAGGTATCACCAAAACTCAAATAAATACAGACCACAGCTATTTGCCCCCTCAATCCATTCCCAATTCCTTACTACCGGCCAGCAAGGTCACAAATCACGTTTCATGGCTAATAGTGGAGGCATGCTCAACCATAGCCAAGCTATGGTCTGTATTTGCATAACAGTGCATCCTGATTTTGAGAACATGTATGAGGATTAGAATAGACACCTGTTTCACTTTAAAGTATAGGAAACACATGTGTCATCTAGCTCCACAGTTACATAGCTCTATAATTATCTGAAAATCAGCAAACAGTAAGAGCCCATTCACACAGGGACGACTTTGGATCCGACCTCAAGTTGCCCCAAGTTTCCCCTAGTCGCCTTAAGTCGCGCTGCATGAGAAAATCATTGTAAGTGAATGGAGCCATCTTAATGCACAATACTGCAGTCGCTCAGACTTCAAAAAAGGTTCCTGTACTACTTCAATCCGACTTCTAGGCGACTTGTAGGCAACTTGTACCCATTGATTTCAATGGAAGTCGCCTCAGAAGTCGGATCACTGTCTTAACAGAAGCAACAATACAGGAAGAGAACATACATTTCTCAGGCAAACCCCTCCCTCCCACAGAGCTGATTGTTGTTTGATTGGCCACTGGAAAGCCTCCTGTCCTGGAGGCAACTTGATGGTGCCTTGTACTGTCCTAGAGGCAACTTGAAGTTGCCTTGTAAGTTGCCTCATGTCGCGCTTGGACACGACACAAGTCGTGTCCAAGTTGCCTCCCAACGTCATGCTGGAAGTTGCGTTGCCCCTGTGTGGAGTCTGAAGCTGCGTACACACGATTGGTCAAACCGATAAGAGTGGTCTGAAGGACAGTTGTCTTAGGTTAACCGATGAAGCTGACTGATGGTCTGATGTGCCTACACACCATCAGTTAAAAAACTGATTGTATCAGAACGCGGTGACTTAAAACACAACGACGTGCTGAAAAAAATGAAGTTCAATGCTTCCAAGCATGCGTCTACTTGATTCTGAGAATGCACAGAGTTTTAACTGATGGTTTTGCATACTAACGATCGGTTTTGACCGATCGTTTATCAATCCATCGGTTAAATTTTAAAGCAAGTTTGCTTTTTTTTAACCGATGGTTAAAAAACCTATGGGCCCCACACACGATCGGTTTTGACCAATGAAACCGTCCTTCAGATCGTTGTCCTCTGGTTAAGCTATCGTGTGAACGCGGCTTAAGGGTTGGAGCCTTGCTGTTTTACCATTGCAGCTGGGTGTATGGACAGTTTTTTGACCGAAAAGTAATTTCCAAATTATTTTATTGGCTTGATGCTTTTATTAGCAGTTTATTTTTTCTTAGCTTAACACTGGAACTGAATGTATGATTATAGCTGACAGATCCATCCACTTTATTTAACAGTAAAGTGGAATTTTACTTTTAAAATGTCATTATAAACACAGAATCCACAAAAGGGCCTATAAATAATACTGTTTTTTAAATCCCAGAATAAATTATTTTGAGAGATTAGTGATTAGAGATTAGTTCTCTTTTTAATTCATGTTTATTTTAAGGGAACCTATCCCTGCTTTAAGACATGTAGACCTGCCAGTGCTGGTTTCACATTAACAACATCTCTTGAAGCACTACATAGAGCAAGGAATTTGGGGTTTTGTGAAATCTGACATTAGCAGTATCTCTGTTAAACATCACATCTGCTGATATCTGATAGAGTTTAAGTCGTCCGCGCTATAAAATAGGCAGTCAGTAAAAGCATTAACGTCAGAATGCATACGCTACTTGAAAAATGTACAGTTCTTTTAGTTCATTGCATATCTATAGGAGTACTGGGAATAGTGCATTTCAGAAAACGCTAGGTTATTTTTTTATGTGCTTTCTATCTCATAATACCAATTTAATGTAGGATTTGTGTTTTTTATGGAAGCTTTGCCAAATAAATCATAAATGAGCATACATCCCCAAACTCATCTATGTCTGAGTTTGGGGATATAAATGACTTAAAGCAAACCCGTGGGGGAAAAATAAAACTACTGAACAAACAGCAATAGCAGGAGCTGATAACATTATTTATGAAAGGCAAATCCACTTTGCTCTACAAGTGCAAACTGCACTTGAAATTGCACTGAAAGTGCTCTGGGAAGTGCAGTCACTTTAGATCAGATGGGGACATGCAAGAAAAAGAATAAATAGCATTTTAGCTTGCGCATGATTGGATGATAAAATCAGCAGAGCTTCCCCTCAGATTTACAGCGACTGCACTTCCAAGTGCACTTTTAGTGCAATTTCAAATGCGCTTTGCACTTGTAGTTTGCACCTCATATCTTTTGAGACTGGGTTCACACTGGTGCGACAAACGTTCCAACATTGGGAGCTCATGTCGCATGACGTGTGAAAATCAATGTTTCCCTATGGGAGCCATCTTAACTGGTCCGACAGAAGTCGGTCAGACTTTGAAAATGCTCCCTGTACTACTTTAGTCTGACTTTGATCCTACTAAGTCAGATCAAAGTCGAAACGCCGCCTTGCATGCTCCAACTTTGGCATGCGACGTGTGCTCTGATGATCTTGAGGGAGAACTCCATGCCAAATTTTAAATAAAAAAAACTATATGGGTTCCCCCTCCAAGATCATACCAGGCCCTTGGGTCTGGTATGGATTTTAAGGGGAACCCCTTATGCCGAAAAACTGCATTTGGGTCCCCTAAAATCCATACCAGACCCTTATCTGAGCACAGCAGCCCGGCCAGTCAGGAAAGTGGGTGTGGACGAGCGAGCGCCCCTCTCCTAAACCGTACCAGGCCACATGCCCTCAACATGGAGGGGTGGGTGCTTTGGGGCAGTGGGGCAACCTGCGGCCCCCCCACCCCAAAGCACCCTGTCCCCATGTTTGAGGACAAGGGCCTCTTTTCAACAACGCTGGCCGTTTGTTGTCAGGGTCTACGGGCGGGGGGCTGAATGAGAATTTACATATAGTGAACAGACAAGAAAGTTTCCCCTGACTATCAGTGATACAAATTATCCCCCCCCCCCCCCCCAAAAAAAAAAAAATATTTAATAGCATGATTTTCTTCTATTTCCATCAGTCTGTACTTAAACTTTCCTCTAACATCCTCTTTCGACATCACTCAGAAGGTTTGGGCACTTACCAGTACTGACACCAGTCATAGTAACCCCATGATTCTTGCTCTATCTCTTTTTTTTTTTTTCCTTTTTCAAATTCTTTTATTAAATTTTTGTAGACATAACAATAAAAAAAAAAAAGACAGAATACATTCATACAAATATACATTGACATACAAACTGACTACATTAAAGGTCTCAAAATATTTCCTTTCATCATCGGTGCAAATAAATATATCTACTCCCAACCCTTGTGCTCCTCAGCTGCCCATTATACTCTTTATTCTAGTATTCCTACTTTTTAAAAGTTACAGACCTCAGGGAACCACCTCCGGAGAGAGAGAGAGAGAGAGAGAGAGAGAGAGAGAGAGAGAGAGAGAGAGAGAGAGAGAGAAAGAGAGAGAGAGAGAAAGAGAGAGAGAGGGAGGGGGAAGAGAAAAAAAAATATATATATTTTTATATATATATATATATATATATATATATATATATATATATATATATATATATATATATATATATATATAAATAATAATTGTTCCCTTATGTGCCTATAAAAAAGAAAAAAAAAACATTTGAGAGAAAACTTTTATTTCCTCAAAGTGCATGAAAGTAGAGAAAAAAAAAAAAACCTGTGACGTTAAGAAATTAAGAGGGACTCCCCCTTTAATTATCGAAGTGACAAAAGGAGAAAAGAAAGAAGAAAAGAGAAAGAGAAAAAAAAAATTATTGAGAGAAAACTTTATTTCTCAATGTGCGAAAAAAACAAAAAACAAAACTGTGACGTTAAGAAATTAAGAGGGACTCACCAGTCCCATACCCTACCCTTTAATTATCTAAGTGAAAAAAAAAAAAAAAAAAGGACGTTCTTTATATCTCTCTAAAGTGTATATGTGCCTATCATAAAAACTACCAATATATGTCTATATAGTATGACCTCATATATATGCCTATAAAAAGAAAAAACATTTTAAAAAAAAAACTTATATTACTTATATTACTCAAAAGTGCTAAAAAAAAAAAAAAAAAAAAAAAAATTGGATGGGGGGGGGGGGGGAACCCATAGAATAAAGTGATCCCATGACCCTCCCACTCCCTCATTTACCCCTCTACATCCCCCTCTCCTCCCCCAAGATCCCTGTAGCTCCTCCATCCCTCCCATAACTTATTAAATTTTAACCCATAATTATTATGGGTGGCCCAAAGTTCATCCATCAGTCTGATTCTTTCCATCTCCTCTATCCACTCCTCAACCAAAGGTGGTTCTTTTTTCTTCCAATTTCTTGGAATAAGTGCCTTAGCCGCATTCAATAGGTGTGGAACCAATGAGTCTCTATATATTTTTTTTTCATTCCCGTACTATGAAACAGACATTCCCAAGGGTCCTGTCTCACCTCCTGGCCACTAATTTTCTTTATCTGGGCCAGTATCTCCTTCCAATAAACTTGTATCCGGGGGCATTTCCACCAAATGTGGGCATGGGTTCCCTCTAATCCACATTCTCTCCAACATAGGGGTGATACCTCCCTATCTATTCTATTCAATTTTGTTGGCACATAGTACCATTTATTAAGGAGTTGGTAATTCATCTCTCTTACCCTTGCTTCCATTGACGTTGAATGGACATATTCTAAGACCTGTCTCTTCCGTTCAATAGATATTACTTGATTCAATTCTAATTCCCAGCTTTCCACTATTTTTAGTGCCTCAAGTTCTCTTTTCGGTGTCAGCAGTGGCGTAACAACCAGGGGGGCAGGGGGTGCGCCTGCCCCGGGGCGCTGAGCTGAGGGGGGCGCCAGCGACCGGCAGCTCTGCCGATAGTATAGTGAGCGGCTCCTCCACTGAGCACACAGCCCCCCGCCAGTACCTCCCAGCGGCCGGCACGGGCACGCCTGGAAGGATACAGGGGATGTCCTGTTTTGCATAACACCGGCACGCGCTGCGGAGGCTCCAAGATGGCGACACGCTCTGCAGTCCGGCGGTGCCTGCTGGGATGTGATGCAGGGAGAGAATGGTTTAGCAGAGGCAGGGTGTGTGCTGGGGAAGACCTGGGACAGGCTGCCTGTCCCAAGTCTTCCCCAGCGCACACCCTGCCTCTGCCACAGGCTGAGGCTGGGACTCCGCTGGAGTAGAGTGTTGGCCCGGCCCGGTCCGGTCCATAGCTTAATAGGGATCTCCACACTGCAGCCCTGATATCATGTTTATATAAGGGGGGGGGCGAAAAAAAAATCTGCCCCGGGCGCCCATGACTCTGGTTACGCCACTGGGTGTCAGTATCTTATATATGATGGATAATCCTTGTTTTCCTACTCCCCCTTGGTTTATATATTTTTCCCATTGGTTTAAATTGTTAGGGTCTCTCAGGGGCTTCGGCAGAGTATTTACAAAATGTTGGATCTGTCTATATCTCCATATTTCTCCTAAGTGAGAGCCAAACCTTTCTCGTATTTCTAGGATAGAGCACAGGGAATCCCCTTTCATTAGATCCTTCAATTTTAACGTTTCTGTGGTTGTCCACCTCAAGTATATACCTCCCTCCTTTCCTGGCGGGAAGTAATCTGTGCCCGTAAGTGTCAATAACGGGCTATTATAGAGCCATTTTTTTACTTTACACACTCTATCCCATATTCTATAGGTTTCTTTTGTTATTCCAGGAGTATTCTGAGAGAGGCTTCTATATTGTTTCGGGACCCATATTCTCTTTCCCAGGTCATTCTCACTGAGGTTTTCTTCTACTTCTACCCATTTTTTTTCCTTTCCCCTCCCCCCTGGAACCAATCTGCAATTCTTCTTAATACCGCCGCCTCATAGTACCTTTTAAAATCCGGAAGGTGCAGTCCTCCCTCCTGTCTAGGTTTAATCAGAGTTTCTATTGCTATGCATGATTTTTTTTCCTTCCATAGGAACCTCCTTATGATCTTCCCAAGGATTTTAAAGAAGGCCTCTGGAATTTTTATCGGTAGAGTTTGAAAGATATATAGAGCTTTAGGTAGGGTCATCATTTTTATAATATTTATCCTTCCCCACCAGGAGACTCCATCTACCCTATATCCCTTTAGTTCTGTTTTTAACTTGGTCAGGAGAAGTATATAGTTATCTTCATATAAATACCTTTCAGTAACTGAAAGAAAGATCCCTAAGTATTTCATCCCCCTCTGCTTCCACACAAATGGATAGAGAGCCTCAAGATCTCTGCGTTCCTTATGACTTACTGAGATACTCAAAATCTCTGTTTTCCCTCTGTTAATTTTTAAATTTGATATCTCGCCATATTTTTCATATTCTGCTATTATTTTTGGTAATGTCTGCCTCGGATTTGACACATATAGCATCATATCATCTGCAAACGCAGAGATCTTGTGCTCCCTATCCCCCACCTTTACCCCTTCTATTTCCTGGTTCATCCGTATAGTTTCCATCAGCGGCTCTTGCGATAGAACAAACAAGAGGGGTGAGAGCGGGCATCCCTGACGGGTCCCATTATAAAGTGGGAATCTCTCTGACAGTGTACCGTTGACCCTCACCTGTGCAGATGGATTTGAGTACAATGCCCCTATCCACTTCCTCATATTTGGGCCCAATCCCACATGTGATAGGGTTGCTAGCATAAATTCCCAATCCAACCTATCAAATGCCTTTTCGGCGTCAAATGATATAAATAATGTAGACTCTTTACTTTTTTTAGCCTTTTGAATCAAAAACAATGCTCTCAACACATTATCCCTTGTCTCCCTCCCGGGTATAAACCCCGCCTGGTAATTTTCTATCAATCCCGGTAGAAGAGGTTTTATCCTCTCGGCCAAAAATTTTGAGTATATCTTTGTCTACGTTAATCAAAGAGATAGGCCTATAGCTGGCACACAGTGAGGGATCCTTATCCTCTTTCTCTATCAAAGTTATGTGGGCTCCCAGGGCTTCCTCTCGCATTCTCATACCTTCCCCTATAGAGTTCATGTATTTCTGGAAAAAGGGAGATAGAATCTCCCCAAACCTTTTATAGTAAGCTGAGGTATACCCATCTGGGCCAGGACTCTTTCCCATCTTAATATTTTTAATTGTTTGTTTTATTTCATCTATTGTTATTTCCTTCTCCAAATTACTAATCACTTCCTCTGATAGGCCCAGGCTCTTTACGTTTTCTAAATATTGTTTGATTTTCTTACTCTTATTCTGTACTTCTATGGTATCTTGCTCTTGATTAACCTTATATAACTTTTGATAGTATTCCTGGAATATATTAGTTATTTCTTTGGTAGAGAATCTTAAATCTCCTCTTTTATCTTTTATTTTCAGAATAAAGTTCTGTGTATTTCTAGGTTTTATTGACCTTGCTAAGAATCTTCCTGGCTTGTTCCCCATAGCGTAAAATTTATTATCTATTTTATTAAAGACCCATTTACTTTCTTGCTCTAATAGAATACGGAGGTCATCTCTCTTCAGGGTTAAGTGTTTTAATATTTGTTCATCCTGTTTCATCCTGTTTTTTTATGTGACTGTTCTAGGCTTCAGATTTCTTCTAATAAGGTTTGCTTCTGGGCCTGCCATATTTTCTTCCTCTTTGCTTTTTCCACTATCAGCCTCCCTCTCATATACACCTTATGTGTCTCCCAAAGCGTTGATGGGGCCACATTTTCTGTGTCATTGTCCTGGAAGAATAGACCCAGGTCCTTTTCCAGGTCATCGGCCGTCTTGGAGTTGTTCAAAAGGGTTTCATCTAGTCTCCATATTCTTTGTCCCACAGGGACCTCTCTTCACTTTTCAATCCCTCCAACAGCCGATGATCCAGCAGTACATGATCAATTCTTGAATAAGATTTATGGACCGGTGAAAAATATGTAAAGTCTCGCTCTTTAGGATGTAACACCCTCCATGCCTCCACTAATTGCATTTGATACAGTTTATGTTTAATCAATCTTAGAGAGTTTCCCTCTGACCTCAGCGAGACCGGTTGGGTGTCCAGCAAGGGATCAAATACAAAATTGAAATCCCCCGTTAGAATCACCATGCCATCTCTGAACTCTAATTTATTCAGGATTTTCCTTAAATATATTACTGGTCTTATATTAGGACAGTACACATTTGCTAATGTATATTTTATATTAGATAAAGAACCTTTAATGAATAAATATCTTCCTTCCGGATCTATTTCTGTATCTTCGACCATAAATCGTGTATTCCTATCGAACCCTATTGCAGTACCTTTTAACCTTTTATTTGGGGAGTAACTGTGAAACCAAGTAGGGAAGTCTTTAGAATTTAATCTAACCTTAGACGTTGTCTTCAGGTGGGTTTCTTGTAGAAACACTATATTGGCTGAAAGTCTCTTCATATCCTGCAGTATCTGAAATCGCTTATTTGGGCTGTTAAGCCCCCGTACATTGTACGTAACAATTTTTAATACGGCCATTGTCTATCTTTTACTTTGGGCCCGTATCGATAATTCAGACATCTGCAGGACATGTGAGGCCCCCCTTCCTCCTTTAATAGATATAACTGAGGCATATTGCACACTCGTCAGACACCGATGTTAGCTTAATAAATTTACATATAACCTTTTGAGACCACATAGACCCCCCTCCCCCAATTACACTGTTCAACAGTGTTTGGACTCCCTCGGCCTGCGTCCTGCCAGACGACTTGCCGAGTGGGCCTTTCCTTGGGGCATCTTGTATGTCCCCCCCTTTTCCGGTCCCCCATTGAGGTTGAGGTCGATACCTGGACTAAGGGGGCGAACATATTTACTCCATACTTTCCCCCTCCCCCCGGTGACCCAGCCTGAGTTTTATAGTATTACACTTTTATCTCTCCTATATTCTCTTCCATGGATACATTGTTTCCCAATTTCCCAGATCATATTCACATTTAACCTTCCCTTCCCTTCCCCTTAAGGCCCCCAAAAATAAGCCTCTTACATGCAAAATAGTAAAAAACGCCAAACAGAAACTGATAAGTGACAGAGCACAGCGAATACAAACGCTGTCTTACGTCTGCTAGCCTCCGGTTGGCTGTGAGTGTCACGTGGTCGCACTTCCTACGTCGTTACGTCACGGTCTCGTGACTTCTTCAGGGATCGCTAGATTCGAGGATCTACACCACGGATGACCATCCAACAAGCACAGCACCAAGTGTTCACCCCCTATCAGCCACCTCTGACCCATCGTGCCTTTTCATCATAGACTCTCATCACTGTCATCATTGTTTATTTACCCACACCCCGTGTGTGCTCAACCTACACTTATTTCTACAGTCTGCTCTACCACACACCAGAACAGCACTTATTATTATTATTATTATTATTTGATTTATTATATTTCTTTATATTTTGTGTGCACTTTACACATACACTTTAGCGCTTATCACTTTATATTATTTATCCATTAGCAGTTGTGTTACCATTAGATACAGCGGCTTTAGTTCACATATATCCACTTTGATATTTGTCACATTCCAACACTCGCAGTAGCGCAATAGAACTCTCACCTCACATAAAGAAAAGGATACTTTTTCATACAAGTACATGGTACAACAGGCATACTGTATATCAGGAATATGAAATGCTGGGGTAACAAACACTTTAATAACAACACGCAATATAATATTGTCACATATTGGACTCTCCTAGATACTATTTTTGAAATGTTAACTGTTCTTTAGTATCAGGTCCTTCTTTAATATTAGCCATGTTTGTTATTGGCCTGCTAATTTGTCGGTATTGTAGCTGACATAAAGGCAGCCTTGTTTCCATTTTTTTTTAACTATTTCACCCTGTCCTAAATCCTTAATTCCCTTTTAGCATTATCCAAATATTTTACATTTTACCGTGTCTAAATATTTTCTTCTACATACAGTATCTGATTGGTGTTCATAGACTTTAATATTAGTACAGTTCCTTCTTTATTAAATCATTTTACCTTTTATGATTCCCTGTATTCAAGATGTGTAATGTTCACTATTTATCATGGTAACAGCATTCCTGTCCTTGTTTCCTTAAAATAATTCTTGGCACATACAGTATACAGTATTTCCAAAAAAAGGTCCTGTACTGCTTCTCTTGCAGCACCCAGGTCAATACAGGAAATAGAAAATCACTGATTTGTTGGTACATTAAACAGTAAAGAGACAGCCAGTCCTAAATGCTCCTCCTGTGCATCATTCAGCAATTCACACACCAGAGATTTGTGCATTTTATTAGTTAGCAATACTTCTTTGTTAACCACTTCCCGCCCGGTCTATGACAAATATACGTCCGGGAAGTGGTTACAGATTTGTGACATGCCGTTTAGGAACGGCTTTTGCAAAAGTGCCCAGCGCGTGTCCGCAGGTGCGCGCAGCGCGGCGATCGAGGACGGCGTGTGTCCCTCGAACACAGCGCTTCCCCGATCACGGTAAACAGCCAATTTCATTGGCTGTTTACCACGTGATCGGCTGTGTCAAAGACACAGCTGATCACATTTCAAAACAAATTCGGCGGCGCGCTCCGTGCGCGCCGCCAGAGGCTTGCAGAGCGGGGATCGTTGCAGGCGCGTGTCCCTTGGACACAGCGCTTCCCCGATCAGGGTAAACAGCCAATGAAATTGGCTGTTTACCACGTGACCGGCTGTGTCCAATCACAGCCGGTCACAAGTGTAAACAAAGCAGGCAGTTACTATCTGATCCCTGCTCTCTCCTCACACACCGATTTGTGAGGAGAGAGCAGGGATCAGTAAGTGAGATCAGTGTAGTTTGTCTGCATATTATACTGTATACAGCCATATACTGTCACACAGCCCTATAAATCAGCCCATCTGTAAATCAGCCCATCTGTAAATCATCTGTAACACCGCCACCCGTACCGCCATCGGTACCGCCGCTACCCGTACCACCATCGGTACCACTGCCACCCGTACCGCCACCACCCATACCACCATCAGTACCGCCACCACCTGTACCGCCATCGGTACCGCTGCCACCCGTACCGCCACCACCACCCATACCGCAATCGGTACCACCACCACCTGTACCGCTATTGGTACCGCTGCCACCCGTACCGTCATCGGTACCGCCGCCACCCGTACCGCCACCACCACCCATACCGCAATCGGTACCACCACCACCTGTACTGCCATCACCCGTACCGTCATCGCTGCTACCACCACCCGTACCGCCATCGGTACCACCATCACCCGTACCGCCATCGGTACCACCACCACCCGTACCGCCACCGGTACCACCACCACCTGTACCGCCACCGGTACCACCACCACAGGTACCACCACACATTCCTGCCACTAATACCTCCATCAGTACCGCCACACAGGCTACTAGTACTGCCATCAGTACCACTGCCATCGGTACCACCACCCATACCGCCATCGGTATCACCACCCATACCGCCATCGGTACTACCACCACCGTACCACCACCGCTATCGGTACCACCACCACCACACATTCCTGACACCAATACCTTCATCGGTACCACCACATAGGCCGCCACCACCACCACCAGCAGTACTATTACGCAGGCCCACCAATAAGTACTGACATACTGCCATAATGTCCCAAAAGCTTTTCACACTCGAGGAGGCATATGTCATTATGTCCACCATGTCCGATGATGAGCACAGCGAGGAGCCCCCATTATCCGATTCGGAATATGAGCCAGTGGAGGATAGTGGCTCAGAGTCCGAGTCCCCGGAGGAAACCGTCCCTCCCAAAAGAATGCGATTGGGACCAAGATCAGGACCAAGATCAGGAGATCTGCCCAGCACCAGCAGCGCCATACGCCAGGAAGAGGAGCCCAGTACTAGTAATGGAAATCCACGCCCAACCCGAAGAATCCTGCCCCAGTCCTACCTTCCCGATGCCCTGGCAAACCCCTTATGGTTGCCTGCTAACTCAGGATCCGCTATCATCCCCCCTTTCACCGCACAGCCAGGTGTGCAGCCTGACACTACGAATTTTTCTCAATTTGATTATTTTTGTTTATTTTTCCCAGAAGATTTTATGCAGAATATAGTGGATCAAACCAATCTATATGCATCCCAATATATTGCCGCCAACCCCAATTCTTCCTACGCCCGCATGTTCCACTGGCGGCGTCTAACATTGGAAGAATTTAAAATTTTTTTGGGTCTTATGTTCAATATGGGGATTACAAAGAAGAACGAAGTCCATTCATATTGGTCTACACGCCCCATCCAACACATGCCTATATTTTCCTCTCTCATGTCTAGGACAAGATACGACATGATAATGCGTTTTATCCACTTCAATGACAATTCACAGTGCCCTCCCCAAAATCATCCCCACTATGACAAATTATACAAAATACGCCCCCTAATCGATGCCTTTTCCCAGCGATTTGCAGAAGTTTTCATCCCAGACCAAAACATTTGTGTTGACGAGTCCCTTATACATTTCACTGGCCGACTGCACTTCAAGCAGTACATCCCAAACAAGAGAGCCAGGTATGGGTTAAAATTAAATAAATTATGCGATCGAGCCACTGGATATGTGTTCACATTCAGGATCTATGAAGGCAAAGACTCCCAGCTCCAGCCCCGTGATTGCCCAACATATCTTGGAACCAGTGGAAAAATTGTCTGGGAGTTGGCATACCCCCTGTTCGGAAAAGGCTACCATTTATATGTTGATAATTATTATACCAGCCTGCCCCTTTTTCGTCAACTTTACAGCAAGCAAACCCTGGCCTGCGGTACCTTCAAAAAAAACCGGAAGGGATTCCCACAAAATTTGTTGACCAAAAACTTGAAATCTGGAGAGTCGTCATTCATGAGGAACGAGGAGGTGTTGGCCATGAAGTGGAGGGACAAGAAAGATGTCCACATCCTCTCTACCATCCACAATGACACCATGGTGGAGATCCAAAAAAGAGGCAGACATATTGCCAAGCCTGAATGTGTTAACGATTACAATTTGTACATGGGGGGGGTGGATTTAAATGACCAAATGCTACAGCCCTACTTATCAACAAGAAAGTCCTATTTTTGGCACAAGAAGGTTGCGTTTCATCTGTTTCACATGGCCCTTTTTAATTCGTTTGTATGCTACCAAAAAGACAATCCGCCAACTGAAAACCCACAAATCTCCTACCTCAAGTATATCGAAGATATCATTGAAGCCCTCATTTATCAACAAGATCCCATCCCAGGAAGCATTCGCTCTGATTGTGTGAGTCGTCTTCACGAGCGACACTTTCCCTTTAGCATCCCCCCCTCAGAATCTGGAAAAAGACGCCAAAAAAGATGCCGTGTATGCAGCAAAGCAGGAGTAAGAAGAGACACCACCTGTTACTGTCCCGATTGTCCCTCCCAACCTGGCCTGTGCCTGGGACAGTGCTTCAAAAAGTATCATACATCCATCCAATATTAGTTCCCCTTGTTAACAGACTGCCATTTCCCCATTTGCCTGCTACCATGTTAATTAACTAACCCTGGCCTGTTTACCGACGATGTCTTTGCTTGCCGATTCAAACTACATTTCTGACCTCCATGTGTACCAACCTCAGCCTGTTTACCGACAATGTCTTTGCTTGCTGATTCAAACTACGTTTCTGACCTCCATGTGTACCAACCTCAGCCTGTTTACCAACGATGCCTCTGCCTGCCGATTTAAACCACATTTCTGACTTCCATGTGCACCGACCTTGGCCTGTTAATCTACCATGTTTTTGCCTCCCACTTGGACTGATCTTTTGGCCATTTACTTTTAGTACACAGGGGTCTCACATATGTGAGGGGCTTCAGAAAAGCGTTCTGTGTAGAGAAAACCAGTTTTTCGTTTTCTGTTCTCCCAGAACAGGGTCTGGTTGCCCAGAGGCTTCAAAGCGATTTGGGTGGGAGAAGCCTCTACCCCTGTCCCCCTGGCCCTAAGCTTAATGGTCCTTCCTGCTGCCTGGACCAATACTTTGGCTGTGCTGACCATATTACTGCCTGTATTGACCCATGACATTATGGACCATGTTTCTTCCTGCTGCTTGGACCAATACTTTGGCTGTGTTGATCATATATCTGCCTGCTACCTCTACTGACTTTTCACAATATTTCTGCTAAGACACCTCTGCCTGCTACCTGGACCTGTGCTTTGGCTGTACTCTGGCTGTGCTGACAGTATCTCTGCCTGTACGAACTATGGACAGTATTCCTGCCTGCTGCCTGAATGATTGCTTTTGTTGTCGCTGACCTCATCCCTGCCTGCTGCCTGCACCGATGCTCTCCTCTGTGGACCACTGCACTACTAAAACAAACAGGTAATCTTTTGTTATTTGGTATGTGTATGCTATGTGTTAGATATATGAAGGGCCTTCAAAAATGTGATCGGTTTTAGAAAATGATATGTGCAATTTATGCTTGAAGAATGCCTGAAAGTGCTACTTCAATGTTAGGCCTCTGTATGTGGCCAGGCTGTGTAAAAGTCCCACACATTTGGTATCGCCATACTCAGGAGAAGTAGCGGAATGCATTTTGGGGTGTCATGTTTGCTATATATATGCTATGTGTTAGAAATATCTTATAAATGGACAACTTTGTGTAAAAAAAATGCATTTTCATTTTTTTTCCACATTTTCCAAAACCTTCTGGAAAAAAATGAACCGCTAAAAAGACTCATAATGCTTCATAGATTATACGTTGGGGTGTGTGCTTTCCAAAATGGGGTCATTTTGTGGACAATTCCATTGTCCTGGTGCTCCAGGGCCTTCAAAAGTGTAATAGGTGGTTGAGAAAGGATTTGTGCAATTTATGCTTGTAGAACGCCTGAAAGTGCTACTTCAATGTTAGGCCTCTGTATGGGTCCAGGCAGTGTAAAAGTCCCACACATTTGGTATTGCCATACTCAGGAGGAGTAGCGGAATGCATTTTGGGGTGTCATGTTTGCTATGTATATGCTATGTGTTAGAAATATCTTATAAATGGACAACTTTGTGTAAAAAAAATGCATTTTCATTTTTTTTCCACATTTTCCAAAACCTTCTGGAAAAAAATGAACCGCTAAAAAGACTCATAATGCTTCATAGATTATACGTTGGGGTGTGTGCTTTCCAAAATGGGGTCATTTTGTGGACAATTCCATTGTCCTGGTGCTCCAGGGCCTTCAAAAGTGTAATAGGTGGTTGAGAAAGGATTTGTGCAATTTATGCTTGTAGAACGCCTGAAAGTGCTACTTCAATGTTAGGCCTCTGTATGGGTCCAGGCAGTGTAAAAGTCCCACACATTTGGTATTGCCATACTCAGGAGGAGTAGCGGAATGCATTTTGGGGTGTCATGTTTGCTATGTATATGCTATGTGTTAGAAATATCTTATAAATGGACAACTTTGTGTAAAAAAAATGCATTTTCATTTTTTTTCCACATTTTCCAAAACCTTCTGGAAAAAAATGAACCGCTCAAAAGACTCATAATGCTTCATAGATTATACGTTGGGGTGTGTGCTTTCCAAAATGGGGTCATTTTGTGGACAATTCCATTGTCCTGGTGCTCCAGGGCCTTCAAAAGTGTAATAGGTGGTTGAGAAAGGATTTGTGCAATTTATGCTTGTAGAACGCCTGAAAGTGCTACTTCAATGTTAGGCCTCTGTATGGGGCCAGGCAGTGTAAAAGTCCCACACATTTGGTATTGCCATACTCAGGAGGAGTAGCGGAATGCATTTTGGGGTGTCATGTTTGCTATGTATATGCTATGTGTTAGAAATATCTTATAAATGGACAACTTTGTGTAAAAAAAAAAGCATTTTCATTTTTTTTCCACATTTTCCAAAACCTTTTGGAAAAAAATGAACCATTCAAAAGACTCATAATGCTTCATAGATTATACGTTGGGGTGTGTGCTTTCCAAAATGGGGTCATTTTGTGGACAATTCCATTGTCCTAATGCTCCAGGGCCTTCAAAAGTGTAATAGGTGGTTGAGAAAGGATTTGTGCAATTTTTGCTTGTAGAACGCCTGAAAGAGTTACTTCAATGTTGGGCCTCTGTATGTGGCCAGGCTGTGTAAAAGTCCCACACATTTGGTATTGCCATACTCAGGAGGAGTAGCAGAATGTATTTTGGGGTGTAGTTGCAATTATGCATATGCTGTGTGAGAGAAATAACCTGTTAATATGACCAGTTTATGTAAAAAAAAAAAAAAAAAAAAATAATCTTAATTTTCCTAAGAATTGTGGGTAAAAAAATACAACTTCAAAAAACTCACCATGCCTCTTAATAAATACCTTGGACTGTCTACTTTCCAAAAAGGGGTAATGTGGGGGGTATTTGTACTTTCCTGGCTTGTTATTGTCTCAAGAAATGAGATTGGCCTTCAGTACATTAGGTGTGATCAGATGTGATCAATTTTCAGTGATTGGCACCATAGTTTGTAGACTCTATAACTTTCACAAAGACCAAATAATATACACTAATTTGGGTTATTTTTACAAAAGATATGTAGCAGTATTAATTTTGGCACAAATTTATGAAGAAAAATCACTTATTTGCAAAATTTCACAATATAAACTAAAAAAAAGTGTGTTTTTTTTCAAATTTTCGCTGTTTTTTTGCTTATAGCGCAAAAAATAAAAAACCCAGTGGCGATCAAATACCACCAAAAGAAAGCTCTATTTGTGAGAATAAAAGGATACAAATTTGGTTTGGATATAGTGTAGCATGACTGAATAATTGTCATTCAAAGTGTGAGAGCACTGAAAGTTGAAAATTGGTCTGGGCGGGAAGGTGCATAAGTGCCTAGTATGGAAGTGGTTAATTGTGAGTTTATTGGCAGCAGATGAGTCACAGTGTAGCTGTTTCAGTTCCCCAACTTCTATTACAGTGATGACTATAAAATAGTCACCAAGACAAATAGTAAGTGTGAATTTCTCCAAATAAACAACAACGATCAGAAAAAGGTTATAACCCTTCCCTACGTTACCCAAAATTAGCAAAAACTGTTTTGTTTTTATTTATCCATACCACTTTAATACATTGTCATCTAGCCCTCTTCAGGAGGGCAGTTTTCTCAAGGTGGAGCTAAGATTAAGATTACCGGGTAATGACCTCAAACTACAGGGTGAAAATTCAAAACAAATCTTAGAAAGTATTATTTTAACAAAAAAAAAGTGGTTAAATTTTGTAATATACTTCCAGCAGAGGTAGTGAGTCAATCAACAGTAAATGGATTTAAACATGATTGGGACAATCATAGATCTAACCTTATACAAAAAAGTTGAAAAAATGTGGCACTGTCACTCTATATTTTTCTATGAGGCAACACGCATATTCCAGCATATAATTTTCTGTTCCCATCCTAAAAACCAGATGTCTCCTATGGTCTCAAGAAACACATAATAGTCCCCTAGCAACATTACAGTGGCATCTGAGGGTACCCATACACCTGACAAGCCAGTCACCCCTTCTAGCAACTTTTGTTTGGATCAGGATCAGTTACATGTCTGTTGGCCAATGTGTGTATAAATTCTTCTTATATATACATAACATCCATCCTCTATGGCCAGGCAACCCGTCCCTGCATCCTGTTCAACTTTTTAGTTCTTATCTCTTTGATACATGTCATCATCAACGAACTGCATTTTCCAGTATGACCTTTATACACTGAAGGTACACCCTGAACCCTATTTCGTCCATGGCTGGTTGTCCATCTATAATTTGTGGCTGTTCTTCCTCTCATGGAACCAGACACCGATGAGCTAGCAAAAAAATACATAAAATATATATATACATACTACAGTCCCTGACAAAAGTCTTGTCGCTTCTCTATTTTGTAGAAACTCCTGCTATTAACCTGACTTTTAATTAATCAATTGGTGTTAGAAATAGCTCATATAAAAAGCTAAAGCCCTCCCAAATGATGTTTAATGCACTGAAATAAATTAGTTTCACAGAAAAAGATTTATCATTTAATCAAGATAGAAATGTCAAATTTTGGCAAGACAAAAGTTTTGTCGCCTATACAAAAAGCAAGGGAAAGAGGCGCCTCTAAGTGTAGATGTTTTAAGTAATTTAATATATAAAAGAGTACAGGCAACTCACATTTTTTAGGTTAAAAATAGGCATTTGTACATATTTTTTTAGAGGTGGTCATCAGTTCTGTCACTCGTGGTCCTTCTTCTGCTGGGCACTGTGCTGTGGGAAGCTGTCCTCCACCACTTAGAGGCGCCTCTTTCCCTTGCTTTTTGTTACAGTCTCGGAACATGGTTTTTGTTCTACAATGATGGCAGCCCTGAGGTTATAGCTGTGACCCTTGCAAAAACTATTATTCGTCCATCCCTGGACTTTCTCGTAAGGAACTTTGATGTGGAGACGGAAGTATGCGATGGAGCACCATCCTGCTGCAAAATTTGGCCTTTTTTATGGTTGGGAATTTAAGAGGTAGCTAAGATTTCTTGGTATTTTAGACTACTGATATTGCTTTCCACCCTACAGATCCTCGCACACCCCCATACTGGATGTAACCCCAGACCATGATTTTGCCTCCACCAAACTTCACTGTTTTCTGGGTAAATCTTGGCTCCATGCGGGTTCCAGTAGGTCTCCTGCAATATTTGCGGCGACTGTGGTGTAATTCAACAGAAGATTCATCTGAAAAATCCACCTTCTGCCACTTTTCCAGAGTCCATCCTTTTAGCAGGCTGTGGCCCTTGGCAAATGCCACACGGTTTTTCAATTGTCTTTTGTTTAGTGCTGGCTTATGGGCACTGATTCGACCATGGAGGCCATTTCGAAAGAGAATCGGACAAACTGTTCTGGTTGACACAGGGACTTCAGGTGACCAGGTCTCGTGGAGCTCTGCTGCAGTGGAAAATGGGCTGGCCTTGGATTTTCGAGCCAACAAGCGGTCCTCTCGAGCAGTTGTTTTGCGGGGTCGGCCTGACCTGGCCTTGTCCAAAACGTCTCCAGTCTCTTCAAATCTTTTTTTTATCCTCTGAACTTGACGCTGAGACACATTGAAGGTGTCTGCCACATCAGCAGTGGATCTGGTCTTCAGCCTCTTGATTAGGGTTGTCCCGATACCAATACTAGTATCGGTATGGGGACCGATGCCGAGTATTTGCGCGAGTACTTGTACTCGCGCAAATACTCCCAATGCTTAAATAGAATACTTTCCTCCCCCCCCGCCGCCGCCGCATACCGCCGCGATAATCACCGTGCAATACAGCGGGCATTACAAGTTTTTCGTTTGTATACTTGTAATGCCCGCCACGCCATCTATAGACACTCCCCTTCTCTGGATTGGACGGATCTGTCCAATCGTGAGCAAGGGGGAGTGTCTATGCACGAATCCGTGTGTATAGACACTCCCCCTTGCTCGCGATTGGACGGATCCATCCAATCCAGAGAAGGGGAGTGTCTATAGATGGCGTGGCTTGTAATGCCCGCTGTATTTTGCACAGGGATTAAATCGCAGAATATGACACTGTACCGGCAGTAGCAGCGGCGGTGCCAGGTATGAGGGGCATGGCTGCAATGTGTGGGGGCACAGGACATGGCTGCAATATGTGGGGGACATGACATGGCTGCAATATGTGGGGGACAGGACATGGCTGCAATATGTGGGGGACAGGACATGGCTGCAATATGTGGGGGGACATGGCTGCAATATGTGGGGGGACATGGCTGCAATATGTGGGGGGACATGGCTGCATTTGGGGACACATTAAAAAAAGTATCGGTATTCGGTATCGGCGAGTACATGGAAAAAAGTATCGGTACTTGTACTCGGTCCTAAAAAAGAGGCCCTACTCTTGATAATCAACACTTTAGTCTCTGGGTGAATCTTAGGCATGTTTGCAGAGGTCTAGTTGCAGTTGAGAAGGTCTAGTGTACTGGTATTCTTTTTATACACACCTGAGACCTAATTGATCCATTATTAGTCACAGGTGAAGCTCATATGACAAGACGACAACACTTATGTCTTGGTAAAAATTGACTCAATGGTCTTTACCAAGCTGTGAATATTAGAATACTTTTTGTCAGTTTCGTTTTGCACTGAAACATTATTACAAAAGCTGTTGGGATTAAAATTACCAATTTCTTGTAACAAAATCTTGATTAGAAATATATTTTAGAGGCACTTCAGGTCAATTTGTACACAAGCGACAATACTTTTGTCAGGGACTGTATACATTCCTAAAGAAATAGACATACAAACCCATTGTTAAAGAATAATTCCAGGCATTGGTATGGGACCACAGGCATTATGCATAACCAACCCAAGCAAACATGCAAAAGAGGAAATAACACACCAAACACCATTTCTTTCTTTAAATTTTTTATTAACCACTTCCCGCCCGGCCAATAGCCGATTTACGGCCGGGAAGTGGTTATGAAATCGTGACAGGCCGTTCTCAAACGGCCTGCACGATTTCATGCCGCACGCGCCCGTGCGGGCGCGCAGCGCGGCGATCGGTGATGCGGGGTGTCAGTCTGACACCCTGCACCTCCGATCTCGGTAACGAGTCTCCGGCGGAGCCTCGTTACCACGTGATCAGCCGTGTCCAATCACGGCTGATCACGATGTAAACAGGAAGAGCCGCCGACGGCTCTTCCTTACTCGCGTCTGACAGACGCATGTAGAGGAGAGCCGATCAGCGGCTCTCCTGACAGGGGGGGTTCGCGCTGATTGTTTATCAGCGCAGCCCCCCCTCGGATCGCCACACTAGACCACCAGGGAAATAAAAAAAATACAAAAAAAAATGACCCAAAAAAATGACAAAAAAAAAAAAAAAAATGACAAAAAAAAAAAATGAAAAAAAAAAAAAAGGGGGGCAGTAAAAAAAAATTATGCCAATCAGTGCCCACACATGGGCACTGATTGGCAACATTGATCCATCAGTGCCACCCCTCAGTGATCATCAGTGCCACCCCAGTGTCTGTCAGTGCCACCCCACAGTGCCAATCCATGCCCAGTGCCCACCTACCAGTGCCCACCTGTGCCACCTATCAGTGCCCACCTGTGCCGCCTATCAGTGCCCACCTGTGCCGCCTATGAGTGCCCACCTGTGCCGCCTATGAGTGCCCACCTGTGCCGCCTATGAGTGCCCACCTGTGCCGCCTATGAGTGCCCAGTGCTGCCTATGAGTGCCCATCAGTGCCGCCCATGAGTGCCCATCAGTGCCCAATACCAGCGCCGCCTATCAGTGCCCATCAGTGCTACCTAATCGGTGCCCATCAGAACTACCTCATCGGTGCCCATCAGTGCCACCTCATCTGTGCCCATCAGTGCCACCATATCAGTGCCCATAATTGAAAGAGAAAACATACTCATTTACAAAAAAATTAACAGAAAAAAATAAAAACTTTATTTTTTTTTCAAAATCTTCGCTCTATTTTTAGTTGTTGCACAAAAAAAAAAAAAACGCAGAGGTGATCAAATACCACCAAAAGAAAGCTCTATTTGTGGGGAAAAAAGGACGCCAATTTTGTTTGGGTGCAGTGTAGCATGACCGCGCAATTGTCATTCAAATTGCGACAGTGCTGAAAGCTGAAAATTGGCTTGGGCGGGAAGGTGCGTAAGTGCCTGGTATGGAAGTGGTTAAAGTAAACACATATATTGGCAATTCGCATACTATTTTATTGTTGGAATTTAACTTGGCCACGGCCTGATTCATTGGTTTTATTTAAAAATGTCCATTCAAATAATAATCTTTCAAAGATATTGTATTCATACCGTAAATAATTCAACTGATTACATTTCCATAACCATCACGCACAGCCCAGCCACTTAGACTCAAGCTGTATATCCATGAGATCAATTTAAATCTCCCATCAGGCAAAACTGCCTATCACTGTACAACACTACCACATGAATCTGGCCGCGACGGGGGGGGGGGGAAGGGTGGGAAGCTCCGTCGGCTGGGTCCTCTTGGATCAACAGGGGGCCGCCTGCCTGTCACGGAACCGGGCCTATATATAGGCCCGAACCGGTCTCCAGAACTTTCTACCTGGGTCATCTGATCCCTTCGACCAATCACAGCTCTTACCTGTCCTGGCTCCTGGGCTCTTTCAGCACAGCTGCACCGCTCGATTGAGCCCCTTACCTGTATTAGTGCACCTGCTCTGACCTGCAAATGACCCCCCTTAGCTCAACCTATTTCCTAGCTGCCTCTGCCGTGGACCCATAAGGAAAGGAGAGCCTAATTGGCCCTCTTTCCTTTCCCATTTTATACATAGTTACAATGGTCCAGCTAGGACAAATGTAACAGCATATATAGTAACATACCTCACCAGTGTCCCAGGAAGCTGGGAATTACTGTAGAAGAGAGTGCCTGCTTTCTTGCATCATGAACACAGGGGTTGTCTGATGGCCATGGGCACCATTCAGAATTTTCTGAATGAATGCAAAGCATTCTCTGATTGGATGAGGTGGAGAGTATGATGTCACTGCCCCACCTTTTCACCTAATCCAATCAGAGAACACTTTGTATTTATTCAGACAATTCTAAGCATTTTCGGAATGGCCCCTGTGCCAAGAAGCCAACCTCCTGTATGTACAATGGGTCAGGCTGGCCAATTTAGCATGGTCCCGGAAGCAAGTGGAGATCACTGAAGTAGCGGTGACTTTCCAGCCTTCTAGGGCATCCACCAGGTATGCTATACATAGTTACACTGGTCCAGTAAGTAACTACATATAACATAACAATGCCTGGAATTATTCTTTAAAACCTCCTCTACATTTTTTTTCACTGATAAAGTATTTAAGGGCATCCCCCCCCCCAAAAAAAAAATCTGACACAAAACAAAAATGTAACCTCTAGCCAACTGCCTAATGCACGCATGAGGCAGCAGATTGGGTGAACCTTAATGTCGCACCTATGTGTCCATGAGAAGCCAAGGTCCTGTGTGTGCTGGGAGCATGCTCACTGCGCACTCTTAGGCCCCATACACACGAGCGGACAGATTTGTTCAAATCTGTCCGTCCGACAGATTTGAACAAATCTGTCTGCTGGGATTTTGGTTTGCTCGCGTGTACACACGAGCAAACCAAAATCCCCGCCAGCAGAGAGCGCGCTGACGTGTCGGTGACGTGGCGGTGACGTTGACGCCGCCACGTCACCGCACCAGGAAGTAAAACACTTCCGCGCATGCGCCGAATCCATTCGGCGGCGGTGCGGGACGACATGTCTGCTGGTAAGTGTACTAACCAGCAGACATGTCGGGCGGACAGATTCCCACCCGATAGATTTCAAAGCATGCTTTGAAATCTGTCGGGTGGACAAATCTGTCTGCTCGGCCGTACACATGATCGAATCTGTCTGCTGAAACGGTCCAGCGGACCGTTTCCAGCGGACAGATTTGATCGTGTGTACGAGGCCTTAGACTGAGCTGTCACCTACAGCTCTCAAACACCATTTGCTATCAGAACCTAGAGGGACGGGCACCTTATTATGGCACCTACAGTAATTTGCCTCACATTTTTAACAACAATTTAAATTGGCCACTAGGAGGCAACAGCAAGGGGTTAAACAAGATTGTGAAATATAACATCCATATGACAGTTCTAACATACATTTTTAGTAGAGGTAGTTTTTCCAATTCACATATAACCTAGTAGAAAAAACATTTAACTGTGGCAATGTTACTTTTTGTTTTTCTTAAGTCCTCTATTTTAGTTTTTGCTTCATCGGTTATAATCTGCTGAAATGGCTTGCAGTCTTGCTGGAGATTTGGCTCTGCAGTTCCCTAATATGTTATATATAATGTTACAGTCAGGTGCCCGCCATAAATTTCAATGAAGGTCTTAACTTCTGCTGCAGACAGTTTATCAATCCATTCAGAAGATTTAGAATTGTTGGATCAGTACTCAAGCAATTTCATCTAATAGAAGAAATTATATATCGACAACTTAAAATAGGAATGAGATGATATGATTCAGGTAGACATTAATAATAAATTCAGACATGTACACAACGTTTTTGCTTTGAAATATGTAAATTTCACAGATAATATTTTAAAGCTCAGCACTTGATAAATGTAATAGATTACACTCAAGTATCGCTATTGAGACCATAGCAATAATATACTGTACATATTTTCAAAGATGTTATGAAAAAAATCATATTTTGATCTTTGCTTCAAAATACTGAGCTGTGAGCTACAGTGCTCAAGTAGAAGGATGTATGTATGTATTTGCTCTCTAGATGTCATAAAAATACACACAAACTTTTTTTCAGTAGCATCATATATTTTGTTCCTTGCTAGAGTATTCTATAAAAATTGAGAAATATTGGCAATTGTAACCAACACTTGCTTCAAATCTCCTACATGGACTTCTGGAAAATAACTGAAATGTGATTATTTGCTGTATGTGTTACTTACACTCAGGCCCAGACTGGGACAAAAAATAGGCCCAGGCATTTTAGACTGAGCAGCCCGGGGGGGGGGGGGGGGTTGCGGCGGCGGTGGCACTTCACGGCGGTGGTTAATGATGGGATGTGTGGTTCCAGCACCTTATACCTCTGGACTCCTTTACATTACACAGCACCCTGGACCCCTTTACATTACATAGCACCGCACCTCTGGACCCTTTTACATTACACAGCCCCAATGCGCCTTTGGACCCCTTTACATTACACAGCACTCTGCACCTCTGGGCCCCTTTACATTACACAGCACCATGCACTAATGGGCCCCTTTAAATTACACAGCACCCTGCACCTCAGGACCCCTTTACATTACACAGCACCCTGCACCTCTGGAACCCTTTACATTACACAGCACCCTGCACCCCTTTACATTACACAGCACCTTGCACCTCTGGACCCTTTTACATTACACAGCACCCTGCACCTCTGGACCCCTTTACATTACATAGCACCGCACCTCTGGACCCCTTTACATTTCACAGCCCCCCCACAGTTTGTTACACAGACACCCTCCTAACAGTTCTGGACCCCCTGCATGTTACACAGACCTACCTACAGTGCAGACCCCCTCCCTACAGTGCAGACCCCCTCCCTACAGTGCAGACCCCCCCCCTACAGTACAGACCCCCCTACAGTACAGACCCCCCTACAGTACAGACCCCCTCTACAATACAGACCCCCCTACATTACAGACCATACAGACCCCCCTACATTACAGAGACGTGACCTGCGGGCAGATGCGGCCCACCGGCATATGCCCGGAATGGCCTATGGCCAGTCCGGCATGCTTACACTCATTCTACTCATTTGTTAGGCTTAAACACATATCATAAAGTACTCTGCTCAATACCTGTTTAAAGCCACATTATAATCAGTATGAAATATAAGCATGCTTATAGTCTTTCACTGTACAGTAGAGTGTCATAAACCCTTCCTTGTTGGTCCTTGACTAAACTTAAAGGGTAAGTGCACCCTGACCTAAACTAACTCTCCTTCTCTGCCCCAGATAATTACTTGCATTCTTTGGCCACGACCCACCACAATGTTGTCACTTTCAGTGACATCATCTTTAAGCTAGCTATTTCTGCACATGTGATACCTATAGACTTCTATGGGGCAATGGGAATTGCCCCATAGAAGGCAGGCAGGGAAAGTAGGCAGTTGGGCAGAAAAGATAAGTTCACTTTCACTACCAGAGCCATTTTTGTACTTTTTGCACACATATTAAAAAATGAATTTTAGGCCTGAAGATTAGTTAAAGCCCACAAACAGTATATATTTTCTGAAAGTAAAGACCCTGGGGGAAAAATTGTGGTAGTTCCAATTTTTAATGTCAAGTGACATTAGCAAGCGCAAATTTTCAATAAAAATTACACTCATGTTAATTTTTAGTACACCTAAACCCAATATATGTATAATCGATTCTTTTTTTCTGTGCACATGTCTAATACAGAGCCTGCTCGGGTTGGAGTAACAACCTCTGCCAATCCGAGCAGGCTACATAGAGAAGCCTGCTGGAATTGGCTCTGAGAGTCAGAGAGGTGTGGGCTGATGATGTTACAGCCTCTGCCAATACAAGCAGGCTTTGTATTCATTAATAGAATACATCACTCGCCGTGATTGGCTCCAGCTCCAACAAGAAGGAAGAAGAATATGGCTCCAGAAGGAAGAAATATGAAGTGTCGGAAGCCTCGGAAGGGGGGTCCTCTTATACGGTGAGTATAGGCAAAAAATATTTTAAAAAAATTAAAATTAGGAGGTCGTCTTATACGCCCGGTCGTCTTATACACCGTACAACGGCAAATATGGTATGTTTCTACTTGATTGGATGATGTATACTTTATGTGATGTTTTGACGTGCTGTATGCTTTGCCACAGTAAAAGAATAATAATAAAACAAAGGATCAGTGAACAGTTTGCCCCTCTACCTAGAAAAACCCATGTGGGTCACAGGTAGCACAGTAGAGCCTGAGAAACATGGTTCATTAGCTTGATTCGCCCGAAAGCCAACATTCAGCTTTTCAGCTAAAACCATCCTGGGCTCCAGGGGACTTTCCTAAAATTTAAACAAAATCCCAGCATCCTGCAGATCTGGGCTGGAGTCCCAGAGTCCAGTGCAGACACACTTTCTGGCACTTGGCTTCCTGTGTTTTTCTTTCTCGTACATCACGGGACACAGAGCGGCATATTCATTACTATATGGGTTATATGGAGTACCTTCAGGTGTGGACACTGGCAATCTCAAACAAACAGGAAGTCCCTCCCTATATAACCCCCTCCCCTAGAGGGAGTCCCTCAGTTTTTTCGCCAGTGTCTTAGGTGTTGATCACGGAATAGCTTTGCTCCACATCCTTGGGATTAAGGGCGGGCTAACCGGATCTGTCCAAGGAGCCTCAGTGCCAAAGTGGACAGTACCCGGGCCCCAAACCGTGGGGTTTTGCCTATAATGCTCCTCTTTGGAGGGCTGGACCCTGGGCCCAGGACTTGGAGTTTGTAAAGACCATAAGTTCCTGTTTGCCAGGGTGCTATATAGGTCCAGGACAGTGGGTACCTTCATAGGACCCCAGGGCCTGAAGGTCTACTACGCTACCCACGGAGATGGGAGAAGATTGGACCGTTTTGCAAAACGTCCTGCGGCATGGAGCAGGTAAGAGGGGAGCCTGCGGGACTTGGTTCGACAGCAGGCTCTCCAGGGGAGATCTTAAGGGGGGTAGCCTGAGTATGCTCTGCATTGGCACCATGGTCACTATGTCTGATAGACAGGATGCCCTGAAATGTTTCCCCCCATAACTTGATCCCCCTACCTATCTATGTATGTTTGCTAGCTACCTGCTGCTCGCTGGTTGAAGATCTTTTAAAAAAAAAAAAAAAAAAAAGATCTGTCTCTAGGCTAAAGGGACTCCTTAGGGGCCTGTGTTAGCCTTACCTTGCCGGGATTCAAATCTGCCGCCTGATGCATCCTCCAACCTGCATTCCTGGGCTCCAGAGTGCGTCTCCTCCTGGGCTCTCCTCCCCCGACAGTCGCGCGCACGCGTGCATGCATATAGAAAAATTTTGCGCCGTTCGGGAGGGGGGGGGGGGCGGGGAGTGTGACTGCAGTGTAGAGTGGGCGTGCCTTTAATTGCTGTTATACACAGCAGGCGCCTTCTTAGCTCAGTTCAGAGCTGAGCTGGAGAGAGAGAGGACGTAGAGCTGGCAGCACAGTGACTCCCGGTGGCGAGAAGGGGTACTACATACTGGAGTCAGCTCCAATACTTTTTGTTAAGCCAAAATCCCCTTGGCAACAGGTTGAATGCTGGCAAACATGTTGGGGGTGGGGCTGTATGTGGTGAATAATATATAAAAGAAAACATACTGAGCCCCACCGGTTTTGGGGCATTAGTGATCCTATTGTCCCCTAAACCTTATTTTTTTGTACTCCTGGCTATAACAGTCTGTTGTTGTAAGCGGAGTCCTTCGGTTTTGTATTATGGCTTCCAAGGGTTCAGGATCAAAACAAAAAAATAAAAAAAAATAAAGAGAAAAGGCAAAGACAAAGGGGTTCCTCCTCTGGTTCTGATAATATGCCAATACTTTCCCCACAAGTTATTCCTATAGGGGTCACCCTGGATAAGCCATTAAGGGGGTCTGGTGCTGAGGCTGGCCCAGGTCGGCCCAACCCTGTGTTATCACAGAGGAGATGCTAGCCGTCACCCTAGGGGGGCTAGAGAAAAGAGGTTAACAGCTATGATCGCTGGCTCTTTTTCTGGCAAGAAGCGGACTAGATCCCCATCGCCAAAAGGGAAAGAACCTAGAGGATCTACCATTGTAGAATCGTTTTCAGCCTCCCAGGCGAAGAGTCTGTGGGTCCAGTCTTTGACAGACATGGTCCGCTTGGCATTCAATTTGCCATTTCCAGAGCCTCAGGTTCCTGCGGTATCCTCTTTGGGTTCTTTTAAAAGCGCCTTTAAACAACGCAGCTTTTCTGGCCCATCCTCTGTTAGAGGAATTGGTTTTTCCAGGATTGGGACGACCGGACAGAATTTTTTCTGCCGCCTAAAGCTGACGAGAGGGTAGTCTTTATGCACGTCTGCCAGGAAATATTTGTGCTTGCAGGCACTCTTTCCCCTGACCAAGTGCTCTTTAAAAGGGGCTCGGATGGCTCAGTTGGTAGAGCATCGGACTTTTGATCTGAGGGTCCAGGGTTCAGGTCCCGGTTCGGGCACTGCTTTTCAACTACCCGTGAGGTCCTTGAGGCCGCATCTCCCGGAAAGCGCCCGATCTCGTCTGATCTCGGAGGCTAAGCACGGTAGGGCCTGGTTAGTGCCTGGATGGGAGACCACCTGGAAGGTTTTCTGTTATTTACCCTATGGAAAAGACATTTTTCTAAAGAAAGGGGGCGCTCCCAACGGTGGACGCAGCCATCTCATGGGTGAATAAATCATTAACTGGCCTAAGGGTGTTTAAGGTCCCGGTCGATAAACGTTTAGAGACACTTTTTCCAGCATCCCTGGCTACAGCCAGCAGTGGCTACAATTGGAGTTTTTTTTCAGGCATTAAGGAACCAGACAAAACAGATGCTTAGACATCCCTGCCCGATAGGCAGAGGAGTTATTGGATATTCCCAGAGCTCTGTGCTTTGCGGTAGAGGCTATAAAAAGACTCCATCCAGCAGGCGTCTCGTTGTCACTATTTTTAGTGCATATGAGAAGGCTCTTTTGGTTGAAGAACTGGGCGGCCGAGCCCCATGTAAAAGACTGCTGGCAGGTTTGCCCTTCCATGGAAAGATCTGGATAAATACATTCAGACTGTTTCAAGTGGCAAAAGTACCCTTTTACCAGTCAAAGGAAGTTCCGGGGTCCTGCGTTTAAAAGGGCAGCTCCCCCCCTGTTCCAGGGCCCTCAAATTTCAGGCAGTACGGTCCTCCTGCGCGATCAAACTTTTAACAATGGATCGCAAGGACAGGCCTCTGGGGATCGGTCCCCGACAGAGGGGGTCCGATCATCTGTGGCCGCAGGCTACAGATTAGAATTTCTAAAATTTCCTCCACAAGGAAGGCCTCAATGCGGGCAGCATTGGATCACCTGCTTTACCAGGGCATAATGGTAGAGGTACCAGCCCAAAAACAGGGGCTAGGTTTCTATTCCAATCTGTTTGTCATACCAAGGCTCATCGGCAATGTCAGACCAATTTTGGACCTAAAAGGTTTAAATGCTTACCTAAGGGTTCGCTCTTTCCGGATAGAATCCTTTTGGCCAGCAGCCGCCACACTCCAGAAGGATCGGGCTTCTATAGACATAAAGGAGGGTTACCTTCATGTACCAGGTCTTTCAGCCACATCAAATATTTTTGCTTTTACGCTTCGCAGTGATACAGCGTCACTTCCAATTTGTGGCGCCCCCCTTCGGGCTGGCTACGGCCCCCGGGTATTCACGAAGGTCCTAGCTCCTATTCTAGTCAGTCCAAAGGATCCAAGGGATCTCGGTCCTAGCATACCTGGACGACCTCTTAATCATAAGATCACTCGCTTCCTTGGTGGAATGCGTAGTAGCCCTCATGGTTCAGTACCTCGAGAGGTTCGGCTGAGTCCTAAACCAGGGAAAGATCAGCATTTCAACCTACAAAGCAGTTGGAATATCTCGGCACGAGATTAGACACAGAAAAGAAGATGGATGTTCCTGCCCCTGGTAAAGGTCGAGGCTATCAAGAGATTGATTCAGTTGGTTCTAAGCAAAAAAGAGCCAACTATTCGCCTATGTATGCGATGGCCATGTTCGAGGCAATACCACACGCTTCCACGCTCGTGTCCTACAGGCAGCAATTCTAGCAGCTTGGTTCTGCCCAGTGGTCTGGAAGGCTGGAGAGCGGTCTTGAACAAGTTCACTCGCCAAGGAACTTGGGCAGAGGCGGAGAGGCAGCTGCCCATCAAGGTCTGGGAGTTCGGAGCGGCTCAGCTAGCCCTCCTGGCATAGACATCCAGATTACAGGGGTCCTCGGTGAGAAGTCATTCAGACAAGGCCACAGCGGTGGCATATAGGTGAACCACCAAGGGGGAACCAAGAGTCAAGCCACTCAGAGTGAGAGGAGCTTGGTTTTTCGGTGGGCAGAGGTTTATGTACCCTGCATATCGGCGACATTCATTCCCGAGGTGGACAACCTGCAGGCGTACTTCCTAAGTCGCCAAACCCTGTCGCCGGGGGAGTGGTCTCTGCATCCACAAGTTTTTTCAGACAATCTGCCAGAAGTGGGGAGTGCCAGACGTGGAGGTCATGGCATCAGGATTCAACAAGAAGCTAGACAGGTTCATGTCTCGAACGAGGGACCCTATGGCCTGCGGAACCGATGTGTTGGTTTGCCCTTGGCATCAATCATAACTTCTATATGCATTTCCCCCACTGCAGTTACTACCCCGCCTGCGGCGCAGGATCATACCACAGGCTGGTTATCCTGGTAGCCCCAGCTTGGTACCGGAGGGCATGGTACTCACTAGTCCTGAAATTGGCAGCGGGAGGCCCTTGGACTCTTCCTCTAGGGCCAGACCTACTCTCACAAGGCCCGATCCTCCACCCTGCATTACGGCGTCTAAATTTGACGGCCTGGCGGCTGAATCCCTGATTCTCAGGGGTAGAGGTCTGTCTAGGCAGGTAATCCCTACCCTCATTGAGGCTAGAAAGCCGGCCTCCAGGGTAATTTTGTTACAGGGTTTGGAGGGCCTACGTAGGCTGGTGTGAGGCTAAGAGATGGGTTTCCCGCAAGTATACCATTGATAGAGTATTACGTTTCCTCCAGCTAGGAGTGGATAAAGGCCTGGCATTAAGCACGATCTAGGGACAGATTTCAGCCTTATCAGTGTGATTTCAGAGGCCGCTGGCCGCCCACTCGCTGGTTAAGATCTTCGTACAGGGAGTCTTACGTGTTAATCCTCCGGTCAAATCACCACTTTGTCCATGGGACTTAAATCTTGTTCTGTCAACTCTACAGAAACAACCCCTTGAGCCGTTGGCTGAGGTACCTTGGTTTTACTGACTAGAAAGTCAGTATTTCTGATCACCATAGTTTCGGCCAGGAGAGTATCGGAATTGGCAGCCTTATCTTGTAAGGAACCATATCTCATTTTACATAAGGATAGGGCGGGGTTCCGTCCTCATTCTTCCTTTCTACCAAAGGTTATATCCAGTTTCCACCTGAACCAGGATGTGGTACTTCCATCCTTCTTCCAAAACCCACCTCTAGAAAGGAGGGGTTGCTGCATACGTTGGATATTGTCAGGGCCATAAAGGCCTATCTTAAAGCTACAGAGAAGGTTCGGAAAACAGATGTGGTGTTCGTTTTACCGGAAGGGCCCAAGATGGGTCAGGCAGCTGCTTGATCCACCATCGCAAGATGGATTAAACAATTAATCGTTCAGGCCTGCGGTTTGAAGAGGTTGCCTCCTCCTTTGTCGGCAAAGGCCCATTCTACCAGGGCCATGAGCACCTCCTGGGCAGCACATCATCATCAGATCTCTATGGCTCGAATATGCAAGGCAGCAACGTGGTCGTCAGTCCACATGTTTACAAAATTTTATCAAATGGACGTAAGGAGGAATGCGGATACAGCCTTTGGGCAGTCAGTACTACAGGCCGCGATTCAAGCTCCTCAGGATCTGAGGGGGCTCCCTTGATTTGATTTGAGATTTACATTTCTCGTTTAAGTTGGATTTACTAGTATTTGAGTATACCTCTAAATTAAATCCTTCTTTGGAAGATGTCTCCCTCCCCTCATTAAAGCATTGCTTTCGGACATCCCATATAGTAATGAATATGCCGCTCTGTGTCCCGTGATGTACGAGAAAGAAAAAGGGATTTTTAAATACAGCTTACCTGTAAAATCCTTTTCTTGGAGTACATCACGGGACACAGAGCTCCCACCCCTCTTTTTGGGGAACATTTTGGGAGGCATACTGCTTGCTACAAAACTGAGGGACTCCCTCTAGGGGAGGGGGTTATATAGGGAGGGACTTCCTGTTTGTTTGAGATTGCCAGTGTCCACACCTGAAGGTACTCCATATAACCCATATAGTAATGAATATGCCGCTCTGTGTCCCGTGATGTACTCCAAGAAAAGGATTTTACAGGTAAGCTGTATTTAAAAATCCCTTTATCTTGCAGAGGTGCGCAGAGTGCTCCGGGTCTCATGCCCCACTCTGCAGCAGTAAGCATCTCTCCCAGTTGACTACATGTAATAACAATACACATCAATGCCAAGGCAAGCATCACTTTGGCTCCTCCGTGGATCTGACGTGCGTCATTCACAACAGGGAGGAAGAACTGTACTGGGAAGGGGGGCAGATAATAAAAAGTTGTGCTGGGTGAAGGACTTGTGGTGGAATGAGTGAGGGGGGAGGGGGTAAAAGGATTCATTTGGGGGGGGATTTGGGAGGTAAGAAGATTTGAGTCAAAGGGGCAAAAGGGGGGGGGTGGAGTGGGAGGATTTGCAGGTGGGATTTGTGCTAGAAGGGTTGATTTGAGGGTGAATTTGTGCTAGAAGGGGGAGAGGATTTGTGCTGGGAGGGAGGATTTGTACTAGAAGAGTGGGGAGGATTTGTGCCGGGAGGGGTGATTGGGTGGGTGCAGAGAGGATTGTGCTGGAAGAAGATTTGTGCTGGGAAGGGGAGTTTATGGGTGGGAGGATATAGGATGAGGATTTGTGCTGGGAGGGGTGATTGGGGGGGGGGGGGGTCAGAGATTTGTACTGGAAGGGAAGAGGATATTTGCTGGGAGGAGGGATGGAGGGGGCAGCGTTGTGCTAGAAAGGGGGAAATGAGAGGGAAGAGGATTTGTGCCAGAAAAAAATTGTTTTTTTTGGGGGGGAAGGGTGGATTTGTGCTAGAAGGGGTGATTTGTGGGTGAATGTGTGCAAGGAGGGGGAGAGGATTTGTTCTAGAAGAGTGGAGAGGGTTTTTGCTGGGTGGGGTGATTGGGTAGATGTGGAGAGAATCTGTGCTGGAAAGAGAGTAAAGATTTGTGCTGGGAGGGGTGATTTGGTGGGTCAGAGACTTGTGCTGGAAGGGGAAGAGGATTTTTGCTGGGAAGGGGTATTTGGAGAGGATTTGTGCTTGAAAGGGGGATGGAGGGCAAGGGGAGTTGTGCTAGAAATGGGGAGAGCATTTGTGCTGTGGAGAAGAAGATTTGTGCTGGGAGGGGGTTTTAGGGGAAGAGGATTTGTTCTGGGGGGGTATTTCGGGTTGAAAGATTTGTGCTGGGATGATAGGTGCGAAGAGAAGGGATGGGGGGGGGGGATTTGTGGTTGGAGGAGTAAACATGCAGATTAGTGCTGGTCAGAAACTAAATCTACGTATTTCACACACTGGATCCTTCTCTGTGCATTGCAGAATTTCCATTTTTTTTCAGCGCCGACGCCATTTTTAGTGTGCCTGCTTTTTCTATTGAAAGTTTCCATTGGCGGCCATTATCTGAGGCGTCTGGCGGCCATTTTGGAGTGGCTTTTGGCCTCTAGCACTGGCTTTCTGAACGGCGCACAGCTCATTCTCCTCACAGTTTTTTACCTCACAGTTTTTTTTCCTCACACACACGCTGTGTATACAAGGAAGGCGGGCAGCGGTGCTGAGCGGTCTCCCTCTGGGTGGTGAGTCCCCTGGACAACCCCTGTCATGTTACATGATATTGTTTTTATTATTATGTACTGTCTATTTAATGTCCATCTTAATTTGTCTCTTGTGCCTCTCCATAGTTACCATGCTTCTGAGTTTTCTCCTCCCCCTCTCTTCTGTATCAATCATTTTATGCTGTACTTCACGTGACCTGTTTGCATCTTTTATACCTGCATGGAAGAATCGTTCTTTTATCTGTTGTAACTTGCATTCTACGGATCATACGACGAAAACACATCGCCAGATCTTCTCTCATGTGAGTTGTGACTGAGTAAGCTACCTGAAAGGTGATTTGGTATGAACAATCTCTTCAGAGCATTAAGGAACCATGTGCTACTGAAAACCACATTCATAGCCTTTGCAGCCAATTCAGGAAAAAACCCCGGTCAGTGCAGCAAGGAGGGTGGACTTAAGTGTTTTTCACTTGGTCCCTGAGGGCTGTCAGTGGGTGATAATGGAGTCAGTATCTGAACTTACTTCCCCTAAATTGCCAGAGGCAGCAAACGGTGCTCCTGCATCTGCGGTTCCCACGCTGTTGGCAGTCCTGGAATCATTTGTTGCCAGGGTAGAAGCGGTGTGCAGGCGTAAGGGGGTAAAAAGCATTCCCTCCCCCTACCATATTCTGGGGAATGCTCTGACTCAGATTGGGGCCTGGCTGCGGCTCAGGACCCGGTTCTGGTATGTCAGGCCCTGTACACACAAGGAGACATGTCCAAGGAGACATGTCCAATGAGACAGGTACGACGGACCATTTTAATCGGACATGTACACTCTATCAGACCAAAATCCCCGCGGACAGAGAATACGGTGACGTAGACGACACCGACGTGCTCAAACAAGGAAGTTCTATGCTTCCACGCTTGCGTCTAATCAATTTGACGCATGCATGGGATTTCGGTCCGATGGTTGGGCGTACTAACCATCGGAAATGTCTGACGGACAGGTTTCCAGCGGACAAGTTTCTAAGCATGTTTAGAAACTTGTGTCCGCTGGAAACCCGTCCGCTAGGCCGTACACACGATCGAACATGTCTGCGGAAACTGGTCTGCAGATCAGTTTCAGCGGACATGTCTCCTCGTGTGTACGCGGCCTCAGAGGATGCGGACCAGGATCCTGGTGTGGAGGACACCTCGTCCGGGTCAGTGCAAGACAGGGAACTTGTGAGTGCACTTATTGATGCTGTGAGGGACTTCCACAGAGGGGCCTGTCTCCTTTGGATCACACAAATCTAACCGCTTTGTGAAAGCTTTTCCTTATGTTACTTTCTTTGATAGGTTCATAGATAAGGAATAAGTCCTTTGTGGTCCCTCAGCATATTGGCGGTCCGTTATCCTTTTAAGGAGAGGCTTTTGAAAAAATGGGCCTCTCCTCTGGTCGTGGACCCCCCGGTCTCTCGGCTAAATAAGGTAACCACTCTCCCGGTAGAGGGGACCCCTGCTTTTAAGGACCCTAGTGATAGGAGGTCCGAAGCGGTGACCCGCTCCATGTTCACCATGCTGGGGTCAGTGTTGCAACCTATATTGGCTGCGACTTTGGTGTCTCAGACACTCACTTGTTGTAATATTAATATAGATGTGTAGGTATTTAAAATATTGTGTTATATGTATGGCATGATATTTATGTGTTACATACAGGCATTCAAGGTTACACATCAAAGGGTGTTTGCTGACCAAAAGGGTTAGTGGCCAAACACAGATCAAAAGGTACAGAGGACCCTTTGATGTGTTAATCTTATCTAAGACTACCTAGGTGTGTGAGATGGCCCGGTACCTCCTTGCATACATAAGGAAGTATTTATTGATGGTAATGAGACTTGAGGGGGGTATTCATTCAATGGGAACATTTGGTTGACCTGGAAGAACCCCTCCCTCCAGTGTGAGACCAATATTTCAGACAGTCAAGCTGGCATTCAGTCAGTCTTGTCGCTCTGTATGAATATGGCACAGGTCTAGGAAAAGATGGGATTCTGAATTACTCTGTTGGATTTGTACTGCTGTGGACTTTGACTTTGTATGTTATTGGAAGTTAATTAAAATTGTATTCTCTGGAGAGCCTGTGTGTTGCTGCGAAGCAACAAATTTATAGTCTTAATACTAACATCTAAACATCAATTATCTAATTAACTACTGGACACTATAGATTTCTATATCACTACATCACTGAATGGCAAAGACAGTAGAGGAGCATCAGCTTCCTCAATTGGTACATGGCTTTGTTTATGTCTGTGATGCCACTCTGGATGCGGCCCCCTTGATCTCCAGAGCCTCGGTATCTGCGGTGGCACTGCACCGCCTGATATGGCTGAAATGCTGGTCCGCTGACCGAGCATTCAAAAAAGCTCTGGCAGATTTGCCCTTCAAGGGTGGGAGGCTTTTTGGTACCTTGCTGGATGACATTATTAAGGATGTCACTGGAGGTAAGAGCACACTTCTCCCGCAGTCCTCTAAGGGGAAGAAGCCACACCATAAGCCGGGGCCCTCCTATTCTGCGCAGAAACTGTATTTTCATCAGTCAGGGTCAGCCAGCAGATCCTCCCAGACTGACAAGGCTCCAGCTGGGGGACAGAAGCGGCCCTGGGTGCGTAAGCCGAACAAGCCGACTAACAAGCCTGCTACCGCATGAAGTTTTGCCCCCGCTCGAATCAAGGGTGGAGGGACAGCTTTGCTAGTTTGCAGCTTGGTGGATCTCCCTGCTCTCCGACAAGTGGGTCTGCGAGGTGGTCACTTCGGGGTTCAAGATCGTGTTTCTTTCTTGTCCACCAAACAGATTCTTTCCCTCAAATCTTCCTCTCCTTCCGGCTGTTCGGTCTGCTTTGATGGGAACAGTACAAGACTTGCTGAGGAGTAATTTTACCTGTGCCCCTGGAGGAAAGGTTTCCTGGATTCTATTTGAATCTGTTTGTAGTCCCAAAGAAGGATGGTGTCAGTCCAATCTTGGACCTCAAGGCCCTCAATGCCTTTGTAAAGGTGCAAATGTTCAGGATGGAATCCATTCGTTCGGTGGTTGCTGCGCTCCATCCAGGGGATTTTCTGGCGTCCCTGGACATCAAGGACTCATACTTGCATGTCCCTATGTGCACCAGCCATCAGAGGTTTCTGCACTTTGTGATCAGCGAATACCACTATTAATTTGTGGCTCTTCCCTTTTAGCTAGCGTCAGCAACTAGGGTTTTCACCAAGCTGCTCGCCCCGATTTTGGCTTTGCTGAGACAGCGAAGTATTGCTATCGTGGGTTACTTAGATGATCTTCTTCTGAGAGCTTCTTCTGGCTCAGAATTAATGTAGGATGTGTCTATAGCCAGTCACACCCTCCGGGAATTTGGTTGGGTACTGAACGTTCAGAAGTCAGTCTTGGTACCGACTCAGCATCTGGAGAACCTAGAATTAATTCTGGACTCCTCCGAGGCGAAGATCTTCCTTCCTTGGGAGAAGTTGCACACTCTCCAATCGGCTGTGAAATTGTTAGCATCCCGCAAATGGTCGTCTCTCCATTTTTGCATGTGGGTTCTGGGCCTCATGATGGCCTCCTTTGAGGCAGTACCGTATGCCCAATTCCACACTCAAGTCTTGCAGAAAGAGATCCTGTCCAAATGGAAAACAAATCTCTGTTGTCTCTGGATCATCAGATTCAGGGGAGTCAGCTGGTCAGGGCTTCCCTGAGTTGGTGGCTGAGATCCCTGGCTCTTCTGTCTAGGAGGTCGTTCCTTCCTTTCAATTACTCTCAATGTGAAACGTAATCGCATGAGAAACGTAATCGCATGAGAAATGTAATCGCATGAGAAACGTAATCGCAAGAGAAATGTAATCGCAAGAGAAAGGTAATCGCAAGAGAAACATAATTGCATGGGAACATGACTAGCATGAGAAACGTAATCACATGAGAAACATGAATTAAAATAGTATACTCTCCCGACTGAATACATGCACATTAAGCTCACTAATTGAACACTGAAACACATACACACTCCAACCAGAGTCCTGAGACAAGGGAAGACATACTGGTAGGTGTTACAGTATTACTAGACTGGATCAGACACCAATGTGATGATGACACACTGACTGAGCACACAGAACTATCACACCTGACCCAAACAGCATCCCCCATGTGAGGTACTAGACTAGCATGAGGAGCCGTGGAGCGGGTGACGTCATTTGAGAGCGACTCTCAGGCTGTGATGGAAGCTGACTCTGTTCTGTTGAGCAATGCGTCCGGTGAGTGCTACTGGCTTACACCGGCATCGGGACGTGCAAAATAAAAGTGCCCTTTGAAAACTTGTCTGGTGCTCACGTGTGGGGCCGAGAAAAAAGATAGCGCTGCCGCCGGAGACCGCTATTCGCCAACAGGGAGTTTCCACCCAGTAAAACCCGTAGATCTCCCTCAGACCAAACCTGTACATCGCACGAGAAAGTGGGGAGACTCAGAGCCCACCTTACAGCCACCCGTCTTCCTGGCTGAGATGAAAACCTGAAAGTGACGTCAGACGGGTCGCACCGGAAATGACAATACGGGTGCAGCAAAGCTAACACAAGAAACCGTTGCCCAGAAGGAGGAAGGAGGGCAGGTTTAAATACCTCCCGACTCCTCCTACAAATACAGGCTGACCTGCGGTTGACCTGCGTTAATTACCACAAGTAATATACAAATAATTATTATATGCACTGTGAGCTCATCCTCTCAGTCTCCTGCAGAGTGTATCAGCTTGTATTTAGCTTCTGACAGGCTGTGCAAGCAAACCCGTATCTCCGGAACAATAAATTATAGCAACCCCATATTTTAACCAGTGGTGGGGTACGTGTTCAGCTACCTACCCCCCAAATGTGGGGTCACTTGCTACAACACTCAAAGTACATTTTTTTTCTTTTTGGGTAAATGGGCCCATCTTGAGAAAGGGGCCTGGAGCTGCAGCTCCAAATAGCCCCTATGTTAATCCAGCCCTGGTGATCAGATCACCGGTAATTTCTCCACATGAATTCTGGGCAACAGACGTGGAAGAAGTTGCATTGGATTGAATACATAAATTCTTTAAAATGTACTTCCGATATGGTTTCAATGTCGTCAATGGAATACTTGTGTCCTCAGATTGATAAACTTAAAGGCCACATTTCAGAGATATATTTTATTTCAACATAGGAGATAGTGAAGTAATTCTATATACAGGGAGTGCAGAATTATTAGGTAAATGAGTATTTTGACCACATCATCCTCTTTATGCATGTTGTCTTACTCCAAGCTGTATAGGCTCGAAAGCCTACTACCAATTAAGCATATTAGGTGATGTGCATCTCTGTAATGAGAAGGGGTGTGGTCTAATGACATCAACACCCTATATCAGGTGTGCATAATTATTGGGCAACTTCCTTTCCTTTGGCAAAATGGGTCAAAAGAAGGACTTGACAGGCTCAGAAAAGTCAAAAATAGTGAGATATCTTGCAGAGGGATGCAGCACTCTTAAAATTGCAAAGCTTCTGAAGCGTGATCATCGAACAATCAAGCGTTTCATTCAAAATAGTCAACAGGGTCGCAAGAAGCGTGTGGAAAAACCAAGGTGCAAAATAACTGCCCATGAACTGAGAAAAGTCAAGCGTGCAGCTGCCAAGATGCCACTTGCCACCAGTTTGGCCATATTTCAGAGCTGCAACATCACTGGAGGTGTGCAATACTCAGAGACATGGCCAAGGTAAGAAAGGCTGAAAGATGACCACCACTAAACAAGACACACAAGCTGAAACGTCAAGACTGGGCCAAGAAATATCTCAAGACTGATTTTTCTAAGGTTTTATGGACTGATGAAATGAGAGTGAGTCTTGATGGACCAAAGGAATGGGCCAGTGGCTGGATTGGTAAAGGGCAGAGAGCTCCAGTCCGACTCAGACGCCAGCAAGGTGGAGGTGGAGTACTGATTTGAGCTGGTATCATCAAAGATGAGCTTGTGGGGCCTTTTCAGGTTGAGGATGGAGTCAAGCTCAACTCCCAGTCCTACTGCCAGTTTCTGGAAGACCCCTTCTTCAAGCAGTGGTACAGGAAGAAGTCTGCATCCTTCAAGAAAAACATGATTTTCATGCAGGACAATGCTCCATCACACGCGTCCAAGTACTCCACAGCGTGGCTGGCAAGAAAGGGTATAAAAGAAGAAAAACTAATGACATGGCCTCCTTGTTCACCTGATCTGAACCCCATTGAGAACCTGTGGTCCATCATCAAATGTGAGATTTACAAGGAGGGAAAACGGTACACCTCTCTGAACAGTGTCTGGGAGGCTGTGGTTGCTGCTGCACGCAATGTTGATGGTGAACAGATCAAAACACTGACAGAATCCATGGATGGCAGGCTGCATGAGTGTCCTTGCAAAGAAAGGTGGCTATATTGGTCACTGATTTGTTTTTGTTTTGTTTTTGAATGTCAGGAATGTATATTTGTGAATGTTGAGATGTTATATTGGTTTCACTGGTAAAAATAAATAATTGAAATGGGTATATATTTGTTTTTTGTTAAGTTGCCTAATAATTATGCACAGTAATAGTCACCTGCACACACAGATATCCCCCTAAAATAGCTAAAACTAAAAACAAACTAAAAACTACTTCCAAAAATATTCAGCTTTGATATTAATGAGTTTTTTGGGTTCATTGAGAACATGGTTGTTGTTCAATAATAAAATTAATCCTCAAAAATACAACTTGCCTAATAATTCTGCACTCCCTGTAGATAGAAGGGAATGTGATCTGGGGAAAACCTTGGAAATGGATGTGTGGTATCAGTTAGCACAAAATATTTCTAGATTCATTCTAAATATCTTTATAATAGAGGCGAATGATAAGGTTTGAAAGAGGTGGGACATGGTCCCGGCTAGGATCATGTCCTATGTCCACTTTGTTCTTGTTAAGGAAATTCGTAAATGCTGTATATAATTGTATTACATTTTGTATGTATTGCACTCTGCCCTCACTGTGCAATAATAATGTTTTCAGTACAAAGTTGGCTGTTGGAGAAAGGAAAATGGACTTTCTAGGCACCAATCATAGACATAAAATTAGCTTTTTATTGATGCAACCACAAAGGGTTTGAATCAACATTACAATTTTTAAAACATAAAACACGTTAACAAGGCATTATCACACGGTATGCAATAATACAAAAATGAACAGTATTTGTTAAAACCAAGATTAATCCAATATGAACATTAACACTGATAAGTAGTTAATGTGGATACTAGTAGTATAGAGTAGAGTTAACGTGTTTTATGTTTTAAAAATTGTAATGTTGATTCAAACTAGAGGTCGACCGATATATCGGTCGGCCAATATATCGGCCGATATTTGGCCGTTTTTGTGAAATCGGTATTGGCCGATTATTGCAAAAAAATCGGCCGATTCGCGGCTAAAACACCCGGCCCGCATTCATATGGCTCCATCCGCATGCCCCTTCTCCTCACTGCAGGTCCGGGAAGTCTATAGATTAGACGCGCGTACGGCGGCGAGTAGGGGCGTGACATCACGTACCTTCCCCCGCCCCCTGCAGCTCACGGTCCACTAGTTGCTTGCATTGGGAGTGGGGGCCACGCCTGTCTCCACGTCACTGCTCCTGGTTCCCGGGTCTTCTTGCAAGTAGAGGCGTGACGTCCAGTGTGCGCCCCGCCCCCTGCTACACGTTCCCGGCTCTTGCTGCATTTGGTATGTGGCATATGCGTTTTTCACTATGAATGGGCATATTAATATTGTCAACACTAACACTGATGGGCAGTTTTTTATGTTAAGTGGCACGCTGACGGGTGTATTTTTAATGTGCGCACTGATGATCATATTTTTTTTAAGAGGCACACTGATGGCCACATTTTGTTGTGCCCATCAGATTGCCCCTTAACATAAAATATGCCCATCAGCATACACATTAAAAATATACCCATCAGCGTGCCCCTTAACATAAGTTTTGTTGTGCCCATCAGAGTGCCGCTTAACATAGAATTTGCCCATCAGAGTGTCCCTTAATAACAAAAAATGTGCCCATGTTATGTTATTAAGGATCACTCTGATGGGCACATTTTATGTTAAGCGGCACTCTGATGGGCACAACAAAACTTTTATGTTAAGGGGCACGCTGATGGGTATATTTTTAATGTGTACGCTGATGGGCATATTTTATGTTAAGGGGCACGCTGATTGGGTATATTGTATGTTAAGGGGAACTCTGATGGGCAAATTTTATGATAAGGGTCACGTTTTGTTGTGCCCATCAGAGTGCCCTTAACATAAAATTTGCCCATCAGAGTGTCCCTTAATAACAAAAAATGTGTCCATGGGCACAGTTTATGTTATTAAGGGACACTCTGATGGGCAAGTTTTATGTTAAGCGGCACTCTGATGGGCACAACAAAACTTTTATGTTAAGGGGCACGCTGATGGGTATATTTTTAATGTGTACGCTGATGGGCATATTGTATGTTAAGGTCCTTAAGGATCACATTTTGTTGTGCCCATCAGAGTGCCCCTTAACATAAAATGTGCCCATTAGCGTGACCCTTATTTTATGTTAACAGGCACGATGATGAGCACATTTTATGTTAAGGGGCACAGTGATGGGGACACCTGATGTAAAGGGGCACAGTGATGGGGACACCTGATGTAAAGGGGCACAGTGATGGGGACACCTGATGTAAAGGGGCACAGTGATGGGGACACCTGATGTAAAGGGACACAGTGATGGGGACACCTGATGTAAAGGGGCACAGTGATGGGGACACCTGATGTAAAGGGACACCTGATGTAAAGGGACACCTGAAACTTGACAATAAATATGGAAAGGTGGCTGTGGAGCCACCTCTCTGTACCCCCCTCCTCCACAGCCACCTCTCTGTACCCCCCTCCTCCACAGCCACCTCTCTGTACCCCTCTCCTCCACAGCCACCTACCCCAGTGGCGGTGCATCTATATGGGGCACACGAGCGCCGCCACCTCTCTCCTGTCACTTCTCATGCAATGCATGAATCTATCTATCTGCCAGGCACCTGAATTACAATGGCGTGGTATTTTTTGGAAGCACCTGATTAGAGCCATAGGCTCTGATAGCCTCCCTAGGGCTTGAACTGACTCCAGCAGTAATCGGCGTGCGTCCTAAGAGTAGGACGTACGGCTCCTGGAGCCAGATAGGCAGGGTTTTCCTCCCCCAGCATCAGCCTCCACTGTCAGATCCGCTCTGACCTCGAGCCGCCCCTGGATCCCCTGGTTTCTCTCTCCCTCTGGAGCCCCCACCTGCCGGAAACCAGACAGGCAGATGGTGACAGACACTGCTAGGCAAGCCTGCACTATCCCTCCATTCCTCCTGCAATCCACCGCTTGGCTTCCCCCTGCTTCACCTGACCCCCCTGGCTTCCCTCCGTCACCCTTCTCCAGCAGGTAAGCCTTTCACTGAGGCTGCAGATGGCCGTCCTTTTTAGGACAGCAGCTGCTGCCACTTAAAGCCCCTGCTATCCCCCTATCCACATCTCCCCTCCTATACCCCCACACTACCCATCCGCCACCTTCCCTGCAATCCTTGGCAATTTTCAGCCATTTCTGGCATTTCTGGCTTCCAGGCCGGTGTTTTTCGATACATCCGCGCCGGCCTGGAAGCAATCGCGGCAGCCGCAATTTAGGAAAGGCCGCGGCTTCACCCGCGGCCTAGTGGCGCGCCGCTTCTCACCCCCTCCAACCGCCACCAAAGTCCGAAAACGGACTTGAACCCCACCCCATACCCCCAGGAAAGTTACCTCACACCCCGGTCTAGTAATCCTGGCCCCAAATAGTAGCACCGATCCACCCAATCTGGAAGCTTTACCAGTCTGGATCCTGCTACCGATCGGCAGGCCATTTTTGCTACACCCAGCCCCAAATCTTAATCACCATTACAACTTGATCCAGGGTTCGCCCGATCGCCTGTCAAGGGGTCAGGAAGGAATTTTTTTCCCTGTCATTGCAGATTGGCGTAGCACGGTCAGGGTTTTTTTGCCTTCCTCTGGACCAAGTCAGGATTAAGGATTCAATCAATCCTTGACAATCCCTCCCCCCTCCTCCCGGTGTTTGGCGATCGTGGTCAATCTGCAATACACGGCAGAGGCCATGTGGGGTTTGAGGCGATTTGCCTCAATACTACCTGCCTGCACCAAAAAAGCCCTCCAAACTGAGAGCCTATTGAGGATCGATCGACGATCGATTATCAAAGGTCTCTGCCGCTTGCCCCAACCTAAGCACATATCATGTGCTTTGATCAACACCAGATCGGCAGTAAAACACCGAGTAGAAATCCATGATTTCATTCTACAGCACGATTTAGACTGCCTCTTTATCACAGAGAGCTGGCTTACAGCCGATTGTAACACCATTCTAGCAGAATTGGTGCCAGAAAACTACCGTATTATAAAGGAAAACAGAATAGGGCAAAGAGGAGGAGGATTGGCGGTGATCCATAAGACACGTCTTGCGATCACAAAACCAGTCCTTCAAAATCCTCTTCCATTCATGGAAACCCTTACTCTACAACTGCAAGCAAACTCCCAGGAGACAGTCCGGATTCTACTCTGCTATAGGCCACCCGGCCCAAAATCGCAGTTTCTCCCTTCATTGACGGACTTTATCTCCACTTATACCCTGAACAGCAAACACCTTTTGCTGCTCGGGGATTTCAACCTTTGGGCCAACTCCCCTGAAGACCCCGTTGCCGATGCCTGCATTGACCACCTGGAAGGATTAGGGCTTCAGCAATTAGTATGTGGGCCCACACATGCGTCAGGTCACACACTCGATCTTATTTTCAGACACGATCTGGAAATAAAAATCTTGGAAAATGAACCATTGCCATGGACAGATCACCATGCAATTAAATTCATTATTCCTCAATTCCCCCCTTAATAAAAACATCAAATCCAGTGACAACACACTGGACTAGATGTCAGAAGAAGCTCCACTCGGAACTCTTCAAAGTCACATTAAGGGAAAAAATAAAATCAATTCAGCCGCATCAAAAGGCTGAGGAAACTCTGAAGGGCATAAACACAGCACTATTACAGTCAGCCGACTTAATAGCACCGAAACGCAAAACCCGCATCCGGAAAAATAACGCAGGCTGGTTCAACAACCAGCTGGCGTTACGGAAGCAAGAGCGCAGGAGGGCAGAAGCCGCCTGGAAGAGAAGTTCATCAGATGAGAACCTCTCCATCTACAAGGAAATAACCAGAAAATACCACAAGGAAATCTTCGATGCCAAGATTTTTTTTTTTCTGAGGCCATCAACAATGCCCTAAACCGCCCCCGCGAGCTCTTTAAGCTGGTCACTCAGACCATGAATCCAGGATGTCTTGAAGCCCCCAATTCGGACTCACAAGAATTCTGCGATGAGTTATCGGATTACTTCATTAATAAAATTGAAGGAATCCGGCAAAGCATTGAGCAGAACAACTCCCCTCGTAGCCCCCCCAGGAATTATTCACATAGCACCGGCAGTAACTCGCCACAACCAGGTTAGTTCACGCTGGAACCCGTCTCTACCCATGTCATTAAAAATATCATTGGTACTCTGCGTAACAGCACTGCGCCTAATGATATCATTCCCTCCAAACTGCTGAAGGAATGCGCCGACATCCTGGCACCTCCTATCACGCAGCTTATTAACCAATCCTTTAGGGAGGGCATAGTGCCTGCCCCGTTGAAGGAAGGTATAATTCGACCTATCTTGAAGAAACCCACCCTGGACCCCAAGGATCCACTTCACCGCCGTCCCATAACAGGCCTAAACTCTCTTTCGAAGGTCATGGAGAAAGTAGTGGTACAACAGCTGCAACAGCATCTAGATACCCACAAGCTACTTGATCCATATCAATCGGGATTCCGACCCGGACACGGGACAGAAACCGCATTGATCAAGATATGGGACGACGCTCTCGAGGCCGCAGACGAAGGAGAATCTTGTCTTCTGGTTTTGCTGGACCTAAGCGCAGCCTTCGACACAGTAGACCACAAGCTTCTATTGACTCGGCTAGCTGAAGTTGCCAAAGTCACAAAAGGCGATCTATCCTGGTTTTCCTCTTTCTTGAAAAACCGATCGTAAATAGTGAAGCTAGGACTTTTTACTTCGGAAAAACGGAAAGTATCATGCGGAGTCCCTCAAGGATCCCCCCTGTCGCCGGTGTTATTCAACATCTATCTGCGTCCTCTTTTTGAAATCATCAGCAGTCAAAAACTGCTCTATCACTCATATGCAGACGACACGCAACTGTATTTCCGCATTTGCAATAAAAAGGATCACCACCTCAATCTACAGAATTGCCTCTCTTTGATAGATGACTGGATGACCAAGAGTTATCTTAAACTCAACGGAGCGAAAACAGAACTTCTCCTGTTTCACGCTAAGCGTAGGAACCAGCCAGCAACAACTTGGACCCCCCCACCCATTCTGGGTAAATTCATCACCCCTAGCGCCAAAGTCAAAAGTCTTGGGGTCATCTTCGACTCCTACATGACAATGGACGCACAAATAGAGTCAGTAGTCAGCGGATCTCACCATCTGCTGCGCCTACTACGCAGACTTACTCCTTTCATTCCTAAAGAAGACGTAGCAGTCGTGGTAGGAACAATTGTTAACTCCAGACTGGACTATGCAAATGCCCTTTACCTTGGACTCCCGAAGTACCAAATCGCTCATCTGCAAGTCGTGCAAAACACGGCTGCGAGACTTGTGACAGGGAAAAAACCCTGGGAATCCATCTCACCTTCGCTGAGATCCCTTCACTGGCTGCCAGTGAAAGACAGAATTGCTTTTAAAGCACTCTGTCTAACGCATAGATGTATCTATGGGAAAGCTCCCATATATCTGTGCGAAAAAATAAAAGTCCATAACCCCAATCGCATCTTGCGATCCACCAACCAAAATTTACTCCAGATACCAAAAGCCAATTACAAGTCCAAAGGAGATAGAAGATTCGCGGTCCAGGGTCCTAGACTATGGAACGCTTTACCAACCAATATTCGGTTGGAGGAGAATTACCTAGCATTCAGGAGAAAGGTCAAGACTCATCTCTTTTGATATCAAAGGAGACAGGAACAACAAGCGCCCAGAGGCGATTCAATTCGCATGTGCAGCGCTATATAAGTTTTCATTCATTCATTCATTCATGATAGGCATCCAAAAAGGTGAACAGCGGGCGCCATGCTGGGCGCTCGCTGTTCACTCAGAGTTGTGTTAGGAAAGTGATTAATTCACTTTACTAACACTAAACCGCCTCTCCGCCAATCAGGTGCTCAAGTCTGTTACCCGTCACCTGATTGGCTGAAACGACAGGTGCTGTGATTGGACACCTATACAGAGGACGGGAGAAGACATTGAGGATCGTGGAGGACACCGCTGCCGTGACCCGCTGGCCCACCGAGACAAGGCAAGTGCCAGGCGGGGAATGCACACTGGTGGCAATTGATGGGGCACACTGGGGGGCTGCGCTTGGTGGGGGTTTTTTTTGTTTGTTTGCGCCCCCCAAAAATTTTGAGCACCACCCGCTATTCTTTTTTAATAATTACAGTCTGATGATGGCTGGAAAGAAATCAAACCCAGTATGGCAGTATTTCAGCGAGTCAACATCGGGGAAGGCCAAGTGCAATATCTGCCAGAAATTGCTGAGCATGGGAGCAGAAAGAGGAAAGGCTAAAAATACCACAAATATCTGGGATCATCTGAAAGTCCACCACCTCCAAGCTTATAAAGACGCACAGAGGGAGAAAGAAGATGCAGCTGCTTCTTCATCCAACTTTCAGCCCACTGTAGTACAGATGTTTGATGCTAAAAGAAAATGGCAAAATACTGATCCCCGGTCCAAGAAAATTGATAGCCTAATCACAGAAATGATTGCCACGGACAACCAGCCCTTTACAGTTGTTGCAGATAGTGGCTTCCAACGTTTGCTGGCAACAATAGAACCAAGATATTCGATCAAAAGTGAAAAATACTACCGCACAGACATGCTGGACAGCGTGTACAAAAAGGTTAAACAGAAAATTAAGACCCTAATTGCAACAGAGAATGCTGGCCCCTATTTGTCCTTCACAACAGACTGTTGGTCTGGAGAAACAGAATTGCTTATGAGCCTAACATGTCATTTTATAGACAATAACTGGGAAAGGAAACAAGTCATTCTAAATGTCAAGGCTATGTCTGGCTCCCATACTGGGGACTATATCAGGGAGATGTTTCTTAGAATGCTCAATGATTGGGACATCAACCAAGACAGAGTGGTGCTTGTGCTGCGAGACATTGGTGCCAACATGATTAAAGGCCTCAGACTGGCAGATATACCAGACCTAAGCTGCAGTGCACACACATTACAGCTTGTGGTGAAAGAGGGCATAATCAGTCAGCGAGTAGTGGGGGGACATCATTGCCAAATTAAAGACTTGTGCTACACACTTTAGCCACTCTGTGCTTGCAAAGCAGCGTCTTGGAGCCATCCAAAAAGATCTTGGCCTCCCCAAGCACTGCATCATTCAGGATGTTCCCACCCGCTGGAACTCCACATTACACATGTTGCAGAGGATGTTGGAGCAGAAGCGTGCCCTGAATTTCTATGTAGCAGAACATGGCAAGTTTACCACACCTCCAGCAGAACAATGGGATATCATCTCAAATTTAATAGATACACTGGGCCCTATTGAGGAAGTGACCTTGGATATCAGCAAGGCATAGGCCTCCATTTCCTGCATTATCCCATGCATAGCTGTGCTGAAGATGGTGCTTCAGGCAGAGGGTCACACCACAAGGGGGATAAAAACACTTAGAGAAACCATGTGGCAAAGCTTGGAGAGACGGTTTTCTAAGATAGAGGATACCAAATGTTTGGTGCTGGCAACACTTCTTGATCCTCGATACAAGGGCCATGTATTTGCAGGGGACACAGTCGGCAAAGCAAAAACTTGGCTGCGAGAAGAGTACGCCAGCATTGTGTCCGAGCAACAAAAAAGTAGAGCTGAAGGACCAGAACCAAAACGGACCAGGGCAAGGGTAGAAGAGGAGGAGGAACCCAGTCCCTGTGGTCTTCTGGACAAAATGTACGAAAACATTTTGGGGGCTCATGGTCATGGAACTCCTGCTGAAGAAAGTGACAAGCACTTAATTTCCAAGCAGTTGGAGAAGTACCTCCGAGAGCCACTCATAGACCGACGGACTGGTCTGCCACTGGAATGGTGGAAACAGAATGCATCCCGCCTGTGCCACCTTGCACCACTGGCAAGAAAATTTCTCTGTCCACCTGCCTCTTCTGTTCCCAGTGAGAGAGTGTTCAGCGAGATTGGGATTATCTACGATAAGAAGAGGAGCAGACTCACTGGAGAATACGCAGAGAGACTGTGTTTCCTCAACTACAACTTGAAGCTTTTAAACTGGGAGTACTAAGAGAAGAGAGGGACTGGAACTAAAGAAGAAAGCCTAAAACTAAAGAAAATTTGCACTTTTGTATTGTTTACAAACTTACCTCATTAATGTTCATTATCTATTGCTGTTGATTTCTTTAAAAAGTTTTGATTACCTCACCTGTTTTTGTGTATTTTTAAGTTTTAAATGGTTAATTTTTGCAATTTTCTGTATTCCTTCCTTTTTATTTAACAAAACTGTTACATTTTCCGAAATGGGGGGGGGGGGGAATAAATAAATCGGCCTAAAATATCGACCGCAAAAATCGGCATTGTATATCGGCCGCCCCGATTTCTAAATATCGGCATCGGCCATAGAAAAACCCATATCGGTCGACCTCTAATTCAAACCCTTTGTGGTTGCATCAATAAAAACCTAATTTTATGTCTATGATTGGTGCCTAGAAAGTCCATTTTCCTTTCTCCAACAACCAACTTGTTTACTCAATCATAGGACGCGGCACTGTAATACCTTAGGACACCCATAGCCCATCCTATGGTCTGTGTACCTCCAACTCCCTTTTTTAAATTCTTTCGAGTGCCGATTAGAATTAGCCTGCCTATGGTATGCCCCTTGTTACCATAAAAGTACAATTGTAATATTAATGTGATAGCTATGTAATCATGTGTATAAAAACAATTGCGTCATAATAAAGGAAAACGGTCATTAGCAAAGATGCTGAGTGTATCTTTTGTGTCTGTTCCCTACTGCAGTAGCTTTCTTAATTTGGAACCACTAATCAATACGAGGATAGAAGTTGCCTATCTATAAAATGTCCATGTCAGTTCTTGAAGCTGCAGACAGGAGGGAACGATCTTTCACATATGGTGGCAGTGCCAAAGGAGAAATTCATATTTTACAATTTATTTAATTCCCTAGCCTGGGTCAAATAATAAAAAAATCCCCACAACAAACGTTATCGTGCAGCCCGGTGAGGGAAACCCTAAGGCACCGGAGACAACAAATGACCTTTATTTTTGTGGCAGTGAAAATGTTCTTTTGCCAGGTCTTGGAAAACATCTACGATACCATTTGAGCAGGAAAAAATTACCAAATTGTCCTGGATAATGGCCAATGAGCATGTTTAATGATAAAGTCAACATAAAAAACTGGAATCACTGGATTAAGTACTTATCAGGAAATTCCTGAGCTTTTTCATTTCTTCTTGCGCAGCATTCCTGTGTAGGATGGTTCAGTACTTGGCAACCTTTTTTCTCTTTCATGGTCTTGTTTCTTACTTTTGTATTTACACTATTCCGTTGTGAGCTAGCCCTCTTGGTACAGAGGAGAGGTGTATCCTACTGAACTGAATTGCTGTGCCTTATTGCAATTGCTATTTGTTTTATAGTTTTAGATGTTGTATGGGATCATATGGTTGATGTTTTGCTATGTTCACCTAAGTTATTATTAGGCAATCATTGATAGGACAATGATAAAAGATCTAATATTCCACTTCCGAAAATATATAATAGTTGGATCGCCTCACTCTTTAGATGTATTTTGTGGTACATGTTGGTGGTTGGCATAATGTAAGTATTACCTGCCTTCCTACTGCATTTTTTGTTTGTGGAGAAAAATACAAAATTTGCCACTTGTATGTAACAGTTTGCCAAATTTTCTCTGTACTACCTTTTTGGGAACTCCTAAAAATGGTTGGAAAAAAAAAACTGAAGATGAACCACTAAACAGAAAAAACAAATGGCTCCCAGTGGTGTAAGCTACACAAGTAGCATGCTGTAGTGATGAATTACACACATTTGGAGTCATCATGCAAACTAAATTGTAATTTCAAGCTACTTCCAAAATTTGCACCACGGGGAAGCATTTGTTTCACCTGTTCAGTGATTTCAGTAGTTTGACTTTAGTAATATGTCGTTTTTTTTGGAACAGAGTTTCAGAACCTCTAGCAGGCTTATCCTCTCCAATCTCTCACCTAACAGAGAGGCCGGTACAGGGTGTTTTCGGCACAGCTAACTTTTTCTACTGGTTTTTCTGTACTAGGACTGGGAACCCTCCAGGGTCGCCTTGGGTTTTGACTCTGCAACTTCAACTGCCTGTGGTTATCCGGAAGGCATCTTCTGTCCCTGACTGCCGCCGCTACCCGGACACTGTAACCAGAGTGACTGGGTATAAAAAAAAGCATCTTAGAAAGTCAGTATCTCAGAAGTAAAGATGGGCAGAAAATCTGCATCTAAAAAGTGTCTAACAATTTCAGAATAATGTTCAACATAAAATTGAAAACAGAAGGACAATGACTCCAAAAAATGTGTATGCAAAAATATGTATATTAAATATACAAGTGTAATAATACAAAATCTAAAAGTATAGACACAACATTTTCTGTATCAACAGATTACAAAATTGAAGATTGATGTAACATGTTGTTCATAATGAGAGCAACAAACACAAATTTACATCACTCTTGTACATTTGGACAGAGAGATACTCAATGCGTTTCAAGGTCATGCGTTATTCATCAGGAGAAAGTGGTATGACTATTTATATCTACAATTCATAAGGCAAAAAAGAAAACAATAAGTAAAGAGTATATGCATACAGATAACTAAACAAAATTTTGTTTACAGACAAGCAATCTATACATTGAATACAGTGTCTACTGACCATATAGAAGCAGGTATCTTGGTATATCACATCAATAATTTAAAAAAGACAAGCAGGTATGGCTGTGCTAGCCTCACAATGCCCAGAGAGAATGTAGACGGGCATAACCACCCAAAATGACGGCCAAAAAGGGGGGGGGGGGGGCAAAAAAAAGGGAAAAAACCCAACCCAAGACTGGGCAGTCCACACCAGAATGAAGATGACATGGATCTAACAATGAGCATACACATTAATTAGTAAACTTTATATATGCACATCTAAGTAGCATACATACACTGAATATATAGAAGACCCCATAACCACTCCAACAGAGAGGAGGGGGGGAGGGGGAGGAAAAAAAAGAAGAAGGGTTGAGGGAGGGCGACTTCATATACAATAGACTTAAAACATTAATACATTTTTATGATGCACACCATAAATATTTGTATATGGAAAAATACAAATTCTGTACAAAAAGCCCCAATATAATGGTGTACATACTATAAACTGCTTATGCAGTTTATAGTATAGTATATAAGGTGCTCCCCTCCAAAATGCTTCAGGTATCCCGACATGGACTGGCACTCACCAGAATATGTGGACCTACTTTTTCAAGATAGGGCAGACCGTCTCATCTTACTCTCTATCCTGCCATTAGAGAGTCTTTGAGCTAGGTGGATGCGTGATATACCAGATCTGAATATGGAGGACTGGAGTTGTGTGTGGGATTTCCCTTTGAGATCTCTTGTTTCCTTGAGGGATCATGTTATCCAATTTAAACTGATAAACAGAGCATATATTATGCCCTATAAACTTCAAAAGATAAATTCTGCTTGTTGCTCTACTGTAAGTGTTGGGAGGTGCGAAGCATCTCAACGGGATTTCACACACATCTTCTGGTCCTGCTCATATAAAGTTAAATTCTGGGTAGAGGTAGTGGATCTCTTAAATTCTATCACCTCTGCTCTCTTGCCGGTTTCAATGTCAGTTTATCTGCTGGGCTTGGTAGAGGATATTACCCCTATAGTGACCGAGCAAATATTTATTAATACATTATTCTATGCAATAAAACTATTGCACTACATTGGAAAAAACCTCACCCCCCTACTCTTATATATTGGAAACAATTGATAAATAACAATCTTCAATTGTATAGAGATACATATAGGAATAGGGGTTGTCCTAGTAAATATGATAACGTTTTTTGCATAGCGGTTGGACAAATTGTACATGGCATCTAATATAGATGAAATTGATGATTCCTAGAAGGGATGTTCCCTATATGGGATACCTGGGCTAAGAAATTATGGTAAATAATTGGGACCACCTATTATAATTTTTCTTAATTTCTTGTATTTGCTATGCAAGGTGATGGGATCGTGCTATTTTTACCAATATATTTCAGATTTAATGTGTATCATGTCTTTTTCTGTTTTTTTTTGTTTAAGAAATTCAATAAAAAGATTAAAAAAAAAAAAAAAATAGATAGGTCAGACTGCGCTTGTAGGATAGCTCCCTTGTGTGTCTCCTTCACAGCTCACACCGCATCTCGATTGTCTTCAACATACAGTATACTGCTCCTGCATAGTGTGCTGTCAAATTAGTGTATAAACTAGGGATGAGCCAAACACCCCCCGGTTCGGTTCACACCAGAACAGGCAAAAAATTAATTTGAGCACGCAAACACAGTTAAAACCATCGGGACACAAACATGAAAAATCAAAAGTGCTAATTTTAAAGATTAATATGCAAGTTATTGTCATAAAAACTGTGTGGGGACCCGGGTCCTGCACCAGGGGATATGTATTAATGCAAAGATAAGTTTTAAAAGTTGACTTTTTTTCGGGAGCAGTGATTTTAATAATACTTAACGTGAAACAATAAAAGTGAAATATTCCTTTAAATTTCGTACCTGAGAGTTGTGTATAGTATGCCTGTAAAGTACTGCATGTTTCCCATGATTAGAATTGTCCCTGCACAAAATGTCATTTCTAAAGGAAAAAAGATGGCGTGGTGTTCCCCTAAAAAATCAATACCAGACCCTTATCTGAGCACGTAACCTGGCAGGCCACAGGAAAAGAGGGGGGGACGAAAGAGCACCCCCTCCTGTACCATACTAGGCCACATGCCCTCAACATGGGGAGGATGTCCCCATGTTGATGGGGACAAAGACCTCATCCCCACAACCCTTGCCCGGTGGTTGCGGGCGTCTGCGGGCGGGGGCTTATCGAAATCTGAAAGCCCCCTTTAACAAAGGGGAACTCCAGATCCCGGCCCCCCATGTGAATTGGTTACGGGGTACATTTTACCCCTACCATTTCACAAAGAAAGTGTAAAAAAAAAACCACAGACACAGATTGGGACAAGTCCTTTATTAAAAATAAAAATAAATTCCAGCGATGTAATCCCATCTCTCGATGTCCAACGATGATCCATTCTCCAGCGACGCTGCAGTCTCCACTCATTCTCCAACGAGGAATGAAACCCCCATGGTGCGTAAGAGGGGTCAGGGTCACCCGTCCACGTCATTGGGTAACCCCTGGTTTCAAGCCAGGGGGTTACCCAATGACGTGGACGGGTGACCGCACCCAGTGACGTCATGGGACGGGGTCACTCATCCACGTCATTGGGTAACCGCGGCTTCAAGCCGAGGGCTACCCAATGATGTGGACGGGTGACCCCACCCAGTGACGTCATGGGACGGGGTCACTCATCCACGTCATTGGGTAACCGCGGCTTCAAGCCGGGGGTTACCCAATGACGTGGACAGTGACCCCACCCAGTGACGTCATGGGACGGGGTCACTCATCCACGTCATTGGGTAACCGCGGCTTCAAGCCGAGGGTTACCCAATGACTTAAACGGGTGACCCCGCCTCTCTTACGCGTCATGGGGGTTTCATTCATCGCTGGAGAATGAGTGGAAACTGCAGCATATGCTCTTATCCAAAAACATTTTTTCAGGAAAGACCTTGCATATGTCAGCAAAACAATGATATACTGCATCTATAACAACTATCTGGCTTCATAGAAGAGTCCAGGTGCTTAACTGGCCTTCCCTGCAGTCCAAACCTTTCACCAATTGAAAATATTTGACCTGTCACAGTCTTATAATAGATGGGGCTGGTGCCTGATTTTGGAGAAGTTGCCACCTTGACTGGGTTCATCCATCCTGAAGGGGTAGGTCTGGTCATGAGAATGTGGCTGTCACACAACATTCTCTCCCCGGGATGTGGCAGGCAGCCCCCAGTAATGTTGCTGCTTGTGCACCTCCAGGGAGCAATGGGAGCATTGTCTGTCCCATTCTGCCCACAAACTAGAGGGATCTCAGTAGGCATGCACATCTCCACGCCTACTGCCAACTCCCTAGACAGATCTCCTTACCCGTGCGCAAGCTCTCGCCATGCAGGCAGCCCAAGCCGGAAAGGTAGGGGGTACGGAGAACTAAATGACGTAAATCAAGAAGGGGGATATATCCTAAAGCAACCTGCAAACATACTCCCCTGGAAAATAAATAGTGGTTGTGCTCTAATTAATTAATCGATACCTAATAATGAATACCTAAGCCCTGGTTCACACTGGTGCGTTTTGACATGCGATTTGGCATGTCAAATCGCATGTCAAAACGGCGGATTTTGCCGCAAATTGCCGGCAATGGCACTGTCCTAATCGGCGCAACGCTGCATCTGCGGCATTGCACCGATTTCAAAAAGTAGTCTCTGTACTACTTTTTGCGATTTCAGCCTGCGATTTACATTGACATCTGTGCAGAAACCTGCACAGATGTCTCTGAAATCGCGGCTGAAATCGGGACTGCCGGGCGGGAGTGAAATCGTGCGAGTTCAGCTGAACTCGCACTGCTTCACTCCCGCAGCCCAGTGTGAACCAGGGCTAACACATGAATGGATAGATAAAGGGCCAGATTCAGCAAAGGTTACGCTGGCGGATCGAGTGATCCGCCAGCGTAACAGTGGCTTTGAGCCGGCGTTTCTGTTTTCTGTAACCAGAAAACAAGAAACGCCGGGTTGAAGTTCCGATGCGGTGAGCGTAACTGAGTTTCGCCATCGCATCGTTACTTCAACTTAAAAATGGCGCCGGGGGCGTTCCCGCCGATTTACGCTCAAAAAATATGTTAATGAGCGGAAATCGGCAATTCACGATCGAAATCCGGCGCGACGCAGTGACGTTACGACGTTTCCGGACGGGATACGCGGCGCATAGTTATACCTACATGGGGCTGGCGTATCCTATGTTAGGTATAGGCGTCGTCATCGCGTCGGGAAAAAAAAAAAAAAAACGTCGCTTGCGTAAAACGGTCATGAATGGGAATGTGACGTCATTGACGTTCATTCACAGATTTTGGAGCATGCGCACGGGGATGTTTTGACACTCGACGCATGCGCAGTACGTCGGCGGCGGGATCGCGCGTAGTTAGCATACTACACGCCCCGTACCCGCCCAATTTGAATTCCGCCGGCTCATTTGTGATGCGCTGCCGCAACTTTAGGAGCAAGTGCTTCATGAATGACAGCACTTGCTCCTAAAAAATCGGCAGCGCAACGCAAATGAGAAGCGTTACTCCAGAGCAAAGATGCTCTGGACTACGTGAATCTGGCCCAATGAGTCCCCACACAAGTATATGTGATATAAATAAATCGTGAGTTTGTGAATAGAAAAAATCCAAATTGTGAAAAAAAGAGTGTTTCCAAACAGATAAAAAACGTATTATTAAATATAAGTCCTGTGCAAAAATCCTGTAAAAAAGAAGAATATTCAAGATACAAGGTCTTTTGCAAAAAAGAAATCCAAGTGAATACGAGATGCAAATTCTTTTGCAGGAAAAACTCAAATAAGAAGGTGAATCAGTATGTAAACATATCAAACTTCATGTGACTCTCAAAACACCACAAATCCACCACTGAAAGAAGTGTGCGCTTACCAGTTGTACAGACCAGTAGGGATGAGCTTTGCGTTCGAAACGAATGTATGTTCGAATTGAACATCGGCCGTTCGATGAATATCGAACAAAAACGATCGTTCGCGGCAAATTCGAGTGAAACGAAACGGCCCATAATTCACTGCGGCATTGCGCCCTGATGATTGGCCAAACATGCACTATGACCCTGCATGCTTGGCCAATCACAGCACGCAAAAAAAGGAGAGCCATAATTGGCCAAAGCCTGGGTGCTTTGGCCAATTATGGCTCAGGGCTTTAGCACACGCCCCACACTATATAAGGCCGCCTGCTGGGCGGCCTTGTGTAGTGTGTTCCGGCTTGTTAATGAGAGCAGAGAGACAGTGAGATTGTCTTTTTAGCTAGCTAGGCTGGCAGGCTAGTTAGTTTAGCTTTATTACAGTGTGTAGATAATATATATACATCCTTAAGAGTTGTACATATATTTATACACTGTATAGCTTAGCTAGATCAGTTCTTCTTAATTTACTGGCAGGCAGGTGATTGTGCTATTTAAAGACGTTATCACAGGTATAGACACCCAGCAGGTACAATAGCAGTGATTTTAATGATGCTTAAATTAAAAGAAAAATTCCTTTAACCACTTGCCTACTGTGCACCTACACCCCCTTCCTGCCCAGACGAAATTTAAGCTTCCGGCACTGCGTTGCTTTAACTGACAATTGCACGGTCGTGCGACGTGGCTCCCAAACAAAATTGGCGTCCTTTTTTCCCCACAAATAGAGCTTTCTTTTGGTGGTATTTGATCACCTCTGCGGTTTTTATTTTTTGCGCTATAAACAAAAATAGAACGTCAATTTTGAAAAAAATTCAATATTTTTTACTTTTTGCTATAATAAATAACCCAAAAAATATATAAAAAAAAAAAATTCTCCTCAGTTTAGGCCGATACGAATTCTTCTACATATTTTTGGTAAAAAAAAATGCAATAAGCGTTTATCGATTGGTTTGCGCAAAATGTATAGTGTTTACAAAATAGGGGATAGTTTATGGCATTTTTTTTTTTTTTACTATTAATGGCGGCGATCTGCGATTTTTTTATTGGGACTGCGAGGTTATGGCGGACACTTCGGACACTTTTGTGACATTTTTGGGACCATTTACATTTATACAGTGAACAATGCTATAAATATGCATTGATTACTGTATAAATGTGACTGGCAGTGAAGGGGTTAACTACTAGTGGGCGGGGAAGGGGTTAAATGTGTGTCCTATGAGTGTTCTAACTGTAGGGGGAGGGGGGGTGACTGGGGGAGGTGACCAATTGTGTCCCTATGTACACGGAACACAATCTGTCTCCTCTCTCCCTGACAGGGACGTGCAGCTCTGTGTTTACATACAGAGCTCCACGTCCCCGCTCAGTTACTGGGCAATCGCGTGTGCCCGGCGGCGATCGTTGCCGCCGGGCACTCGCACCGGGATCCCAGCAGAGCGGCGGCGCGCGCGCGCCCTTAAAAAGACATCACGTCATATGACGTGATGTCAGGACAATGGAGTCCTCCGCCCGCCATCATTTGACGGTGGGCGGTGGACAAGTAGTTAAATATTGTACCTGCTCGGTGTCTATAGTTTGCCTGTGAAAACATCTTTGAGAACCCGGGTCTTGCCCGAAGGTACATGCATCAATGGAAAAAAGTTTTTAAAACTGTTGTTTTTTCAGGAGCAGGACTCCTGAAAAAACTACCGTTTTTAAGACTTTTTTTCCATTGATACTACTATCAATGGGAAAAAAGTTTTAAAAACTGTAGTTTTTTCAGGAGTCCTGCTCCTGAAAAAACGACCTTTTTTAAAACTTTTTTCCATTGATACATGTTCCCTGGGGCAAGACCCGGGCTCTGAAAGACGTTTTCCAACAATAACTTGAATATTGGTCTTTAAAATGATCGTTTTTGAATTCGAGCGTTCGAGTCCCATAGACTTCAATGGGGTTCTAAATGTTCGTGCGAACGATCAGACTGTTCGATGGTTCTGGTGCGAACCGAATGCGGGGGTGTTCGGCTCATCCCTACAGACCAGTATAGCCTGTAGCTTACACCCAGCAAAGGTCTTTTCTCCACAGTGATTCCAAGGGATATTCCAGCCACTCCACCAACAGGGCCGTCCAAACAGAGTCATGACTGATCAACCCTCCTCCACCAGTCGGATGATGGCTCAAAGAAGGCTCGGGGATAGCAATATGTCTGTGCAAGAAGATCATCACAAGGAACATAGCAGCAAGAGAAAAGCCACGGGATTTAATAATACATTTTTTATCTGTTTGGAAACACTTTTTTCACAATTTGGATTTTTTCTACTCACAATTTATTTATATCACATATATTTGTGTGGGGACTCATTATCTATTCATTCATGTGTTATGTATTCATTATTAGACATCAATTAATTAGAGCGCAACCACTATTTATTTTCCATCTGTATTTGTGTGTATTTAAATGTGTGCACTTTGAGTTGCAGCTTACCTTCTAAGTTTTTCTAGCACAGTTTTCTTTTTATTAAACATACTCCCCTACCCTCTACCTCACTTTTGGCACAGACCCACCTCACCTGCTGAAGCCAGAGAGGGTCTGGAGAGGCATTCTCAGGCACCTCCTAGGAATGAAAGGGTAAAAACAACAAACAGGTGTTACTGTGAGTGTGCAGGAAACACAAGAACTGAAAGGCAGTAGTGGGTGGGGTACTTTTAACTTCTCTGAGTGCTTGTGTTTCCTGTAGGAGGAAGAGCCTCTCATGTGACCATCCTGGAGAATGATTTGGGAAACAGAAAATATGACAATGAAGGACCAGGACTGTTGAGCAATTAGAATCTGATCAGGCAAGAATGGGACAACATTCCTCTCCCAAGGCTCCAGCAACTGATCTCCTCTGTTTCTACATATTTACAGTGTGGGGTTAAAAGAAGAAGGGATGCTACACCATGGTAAACATGGCAATTATACAACCTAAAGGACTGCATAGTTTGAACCTGAAACTGGAGAAATCTAAAGCTTGAAATATATATATAATATTTTAGGTAATATATCTATTTTAACTACCGGTATATTAATTCTACCCATCCAAAAATAGTTCAATCCATTATATTTTTGGAGTCATTTTATAACCCTTGGAATTATAACAGTGATTCAGATTCTGCAACCTATTTAAGTTACGAGATATATATTCCCAAATACTTAATTGCTTATTTTTGCCATTTAAACGAAAAATCTTTTTTGAGTAATAACCGTACCTTTTCTGTTAATGATACGTTTAACATCTCTGATTTATCATAATTAACCTTAAAGTTACATATTTTCCCAAATTGTTTAAATTCTTGTACATTTGGAATTATGATCGGGTTTGTGATATATATTAATAGGTCATCTGCATACACTGCCGTTTTATATTCTTCAATCTTCACTTTTGATATTAATCCCTTGAATGTTTTTATTTTAACTTATTGCTATGACACCCCTGTCGAGTACCGTTTGATATTTCGATATTTTCTGAAAGTATGCCATTAGCTCTTATTTTCGCTCTAGGGTTAGAATAAAGTCCCATGATCCTACATCTTGGGTCCTATTCCTGTTTGGATTAATGTTTCTTCCAAAAACCGCCATTCCATCCTGTCGAACGCTTTCTCAGCATCAATTGATAATTGACAGGCTGGGATGGCGGTCTATTATCTCTAGTTTCTTTTCCCTTAGTAAATCCAGTTTGATCTAAATTTATATAATTCGGTAAAATTGGGGTCAGTCTATAAGCAATGATTTTAGCATACAATCGTATATCTATATTTGTAAGGGAAATTGGTCGATAATTACTACATAATGTATGATCCTTTTCTGGCTTAGGGATTAGTGTTATATGAGCTTCCATACTTTGTGGTGTAAAAATGTGTCCTTTCGATATGGAGTTATATGTCCTTTTGAAGATAGGTATAAGTATATCCTGAAATGCTCAATAGAATCTAGGAGTGTATCCATCTGGTCCCAGGCTTTTGCCCAAGACCAGTGTTGAGATCATTTGTTGAATTTCTTCCGTTTGTAATTAATTTTTTCAACTCTATTATTTCTTCTGAAATAATTTTCCTGTTTTATTTTCATATTCATATGCTTGTACTCTATTTTTATCTCTCCACCACAGGGACTGTTCATCAAGCAGACTTTGTAATTCCATACTTTTATATTTTAGTATTATTGTATCTAATGAATTTAAGGTTTGTTTATGTATATTTTTTAATGTTGATATTTCTCCCATTAATTGGGATATTTTCTGCCCTTTTTCCTTTTTTAATCTTGTTCCATGCCTGATGAACAGTCCCCGCAGAACACGTTTTAGTGTTTCCCATTGCATAGGAATTGCAGTATTGTCTATTTCATGGATCTGCAAAAATTCCTGTATCACTTGACGTAAAAACTTTTCACATTTTTCATTTAAAATTAAATTATCATTTAATCTCCATGTACCCAGGTGTTTCTTAAATTCGATCAGACCAAGCTCCAAAAATATTGGTGTGGTCTGACCAAAAAAAAAGTGAGAAATCCACCCCTCCCCCACATAACACATCCTGGTAATATACAATGAACTTTTGATCACCTCATGTTATGATAAACATAACATAACATATGATAAACATGTCCAAGCTAGATTTATAAATAATTTGTAACTCAAAGCAAGAACAGAGAAACTGACTTTATAATTTGGCAGGTTTTTATCAGGAATTCTGTTAATTTTCACTGAAAATTAAAAGAGGATTTCTCAGATCTGGATTAACTCTGTGTGGCAAGACTGGGCACAGATGATAGGAAATCTTATACTCTACATTGTGACATTAAAAAAACTTTAAATAAAAAACTATTTTAGCAGTGCTACGGTACATGCACATGGGTGTTTATTTTTTATTTTATTTTTAAATAACCAAAGATGTCGTCAAGTACATACACGGAGGAATCCTCAATGGTGTCTTGAAATATTGGTGAGTATTTTATTAGACTACAAAAGTATACAATAATTATCACTTCACACTGTTCACAGAATAAGGGCTCTTTCACATTCTGAGCTAGAGCAGCAGCTGCCAGGCATTCAGGAGGTGAGACTGAAAGTTTGGCGGTTTTTGAAATCCCAAGGGGGAGATTGTATTGAAATACCATGCAACAAACATTAGGCCTGCGATTGCAGCATGCTCCCTAATGTGAGCATTTGACAAGCAGTTCCACCTGTCAAACTCTTCTAGCAGAGTTAAAATTGCCGTGACCGTGAAGCAAAGCATCATGGAATTCTATAGACCTCTTTGGCAACAATTGTAGAATTTAGGTGGGAGGTAAAACCATTGCTCAACTGCCTGTTTTTTTTCACCCCGTGGGAAAGGAGCCTTAGTGCTTACTTATAACTAAAGAAATCAATCACCTTATCCAGTCATGTTCAACAGGATAAAGCGACGATTCCATAATCCGGTACTCAGAGAGAAAGACTGACTGGCCAGGTTTGAAAACCTTGTCCTGTCACCTCTGTACTTCGGGTGCTGCCTCTTGGTCCTGCTCTATCCATTTGAACATGTACATTCAGGCAAACTAATCATGAACATTTAGTAATCCCACTAGCAAGCAACCATGGCTGTCTGACTGCTCTTTCATGTTTCCGAATACCTGTAAATAGAATTCAGGTTATTTGTACTGCAGTTATAACTCTTCTTCCCCAATTTTAATCTGTCGTTTAAACCACTGTTTCTCAAACTGTGCCTGGCTTTCAAATTAGCAATCAAATGCAAACATCAGTACAGGCTACAAACTGCGACCAATTAAAGTACCAGTATGAGCTGCCAATCATAATGGCACAATTTATTCTACAAGGACTAAGCGGGGGAGAGCTGCAGATGTAGGGTTTAATTCTGCATGTTGAAGGTGATCCCAAACACTGGAAAGATTATTTCTATACAGAAATTACACCTCCAAACATCAGTATAGGTAGAAACAAGATACGCCACCTTTTTAGGTTTTTCAATTTTATATAGCTATATTTTGAAACATATGAAATACAAGGCAGAAGATGTAATCGCTACATTTATTGGCAACATCAACTTTGGTATTTGTAATAACAAAAATACATGTTCCTGTTGTCATATGGCACAGGTATGCAAGCCCTTGGTGAAAAGAATTAAAAAAATCTTGGTTTTATCCAATGTTTGCAGTTTTGCTCAGTCTGCACTCAGTATAGAATCAGTTTTTTCTTTTTTAAGCACTTTAGCTCCGGAAGAATTGGCTGCTCAATGACCAGGCCATTTTTTGCAATTCAGCACTGCGATGCTTTAACTGACAATTGCGCGGTCCTGCGATGCTGCACCCCACAATCAGAGCTTTCTTTTGGTGGTATTTGATCATCTCTGCGAGTTCTATTTTTTGAGCTATAAACAAAAAAAAAAGCGTACATTTTGAAAATACCATAATATTTTGTACGTTTTGCTATAATAAATATCCCCAATCTTTTTTTTTTAAAAAGCAATTTTTTTCTTGGTTTAGATATATATTCTTCTACATATTTTTGATAATAAAAATCGCAATAAGCGTATATTGATTGGTTTGCGCAAAAGTTATAGCGTCTACAAAATGGGGGATAGATTTATGGCATTTTTATCTTTTTTACGAGTAATGGTGGTGATTTTATCGGGACTGCAAAATTATGGAGGACACATCGGACACTATTTTGGGACCCATTGGCATTTATACAGCGATCAGTGCTTATCCCTGTTTGCGGACATAAAATCACCTTAGAGTAGAAAAAAAAGCATCTGTCAGTTAATTTCATTTAATCAATATCACTCCTTGGTCTCTAGAGGCACTGGTGATTTAAAATAGAAGAATTTTTTATCCCCCATTTTGGATAACCCATCAGATTTTCTTTCCCCATCTGTGTCCCATTGCAGACATTTCTCTTTACTCCCTGTCCCATAGCCAAAAAGGTAATAAGTGGAAATCCCTGAAAACTAAGGAAATTCCTTGGGGACCCCAGGTGACCAGAACTAGCACACCCATTAGAAGATATCCCCTCTATTACTTTTCTGGGGACAATACAAAGTTGGGATTTTTTCTTTTAATTTCAGGCTCTGTGCACGCTAGCATTTTTTCTGATCCTAGAAGTGAAATAGTGTTATCCTATGTGTCCATGCACACTACTTTAAGCTATTAGCGTTTGAGCTTCAGCGTCTAGGAGCAGAAATATTTTTTTTTGTAGAGCTTCTTGGAGCATTTTTCCAGCAGAAACTCTGCTAAACACTCCTAATAGCGTTTTAGCTTCTTTTTTTTTTTGTCCTTTTACTGCAAAAACACTAATAAAAACACCAACGCTCCTAAAACGCTACTACAACAAAGCTATTACGAGTGTTTTTTTAGCCAGCATTTTTTTAGCTTAACAAAATTACTAGTGTGCTTGAAGCCTTAATGATAATGGTAAACAGGTGAAATAGAGAGGATGAATTTCCTTAACTACTTCAATACCGGGCACTTTAACCCCTTACAGGGTACAGGGCATTTTTCAGCTTTCGGCGTCGTCGCACTTTGAATGACAATTTCGCAGTCATGCAACACCGTACCAAAATACATCATTGGCTGTTCAGAGATCGCAGCCATCCCTGCTGGGAGAACACACAGTAATTATTGCTAGGGATCAACTTGGGTACAATCAGGCTGCCTATATATGGTTGGAATCTCAGCCGGGCCCTGCTGAATCGGTAGAGATTTAAGCCATCGATGGCCAGCTATAGTCAGGGCCCAACAGCTGCCCCTTGGGAGGACTAGGTCATTAGTGCCTTTCATGAATTCTCATGTATACACAGAGACAAGAACTCCTGGCAAAAAAACTTTTTTTGTCAGTTAATGCTCTAGTGTGCATGCATAACATCTTCCTGCATGTCATCTGAGGAAAGGCCATTTTAAAATATGGCCACCAACAGAAAAGCTCTGGGCAGAGGAAAAGCAAAAAAATCCAGGTAAGAAAAGCCTACAAAATTATGTATTTTCAAAATGTTTTGCAGGGTGCCGTTTCTTTATTTGTGACGTGCTGCTAGGTGAGGGTCTGCTTTAAGTTATACTGCAGAAAAAACAGAGAAACACTGAATGCAGGGATAGTGGAAATAACACTCTTTGCTTTCAAACCTGTTTCTCTTTGACTGTAATGAAAAACAGGTAACCCAGCAGGAAAAGAACTATATGTTCTAGTTTTAAAGTAAAAAAACAAAAACAAAAAAAAAAAAACACAATCTTAATGTTCAAGAGATTTGCACTCTGGTAAAAAGTAAAAGATAAAAATATATCATAAAATGGGGGCAAAAAAAAATTATTATATATATATATATATACATATACACATACACACATACACAGTGGGGATCGAAAGTTTGGGCACCCCAGGTAAAAAATTGTATTAATGTGCATAACTAAGCCAAGGAAAGATGGAAAAATCTCCAAAAGGCATCAAATTACAGATTAGACATTCTTATATGTCAAAAAAAGTTAGATTTTATTTCCATCATTTACACTTTCAAAATTACAGAAAACAAAAAAATGGCGTCTGCAAAAGTTTGGGCACCCTGCAGAATTTATAGCATGCACTGCAAAGCTGAGACCTGCCAGTGTCATGGATTGTTCCTAATCATCGTCTGGGAAGACCAGGTGATGTCAATCTCAAAGGTTTTAAATGCCCAGACTCATCTGACCTTGCCCCAACAATCAGCACCATGCGGTCTAAGCAGTTGTCAAAAAAACTGAAACTGAAAATAGTTGACCCTCACAAAGCTGGAGAAGGCTATAAGAAGATAGCAAGGCGTTTTCAGATGTCAATATCCTCTAAAACGGAGAGCCATAATTGGCCAAAGCCAGGCAGGCAGGCTAGTCAGTTAGAGTTACAGTGTGTAGAGGATATATATGCATCCCAGGTGTTGAATATATATTTATACACTGTATTGAGTTTAGCTAGATCCTAATTTACTGACAGGCAGGCAGGTGATTGTGCTAGCTGCAGTATTCTCACGTGGTGTACTGTCTATGTTCTCTGCAGTGTACACCTAAATCTACGTGGTTTGTGTCCTCTGCACATTGTGCACCTAACGTAAAGCTGGTGTTTCTCATATTTACTCCTAGAGGCAGGGATCTGCTCATATTAATACTACAGGCAGGGGATATTTCTGCAAGTACTTTCACGTGGTGTACTGTCTGTGTCCTCTGCAGGCCATTAGTATGTCTGGAAGGACAACAAGGAGAGGCAGAGAGTCACGAGCCGATAAAAGAGGGCAAGCAGGCTGCGTCTAGAGGCAACAGTGCTGGTTGTGAACATGGTGCATCCTCATCAGCACGTGGCTGTGGGACATGCTCGTCCTTTTTTTTGGTAGCTGGCCGCGTTGAGCCGCAACATGCCAAAGACTTGGTAGAGTGGATGACCAAGCCGTCCTCATCCTCCCTCACCCAGGCTCAGGGTACTTTGTCTGGCAAAGCGCTGCCAACACGGCCTCTTCCCTCTGCTCAATGGCATCAGTCACTCCTTCCCTAGCCACACTATGTCCTCCTGAGGAGTCCCCCAAACTGTTTGACCACAGTGTTGGGTACATGCTGCAGGAGGATGGGCAGTATTTTGAAGGCTTTCATGATGGTACACAGCTAGAGGAAGGCAGTAATGTGAGCCCAGAGAGAGGGGGTGCCCAAGAAGGACAGCAATCTGGCAGTTATGTTCCCCCAGCTGCAGCATACTGCCAGGTTTTCTACAGTGATGAGGAGGGAGGGGATGATGAGGTCACTGACTCTATGTGGGTGCCTGATAGGAGAGAGGAGGAGGAGGCACATCTCCAACGAGGCAGGATGCCCTCCAGGGGCTAGCTTAAGGGTAGCACACCGCAGAACTCTGCATGTGCAGGGCGCTGCTGTATCTCAGCAATATTCCAAAAGTTCTTTGGTGTGGGCTTTTTTAAGACGAGTGCATCAGATCGCACCGCTGCTATTTGCAACATATGTCTCAAGCATATCTCGCGTGACCAAAACATCTCCCGTGTGGGCACCACATGCTTGACCAGACATATGTCGACCTGCCATGCAGTTCGTTGGCAAGCGTACCTCAAAGACCCACACCAAAGAACAAAGTGGACCTCTCCTTGCTCCTCATCAGCTGGGATCTCCAACCCCACTATACCCTCAGTCCTTTCTGATGCCTGCACCGATAGAACTGAAGGTGTAGAATTAGGTGTGTCACAGCCAAGTACTTGCAGGCAATCTACTAATTGGTACACCGACGGCAGATTGTACCAGGCAAATTTCCCTGCCCCAGCTGCTGCAGCGCCAAAAGAAGTTCTCTCCCAGCCATCCACATGCCCAGCGGTTGAATGCTAGCCTAACTAAATTGGTAGCACTTCAACTACTGCCTTTTCAGTTGGTAGATTCTGCTCCCTTCCGTGAGTTTGTGGAATGTGTGGTACCTCAGTGGCAAGTTCCCAAATGCCACTTTTTCTCACTGAAGGCGATTCCGGCTCTCTACCGGCATGTGGAAGGCAAAGTCCATACCTCGCTGGACAGGGGCGAACAGTGGTAAGGTGCATATTACCGCTGACTCATGGTCCAGCAGGCATGGACAGGGACATTACCTATCTTTTACAGCGCATTGGGTGACTCTGCTGTCAGCTGGGAAGGACGCAGGACATGGTACAGTAGTGTTGGAAAGTTGTTTTCCGCCACCACGCCTCCAAAATGCTACTACTGGTTGGGAAACCCCTTCACCCCATCCTCCTCTTCTTCCTCTGTGGCCTATTCCTGTGCTGATGTGTTCTCGGAACCAGCGGTGCTCCGTAGGCGTTCAAGGGGGCTATGCAGGTACGCAGGCCAAGAGATGCCATGCGGTGCTTGAGCTGGTCTGCTTGGGGGACAGGAGCCACACTGGGCCAAAGGTTCTGTCAGCTCTGCAGGGGCAGGCTCAGAGGTGGTTGACGCCATGCCAGCTTAAGCCAGGAATGGTGATTTGCGACAAGGGCACCAACCTCCTCTCCGCCCTGCGACAGGGAAAACTGACCCATGTGCCCTGTTTTGCTCATGTCCTTAACTTGGTGGTGCAGCGGTTCTGGGGCAAGTACCTGGGATTACAGGATGTCCTGAAGCAGGCCAGGAAACTCTGTGTGCATTTCCGATGATCATTCAATGCCAGTGCTCGGGCGGGCAGACCTCCAAAAGGGAATACAACCTGCCCAAGAACTGCCTAATCTGTGACATGCCCACCAGGTGGAACTCTACGTTGGCCATGCTGCAGCGGCTTCACACGCAGCAGAGAGCCATCAATGAGTATCTGTGCCAATCTGGCAGCAGGACAGGGTTAGAGCAGCTTGGTCTATTCCCCCCACACCAGTGGGCCATGATCAGGGATGCATGCACTGTTCTGTCACCATTTGAGGAGGCAACGGGGATGGTGAGCAGTGACAGTGCATGCATCAGTGACACTGTCCCTCTTATTCACCTGATGGAGCACACGGTGCGTGGAATAATGGACAGGGCCCTTGAGGCAGAACAGAGGGAGGAAGAGGACTTCCTTACCTCTTAAGGCCCCTTTTATCCAGACATTGTTCCTGCTTGCCCACCTATCATACATTAAAAGTATGAGGAGGAGGATTGTGTCAACATGGAGGTGGAGCCTAGCACTCAGCATCAGCAGCAGTCTTCAAGGGATCGATTACAATCCCAAGAAACCAATGGACTTGTACATGGCTGGGACGAGGTGGCTGCGGATCCTGTTGTCCTCAGTGACCCAGAGGACTCCGCACGGAATGCCTCAGAAAACCTACGTTGTATGGCCTCCCTGATCCTCATATTCATGCTATCAAGGAGAGGGATCATTACTGGCTGGCAACCCTCCTTGATCCACGTTACAAGAGTAAGGTTGCGGATAGGGATGTGCCGAACACCCCCGCGTTCAGTTCGCACCAGAACGTTCGAACAGACCGACCGTTCGCATGAACATTTAGAACCCCATTGAAGTCTATGGGACTCGAACTTTCGAATTCAAAAGTGCTAAATTTAAAGACCAATATTCAAGTTATTGTTTGAAAACATATTTGAGAAGCCAGGTCTTGCCCCAGGGAACATGTATCAATCGAAAAAAAGTTTTACAAACTGTCGTTTTTCTGGAGCAGCGATTTTAAGGACGCTTAAAGTGAAAAAAAAATGAAAATTTCCTTCAAATATCGTACCTGCTGGGTGTCTATAGTAGTGGCACGTGTTTAGAAATGTCCCTGCACAACATGAGATTACTATAAGAAAAAATAAATTTAATACTGCTTGCGGCTTTAATGTATAGTTTGGTCCCTGCAATATGGATACAAATACAAATACAAAAAATAGCATTAATTTCCCCGCCACCACTCCCCCAGGTCATTACAAGACCCAGTGCCAATCCTGACCTCCCTGGGGCCCTAAGCAAAATGACAGGGCACATTAAAAATTACGCAGGCTTTGCAGGATCAGGGAGGCCATGCAGCGTAGGTTTGCAGAGGCATTCGGGGCACAGTCCTCTGGGTCACGGAGGATGACAAGATCCTCAGCCACCTCATCACAGCCACGTAAAAGTCCATGGGTTCCTTGAGACTGTAAGTGATCCCTTGAAGACTGCTGATGCTGAGTGCTAGGCTCCACCTTCATGCTGCCGATACAATCATCATCCTCCTCCTCGTCCTCTTCCTGTGTGCTAGGTGGGCAAGCAGGACCACTGTCTGGATAAAGGGGGCCTTGAGAGGTAAGGAAGTCCTCCTCTTCCTCCCTCTGTTCTGCCTCAAGGGCCCTGTCCATTATTGCACGCACCGTGTGCTCCAACAGGTGAATAACAGGGACAGTCTCACTGATGCATGCACGGTCACTGCTCACCATCCTCGTGGCCTCCTCAAATGGTGACAGGACAGTGCATGCATCCCTGATCATGGCCCACTAGCGTGGGGAAAAAAACCAAGCTCCCCTGACCCAGTTCTGCTGCCATATTGGCACAGGTACTAATTGATGGCCCTCTGCTGTGTGTGCAGCCGCTGCAGCATGGCCAATGTAGAGTTCCATCTGGTGGGGATGTCACAGATTAGACGGTTCTTGGGCAGGTTGTATTCCCTTTGGAGGTCTGTCAGCCGAGCAGTGGCATTATATGACCTCCGGAAATGCACACAGACTTTCCTGGCCTGCTTCAGGACATCCTGTAAGCCTGGGTACCTGCCCAAGAACCGCTGCACCACCAAATTCAGGACATGTGCAAAACAGGGCATATGGGTCAGTTTTCCCTGTCACAGGGCAGAGAGGAGGTTGGTGCCATTGTCGCTAACCACCATTCCAGGCTTAAGCTGGCGTGGCGTCAACCACCTCTGAGCCTGCCCCTGCAGAGCTGACAGAACCTCTGCCCCAATGTGGCTCCTGTCTCCCAAGCACACCAGCTCAAGCACCACATGGCATCTCTTGGCCTGCATTCCTGCGTAGATCCTCGTACGCCTACGGAGCATGGCTGGTTCTGAGGAGACATCAGCACAGGAAGAGGCCACAGAGGAAGAAGAGGAGGGGGTGGAGGAGAGAGGTGTGTCACAACCAGTAGTAGTGTTTTGGAGGCGTGGTGGCAGAACAACCTCCAACACTACTGTACCTTGCCCTGCGTCCTTCCCAAAGTGGCATTTGGGTACTTGCCACTGAGGTACCGCGCATTCCACAAACTCACGGAAGGGGGCAGAATCTAGCAACTAAAAAGGTAGCAGTTGAAGTGCTAGCAATTTTGCTAAGCTAGCATTCAACCGCTGGGCATGTGGATGGCTGGGAGAGTACTTCTTTCGGCGCTGCAGCAGCTGGGGCAGGGAAATTTGTCTGGTACTATCAGTAGAATGCCCGCATGTACTACTAGGTTGTGACACACCTATTTCTACACCGTCAGTCCTATCAGTGCAGGCTTCAGAGGACTGAAGGTCTAGTGGGGTTGGAGGTCCCAGCTAATGAGGGGCAAGGGGAGGTCCGCTTTGTTCTTTGGTGTGGGTCTTTCTGGTATGCTTGCCATCGAACTGCGTTGCAGGTCGACATATGTCTGGTCAAGCATGTGGTGCCCAAGCGGGTGTTGTTTTGGCTACGCGAGATATGCTTGAGACATACGATGCAAATAGCAATGGTGCGATCTGATGCACATGTCTCAAAAAAGGCCCACACCAAAGAACTTTTGCAGTAACGTTGAAACATAGCAGCGCCCTGCACAGGCGTAGCTCTGCGATGTAATGCAGTTGGTGTTCTGCACTTAAGCTGGCCCCTGGAGGGCATCCTGACTCTATGGAGATGTGCCTGTGTCTCTTCCTCCTCCACCTCCTCTCAGGCACCCACGTACAGTCAGTGACCTCATCATCCCCTCCCTCCTCATCACTGTCGAAAACCTGGCAGTTTGCTCCAGCTGGGGGAACATCACTGCCAGATTGCTGTCCCTCTCGGGCACCCCCTCTCTCTGGGCTCACATCAATGCCTTCCTCTATCTGTGTTCCAACATCGGAGCCTTCAAAACGCTGTGCATCTTCAGGCAGCATGTACCCAACACTGTTGAAACTTCGGCGGACTCCTCAGGAGGACATGGTGGGACTAGGGAAGGATTGTGTGATGCCATTGTGCAGAGGGAAGAAGACGCCTTGGCAGCTGCTTTGCCAGACAAACTAAGCTCAGCCTGGGTGAGAGGATGAAGGGGAGGAGGACGGCTTGGTCATCCACTACTAATTTCTTTACATGTTGAGGCTCAACACAGCCAGCTCCCGAAAAGAAGGAAGAGCGGCTACGGCCACGTGCTGGAGAGGATGCACCGTGTCCACCAACAGCGTTGCCTCTAGATGTAGAGCCTGCTTGCCCTCGTGATTCTCTGTCTCTCTTTGTTGTCCAGACATTTTAATGGCCTGCACAGGATAAAATCAGTACACACACCTCGTACCTTTAGGTACAAACTGGAGAGGACAAGTGCAGTAAACTCCAAGTAGGTTTAAGTGAAAAATATACAGCACAAGTGCAGTAACACAACTACGTTTAGGTGCTAATAAACAGTACAAGTGCAGTAACACAAAGGACGTTTAGGTGCAACTGAACAGCACAAGTGCAGTAACACCAACTATGTTTAGGTGCAAATAAACAGCACAAGTGCAGTAACACAAAGGACGTTTAGGTGCTATTAAACAGCACACGTGCAGTAACAGCAAATGTGTTTAGGTGCTTTTGAATAGAACACGTGCAGTAACAGCAAAAGCCTTTAGGTGCTATTAAACAGGACAAGTGCAGTAACACGGAGTACGTTTAGGTGTAAACTAAACAGCACCCAAGCAATACAACACGTTAGAACACTGCAGCTACCAGTGTTGATAGGCCCAAGGATGAGAGAGAGAATTCAAACGTTATATCGCCATCCTCGAGCAAGAGTTAAGGTCAACGGATCTTTATCGCCTCCCTTTGAAATGGGGAATGGGACTAGGCAGGGATGCCCTCTGTCCCCCCTTCTCTTTGTGTTGGCACTCGAGCCCCTTTTGGCCATGATACGGAACGACCCCAATATAAAAGGGGTTAGAGCAGGAGACGAGGAACACATATTGGCAGCCTTTGCTGACGACGTGCTGTTCTTCGTCAGAAATCCAAGGGACACGCTCCCCCACTTAATAGCGAAAATCAAACAATACGGAGAAATTTCTAATTTCAAGATGAACATGGCCAAAACAGAAATATTGAATGTAAACATTAATAAAGATGAAGTGAGATTCCTTAAAAAGGAATACAATTTCATTTGGCAGAAAGAGATCAAATATGTAGGAATAAAGCTAGCAGGATCCCTAAAAAGGATATATAAATCAAATTATATCCCCCTACTAGAGGAAATAAAAGGAGAAATCAGAAAAATAAAGAATCGACCGATCTCCTGGTTCGGAAGGGTAAATATAGTAAAAATGATATTAGTCCCGAAAATTCTGTATAGGTTCCAGATGATCCCAATCCATGTAACCCAAGGATACTTCAGAATACTTAACTCCCTCCTACTGAATTTTATATGGAATAAAAAAAAAAACATAGGATCTCCTTCCAAGTTTTAAAACGGGAAAAAACTGGGAGGTTTAGGAGTGCCGGATATTAGAAAATATTACACTGCCTCAATAATATCCCGTATAATAGAGTGGGCCAAAGAAAAGCACGATAAAAGATGGGTTCAGATCGAGTGTGCACTAGCAAATACACAATTAGGTAGAGTGATATGGAATCCACCACAGTATAGAAAGATACACACAACCACCCACGAAATGACACGGACAGCATTAAAGATATGGGATAGAACACACAAACAGTTAGGAACAGTGTACAATTCACCACTTATTGATTTAAAAGACAATATATTTTTTGCACCAGGATTAAAAGAGGAGGGGGGAACTGGATTAAAAATCGGATACGGATAAAAGATATAACACAGCAAGGTAAAATAATGACACTTCACGAAATTAAAGTTAAGAGGGAATGCACAGGGTGGAATGAATGGCGATATAGACAGCTATCCTCCTTCATCAGGACCCTACCAGGCCCCATCCGGGAGCAGAAGGACTATACACCCTTGGAACAACTAAGCCTGGTGGATAGCTCAAAAGGAAATATTTCAAAACTATACAAAATCCTGATGAGGGCGGAAGAGCTGGGGACGCCTAGGTATATCCTGAAATGGGAAAGGGAACTTGAGGTCTCCAGGGGGAAAACATCGGTAGAAAGAATATTGAATCTAACCCATTCTTCAGCAATTGACGCAAGAACGGCCGAGATGAATTTCAAACTCATTACGCGATGGTACTCCACCCCTGACAAAACTAGTAAATTTAAAGAAGGGGAGACAGGAGAATGCTGGAGAGGCTGTTCAACATTGGGGACAATGGCCCACCTTTGGTGGAAATGTCCCAAAATTAAAAGTTTCTGGAACAGTATTCTTGCACTAATTAAGGATATTACCAAAAAAGTTATTAAAGAAGATCCTTGGGAAGTCCTATTCCATGGAGGAGTGGTGCCCTTAAAGGAGTATAAAAACTCATTGGTACCCCACCTACTTAATGCAGCAAAACGGTTAATTCCGAAAAAATGGAGGGAGAAGAACAGCCCACAAATATGGGAATGGATTGATTCGGTGGAGGAAACTTATAGGAGGGAGGAGTTGAAACCTGGAGGGGATGGCGAGGACATACGTAAGAAGTGGGGTATATGGAGAGATTTAAAAAAAAACTGGAGTTATGCACAAAATCTCAGAGTACCATGAACAAAGAGAAGGAAACTGAATTAACTACGGGGGGTACACTTGGGTGGGAGAGATTGTGGAACCACGAGATAGAGGGAGGCAGAAGAGGGAGGGAGCCGGAGGGGGGGGGGGGGAATCCACAAGTTAAATTAAAATGGTATGGTGGAAGAGAAAAAAAAAAAAAAATAGAGAGGGGAAGGAAGAAAAAAAAAAAAAAAAAAAAGAGAGGAACTAAAACAGAATGAAGATAAAGATAACCACAAATGATGTAACAACTACAATGATAAGCTAAGGGCGGAAAGATCTGTGAGCTGGGCATACCGGTACTATCTTGGGTCTAGACTGATGTGGAAAAAAGAAAAAAAAAAGAACACTGCAGCTACCACAATCTCCTGCCTGACAAATAGGAATAGCTGATCTAGCTAAGCTATACAGTGTATAAATATATGTACAACTCCTAGGGATGTATATATATGCTCTACACCAAGGTTGTCCAAACTTTTTTTTAAAGAGGGCCAGATTTGATGAAGTAAAAAATGCGCGAGGGCTGACAATTTTGCCTGACATTCTTTGAACCATTAAAAGTCGGTCTGAGTGTGTTTGTCTGAGCACTACTACACTGCACAACAAACAACAAAAATTTGTGTGTGGTGAAGAGATGAGGTCGGGCGTGTTATTTGGATATATATATATATATATATATATATATATATATATATATATATATATATATATATATATAAAATATCTTTTGTGGCCCCAACGAATCTTTGTGCGCCGCTCAGGACTAGGGATGAGCTTGGGCATGTTATTTGGATGTACTATATTTATCTGCACCTTCACTTTAGTAGAGAAGTTTCAGGGAAAAAGACATTTTAAATAAACAACTGTGAAGCAAAATAAGGATCAGTGCCCATCAATGCAGCCTAATCAGTGCCCATCTGCAGCTATACCATTGCCATCAGTGCAGCCTCACCATTGCCATCAGTGCAGCCTCATCGATGCCCATCTACAGCCTCGGAAGGGATGGGGGGTGTGACGATCGCCAACAGATTATATATACAGGAGAATCTCCTGTTTACACAGCAGCCTCTTTAATACAAAGTCCTGCCTCCTATGATAGACAGAGGAGTCATCCAATGTAAGCCCAGGAGACAGGACGTCCTATTACAGTTGCCGTCGAGTAAACAGGATATTCTCCTGTATGTAATTTAATGGCACTCATTCCCCCCCCCCCCCTCTCTGTCCGCTCTGAGGCAGCGCTGATAAATACAGTAGATAAATATATCCAAATTACCAGGGGCACCACATTAAACCGGAACGGGGCCACAATTGGCCCACGGACCAGACTTTGGACATGCCTGCTCTACACACTGTAAATAAGCTAAACTGACTAGCCTGCCTGCTCTATCTAAAAAGACTATCTCTCTGTCTCTGACTGCTCTCATTAACAAGCCGCAACACACTACACGAGGCCACCCAGCAGGCGGCCTTATATGGTGTGGGGCGTGTGCTAAAGCCTTGAGCCATAATTGGCCAACGCCACCCAGGCCTCTCCACTGACTCGGTCGATCGACTGACCTTCATAAAAATGAATCAGGCTTGGATCACCACCAGCTACCAAGCACCTGATGCTGATGTAACAGAATATCCCTTCAAGACTGCCTATGCTGATGCTGAGTGACTATCCTGTTATGCTGAGTGACTATCCTTTTCCTCCTCAATGATCATGCTGATAGCTTGTAAGAACATTTTTGGTTCTGGGCACCGCCACCAGTGGCTAAGGCCCAATTTTTCTGTCCCTGTAATTACACGCCGCTGTTCAACAATTTTTGATGCAATACTTTGCATCAGGCTCATTCCTGCACTCCAACTTTAGTATCTGTGAGGGGTTGCAGTGTTGTGGCACCAGCACCACCACCACCAACAAAGGCCCAATTTTTCTGCCCCTGTTCAAGAGGGGCATGTGATTACAATTATTAATCTAATATTTCACAGCAGGGCCCATTCATGCACCCTCCAAGAGTAACTGAGGACTTACAGTGTTGTGGCACCAACGCCAGCACCAAAGGCCCAATTTTTCTACTACTGTTCAACAATGGCATGTAATTACAATTCTTGATAAAATAGTTCACACAGCAGGTCGTTCCAGCGCCCACCAAGACTAACTGTGAGGGCTTACAGTGTTGTGGCAACACCAACACCTAGGGCCCAAATTTATGCAGAGTATATACGGCAGGCCCCTACTTTCAAACATCCAACTTACAAACGACTCCTACTTGCAAACAGTAGGAGACAACAGGAAGTGGGAGGAAATATACCCCTAGGAAGGGAAATTCTCTGCTGTAAGAGGTGTCTCCTGTCCACTGATGCTTTATCACCAATACTTGTTTCACAAAAAATAAAAATCTTTCGTCTTTGGGACAGAAAGTGAATTGCAATCTTCTGAACAGATGCACACAGACAGCAAAACAAATGTTACAGGGGTGATAACCCTTCTCTATGTTTTCAGAAAATCTTAAAAATAGATTGTTTGGCTGGAGCTACAAAAAAAGCACCAGTTCAAAATTACAAACAGATTCTACTTAACAACAAACCTACAGTTCCTGTCTTGTTTTCACCGCCTGTATACTGCTGTTCAAAGTGTATAGGGCCAAAGGGGCTGGTAATGACCTGGGGGGAGGGGGAGAAACTAATGCTATTTTTTCTAAATGATTTTCATCCATATTGCAGGGACCAGCCATTACATTAAAGCCACAAGAAGTTTTCAATTACTTTTTTCTTATAGAAATCTCATTTTGTGCAGGGACAGTTCTAAACATGTGCCACTTCACAGACATACTATAGACACCCAGCAGGTATGATATTTAAAGGAATTTTTCAATTTTTTTTCACTTTACGCATCATTAAAAAAACTGCTCCAGAAAAAAACGACAGTTCTTAAAACTTTTTTTTACATTGATACATGTTGCCTGGGGCAAGACCCGGGTTCTCAAACCCATTTTACGACAATAACTTGCATATTAGGCTTTAAAATTAGCACTTTAATTCGAACTATCGAGTCCCATAGACTTCAATGGGGTTCTAAATGTTCGCGCGAACGTTCGGTCTGTTCGAAGGTTCTGGTGCAAACCGAACAGGGGGGGATGTTCCGCTCATCCCTACTCTTCTACTGCCAACATGTTCTTTGATAGTACACATGCAAAAGCTAACCTTAAGGGCTCTTAATGATGCCACTCCCTTTCCAGGGATGTCCTCTGCTGTGCAGAAAATTGCAAGATACTTACCAGATGTGCACACTGAAATATTTTGTTTCAGAATTTAGTTTTCGTCCGAAAAATACATTTATTTAGTTACTCCCGAAATTCGTTTTTATTTATTTATTTTTTCGTTAGAAATTGCATTCATCCGAAAATCTGAATGAAGGTCGAATCTGTCATTGAAGGCTTATGGCGTCTGTCGAATGTTCAAAGAAGATTCGTACATTTCAGGTTGAATGTTCCGCCTACAAGCTAGCTATAGTAGAATTCTAATGTTGTATTGCTAGTAATAATTATATTTATTATTACTACTATTCAATCAACATTAGAATTTTTCTATAGCCTATGGGCCGAGCATTTGACCGGAAACGTACAGTTTAGCTGCTCCGTCGAATCTTCTTAGAACTTTCGACAGACACCATAAGCCTTCAATGACAGATTCGACATTTGTATGTTTTTCGAAGCTTTGTCGAATCTTCGTCGTTCATTTTGAATTGTCAAGTTAGTTCTTGCTATTTTACTGCTCCTCCTCTTTGGTTACAATCAGACAATAACATTCATCATCATCATCATTTTTATTTTACTTCCCCCACCCAATTCCAGCAGCGAACTTTTCTCTCTATGTCGTCAAATCTTTTCACTCTATGTAGAATAATATTGGACTAATAGAGTTAAGGTTAGGCACATTTGATAACCAATAAAAAACAAACAATCCCAGTGTGACAAATTCCTTTTCCTGCTGCTTTTATGTTGCATGTCACAAGTTGGGTGGTTAGGACTAAGATCCGACTTCAAATGATATTGAATGGACTGAAAATGGACCAAAGTCTGACCAAAGTAGTGCAGGAACCTTTTCTGCAGTGGGACCAGTTAAGACAGCTTTCATAGGAAACGTTTGATTTACACGTGTCATGCAACATATGCACCCAGAGTGCATGTCACACCAGTGTGAACTCGGCCTTAAAAATACATTTAATACATCATCAAGTGCTCATGCGCCGGAGCTCCAAGATGGCCGCGTAAGCCAAGAGTTCCGCATCGCCCCGGACCACCGCTGCATTTGCAGCCCACACAGCCAGTCACAAGCTCAGTTATGGGGTCCACAAACCCCTGGAGACCCCGCGCACTTCCCTAGATGTCCACCCAGCTTCCCCGGCGCAATCTCGGGCCTCAATTCGGCTAGGCTGCGCGGCGAGGGTGTACCAAGATGGCGGCCATCTCCACATCACCTAAGCCACACGCGGCCTACACAAAGGGGACGCGTGATCAGAGGCAATCATAGCCCCAGCCACCCTCACCTACTCCCAGGTGACACAGGGGGTTCACCAACCCCCCCCAAGCCCCCTCTCTGGCCTCCACGGAATCCCTGCTGGGCTGCACCATGGAGGATTTTGCCCTGTAACCACTTGGGCCTACTCGCACACACCTCCTGGCTACCCCATCCCTGGGATATCTGGACCAGGACCCTGCATCACCACCCGCGGCCCTTTTCTCAGGACTCTCTGATCTCTTAGAAAGGGGACTGGCCAGCACGGCTGCTCAAATTACTAGAGACATTAAATCAGATTTCCAAAATCTGGGATTCAGAATGGAGGCCATAGAAAGCAAACTGGACTTCACGGTATCCAGAACCAATCAAAACTCGAACCACATTCAGGTCCTTCAAGACCAGCTTGATACAGCCCTCTCCAGAATCAATGGTTTGGAGAACAGGTCCAGAAGTTATAACTTCAGACTTCATGGCCTACCTGAAACCGTCACGGACGTGACCTCTGCAGTCCAGGACCTCATCAAGACCCTTAACCCTAATAATCCCCCTCATCGCTTAGAGCTGGACAGAGCCCTGGGACCCCCCAGGAAGGACAGATCCCCCAGGGACATTGTTGTGAAGCCACACTTTTACGCAGTGCAGGAGGCAGTCATGCGACAATCTCATTCACTACCACAGGTGACCTGCCAGGGTCATCAAGTGCAGATATTCGCTGACCTCTCCCCCTCAACAATCCAGATGCGGGGATCTCTTAAGCCACTCCTGACGGTCCTCTCACAACGGGACATTAAATACAAATGGGCTTTCCCATTTGCTGTGTGTCAGGGTCCCAGCGCTCAATCTGTGCACAGGCACGCTAGAATCGCGTCACGGCGCATGCCCGCTCATCTGGGGCACGCGCGTGCGTGGCGGCGCGTGCACGAGCGCGCCTCCTCCCGGGACCAATCACAGACCTGACAGCCCTATTTAAACCAGCCCCTGTCTTTGCACAGGTTGCTGGTTTATCGTCAGCTCTGAGTAAGGCTTTGACACTGATTTGTGCTCTTTGACCCGGATTTACTTCCCAACTCAGCTCTCGCCTGGAAACCTGACCTCGGCCTGTTTGTGGACTCTGCTGCCTTCTTGAACCCTCTGACCTCGGACCGTGACCTGGATTTGCCTCTGTCTCCTGCCCTTGAACTTCGGCTTACACCTTTGGACTTGTCTTTAGCTCTACCCTGAACCCAGGCTTTTTACCTGTACCCCGGATCTGCTACCATTAGTCTGTTGGCTTCTGAACTGTGCACTGGGACTTTACCGCTTTCACCTGCCTTGGTGACCCTCCAGCAACTGCAGCACGTCTCAACCGCTGATCTCCAGCACCTGCATCCCATCTACCAATCCGCTGGTACCGGTACCTCCTTGTGCCTCTGCCTCCTGTCTCAAATTCCAGGGGGCAGGTGCGCTTGGTCGTAAAGGTGAGCCGTCCTCAGCATCTCGGCCACGGTAAGTACTCGTGTCTCTGACAGTATAAACCAGCCAGATGTCTGAGGCCGACAGGGCGCGCTCACCATTTGAGACACTCCGCCTGCAAGTGTCCGCACTTACTGACGCAGTTCAAAAGCTCCAAGATGGCTACCTCCAAATAGATGGCCGTCTCCAACAACTGGCCGTGATTTCTGGACCCTCATCTCCACCTGCACCACCATCCTCTGGAGCTGCAGCACCTCAAGCCGCCCCTAGCTCGGCCGTAATGGTGACCCACCTGGAACCACGTGTGCCTATCCCGGAACGTTTTTCAGGTGAGCGCCGGAAATATCGGGCGTTTAAGAATGCTTGCTCCTTGTACTTATCTCTTCAGCCCAGAACCTTTTGTTCAGAGACTGTGAAAGTGGGTTTCGTCATTTCTCTCCTCTCGGAAGAACCACAAGCCTGGGCTCACATTCTAATGGAGCAACAGAGTCCAATCCTAAACACAATACACCTTTTTTGAACACATGGCAAAGTTATATGATGACCCACAGCGTACGGCCACTGCCGAAACCATTCTCCATAACCTTACCCAAGGTAGAAGGCCTATCGAAGACTATACAGCCGAGTTCCGAAAATGGTCAGCCGACACAGGCTGGAACGAGGCTGCGCTAAAATACCAGTTTCGCCAAGGCCTGTCCGAGTCTCTTAAGGACGAACTGGCCCGGACAGAAGTCCCAGCAACTCTGGAAGATCTGATTCAAACTGCCACTCAGCTGGATCGACGCCTGAGAGAAAGTCGTTCTGAATGGTATCAAGTTCCACGCTCCACCTGGGCCCATCCAAGACTCACTCCGGCTCCACAGCCACCTGCAGCTCCTCAAAACACAAACCTCCCGGATCCTGAACCTATGCAAGTTGGATTGATTCGAACCCCCGCTTACCTCCGAGTAGAGACTGCGGAGGCGTCAAAACAACCTATGTCTGTATTGCGGAGAAGCCGGTCACTTCCTTCACTCCTGTCCAACAAGGCCTAGTAAGTCCAAACTACAACCTACTCGCAGTTACAATATTGCAAACCTTTCTCAGACTCATGTTGTTCTTTTCATTTCCCTGCAGTTACCAGAAGGGGCAACCCGCCTACCAGCCATAGTTGATTCCGGGGCATGCAGCTGTTTCCTGGACGCTACATTGGCTCAAAAGCTTCATGTACCCCTTCGCAACAAAAACCATCCTTTTCAAATTCATTTAGCTGACGGTTCTCTACCCCGATCTGGACTTATCACACAAGAAACCGAACCTATCTGTGCCACCACCGACTCCGGCCATCAGGAATTTCTACGCCTGGATCTCATTCCTTCCCCACTGTTTCCCATCATCCTGGGTCTTCCCTGGTTACAAGCACACCAACCCGTCATAAACTGGCTAAAGAGGTCAACTTTACATCCTCATATTGTTCACAGAATTGCCTTCCACCTCCAGTTGTTTCCTGCTCTGCCGTGACAACCTCGCCTGAAACTCCCCAGAACGTTCCCTCCGTCTACCTGGAATTCACGGATGTGTTTGACAAACAGCAAGCCGACTGCCTTCCGCCCCACCGACCGTATGGTTGCCCCATTGACCTTCTACCTGGCTCCGAGATTCCCTTTGGCCGCATTTTTCCGCTGTCCGAGACAGAATTAAAAGCCCTCAAGGCCTATATTGATGAAAATCTGCAAAATAAATGTATTCGTCCCTCGTCTTCCCCAGCTGGAGCGGGAATCTTTTTTGTTTAGAAAAAAGATGGTACTCTTAGACCTTAGTATTGACTATCGAGAGCTCAATAAAATCACGATTAAAAACAGATACCCGCTTCCCCTCATATCAGAATTATTCCAGCGGTTCCGATCAGTTCAAGTATTCTCTAAGTTGGACTTACGGGGTGCTTATAATCTTGTCAGAATTAGGGCAGGAGACGAGTGGAAAACCGCCTTCAGGTCAAGATTCGGGCACTTTGAATATCTTGTTATGCCTTTTGGACTTTGCAATGCCCCAGCCACTTTTCAGCATTTAGTTAACTAGATTTTCCGTGAACACTTGGACGATTTCCTGGTCGTGTATCTGGACGACATCCTAATTTTTTCACCTTCCTTAGACCTACATAGGTGCCATGTAAAAAGGGTGCTTACTATACTCAGAGAACATAAACTCTACTTAAAAGCTGAGAAATGTGAATTCGAGAAATCTTCCGTGCAATTCTTGAGATTCATTATATCCACCAGTGGGGTCGCCATGGACCCTCAAAAGGTTAAGACTATTCAGGAATGGCCAGCCCCGGTGGACAAGAAAGGGGTGCAACGGTTTATCGGCTTTGCCAATTCTTATCGACGGTTCATTGTGGGGTTCTCCTCCATCGTGAGCCCCATCACTCAGCTTACCCGCCAGGGTCATCCTTTTTGCTGGTCACCGGAGGCCCAAGAAGCATTCAGGAGACTAAAATCATTTTTTTCTTCCGCTCCTGTTCTGCGACACCCCGATCCAATGCTGCCTTTTACCTTGGAAGTAGACGCCTCTGAGACTGCTACAGGAGCCGTGCTATCTCAGAGACAAGGGCCAAAGTCCCTACTACACCCTGTGGCCTATGCCTCTCGGAGATTAACTCCGCCGGAAAAGAATTATGATGTTGGGGACAGGGAACTGCTTGCTATCAAATTTGCTCTAGAGGAGTGGAGGTATCTGCTAGAAAGATCGGCTCATCCTATAATGATCTTTACCGATCATAAAAACCTTGAATATCTGCAGACAGCAAAGCGCCTAAAACCCAGGCAAGCCCGCTGGGCTCTTTTCTTTTCTCGGTTTAATTTTCATCTCACTTATAGGCCTGGTTCAAAGAATGGAAAAGCAGACGCTCTTTCTAGAATGTTCCCTGAAACTCCATCCACAACTGAACCAAGCACCATTTTGTCATCTCGGAATTTTCTATTAATCTCTCAAATTGACCTGTTAAATTCCATTAAGGCTGCATCCAGACAATGTTCTGATCCAGAGGTGTCTTCATTGGTAAAACACCACGATATTTTTGTGCCGAGGGAAAATTTTCGCTCCATCAGAATCTAGACAACTGGTCTTGAGCACCTTTCACGACCGTAAACTAGCAGGTCATTTTGGAGCACGAAAGACCACGGAGATGGTTCTACGATACTTTTGGTGGCCAAGCTGCAGACAAGATTGTAAAGCCTACGTTGCATCCTGTACCACTTGCCAACGTAATAAGGGTCCTAAAACCAAGACCTGGGGGTTACTCAAGCCTCTACCAGTTCCAGAACGGCCTTGGTCTGAAATCTCTATGGATTTTATTGTCGACTTACCACCTTCTGAAGGCTTCACCACAATCCTAGTCGTAGTAGATCGTCTCTCCAAAATGGCACATTTTGTGCCCATGATCGGTACTCCCTCTGCCCTAGAGACAGCCAAAGTCTTCTTCAGGGAAATCGTCAGGCTCCATGGGGTGCCCAGAAGCATCGTTTCAGATAGGGGTTCTCAATTCACCTCAAAATTTTGGAGGGAACTCTGCAAATCTTTGGAAGTCAAGACCTGCCTTTCCTCTGCCTACCACCCCCAGAGTAACGGCCAAACGGAAAGGACTAACCAGACACTGGAGCAGTACCTCCGATGTTTCTTTTCCGCCTCTCAAGATGACTGGTCATCCCTCTTACCTTCCGCTGAATTTGCCTATAATAATTCCGTCCATGCCACCACGAATCAAACACCCTTTTGGGCCAACTATGGCTTTCACCCGCCCTTTCTTCCTGATGCCCTCCCAGAAACACCTGTTCCGGCGGCCCAAGAGCACTTAACGACTATCCAATTAAACTTTCTACAGTTACAAAGAGTGATGCAACGGGCCCAGGAGGACTACAAAAGATTCTACGACAAAGGAAGGATTGCCCTACTTTTGAAGTCGGAGAAGAGGTTTGGCTATCTGCTACTAATCTAAGATTACCGGTCCCCTCTCGAAAGTTGGGTCCAAGATTCATTGGCCCTTTCAGGATCAAGCGCAAGATCAACGCGGTGGCCTTTGAACTCTCATTGCCGGATTCCTACAGGATCCATCCAGTGTTCCATGCCTCTCTCCTGAAGCCTGTTACCCCTGATCCTTTCCAAGGAAGAGAAAGACCTCCGCCTCCACCAGTAGAAGTCGAGGAAGAATTTGAAGTTGAGTCCATCATCAGCTGTAGGAAAAGAGGTAGACAACTTCAGTATTTGATTAAATGGAGGGGCTATCCCCCGGAAGATAACTCCTGGGAACCTGCAAGAAATCTGCATGCTCCACGTCTAATCCAAACTTTTCATCAAGAACACCCAGAATTGATGTCCGCCCCTTGGGGGGGCACTGTCAGGGTCCCAGCGCTCAATCTGTGCACAGGCACGCTAGAATCGCGTCACGGCGCGTGCCCGCGCATCTGGGGCGCGCGTGCACGAGCGCGCGGACGTGCGCGCCTCCTCCCGGGACCAATCACAGACCTGACAGCCCTATTTAAACCAGCCCCTGTCTTTGCACAGGTTGCTGGTTTATCGTCAGCTCTGAGTAAGGCTTTGACACTTTGACTTGTGCTCTTTGACCCGGATTTACTTCCCGACTCAGCTCTCGCCTGGAAACCTGACCTCGGCCTGTTTGTGGAGTCTGCTGCCTTCTTGAACCCTCTGACCTCGGACCGTGACCTGGATTTGCCTCTGTCTTCTGCCCTTGAACTTCGGCTTACACCTTTGGACTGGTCTTTAGCTCTACCCGGACTTTTTACCTGTACCCCGGATCTGCTACCATTAGTCTGTTGGCTTCTGAACTGTGCACTGGGACTTTACCACTTTCACCTGCCTTGGTGACCCTCCAGCACCTGCAGCAAGTCTCAGCTGCTGATCTCCAGCACCTGCATCCCATCTACCAATCTGCTGGTACCGGTACCTCCTTGTGCCTCTGCCTCCTGTCTCAAATTCCAGGGGGCAGGTGCGCTTGGTCGTAAAGGTGAGCCGTCCTCAGCATCTCGGCCTCGGTAAGTACTCGTGTCTGACACTGTGAAGTTCACTTTGAACAGCAAGACACACTCCTTCTCTAACCTGCCGGACGGCGAGAAGATCTTCCTTAATCTCAAGCTCATCTCACAGGGAGCCCCCATGGATTACTCCAATGCATGTGCTGGTTCCTCCAAGTGACCTTCTCCTACAAGCCCGGTCTCTCCGGTTTGGAACGAGGGCATGCACAAATGATCGAAGGATGGCAGACCTCCATAAGACACTGCTCAAGTCCCCCTTTCACCCTTCTCTCCTACATTCCCCTCACCTTTGAGGGAGGTTTCTCCTTTTGACGGAGCTGGAAGCTCCTGACCCTAGTGGCCATTTGACTCCCCCCCCTCCATACTGGTTATACAGCTGTTCGTTTTTACCAATTCAGTCTTCTCCAGTTGCTAGTTGACAGCTAATTCAGAAGTCTAGCCACTGAGCAGACCCTCTCTGAAGCAAGACTCACTGGCCGGATTTTCTTCGTTTTTATTTATTGTTTCTTTTCAACTGTTCTATTTTTGACTGTTTTATTCTAGTTTTTTTTTTTACCACCTCCAAGCCCAAAGAACTTCTGGTACTCTGAAAATCGCCCCCCCAGAAGCTCCCTGCATCCTCTCCAGTGGGGATCCCTAGGGGGTCCATGGGATGAAGGTTTCTGAAACCTGAAGGACAGCATTACCTCAGGCACGGGGTACCCCAACACTGTATTTTTTTTTTTTTGCTGCCAACATCTAATAAACATACATATGTATGTTATATGGTTTTCTCAAATAAACTTTTTTCTGACTTAAAAAAAAAATCCTTCCAAAGTAGGTTACTAAATTTTTTTTTGGGGGGGGGGGGGGGGGGAGCGAAATCGGGCCACAGACTTCCCCAAAAAAACTATTTTCCAAACTAGGACTCGTGGCAGGAAAATAATTCTTCTGGACAGCCGCACTCCAAATAATAATTGACTTTATTGTAAAATCCAACACAGCACTACAAGTCACAGCACACTGGGCAGCTGACGCATTTCACACTATATTTAGTGTTACTTCATAGCTAATACAAAACGTATTTCTAATAAATACCACTCATGGAAGACCATGTGACAAAAAAGGACTCGGGGTGGATTGGGATTCACCTGCCTCCTTTGGTACTTCCAAGCAGCTAGAATAGCTTAAATGTCCACTGTCTATTCCAAATATGAAAAACCTGAATGGTTTAACATTGAGAGACAGGCTGTCCCAACATATACCTTAGACTATCTTTTATGGGCTCCCTCCAAGGACCGCCCCCCAATATTATATCCTATACTATCACAAGCCTTGTCTCTGTGGAACAAGATGCGACCTGTTTAATCCCTGACCCCTGGCACACATTTTCCACAACCCAGACTTTCCCCCTGGGCAAGACATTAAGTCCTTCCAATGGTGGCTGGACAAGGGGCTGCATCGCATCGGGCCCTTCACCCCCTCAGGCCCGGTTACCCAGAAATTCTGTGTACAGAACCTAGCGATGTCGGCCTCGGAGCTCTACAGATTACAACAGATACAGCACTTCCTTCAAAAGATATGGAAGGGAAAACCTATCCCCCCCCCCAAATGCACACCTTATGAAATGTTTTAGAGGGGTGGAATCTCAATCATTTACCAATCGCTTGCCCTCCCATCCTCGTACATGCTAGCATGGGACAATGACCTACAAATTACTTGGGACCTTGAGAGGTGGCAGTCCTCATTTTCCAGAGATTCTAAGGGGGTGAGAAACATCTCCTCGGTTGAATCTGGCATCAAAGTCTTAACCAGATGGTACCTCACACCCTCAAAGTTGGCCTCCTTTTCCCCCACAGCAAGTCCTCAGTTTCTGCAGATGTCAGCTCACAGCCACCATGGCCCACATTTGGTGGGAGTGCCCAAGAATTAGGTCATTCTGGAGCAGGATGTTTACCCTAATTCAAACTGTGACTACTCACCAGCTTCTGAGAACCCAAGCTATAGTTTTCCTGAACTCCTACCTCCCTAGAATTTCCAAAGCAACCCGCATACTAATACATTTTATGCTGCTAGGGGCCAAGATGACCATAGCCAAGGCGTAAAAACAACCCACGGTCTCCCTCTTAGCCAAACGCAATATCTCCTGGATCATGTCTCAGGAGAAACTAGCCAGCATATTAATGGATACAGTCCTGAAGTTTGAAGCCATCTGGAAAACCTGGTCCCTACATGTGGGGGTTCCTCTACGCCCAGGGTTCCAGACCCAAATGGAATCTGCTGGGGACGGACACCCGGCCCCCTCTCGGTAAGATCAGATCTCTATCCCCTCTACTCTCTCTCCTTTCATCTTCCTTATCCTATAATCTCTCCCTATTAGTACTTTCCTACTCCACTTGGTCTGTTTTCAAGCCTATATCTGGATTGATAATTTAACATGTAGCCTTCTCCACTAAGCACACTGGCACGAAGATATGACTCTTCCGTCCCCATGTTCACTAGCTATCTTCAAGATTGGGGGAAATCCGCCAGGCACAGTTTGTTCCCAATAGGGGTGCCTGGGGTCTTCTTCCCATGATTCTGTTCCAATGTCAATGTAGCGGGATAAAGTTCACTTTCTCAGCCAGAATTTCAGTTTTCATAGTAAATAGAAGCATTTTTCAATGCCATTTCTGGCCCAGCCATCCCAATGTGCTCTCCCCTCACATCATCCACAGGTTTAAAATTGTGTCCATTTATTTACATTTTTAGGCCTTATGGAGACTGGATGTTATAAAAATGTCAGTAACTTTAGCTGTAAAATGCAGTGCTTTTGCATTAGCGCTTTAAACGTTCGCATTTTTAGCAAAACTATACCATCACAAAAGCTTATGGCTCAAAACATCACAGAAAGGGGGGGCGATAGGGTGTGTACACCACTCTGGACCACCCCTCCCTCATTACAATACCATCTTCCACCCACTTCCTATACAATCTGATTGACAATCTCCTTTAGATCTCCTATAAACTATGTAGTACAAGGGCCAGTCTGATTGGATACAAATTGAATGGATTGGTCAGGTGGGTCCTTCTATTTAACAGTTCTGGTAAATCTGTGCAGAGATTGTACAATCTGATTGCATAATGTATGGCCATCTTTACACAAGTACATAAGAGAGAGTGGATGGAGACAGGCCTAGTTTATATCTCCACGTAGCGAAAATTCACATTCCCGCGTTTTTTTTTGGGGGGGTATTTTAAAACGTTTTCACCCGTCGTGCATAGGGCAGGCCAAATTACTTAAATAAGCTGCCCTAAATGCAAAAATCACACAAAAGAAGCTCCAGAACTTATTTTGGAACAGAGCATGGTGTGTTTGCTATACTTTGAGTGCCTTTAACATATGACAACACACACTGGGCGCACATTTGCAGCATTTCTGAAATACATGGCAAAGCGTGCATTTTCTGCACAGTTTGCAATTTGCTTGGAAATACACAGATGTGAATGGAGCCTCACACACCAATTTCATGCCCCATTCACACCTAGAGTAATGGGAGCACATGCTTTTTGGCTTGTTTCTCCAGTAACACACATAGGGTAGACTGTTGATTTCATTGGGCTTTGCTACAAGTGGCAAAGTAGCTCATGTGATATTTTGGTGATGTTCAAGGTTTTTTTTTTTTGTTTGTTTTTTACTGCATTTGTCACCTGTTTTTTTAATGTGGCAAAAATATGTGTTTACTTCTGTGTTTGGTGTGCCCTTAAAGCAGGGGTCTCAAACTCAAATTACCTGAGGGCCACAAGACGATTTTTTATATCCCATGGGGGGCCGCATGCAAACTTCAAAAACAACAGTACTGGTGTCAGCGAACGCATTATTAACCCCCCAGCACTGGTGTGAGCGGACGCATTATTACCACCAGCACTGGTGTCACCCCGACCCCTACACTGCACGATGACCCTTACACTACACACTGACCATTCACCATCAGGGCACAGCGCACATCAGGGTACAGGGCACAGCGCACACCAGGGTACAGGAACAGGACACAGCACATCAGGGAACAGGGCACAGGACACAGCACATCAGGGTACAGGGCACAGGACACAGCACATCAGGGCACAGGACACAGCACATCAGGGCACAGGACACAGCACATCAGGGCACAGGACACAGCACATCAGGGCACAGGACACAGCACATCAGGGCACAGGACACAGCACATCAGGGCACAGGACAAAGCACATCAGGGCACAGGACACAGCACATCAGGGCACAGGACACAGCACATCAGGGCACAGGACACATGTATGAACAGAAGATCAGTGATTTCCCCTAGTGAGGCCACCCCCCCCATACAGTTAGAACACACCCAGGAACACACTCAACCCCTTCCCCGCCCCCTAGTGTTAACCCCTTCACTGTCAATGGCATTTTTATAGTAATCCAATGCATTTTTATAGCACTGATCGCTATAAAGTTGCCAATGGTCCCAAAAATGTGTCAAAAGTGTCTGCCATAATATCGCAGTACCGAAAAAAAACGCTGATCGCCTCTATTACTAGTAAAAAAAAAATATATAAAAATATTAATAAAAATGCCATAAAACTACCCCCTATTTTATAAACGCTATAACTTTTGCGCAAACTGATCAATAAATGCTAACTGCGATTTTTTTTTAACGAAAAATAGGTAGAAGAATACGTATCGCCCTAAACTGAGGAAAAAAAATGTTTTTTTATATATTTTTGGGGATATTTATTATAGCAAAATGTAAAAAATATTGCATTTTTTTCAAAATTGTCGCTCTATTTTTGTTTATAGCGCAGAGATGATCAAATACACCAAAAGATTTGTGGGGAAAAAAGGACGCCAATTTTGTTTGGGAGCCACGTCACAGGACCGCGCAATTGTCAGTTAAAGAAACGCAGTGGCGAATCACAAAAAGTGCTCTGGTCTTTGACCAGCAATATGGTCTGGGGGGTTAAGTGGTTAAGTCATACCATTTGTTTGAAGATACATCTCCTATGTTGGTTTATACAGCTTCCATGATATCCTCACCGTGAGATTCTCCATCCATCTGTGACGGACATTGCCTTTAAACACATTTGTGGACTTTTTTTATTCACCGTCACTTTGGTGTCATATCATTGTTTTTTTTACCTTACTGGGTTTAGAATGTCAGTGTTTACATATTTAACTGTATACCTTGTAGGTACATCACTTTTAGCGCTACATTTACACTCCCACTTGTTTTTGACACATTCTAGTGTAGCTGCTTCACTTTTCCTTTGTTGAAATAGTGCAATAATTACTTTTATCCACAAAACAGCTGATGGGTGAAGGATGTGCGCTAATGAGGTCAGCCGGTAAACTCCGTCATGTGTCTTACTGGTGCCTCTATCTCAAATCTCTACCAGGGAGTCTCTGAAGGGTTCTCAGAAATATAGCTAAGGTAAGGCCCTGTTCTCAAAATCAAGGAAAGCTTATATATTTCTACAACAGAGATCTTAGAAAAAAAAAACTTAGCATTCAAGGCTTCATGTACACGGGACGTTTTTACAACCACTCCTGAACAATTTACATTGACAGATAGTAAGCCACGTTTAAAACATCTGTCATGCTATGTTTAGCAGTGTTCAAATAATAATAAAAAAAAAAAAATCAGAATTGCCAAAAAATAAAAACGCTTATAAACGAAACGCGACTAAATGCGAGTTACTGTGTTTGGCGCTTGAAATGCCTCTAAACTCAGCTTCTGAACTCATTTTTTTGCATTCTAAAAAAAAAAAGCCTCTAAACTCAACTGCCTAGAAATGACCCTGTGTACATGTACTGATAAGATAACAGAGGAGAGTTCAGGAGCAGTTGAGTTTAGCAGCAGCAGTGTACCACAAGGCCTCAGGGTCCATGCACATTGGCTTTAAAAAAAAAAAAATCGCTGCTTCTACAGGAGTTTGGGGTTTTGCCTGTAGGAGCAGCGCAATGTCATCCTGTGTGTGTGTGTCCATGCACATTAGGACATTTAGAGGCATACAGTATTTTAAGCTTAGCATTTACTGGCAGAAAAATACGCTGAATGCGCCTAAACTCTTCTTAGTTCACTTAAAGCAGTAGTAAAGCAGCTGATGTTTTTTTTCCTCCCATACCTGAAAAGCAAAAGCCATAATAAGCTAGTAAAGCCGCATACTAGTAGCTCATTATGAAATACTTACCTTGGAACAAGGTTAGGGGAACTTACCTGGTCCACGCAGAGGGAGATGTCATCTTGCCTCGGCGTGTCTTTCGAGTATAACCGCTCCAGCACTGTGATTGGCTTGATCAGCGATGACGTCACTCCTGTGCATGCGCGGGAGACTCCTGTCCGGAAAGGTCCGGTGGCTGCCGGGCCTTTAGCCGAATATCCCCGCTGCGCATGCGCCGCTAGTCAGCAAAGCATTGCGAGGGGAATATCTCCTAAACCGTACAGGTTTAGGAGATTATCTGTATACTTACAGGCAAGCCTTATTTATAGGCTTACGTGTAAGTAAAACTGGTAATACAGAGTTTACTACCACTTTAAACTTGAATACAAATACGCTCTATAAGGGCATTTTTTCCCTGTCAAGGGAACTGTTTTTTTTCTAAGACCGGGGTGCGAGGACCCTTAAAACGGCCTAAAAGCATCTCCCTACAGAAAAGGAATTGTACCCACTTTGGTGGGCAGTCACTCAGATCTTCACGAGCTAAGCTGGCTAATGTATTGATCATGCAACAGTTCCAGATGTGTTGAATGTCTCGTCCTGCACTGCACATGTGGTTCCATTAACCAGCTCCCACATAACTACAGGACACAACAGTGAGTCTCTCGAACACTACTACTTATACACATCAATAAGACACATTATCAAATACCCCTTTCTTCCATGGCTGGGGGTAAAAGTAAAACAAAAAATACATATTTATTTCTCCCTGCCACTGAGCCAATTTCATGTACATTGAAAAGGTTGTGGGTCCTCGTAAATCAAAACCCTTTGAGCATGTAAAATAATTTATTAAGCAGCACATATAAACAACCACCAAGACACTTTTTTACCGCAACCTTTTTTTTGGTAGATTCTTTGCATAATAAATTGTAATTGCAGTTGTGAGTTTGAAGTTTGAACAGTACACATTTATTTAAAAAATGCTATTGTGAATGTTTTGTTTTATGTCTTTCTTTAGAAAGGGATGCAATTGAAATAAAAGGTATATTTAATGATAAAAACCCTTCTACAGTACTCTGAGTATTGTCATCTTAGGGCACAGACAAAAACAGACATGAAATAAAAAGACACGAAAAAGTTATAGTCATGATTCTGTAAGCTTGTTTATTATCAGAATATTACCATACGTCCTATGCTCCCATCCCACATCCTCAATGTGAGATGTCCAAGAAATATTCCAATCCAGAATCATAAAAATTTAGGAGCTATAATTCATAAAATAACTAAGTCAAATACATACATTTGGATAATTATATAGTTTACACACCCATCCACAATCATTAAAACACAGAGTATGAATGTTAATATGGCCTTACTTGAAAATAATACTCCCAAATCTTGTCTTAAACCAATGTTAAGAGTAAATTACTCATGTACAATAGGAATATATCTGGAAGAATTTTCTTTTTTTCTTCTTTTTTTTTTTTAAATACAAATACATACAGAAAAGGATGCAGAAAACTCCCTTTAATGGGAACACAGCTTAAAAAGAACTGTGATTAACCTGTCCTAAAAGTGCAAAGGCGCATCCCTAGACTGCTTCCTGATCCAGCAATGTCAATGGGGAAGAACAACAGAGCTTTCTACAGAGTTAGTGTAAATTGGCAATGGTATGTGGACAAAAGCACCACCATTGCTATACAACTGGCTGGTAATGAAAGGGCGAAGTTGGTGGAGATCTTCGTGCCCAGATAAAAACAAAAAAACATACTTCTGAAGCTTTGTTCATTTGTGCTGGTGCTATGAATGGATTCAAATGCAAAATAATGTAGTGATTGCAGGCTCGCATTTACAGTCTGAACATGCTGCATGTTCATGCTGGCACCAGAGTTAAAAGATTGTCTACATAAAACAGAGTCCACATGGTGTAAAGTATGGTTGATCGTGATCTATGGAAGGAAGTCATGTTTAGAGCAGCAAAAAAAATAAAAAATCTGTCAGTAATTGGCACAGAACACTGATTATTAGTGAAGACCAGCACAAAGCACCCTCCACTAGCGAGAAGATGCAAGCTTTCCCAATCTCCAACACTTTGGTCATGCGGGAAGTTTTAGGAGAGCTTTTAGAGGAACAGTCTGGCAGTCTCAGTAAGGTGGCAGTACAGCTGGAAAACACAGCAAGCCGAGGTTCTGAAGCTCTGGTCCTTACATGCAAGGGAAAATAGGGGAGATGGGGGCTTGTGTATACATAAAGATCTCAGCACCTTCAGTGCAAATACAGAGGCAGACACACAGGCAACATTATTACTGGCCCTAAATATTATTTGTTTTACTGGTGTCTGCCTCAAGTGTGCATTGCTAGCTCAGTAGTGTTTTTGGCAACCTGCATTAATGTTTTTGGAGAACAAGAATCTAAACACCATATGGCGCATAACTATTTATTTATTTATGGCTGATATCCTCATGTAGATGAGGAAACATGAAGACGACCATTGCCGACAAGATGTTGGCCATTTGTCAGGTTCATAAAAGATGAGCAATTTTCCTTCTTCACATCCAACGTACAAATTTAGCAGAAATAGCTTGAGAAGAGGATGCTTTAATCTCACGTCTGTCTTTGTAGCTATATAACACTATCAGCAAGTAATCCAAATTTGCCTTAAATAAAGATGTCAGCTATTAATCATTTTTCTGCTGCATTTTATAAGCCAAATAATGTGTACCCTGTGTACCTACATGTGTATATTTAGCATATATGATGATCATGAGATGGGGAGGACTGGCTGGCTGTCTGCAGAGGGTGCCCAAGGTATAAGTATTTGTGAGATGTTAGTGGGCTGCAGGCAGATCCCTCCATTCAGCTGGAATCTCATGGACCAGAGCTCAGAAGACTTCACGTTCAACCTTTGTCTGTAGGAAGCATTGCGATATCTGTGGACAGAAGTACAGAACATAATTACTGAATGAGTAAAATGATATGAGCTGCTTATAATATTAAAATGCATACATTAAATAGCACACTTATCTAAACACGTACAGCTGTGAAAGAGTGCGAACCATTTAACATTTTCTGGTCACCTGCATGAATGGATCCTAAATTATTCTATGATCTTACAAAAAAGCAATTGAGAGAATAATTTAAGACCTTTAGCAACAAAGTAAAGGAAAGGCGAAGTATGTGCTAAGGTTAGGGGGATTAAAACCTAATTGAAACCTCATGCCATTTGATCGCTTTATAATACTATATATACACTTTTTTCCTGGTTATTAGAGCGGCGATTCACACTTGTGCGATGCGGGAGCCCTGCGAATCGACGGCGGTTTCCCGCACTGCACCCGACTCACACGGCAGTTCACACTGCCATATGCAAACTATGTGTTAATACATTGTTAATGACACCAAAAAGACTTCTGTGCGAGTTTAGTCCGAATGCAATGCGATATCAGCCATACTATCTGTATGGCAAAAATCGCATTGCAAGGACATCGCATGTGATTTGCACTGCAGTGCGCATCACATGCGATCTCGCACCACGCGGCAGTGTGACCTGGCCCTCAAACTGCTGCTTCCTCGCCAATGCTCTATACTAGCAGAGCTAAGCAACACCACACCCCTCAGCACATACTTCCTCACAGATTTGTACTGCAAAGAAGGGATGGGGGTATGTCAGACCAGATCTGTTATTTCAAGGGTTCCTCCACATTAAAAAAGGTTAAGAAAGGGCTGAGGTCTTATAATAATTTATTAATTTTCAGAATGTATGTTTGTCTGGCTTGTCACAATACAAAGTTCAGGCTGTGATCTGTTGATGCCAAATGGCATACTCATTAACCGCTTGCGGACCGCCGCATGTACATTTACGTCAGCAGAATGGCACAGGCAGGCACATCAACGTATATATACGTGCCTGCCTTGCCGTGGGTCCGATCGGGATCCCCCCTGGTACATGTGACGGTCCCCGTGGCTGGCCTCCGCATCGCTGCCAGCCAATCAGCGCGCTCCCGCCGTGTCACTTCCTCCTCCTGTGTAAACACAGGAAGAGGGAAGTGATGTGATTTCTCCCCTCTGTGTTTTTTTCAACCGCCGCTGAGGAGAGATCACATCACACAGTAAGTCTGCACAACACTACACTGACACCAGGACACACAGGCAGACTTAACCCCTTGCGATCACCCTCCCTCCCCCTGTCACAGTGTCACTGAATACAGTAATGATATATGTATGATTACTGTATTTAGTGTCAGTGCGACAGGCAGTGTGACAGTCAGTTAGTGTTCGGTTCAGGGTAGCCCCCGTACCCCCCCCCCCTAAAAAAAAGTTTCAACCCCTTGATCACCGCCCTAGTTAACCCTTTCACTCCCTATTGCCAGCGTCACTAAGCGTTCATTTTTCTGATCGCTGTATTAGTGTCGCTGTTCCCGCTAGGTAGCTATTTTTTTTTTATTGCGACTTTTTTTTTTACTAAAGACATGTGGCTAAATACATTTTGGCCTAAATGTTTGACTAAAATTTAGTTTATTTGATTTTTCTTATAACAAAAAGTAAAAAATATAGATTTTTTTTTCAAAAATGTCGCTCTATTTTTGTATATAGCACAAAAAAAAAAAAAAGTTGCAGAGGCGATCAAATACCACCAAAAGAAAGCTCTATTTGGGGGAAGAAAAGGACGCAAATTTTGTTTGGGAGCCACGTCGCACGACCGCGCAATTGTCAGTTAAAGCGACACAGTGCTGAATCGCAAAAAGGGGCCTGGTCCTTTACCTGCATTTTGGTCCGGGTCTTAAGTGGTTAAAAAACACAGACTTAAGCACAGTCCCTGCCCTCAGCCACGCCCACTGACACATTTTACCCAGGTTAGGCTTATACCCAGGGGTGACCCAATTTAACAGGTTAATAAAACTGATTATCTCACTGCAATGTACGTAGAAGCACCCCCCATCCCCCCTTAAAGTTAACAAAAAACTGTAGACAGTGTGTGCAGGAGCCCGACTCGTCAATCGCAGGCGCAATGTTTTCCAGACTCCTTCACATTTTTTTTAACCTGTAAAAAGATGTGCATTTGTTATTTTTTTATGTAAAGATGAACTTGGTCTTTAAGAAGACCCAAATTGTATGGCTAGACGACTGCATCAGAGCAACCCCAAAACTGTGGGATGTTCCCAGTCTGTAGTGGTCAAGACCTACTAAAGACAGTTTAAGGAATGAGACCGGCGACAGGTCATGGGTAGCCAGTCATACTAATGCACTTGGGGAGCGAAGGCTGGTCTATGTAATCTGATCTAATAGAAGAGCCATGGTAGCTCAAATTGCTGTAAAAGTAATGCTAGCTCTGATATAAATGTGTCACAACACACAGTGCATCGCAGCTTTCTGCGTATGGGGCTGTGTAATCGCAGACTAGTAAGGGTGCCCATAGTGATCTGTGTCCACAGACAAAATTGCTTAAATGGCCATGTGAGCATCAGAATTGGTCTATGGGGCAATGAAAGAAGGAAGCATGGTCTTATGAATTCAAGAATGGTTTGAGGAACAAGGAGTTTGATGTGTTGACCATCTCCAAATTCTTCAGATTTCAGTCCAATCGAGCATCTGTAGGATGTGCTGGAAAAACAAGTCTGATCCATGGAAGCCACACCTCGCAACTTACAGGACTTAGGGATTTACGAACAACAGCTTGATGCTGCATACCACACAGCATACCTTTAGAGGTCTGGTTATGGTTATATTGTACCAAGGCTACAATATATAGTGCCTTGAAAAAGTATTCACACCCCTTGAAATGGTCTACAATGTTGTCATGTTACTACCAAACACAAATGTATTTTACTGTGACTTTATGTGAGCGAAAACAAACAGTGGCACATAATTGTGAAGTGGAAGGAACATTTTTAAATGGTTTTCAATAAAATAAAATAAAAAATAGGATTGGAAAAGTGTGGCATTCATTTGTATTCAGCACTCTATACTCTGATATCCCTAACTAAATCCTAGTGAAACCAATCGCCTTCAGAACTCACCCAATTAGTAAATAGAGTCCATCTGTGTGTCATTTAATCTCAGCAGTTCTGTGAAGCCCTCAGAGGTTTGTTAGAGAAACTTTGTGAACAAACCACATCATAAAAAGGCCAAGGAACACACCAGACATGTCAGATAAAGTCATGGAGAAGTTTAAAGCATGGTTAGGTTATAAAAAAAAAATCCCAAGCTTTGAACATTTTACAAAGCACTGTTCAATCCATCATCTGAAAATGAGAACATTAATCAGAGAAGCAGCCTAGAGGCCCATTGTAACTCTGGAGGAGCTGCAGAGATCCACAGCTCAGGAAAGAATCTGTCCACAGGACAACCATTAGTTGTGCATTCCACAAGTGGAGTACACATGTAGTCCATATACAGCTCCTGCTCCCTCCCTAGATATTTGTGCCTTTGCAGCTTGCAGTGGCTTGTGAGGCCTGTGAGGCAAATAAAGGGCAATCTTAGAAGATAACCTGTTAGAGTCTGCAAAAGACTTGAGACTGGGGCAGAGGTTTACCTTTCAGAAGGATAACAACGCTAAACATACAGCCAGAGCTACAATGGAATGGTTTAGATCAGGGGTGCCCAACCAGTGGCCCGGGGGCCACATGAGGCCCGTGGAGCCCTCTGATGTGGCCCGCGACCTCCTGCTCTGGGATGGAATAGAATACTGTTATTAAAGGTCAGTTTATTACTAAAATCACAGTGTATAAACTGACCTGAAGATGCAGAGCAGCGCACCTGCGGGTTACCTACACTGAGCCAGACACATTCTGAAAATGCACCAAACATGCGGAATATAATGGATGTCTTTTGCAAAGTGCAGGAAAGCCAAAGGTACGCTGCGTTGGTAAGACACAGCACATCAGTGTCAAAGAAGCCTTGGGCCCCTTTCACACGGTCAGTTCGACACAATTGGACCTTCCATTCACCTCTAAGGAGTGGCAGATCTGATCGGCTAAAAAGGAGTATAGTGGGCTGTGTGTGTCTGTGCTGCATATGTAGAGCAGACATGGACCTGCCATCCGCCCGCTCCATTTATTGTGGCCCGCGACCAGTTACCAAGTCGCTTAAGTGGCCCTCGTGCTTCAAAAGGTTGGGCACCCCTGGTTTAGATCAAAGCATATTCATGTGTGAGAATGGCCCAGTCAAAGTCCAGACATAAATCCAATTGAGAATCTGTGGCAAGATTTGAAAATTGCTGTTTGCAGATTCTATCCATCCAATCTGACAGAGCTTGAGCTATTTTGCACAGAAGAAAATGTCACTCTCTAGATGTGCAAAGCTGGTAGAAACATACTCAAAGACTTGCAGCTGTAATTGCAGCAAAAGTTGGTTCTACAAAGTATCGACTCGGGGGGGATGAATACAAATGCAGGTCACATTTTTCAGATATTTGCAAAGAATTTTGAAAAACAGTTATCATTTTTCTTCCACTTCACAATAATGTGCCACCTTGTGTTGGTCCATCACATATAATCACAATGAAATACATTTACGGTTGTAACATGACAAAATGTGGAAAATTTTAAGGAATAGGATTACTTTTTCAAGGCACTGTAGGTTTAATTAATGTTGGTATAGTTAAATATTATCACAAGTTAGAAAGCAACATCACATTATACATTTTTAAGCAGTGTTTTTTTTTTCATTCTTACAATAATTAAAATTCAGATTGCATACTCCCTACCGAGCTGGAGATTGCGGCATTACATAAATCTTAAAGCGGATGTCCCCCTGAAAATACTGCAGCTGCTGACTTTTAATATTAGGACACTTACCTGTCCTAGAGTCCAGCGGCGTCCTCAGCAGAGGACGAGCGATCGCTCGTCACCCTGCTGCTCCCCCCTCCATCCACGGTGAGGGAACCAGGAAGTGAAGCGCTCCGGCTTCACTGCCCAGTTCCCTACGGCGCATGCCGCCCACTGATTGGCTCCCGCTGTGTGCTGGGAGCCGAGTGTTCCCAGCACACAACGGGGGACGGACGGGATGTGGAAAAAAAACGTCTTTTGCCAGAGACGCGTGGCTGGAAGTGGGTGCAAATACCTGTCTTTAGACATTAAGAGCTTCCTTAAGGGTGCCAGAAAAAACACATCATTCGAAGGTAGAAGCGGAGGCTGGAAAGTGATTATTTGAGAACAGTCAATTTATTAGAATTAGCTGAAAATCTACTTTTTACATAAACTATTGAAGAAAAAAATATAAATGATACTCTTGCAGCTGCAGGTACCCACCCAGTATATTCAGATTATTGTACGAGTTAGCACTATTGTAGAATTAAAAACAATGCAACAATTTAATGTGAAGCTGTCCACCCACAGGAAAGATGTGGTCAATACAAGCCTATTAAAGTGGTTGTAAACCCACTTTTGCAAGTTACACCTACAGGTAAGCCTAGATTTAGGACTGCATGACAGGACCGCTGTCTACGGCGCATGTGCACTAACAATAGCCAAGCTAAACTCAGCAATGCCGTGTTTGACGGCTCCCACGCGAATGACGTCATCGCCGCTCCAGCCAATCACAGCGCCGCAGCGTCAAGTACAGAAAGATCGTCGGAGACATGGTGGCGGAAGGCACGGAGGAGAACTTTGGGGGCTTCGTTCTCAGGTAAGTCGATCATAATGAGCTAGTATGCTGTGCATACTAGCACATTATGACTATCTTGCAGGGTATTTAAAAAAAAAAAAAAGTACAAGGGTTTACTTCCTCTTTAACGGTTTTAATGTGACAAAATAGGTTGTATATCAAATGGCTCTGTAACTGGCCAACGTCACGCCTACGCATGCACGCGGGAGCCATCAGTCACGGCACTTGCTAGTGAAGAAACAGCATGGATGACATCATCTGCGCACTACAAGGTAAATATCTCCTAAATGGCGCACGTTTAGGAATTTTTTACAGTTCCTATCGGTAAGCCTCATTATAGGCTTACCTATAGGTACAAGCTGGACAGAGAGCGATGCCTTTAAAACCAATTTAACCTGATGCTTTGCCCTGCATAACTAAGGAACAGGTCATCTTCAGGATCATTAGAAAAGGGTGTAAAAACCTGTATATCTAGTAAAGTTTAGCAATGTGCAAAACTAAAAATGGAACATATATAATACCCTCTGCCACAATAAGAAAAACAACTGTTTGATATTTTTGGAGTTCGCTCTGTAACAAAAATTTACTAGGCTTTGATCACTTTCAACATCCCTCAGCAGGGTGACAACGCTGTTCATTCTCCAGTAAAATCAAGGGGCACAGCTGTCACATTGTAGACAGGCTAGTTTGTAGATGGAAAAGTAGCTTTAGAAGGACTTTAAGTAGGCTCAAAACCAATTAACACCCCAACTCTTCTCTGCCGTTACAACTGTTATTTTTCTTCTCTGCTGGAATAAAGGTTTAAACCACATGAATAGAAGCTAATCATTTGAAGCCCCCAGGTAGTGTTATATGGTTCGACTCAACCCTTATATCACTGTTGCTGGAAAGCTTGGTCTGCACGTAAATGTGCAAAAAATATAAAAAGACCTGTAAAATGAAGAAATTTATATAAAAAACAAAACAAAAAAACCCCCGGTAAATTACAGGTATTAACCTCATACAGTTACTGGGCTACAATATTTTTCATTATAGTGGTCTTTTGATGGGGACATCACAGCAAACAACTATGAGGGTGAGCTAATCATGAAGCGTTTAAATAGACTATAATTTTTGAATTACTCAGCATTTGCCAACAAATTTATCTTGTTGAAAGTCAAAAGAAAAAAAAAGGGGCAGATTCCTTTGGAGGAAATTAGAATACTCTGTGTTAGACTGCATGTAAATACTTGACAGAGATGCTTTCAGGCAACTCTGGCCTATTCTTTTTATCTGTTATTACGTACCCTCTAGCTAGCATTGACAGAACTACCACCATTGCAAGCTATATGTTTGTTAAAAGGCTAGATATGCAAGTGAAAGTTATAGAAGATAAGAGTCAGGACTTCAGTATTACAAATTATGTACACTCTACTTCTTACGTGCATACTGAGAAGTGTACATCACTAGCTGCCTGCTTTTCGTCTATGCAAATAGACTGCACTGTTCACTAATAGACAACTGTCAGTGCAGGCCCAAACACACTGTAGTAGCGATCCACTCTACTAAAGCCTCAATTTGCTGGTGGAAGAATGGACCCACCTTATTAGATTTCCTGACAATAGTCTATATAACCAATAATATGTATACAAATAAAATAATAAACCATACACTGCTTCTAGATATAGGTTAATAAATACTACATAAATCCAAACATTTTATGACAAGATAAAAAAAAAATGTTTTAATAAGCCGACGCAAAAATGTATTTGTTCCATTAACGTTCTGAAACCTTTTTAGGAAAAATAAGCATTGTCCTTGATGTAAGAGATAAAAAAGCACAAAGAAACAAAAAAGGTACAGTTAACTTTTGTCATATCATACCTGGATCTTCCTCCAGAAGGCCTGATGCAGACAGTTTGTTTCGGAGTGCATGATAATAATTTTCAAGTCCCTGGAACAGATAACAAAACAATGTAAAAAGAGATCAGGTTTCTATAAATATTCTGGCACTTCAATAAATTGTGTACTCTGGCCAAAAGCATATAAATATGTTGTCCCCAAACCTTCCTAAGTGCAACAAAGCAGACGTGTAAGAAATGAGGTGAGGAAATGTAATAACTATGGTACTGAGAAAAAGGTGTTTAACACATTCTTATCACACAGCAGTTGCTTGATTACAAATGAAATCATTACCTGCATGTGTTAGAACACAGCTAGAACAAATTAATATTCTCTATACATTATAATACTGTGAATAAATGGCTTCTATAGGTACAAAATAATGAGTAAAGCTATTCCCACCTATATACTACACCAGCCCTCAAAATTTCCACTCGCCTACTAGCATTTGGCGAGTGGATTTAAGCTGGGGGCGAGTAATGCCAGGGCTGCATGACCAATCTCCCTGCAATCTGTGCCTACACTTAGAGTCCCGATGAGATCGGCGGCTGAAGAGGAAAGGTGCATGCTCGTAGTCCGTAGTCTGGTGAGCCGCGCACAGGCAGAGCAGTACACAGGTGCTCTCCTTACAATTCTCATTAAGCCATGGGACCTAACAGTAGGACCTCTCTGAGCCTGCCCCCCCCCCCCCCGGCCCGACCAATGTAGCTGGAGAGCAGAAAGTAATGAGAGAGGTGGAGGATTGCAAAAATTACCTGGTGCAGCGGAGACCCAGTTCTAGTGCCCTGTCCCTCTGGTCTGCCCCCAGAGCCCTGTCCCTCTGGTCTGCCCCCAGAGCCCTGTCCCTCTGGTCTGCCCCCAGAGCCCTGTCCCTCTGGTCTGCCCCCAGAGCCCTGTCCCTCTGGTCTGCCCCCAGAGCCCTGTCCCTCTGGTCTGCCCCCAGTGCCCTGTCCCTCTGGTCTGCCCCCAGTGCCCTGTCCCTCTGGTCTGCCCCCAGTGCCCTGTCCCATTTTGTTAAAGTTGTTGTAGGTAATATTTAATTTTGTAACTTGATTCTGCATAAAACATTGTCATTCCATGAGATAATTTACGAGGGCGTGTTTACAGGTGCAATTAGGCGCAGGGCAGTGTATGAATTAGGTGGGGCAACTGGTGGCGAGTAACTCTTGAGGCCTGGCTAGTAGCTCAGGACTTGAAATTTTGAGCCCTGTACTACACAGTTACATTAGTGAATTAAAATCCTCCGCTTTTGCAAATACAATTCTGTAAATTTGGCCATATGTGTCACCCAACAGCATAGATTATCAATATCATGACCTAACCTCGATCTAATCTTCCATGTATCAGACAAAACCCGTGCCGATTTCCTGTGGGCAGGATTCAGGCAACTCCTGTCCACCTTTGTTCGAAATGTCCCAAACAAATATTGGAGTGAGAAAATGTTCAATATAGTCTTTAAGGTTAACTTTACTTGGAATCCTTTGTACTGTATCTTGGACTATAGTATCTATCAAACTCGATAAGAGAGACCGATCTAACTATATGTTAATGTAAAACACATTTATTGGTCAGAAAGTAATGCCCTCCTATCCATATAGGCAAATAAGGTCAACTCTGTCACATGTTGGAAAGTACAGAGCTAAAGGGTTTTGTGGGGGATTATAGCAGTGCCAAAAGTCATAGAAAACCACATTACATATAAAACAAAATAAGTTCATTAACAAAAAGTAAAAAAAAAAATGGGTCAATAAAAAATACTTTTTTTACATTTTTGTGAATAAACTTCATTTGTTTTATATGCAATGTGTTTTTTTTTATGACTTTTGGCACCACTATAATTTCACACAATACCCGGTTACTCCATATATACTCAATAGGGATGAGGTATAACACTGTCACCCAAATGCTACCCAATGTGACATGTTAGAAAGGTTAACATGCCTTCCTTATAAAGAACAATTATTAAATATGATAAAATTTGAACTGACTGGTTAAAATTTCCCTGATCTCTTACCAGTGGGACAATTAAGTAGAGCACACTTGTCAATGTATGGCCTCAAATCATGATTAAGAAAAATTAGCTTAACAATGAATTTAGAGGTAAAGGTTTCAAGAATTTCTGATAGTCATAATGTGATTTACAGAATACCTTTTGATACTAATTACTTACTGTAAAGGCCAAAATATCGGCACAGGTCACAATGAAAATTTGAATTTATTGGTCTATGTACTTATCAATAATGAAATCTTCTGTGCCTCTCTATTCTACTACTAAGAACGAGATCAGGTTTGCTTTAAAATAGGTAAAGTAACCGACATTCTTTAACCACCTCCCACCCACCACACAGGAAAATGACAGCTGCTTAATTGTTCTGGCATGACGTAATTTGATGTCGTCGCACTCTCGAAATGCTGCGTGCATCCCTGATCTGATGACGCTGCTCTTTACCAATGTGATCAGCTGTGTCCAATCACATGTAAACAAGGAAATGCCAGTTATCGGCTTTCCTTTCATCACACAGACAGCGTGTGAGGTGAGGTGAGACAATCAGTGGCATTTCGTCACAGGGAAGACCTGCACAGAATATCAGTGCCGCTCCAACAGTTCCCAATGTTGCCAATCAGTGCCCACAAATGATGCCAATCAGTGCCCAGTGACATCCAATCAGTGCCCTATCAGTACAGTATCAGCACCATAAGTGCCACCTTATCAGTGCCCTTCAGTGTCATCCCAGCAATCCTGCATCATTATTGCCGCCTATCCATGCCCATCTGTGCAGCCTCATCAGTGAAGAAGAAAAAATTACTTATTTACAAAATTTTCTTCAGAAACCAAGTTGATCTTTTTATGTTATTTACAGTTTATTAAGGAAAACACTAAACACCACACAGTGTCAAATTAAATACCACCAAAAGAAAGCTCTGTCTCTAAAGAATTATAAACATTTTGTTTGGGTACAGCATTGCATGATTGCACAATTGTCATTGAAAGTGTGATAGCGCTGAAAGCTGAAAATTGGCCTGGGCAGGAAGGGGTTAAAAGTGCCCAGTATTGAATTGGGTGGAGGTTATAGGAGGTTCTCCACGAACAGGCTGAGCTGCGGCGCTATCCACCAGCCACTGTGTCCACCGGCCACAGCAGATGACTGATCAGTGTACTGGCCAATCCTGGTACCATGTGATCGCTATGACCAGATCACATAATTGTACACAAAGCTTTCATTCATTAATGCCATCCATTATGTCCATTATGGTAATCTCTGACAGCAAACAGTGATCACATGGTACACACAGGGCTAATCACCGCCCACCTGTAACATGCAATTCGCTGTGGCCAAATCACAGTTAACCACAATAGGCAACACTGAATGAATCAATTTCATTTACTAAAAGAGGTTGCTTATAACAGTGAAATTCACTGGTATAAGCAAGCATGTGTAAAAGGAGTAGTGATGGTACTATAGTAACACTGTATTGCTCTGGTCACAGTGCGTTGAATAAACAAGCGTTTAAAAAAAAAAAATCTAAATTTTTACATTTTACGCAGACCGTGTCTGATCACCACCACATCGGACATATGGCGATGCCATTTTTGTGCAATTTCTTAATTTTCCCAAAAATTTTGACCAAAAAAATGACAACTTTAAAAAAAACTTGCCATGCCCTTTAGTAAATACCTTGGACTATCTACTTTCCAAAATTATCAAAAAAAAAAAACAACAAATGGTGAGTAAATCCCACTAAAAATAAAGTTCAGTTTGTGTAAAAAAAATAAAAATATAATACAAGTACAGTGTTGCATGACCATGCAATAGTCATTCAACATGCAACAGCGATGGAAGCGGAAAATCTGCCTAGGCAGGAATGGGGTGAAAAGTGCCTGGTATTGACATGGTTAGAAAAACAATTGAAAGTCAGCAGCCACAAACACTGTAGCTGCTGACTTTTAATATACATACACTTTACCAGCCCAATGATTCAGCCTCGTCTTCACCCAGGCCAGTTATTTGCTGGTCTTTGGGTCCCCAGCACTGCCATCTTGACTGTGGGGAGGCAATCTGTGGCTTCCTGACGCTTCACAGTTGGCTCCCCACTGTGCATACACGAGACGCACTGCGCTTTGTGTATGGCCCCGCAGTCTCCTGGGACAGGTCATGTGTCCCATGAGGCTCTGCGCAGGGATGTTTGGGCTGAAGTGGAAGAAATAGGCACCTGCACCCTTCAAACTAGGCAGAGGAGGGAGGAAAGAGGGAAATTAGAGCAGGTAAATTATTCTGGACATTATTTCAAAAGGGTTAATCATATCCAATCTTGGCCCTTTAAAAAAAGGAAAACATGTAAACCAATATGTTCATTTTATTTCACCAGAAATGTGGTACTCTTATACTAGCAGTGTTATTACTTCAGTTCACCTTGAGTGGCTATAAGTCAGTTTCAGTGCTCACCTTGAGCTGTTCTAAGTCAGTCTCAATATTTTTAATATAATGGAACATCCGTTCGAATGTCTCAGATGGCGGTGTAGGCTCAACAAGCTTAGTGATGGGCTCACTTAGCCTCTCTGTTGCAGAGGAGGAGTTGCTCTTGGCTTGCTGGTCAGAAAATGTGCACTGGGTAGAAGACACAGGACAGCTGTAATCTTCATCCGTGGAACTTTCCTGTATGCTCTCATAACCATCCAGGATCAAGTACCGCCCTACATAAAGGATATCAAGTAAGTGATCTTTATCCCAACCAAAAACAGTATTGCCCACTTCCCTAATATAAGCAAGCCTGTCACCTGATATCCGATATTGCATCTCGTCCATGCCTCTCTCCTTGCTGTATTCCTTAGAATGCTCCTCGCTGTGAAGGTCCTGAGCATCAAAGTACTGTTCTATGCTCTCTTCCACAGATTCATGAGTAATCTCTGAACTTAGTCTTCCACGATCAGAGCACCTTTCTTCAGATTTCTGCCTTAAGGATTGTCTATTAGTATAGCTCTCTCTGCTTTTCTTTCGCAGGTGGTTAAGGCCCAAAGGCACTGGCTGCTGGTCACTGTCTGCAGTGTGCTCCCGGGACCTCCGACTGCAGAAACGCTGGAAGTTTTCGGATTCCTCTTTTTGAAGGAGCTTAACTTGTTGCAATAGTAACTGCTTAAGTAATGCCACTAAAGATAAAGAATAATAAACTGAAATCAAATTAAGATTGGGAATAATTTGCACCATTAGAGCATAGTTCTACACAAATTTTATTCTAGACAAACCTAAAATCAAAACAAGACTGGGAATAATAGTACATCACATAAACATAGTAAATATGCAAAGCCCAAACTGATTTTCTCTACATTTCAGTCTGCTTTTACTTATATGCAATGCATATTGAGAATTCCTCACACCATTATGCACTTATACTGAAAATGGTGAAATATGGATCTTTATGCCATATATGACAAGGACCCCCTTTGATTCTTACAGTTTCTGAGTGCATCCAGGGCCCAAGTGTGCTCCAGAGTTGTGTCATAAGAGATGGGGCTTGGGGTCAATGTGGAAACTGGATGGTGAACAGTCCTTTGTTGAGGCTGCAGGATGCCATCATCCCCAGTATGGGGAGCAGACATGGGCAAAGCTGTGCCTTCAGTTTCTGGGTCTTTGTCTGTGGAAAAAGGCACACAAATAGTGAAAGCAGTCATTTTGAAGGAAAATGCATGCACAATTCCAAAGCTGTCATAAACCTATTATAAAAACAGGAACACTGAAAGAACATCTAACTTGAAATATTGCAGAGGAGCACTCAAAATATCTGTTGGTACTAGCCATAATGTTCTGCAACATGACACACTTTTAAAACACTCTTATCCATTAGTAGGTAATTTAAATCTAAACCTAAGACAAACAGCTAAATACAAGATGAAATACATATTGACTGTATGAGTTTTTTTTTTTTTTTTTTAACAAGGATTGGTTGTCTGTCCAGTCCACTTTATATAATAAAATGCAAACAATGTGCTGGGATTACAATGATTACCGGTATTTGCTTCATAAGCCTTTTTTTTTTTTAAAGAGGTATAACATGAGAAACATTCTTGTCTTTACGGAGCACTGCCTGGCATGATTATACTGCTAATGCAAATGTTATATAACTGTATATTTTCGTAGAATCCCTTGAGAAGCTTTTATAGATGAACTAAACTGCAAAGGCAGGAAAAAATAATAAAAAAAAAACACAAGTAAATTTAGTCATGCATTAATTAAAATGACGGTTTTTCAATTTAACCACCTCCAGTATGGGCTATTTTTCAGCTTGCATCACGGTCATACTTTAAAGGACAATTAGTGATGCAACACTGTACCCAAATGAAATTGTTATTTTTTGAGCCAGATAGAGCTTTATTTTGGTGGTATTTAATCACTACTGGGTTTTATTTACTTTTTGCTACATAAACAAAAAGACTGAACATTCTGAACAATAAAAAAAAAAAAAAAGTTTAAACTTTTGCAAATTTTTCTTCATAAATTTAGGCCAACATATATTCTGCCATATTTCTTTGGTTAAAAAACCTAAATTAGTATATATTATTTAGTCTGTGTGGAAAGCTAGCGAGTCTACAAACTATGGTATACAGTCAATTTGAAAATGAATCAGTCCTGATGTACCGACGGCCTAATTTCTTGAAGCCCTAAAATGCCAGGACCTTTTTTTGAAAGTAGACAGCTTACACTATTTAGTAAGAGGCATGATGATTTTTTTGTAGTTGTAATCCTTTGACGTTGTCATTCGTTTAGAAAATTAAGAAATTAAATTACACATCTAACTTTCTAACTACCCATTACATTTTTTGAGGCTCTAGAGCACCAGGACAGGACACAAAATGACCTTATTTTGGAAAGAAAACACTCCAAGATTTTGTCCGAAAGGCACAGTGGGTCAGTGTTAGATAATTTTAACACACATCATAGGCTTATTTAGAAATACACTACAAAACATATTCTTCTACTCCTCCTTAGTGTGGCGAGGACTTGAGACTTTTTTCCACAGCCTTGCCCATGGATGCTCAACCTGTGACCCTATAGCTGTTGTGGATTTACACGACCCATCATGCCCTTTAATTTTGGAGTCATGCTTGTAATGGTCAGTAGCTTGCAATGCTCCTTGGGACTTGTAGTTCTGCAACAGCTGGAGGGCCACAGGTTGAACACCACATTTTGGAGTGACTCTTTGATGTCTCACAGAAACATCATCAGCGGGATGTGCAGATTGGTCAGCTTAGGTGCACTTGGAATGAAGTAACAATGATCAAACATTGTGAGTGGTGCAGCAGTGATTGGTTACACTGCGAGTGGTGCGGCGGTGATTGGTGACACGGCAAGTGGTGAGGCGGTGATTGGTGACACGGCGAGTGGTTAGGCGGTGATTGGTGACACGGCGAGTGGTGAGGCGGTAATTGGTGACACGGCGAGTGGTGAGGCGGTAATTGGTGACACGGCGAGTGGTGAGGCGGTGATTGGTGACACTGCGAGCGGTGAGGCGGTGATTGGTGACACTGCGAGTGGTGAGGCGGTGATTGGCGACACTGCGAGTGGTGAGGCGGTGATTGGTGACACTGCGAGTGGTGTGGTGGCAGTGAGGGAGATAGAAGGAGGTAGGTGATCATGAATTTATTTTTTTACAGCGATTGCTTTAAAGGGGTTGTAAAGGTTTGTGTTTTTCACCTTAATGCACCCTATGCATTTAGGTGAAAAAACACCTGTCAATCACGGGCCCCCCAGCCCTCCCCCCCCCCCGTTTTACTTACCCGAGCCAGTTCACCTGCTCTGCACATCCCCCGGCGTCCTCTTCTCCACGGAGTCTTGGCGTTGATTGGATACATTGATAGCAGTGTAGCCATTGGCTCCCGCTGCTGTCAATCAAATCCAATGACGCAGTGTCTATGGACGGCGAGTGTATGACACAGGAGCCCCATCGGGAGAGAGCTTCCCAGAGGGAGATATCTAATGTGGGGAGGAGCCGGAAAGCCACCGTGGGACACCAGATGAGAATCATCGGGGGCCACACTAATGGCTGTAAAAGCAATCGTTTCTCACTCTCCCTGGATAAATTCCTGCAGCCATTGAGAAATACTGTGATAGCCACGACTGGCCACAGCTATCACATAGCACAGGGCTGCTGTGATTGGCCTATACTATGTCATCTCTGTGATAGAACTTATAGATCATACAGTAGTGAAAAATTATGCTAGGAAATGATATAGTGTTTACTACTGCCCATGTGATCGCTCGCTGAGTGGCTACAGTGTTCACATGGTACCAGGGCTGCTCAAAGCGGCCCAGTACAACAATTAGTGTTCTGCTGTGTTCGGTGGACAAAGCACAAAATGCGGATGTGGAGTGACATACTGTTACCTCCACCTGCATCGGCGCTGCTCCTGTTCAGCTCTTTATGGACTATGGCAGGATGAGGAGCAGTTAATTGGTTTAGGCACCAGAATTTGACTTGGTATCAGCCTCTTGACATGCCCTGCACAGAAGCTCACAGACTGGGAAAGATAAAGACTGCAACAGGAGCCATCTAGATGTGCAGTGTCGTATTGACAAGAACAAATGTTCATTGGTGGAAAGAGCAGAGTAAGCAGGGATTTTAGCTCTGCTGATGCTCCTCAACTGACCAATTACAGGCTGGGGTGGGAAAGTAACATAGCGGTTTTTCTTAACTACAGTAGGGCAAAGTCAGATTACCAACCCAGCTGTGTTTCTCTGGCAGGGTAGTGCAAATCCTGGGATAGAATGGACAGAAATACAAATCCTTAGACAGGTAAAACACCTCCGCTATATGCATTTCAACTATGTATTTAGCAGCTTGCCTGGAGTTCACCTCCGAAAAATTAGAAACTGGTAAAATGTTTAACACAGCTCTACCTTATTTCAGTTGGATTAGTAAAATATAAAATTTACATGCGCCTACTGCAAAATATAGAAAAAAATAACATCAAATATCTTTAGACATTAGGCTTACTCAATAAGGCAGCGGAAAATGCATTCACAAAACTACTAATATCAATTTATGCTTCATCAATCTGGGCTTATAAATGTTGCCCTGTTTGTGTTCATTTTTATATAGCTTAAAGGGTCACTAAAGGAAAACATTTATTTTTTTGCTGAAATGACCGTTTACAGGGTATAGAGACATAAAAGTTAACTGATTCCTTTTAAAAATGATTACAAAAAACAGATAAAAATCAATCATATAATGTGCCTCTAGTTTCAATTTATTTTTTAAACTGATTTCATGTTTCTGTGAAGTAGAGAAGACACACAGAACAAAAACAAATCCAGGGCAGTGTTTTGTTTTTAAAATGAATCTGATTCTGGTTCTGAGGAGTTTTAGACACACCGCTTGAACCACAGTGAAAAACTGCCATGAGATTTTTCATAAGGAGCCAGGACAAGCAGGAAGTGTGGAGATCATAGCAGAATTACAGCAACTTCAAAGCAAAAAATGAACAATGAGAACATGAAAACAGCACTGCATTAAGGTAAAGGAAGCTATTTAGCTAAAAAAAAATTGTTTCCTTTAGTGACCCTTTAAGCTCTATAAGGCTATACCCTGCTGTGCTGAGCAGTGTATTGTAATGCTGGGGAGGTTTTCCCTGATGTCAGAATACAATAGCTCAGCAGCGAATTCCCCTATCCCCATTGAGCCAAAAAAAAAACGACTTGTCTATGGGTTGCCTTAGTGTAGATATATTCTCAATGCAGTTAGTATGCCGTACCATGTAAATAAGGGCTAACATGCTATGGCTGCAGTTTGTAGTGTCATGGCTGATCGATTCCCTTATGTGCATGTACTGCTTTAGCTAGCCTGTCTTTAGGCACCAAAGGGACAAAACAACTTGTTACGGGTCACACATCATCTAATGCATGTTTGCCATCTGCTCTGTATCATATGCCAAATGTGAGATCGCTAATGTAATGAAAAAATGTATTTGGATGGTGAGCTCTGTGTGTCTGAATGCTCTGCCTGCATGCATCTGTGCCAGATTTAATTACTATATAGCTCTCCGCCACTTCAGCACTAGACAGAGACCCACTGATTGTGGGATATCTAGTTTCTTCAAAGAAAATTTTATTTCTCACACTAAAGACATTGGACATGCATTAACCTGTGTGGAGCCATGCCAAATAAATTGTTCCTACACAAAAAAACTGACATAAATGTGAATATTTACTCTATCACAGTATAGGCTGTGTGTACAGGGCAACAAATGACAAGATGAAATACCATGATCAGTGCACATTCTATGCAGGTAAAAAACACAAGTAGTAGGCAGGAATGTGTATAATATCTGAACTACAATACAAGAAACACCAAAAAGTCAGAAACCCTCCTCCCCATGTAAAAATGCAGCATTAAACATAAAAACAAAACAAAAGACACACACACACTAGAAGAAAATGCAAAAGATATACTTTCGGAAACTTTGGTGGGAATGACAACACAGACTCCCTAGTAAAATGTTAAGTGATTCAGAGGATCACAATGGTCATAGAAAGCAGCTTGTACGCCATTCTAGAGCATCTTCTTGTGAGATTTGGTATTCCCAGCATTCCCCAAAATGTGGTGTAAGGAAAGTTTATTTTGTATGCTTTTTACTAAAGCAGAAACCAATATCATATTTTTTGACATGTTCCCCAAGACTTCCCACGTGCAAAAAAATGTATTGCATGTGCAAGCGTTAAAATTGTATCCTGATTTATCATGGGGTGTTGAGCTGAATCGTTACACTCACTAAACTCACTAAACTCACCTGAACTAGGCACATCTTGCCCTTGTTGATCATGGTCCCCCTTCTGTTTTTCTCCATTTTCGTGTTCCTCTCTGCAAACGTGCAAAACAAAAGGCAACTAAATATTCTCAGTGCGCAAAATCGCATCCCAGATCATTGTATTTTTCAAGAGCCTTTCCTTGGCAGTTTTTAATACATTAAATTTAAAGAATAAATGGTATTTAAAAACACAAAAACAGGATGGACAAATTTAACGCGATTGTAAGTCAGAAGGTTTTTTATCTTAATACATTCTATGCATTAAGAGAAAAAGCCTTTGGTCTGAAGCCACCCCTCTCAGACTCCCAAATATTTACCTAAGGTCCATCTAGATCCAGAGATGTTGTAGGAATGTCCCGGCCTTTTAGCCCCCCCCCCCCTTATTGTCTGGGACAGCAGTGCAGCACCATTGGATCCCGCTGCTGTCACTCAAAGTCAGCCAATAAAGGAGAGAGAGGGGGCAGGACCGGGCCTCCGTGTCTGAATGGACACAGGCAGCGGTGGCTCGGCTCAGGTGCCCCCATAGCAAGCTGCTTGCTGTAGAAGCACTCAATGGGGGGAGGGGGCAGGAGAGCTAAAGAGAGATCCGAGAAGATGATGATCACATGTACCGGGGGGGGGGGGGGTCCCGATCGGACCCCCGACCCGCGTCAAGGCAGGGACATACAGGTAAGCCAATGTGCCTGTACGTGCCATTCTGCCGACGTAAATGTACATGCGGCGGTCCGCAAGTGGTTAAGAGAAATCTTATCAGCACAATCTTTAGCACACAATGAGCCGTTACAGTCTAAAAAAGATATCTATGTTCAAAATCATAAGTGCTGCATAAAATAATTGCCCAAGGTATTCGTTGTTCATTCAATGTTTCTTTTGATATAGAACACTTGTAAAACCTCACAAAACTGTTACGTTGATGGCTAGCCCTACATGACCCATCCATCCACTAATATTTTTTGCCTTATGCCTGTTCCTCTTGCAACCATGTTATGTTTTTTCAAAAAAGTGTCTGGGAAAAAAGCTAGAGAATACTTGCTTCAATGTGCAGATATTGCATGTGTTTGTGCACTGGGGCCAATCGGGAATAGAGTAGAAACCAAATACGGCTCAGGACAAAGGAGGGTACTTCCATCACTGTTAATCATCAAGGTCCATTTCTAGAAAAGCCAGACCTTGATGAAGCTGCAGTTGAACCCTTTTGTGACCATAGATTTTTGAATAAATTAATGACTTTCATATGTTTGATATTGGAACTAGAAACATGCACATTTATGCATCACTAGTTCTCTGCTGCAAAGTTAATGTTCTCATTGTAAGGGTAAATCATTATGTAAACTTGGAGTAAAACCCAGGCAATGTACACAATTTTATCTTTAACTTCCCCTTCGTATCACAAAAAGAAAACCCCACTGCAGAGACCACGCTGCAGAGGGATCTGCTTTTCGTGATAGTAGTGATGACATTTGAATGCTTTTTTTTTTTTTTTTAAATAAAATGATTGGCGATTCACTGCACAATTAAGTTCTCTCCTGTCTCATGTTGAACCGATCCTCTTGAGTTGTGCTGTGGGAGTGAAGCCTCTATTTATGATCTACATGAGGGTGACAGCTCTCAGAGTCTGTTGGGGGAAACAATTAATACACACACTGCTGATCTCCAGATTGTGAGATCGGTGTGGTCGCTAAACTTCTTTGTGTTGCACAGGAGCACTGTTATCTTTTTTGCACAAAGAGCACTTTATATCACAGTTGAAGTTGTGTAATCTTCATTCCTGTGGATGTACACTATTTGATTGGACCTTTTGATTGGACTTCTGATTTGCACAATTCTTGTGACACTATACGTGTAGTTTATTTTGCATATGGACCGAGTTGCATATTATATGTAAACTGTTGCACAATTTTGTGGTTTTATTTTTGTTGGAAAAAATAATAGGATTTTTTATGACAGCTTACCTGTAAAATCCTTTTCTTGGAGTACATCACGGGACACAGAGCGGCAATCCATTACTATGTGGGATGTCCGAAAGCAATGCTTACTGAGGGGAGGGAGACACAAACAACGCAGGCCGCCATCAGATGTGAGGATCTATAATGCTGCCAGATGCAAACTGCGCCAAAAAGCTGCATCCTTTTGCCCTCCTATGTACATCTGACAAGAATCAGTGAACCTAAGCACAGACGCTAAGTTGCGGCCCTGAAAATCTGCGTCATAAAGGCTCGGTAAAGCATCGCGCATAAAGCGCTTACTATCCTGGTACGGAGCACCCCCCCCAAGAAACAGGGGGAGTCCCACTCTCCGAACCACAAGCCTGAATAATACCCTGATGAATCAATCTTGAAAACAGTTGATTTTAGACGCTGCCTGCCCCTTCCTGGGGCCTCCTGGTAGCGCAATGACATCAGCTTTCCGTATCCGAGCAGCCGCTTCAGATAGGCCTTGACCCTTCTACTCCAAAGGAGAGAGTGTAACCATTTTAATAGCTGAACTGAACACTGCCTGCCCACATCTAGGGTCTTCTGGCAGCACAATAAAAACTTCAGATTTCTATATCTGAACCTTCAGATAGATATTTAACTGCTCTCATCTCTACTGAGAGAAAGCAATAACCTTTCCTTCCGAAAACAAGGTTTTGAAAAAGGGAGAGGTAAGAATATCTAGATTCAAATGAACACTAGATCCTTCTAGTAAATAAGGCTGGGTGAGGATTAACATCACCCTACTAGTAAGAATAAAGTATGGTTTTATACCAAGAGGTTGCCAATACTGAAACTCTCTTGGAGGCTACCACAACCAAGAACACCAATTCCCTTGTTAAAGGCTGAAGGGAAATATGGTGCATCGGCCCACAGAGCTGACCCTGTAAGCCGACAAAACTAGAGCCAATCCTCCAAGCACAAGGGCGACTAAACTGGTGGACTTATGCGCGTCACCCCTTGTATAATGGCTCGGAACAAAGAGTGTGAAGCAAGCGACCTTTGGAGGCAAGGCCGAGATCGGATCCTTGATGTAACTTAAGGCTGGCTCCGTCTCCTTTCCAAATGCAGGAAGGCAGGAATTTTATCTTTGACAAACTTCCAAGGATGCCCCCATCTGTTTCATACCAGGAACATGGGCTCTCCCGATCCTGGGATATCTGGTCCTGGAGGCCAGCCTTCCTGTATGAATCAAGGAAGTGCCGTTGATTCTAAAAACCCTGATCCTGAAGAATGTGGGCTAAAATAGCCAGACCATTAATTCACCTGTTGCACGACAGGATGTAATACCCCCTTCGAAGTAGGCCTGGACAAGATGTAAGGGACCGTGGGTCCTCTACTACCACCCCTACTGTCCCTGCACAGAAAAGGTCGTCAGGGTTATGCCGGAGTAATCAGGCCAGCTTCCGCCATCCTCTAATGTTGCATGGAAGCCACAAACGCCGCGGCACTGGGGGGAGAGACATAACCAGTGACCACTGGTCCCACCAGATTACTAACACATCTGCCCCGCATGCGGGTGGATCCCTTGTCCTTGACCTCAAGCTGTTCAATTTCTTGTTGAGCCTGGGGTGTAGAGCTCCTTCTCCTGGAGACACTTGTTGACGGCTACAGCGAATCGCCTGCCAATTCTGCATTTCATGAAATGACGAATGTCAATAGGCAAGGCACAAGCTCCTCCTTGGTAAATTAAGTAAATCACTTAATATGGTATAGTCTGATTGAACTCTGACCGAACCAACCAGCCCCTGGACGTTCAGGCCCCTAAGCCAGATGCTCCATCGTTAGCTCTAACTGACAGATGAGGCTCCCTTGGAGCTCGACTACTTCCCCTGGGCCAAGGTCTCTTCCTGACCTGGCAAACCCTTTAGTTAAGAACCACCAAGAGGAATTCCAGCCTATCTCTGGGACCGGTTCTTTGGATAATGCTAGGTCAAGATCCACCCCTTCTAGGCCAACACAATACTGTTTATAACAGTCCTGAATAAAAGTATAGGGAACTGTCTTGAATGAAGCAGCATCTTCTCTAGTGTCTTAAGCAGAAGGCCAAAAGGAACTGTTCCTTGCCGTAACCACCTAGACCAGCTTTCTTATAGCGATGGTCTTGTCTTAGGCCAAAAGTACTCTCCTGGTGCAAAACATACCCAGCTTCTTGTCAATGAAGAATGTATCTTTAGACTGGAATCCTAACCCAGGAGATCCAGATACCTGACCATGCTGGACACCCTTAGGTCCAGCCATGCTGCTGACTGATCCATCAGCAGGAGTCTGCTTCCGTATGCCATTACTGCTATACCCTGGGCCTACAGACCTGCTAGAGGTGGGCCCTAGCACCCTGACAACCCAGACACGGAGGCTAACCCAAAAGGGCAAGACCACCAACTGGAGATAGTGCTGTTCCCCTGCACAACGCAGACAACCTCTGCAGTCCCAAGTAAATAAACACATATGCAATTGGCTCCCCATATGTGTATGTGGCAAGTGTTAAAGCCATATGCCTCAATGGAGGCGTGTGTACATGGCAGTGTGTGTTCATGGAAGCATGAAATCATATAAATATGTCTCACGCCCAACATGCATATAGCATGTGTGCTCTGGAACGAGCATCCTTGCAAGCAAGCAAGCAAGCATGTGCTATAAACGTGTTATGCAACAATGTGCAACATGAACCCATGCAGACACGTATCTCTATGCAAACACAAGGCATCATGTATTGCTTAATTAAGCCACCATGTGCAACTTTAAAGTAACCATGCATGCGATTCAGCATCTTCCATGCGATCAACATCTTATGCATTTTAAGCACTACTGTGCGGACAAGAACCCTTGTGTGACCAAGCACCCCTGTGCGTTCCAACATCCTTATGCACCCAAGCATCTTAATGCGACTTTAGGCATTTCTGTGAAACAAGCCTCTCTATGTGATCAAGTATCCCTGGGTAATCCAGGACTCTGTTGATCCAACAACCATGTGTGATCCAGCTTCTTTTTGCATTCAAGCATCTTTAAGCGATCCCTTTAGGCCTTGAGTAATCCAGGACTTGGGTAATCCTGTGTGATTCAGCATTTTTATGCCTTCAGGCCTCTTTATGCGATTCTAGGCATTTGTGGGAACAAGCCTCTTTGCGTGACCCAATATCCTTGGGGAATCAAGGACTTGGGTGATCATGTAATCCTGTGTGATTCAACCTTTTTATGCATACAAGCATCCTTTATGCGATTCAGCATTTTTATGCATACAAGCATCATTATGCGACTTTAGGTACTTTTGTGGAAACAAGCCTATTTGTGTGACCAAACATCCTTGGGTAATCCAGGACGCTGATGATCAGGTAACCATGTGTGATCCAGCATCTTTTTTGTATCAAAGCAACTTTATGCGATTTTAGGCCTTTCTGTGGAAACAAACCTCTTCTGTGTAACCAAACATCCTTGGGGGAAACAAGGACTTGGGTGATCAGGTAATCATGTGTGATTCAGCATTTTTATGCCTACAAACGTCTTTATGCGATTTAGCATTACAAGCATCTTTTATGCGACCTCTTTTGTGGAAACATGCAGCACCATATAGACAGAAACATGTATGTTTATGCGATCCACAATAGAATCTGCTCTGTTACTTGTTTTTATCCCACATGCATTCCAAACTCATGTATGTTATGCAACATGCGGACTGGTAAAGAGGAAATTATCCTCTGCAGATGTGTGTTTCCTCAATTAAGAGACATTAGCAATGTGTGCCCGCAACTGTGCATCCCTCCGATGCATTTGGTTAGCCTGAAGCCGACACCAGGCTGAGGATTATATGGAGGTCTTACTAGCCACCTATAGGAAAACCTCTCTTTACACTCTAAGGAGAAGATAGAGGTGTAATCAGAACCTGTAGGGCTTTTGATCGCTTCTCCTTGTTAGGCTGCAGCTCCTGTCTCCTGTCCTCTGACAGTGAAACTTTTATCCCCAAGCTTTCTAATCCCTTTGTTTCAGGATTAAAGCTGTTTAAGTCTCTTCAGAGGAGAATAAGGGTCCACCAGGTTCAGGTGGCGATCCCTCTTTATATTCCTACCCCTGACCTTATTCAATGGGGAGACCAAGTCCTAAGCTAAAGCAGAGGCACTTAACCCAGGTGCATCAAATAGCTGAATTTAGTCTGACACAATGCCAGCTAATCTGCACAGCTAGATGCGAGTAGGCGTCTTAGATGAATCTGTATCCAACTCACACAAGGTGCTTACGTTTGTGTCCCCCTAGCTTTACAGAGCTCTGACGTCCGGACCCTTTGAAGAGCCTTCTCTGCGACTGCACTGAGCCGGTGAGCACGTGCAACATGGTAGAGCCTGAAGCGGAGGAAGTGGGACACAATAGATCAGCTAACACTTAAGCTTCCGTTTTCTGGAAAGCATGGTAAGCAAAAACATCAGGCATGTCTTCTACTGCCCATAGTAGTGGAAACACAGATAAGACTTGCAACTACTCACGGAAGACAATCCTTTGTATAGGATTAAGGGCATATTTTTTTTTTATGTACCGCCCCCTTCAAGGGGAGATATATAGGTACTGCAGCCATCCTGTCTAACAGACATGGTGGGCCAGGCTGCATGCCGGCTAGGGGAGGTATATGGGTGCCCTGAGCCATCCTGTCTCAGAAGACATAGTGGTTTACATTGCCCATGCATAGAAGCATAATATAGGCGAGACCCAAGTCCCCCACGGAGGACCTACTGTCGAACCTAGTTCCGTAGGCCCTCCTCTTACCTTCTCCACGCTGCAGGGTATTGCCAAGCAAGAGGCCCAATCTTCCCCCTTCACCGTGGGTATTGTCCTAGACCTTCAGGGACCGGGGTCCATGGCAGGAACACCAACTCCCCTGGACCTATATAGCATCCTGGCAGCAGAAAAAACATTTGGTCCTTAGAAGGCACAAAGTTCTGGAACCCAGGATCCAGCCCTCCGCAGAGAGGCATTATAGGCTAAACCTCGTTCTTCGTACCAAGGCCCGGGTACCGTCCACTTTGGCTATGAAGCACCTTGGACGGATCCGGATTTATGGAGGTTTTTTACATCCAGCATGGATCCCTCCAGTGGAGCTCCTAAGAGCACATGTTCACTCGTGACCAACACCTTAGACACTGATGAAAAAACTGAGGAGCTCCCAGTATGGGAGGGGTTATATAGGGAGGGAACTTCCTGTGTAGTTAATTACACCAGTGTCCACACCTGAAGGTAGACTCTATAACCCACATAGTAATGGATTGCCGCTCTGTGTCCCGTGATGTACGATAAAGAAAGTTATATTTTACAATTCAATATAAGCTTGGTGGAAAATCTAATTTCATAGTGCGAGTTCTGCCTGTCTGCTGGCCATCTCTTTTCACAACTTCCTTGATTCCCTGCATGCTTTGTAGCTTCTCCTCTGCGGTTTTCTTTTGATTTCCAAGGGCTGCATATCCCATGGCACCTTTCTGCCTGCATGCCGCGATTCCTGCACTGACCCCTCCTCCTCTCGGCACCACTGTAGTTCAAAAGGCAGGCTCTGTGAAATGTGTGACACTGCAAGCCCACTCACAGAGGTCAGCGATGTATTTCTCTTTGACATTTTACCCTAATGGTAAACATACAGTGGTTTTCTATAGATTTTATTTTCATTTTAACGTATGTATTACCTAAATTTTTTTAGACAAATATCATATGCATGTTACTTTATCAACTAAACTGAACATTTTCTAGAAAAAAAATGATCAAGATAAAATAAATGGTATTTAAAATTAACCCAATGTAGTGAATTGAGTATTTAGTCAACTGTAATATAACAAAATTGATATGGATGGTGAGGGTTCAACAAAGGAATGGAGAAGTGAATGGGGGATGTGTAACAGAAGTGACAAAACAAAAACAGTGACAAAATGAGCAGCTGCAATCTCTGGCCCCATGTCTGCAGGATTCTGCGGACGAAGACTCTGGCTAGTGGACAATATGACAAGGGGGCACACTTACATGGTCAAAACATGAGCATAAAGATTCTTTTTGGCAATATAAATTGGGTGAAGGAGCATCCAATGTCAAAGAAATTTACACATGAAAAAATGAAATTATTATATAACTCTTTGTGCCAGCACACAATGTGCCAAATCATCAGCATCAAACACGCAGAAAGAAAAGGCAATCTGTTGTAGGCACTGTGTGGGCTTCCTAATAAGCCAAGTTTGACTTGGGTCTCTGCCTTTATAGAGGAATGATCATTTAGGTTAATGAAAAAACAGTCTAACCAGTGAATATCAGGATAAGAGTTTCTCACTTTCTCTATGAAAAATAGTCTTCTCCCATACTTACCATATACTGGTAAATAGGAAATGTTTAAGAAAGGTTGCAAAAACTATATCTATAACTAAGAACAAACATGTAATAAACTGAAGACAACAGTCATTAGGTGTGGTGCCTGCATTAAGATTTTCTTAAGGATTTTTTTACATAAATCAGTGTGTAACACTTCCCCTCCTCTTCATAGGGTTTGGTAGATTTAACACACATTCAAATAAGATTGTACATTGCAGTATGCATAGGACATCACTGGATTTCTGGCAGGGTCTGCTGGTAGTGTTTGCACTTATCGAACAGATATTATAAAATAATTCCAATCAAATTTTTACAAAACAAAAAGTAAATAACTTAATTGTTGGGGTTTACACACACTTATTACGTGATTTTTTTGTTTTGCAAGTCACATTAGCTTAATTCGTCCAAAACTTTGTTTAGCTATGGACGGAGTGTAAGAGGGACATCACCAATCACCTTTTTTTTTTACTTTCCTAGTTTCTTGCTCATACTTACTCATGTGTAATCCCTGGTTGATCCAAAGGAATTGCAGGTCTGTGACCCTCTTCTCCTTTACATGAAGCCGCCATCCGGGTTATTAAGTCCTGCCAACTGTTGAAGAAACAAAAAGGAAAACAATTTACAGGGCTTTGGTTCCTAGTTAAACACCACAAGATTATGCCCATCCTAAAATGTAGGTACTTTTAGAAAAGATACATTAACACATCATTTGTACCAATCAAATTTGTACTATAGTTACATGGTGAGTCAGTAAACAAATGTGTGAACAAACTAAATATCAATGTTAAATCTCAAATCTGCATGTTAAACGAAATGGGTATTTTTTTTTTATTTATTATGGTCAGTAATAAAAAATGCAAGGTTTAAAATATGCCTTTCTCCTTTTATAGTCTGGTAATTATGAAATATTGCATATTTATATTATGTAGCCATCTTTCCATCCAACAGATAGCATGCTAGACCACATTATTATCAATTTAACTTTTCAAGTGTGATAAAACCTCAATGAGTTTTCTGAGCAGTGACCTTACAAGGCCCCCTGCACACAGGGCATTTAGCATTGAACCCTAAAACATAAGTAGCCCTCAGTACAGTGTTCAGCTTTGTCTAGAGCAGCCATTCTCAACCAGGGTTCTGTGAAACTCTAGGGTTCCTCTAGAGGTGGCTAGGGGTTCCTTGAGCTGTGGCTGATTTACCTCCTATTTGATGGTTCCCTACATAGATTTGTGCCAATGCCACTTGGAGGAGCCAGTGGTATGACATCAATGATCTTTATAACTCTCTGTAAGGGGAACCATTCTTAGCACCACTGTAAAAAAGGGCATTGTCCCCACTGACCCCCAATTAATGGGTTTTATCAGGGGTACCCGAAACCTAAACATTTTAAGGGTTCCCCAGGGGTAAAATGATTGAGAAAGGCTGGTCTAGAGACAATGCATTTCAACCTGCCATAGACTTTGACAGGCTGCAGGGCAGGATTCTGCACCGGTACTCTCAAGTAAACAAATACTGGGATTACACGCACAGGAGCTAGACATCTCATGTGCAAGGGGCCCAAGATTGTGTAATGTAAGGTTTGTAATAATGGCGCTGCAAAGAATATTCGTTTTTATTTGTGCTTCAACAGTGTAAACCGCTCAAACTGAACTGCACATCATACACACTACAATCACATCATACATTAAGCATTTTTTAAACCCGTGCCCTTACATCCATTTCGAAAGATTAACTAAAAAAGATATCAAAAAAATTTCCACACACAATTCCATTTTAAGTGCATCCATTACACAGGAGATTCAGATTTGTTTAATAAAGATCACTAGCAATTAAGAATTATAAACACATACACATTTTTCTCGGAGACTGTGCTGGCGACGAGCTCATAAATTTGTGCCCCGTTGTCAGACATTGAAATTACGAAGAGTGCCCTGTTATCTATGAAAGAAGAAAAACACACTGAAGGTAGGAGGAAAAAAAATAAAAAAATAAACCCCCAAAAATATGCACAGAGGAAAAGCATTTTAGTTAGCCTACTAAAAATGGAATATAAAGAAACAATAGCTATGCCCTTATACAGTACATATATACATAAATATACACTACTATAAAGCTATGCAATATTATGCCCTTTAGTGATCTATGTTTTTAATCATTTTTACTACATGAGAAAACAATCAGGTCCTAGTGAGTAATTGACAAGCTTTGCTACTGCAGCCATTTAACAGTCGGGTTTCTTGCAAGCTCTCCAAGGAATTTAAAGGATAAGTTCACCTTTTCGGGCAGAAACGTTTTTCAATGCCATTCCTGGCCCAGCCATCCCAATGTGCTTTTCTCTCACTTATCTCCTTCACGTGATATTCAGAATCTTGTCAGTCTTGTATCTTTGAATGGATTTTCAGATTCCATCACTACCGGTAGCTTGTATCAGAATTCACTGTAAGGTCATCTCCCAGAAGCCATCACTTCCTTGTTGCATCACAGAAGACGGCGTGATAGGGTGTGTTCACCACTCTTGACCACACCTCCCTCATTACAATACCACCTTCCACCCACTTCCTATACAATCTGATTTTACAATCTCCTTTAGATTTACCATCAATTACGTAGCACAAGGGCCAGCATGATTTGTTACAAATTTTACAGATTGTTCAGGTGTGTCCTCTATTCCATAGTTCTGGTAAATCTAAAGGAAATTGTACAGAGATTGTACAATCAGATTGCATAGTGTATGGCATCTTTATACAAGTACATCAGAGGGAGTGGATGGAGACACTCAGTCATGAGGCCTCATTCACATCTCCACCTAACAAAAATGCACATACCCGCCTTTTTTTGTGTTTTCACTCATCACACATAGGGCAGCCCATTCACTTAAATAGAAAGCCCTATGCGCAACAATCACCCCAGAGAAGCTCCAGAACTATTTTTGTAGCGGAGCATGGGGCATTACTGTACTTTTTAGCGCGTTTGATCTGGGGATCTTTCAACATGTGATGACAACACAAGCATGATGCACATTTGCAGCATTTATTAAACGCATGCAAAGCACACATTTTCTGTGCATAAAAAGTGAAAATTGCACCAACTAAAAAAGGGTTCCCTATATGTATTGACCCAGGAAAACAATTACAACAATTGTACTCTAGATGGTATAGGACTCCTGCCATCATTCATAAATATAATGTAAACATTTCACCATTATGTTGGCGCTGCAACCGTGATCGGGGCACACTCCTACACATTTGGTGGTCTGATCAAACCCTTCTGGAAGAAAGTCCACCGACTGATTTCTCACATTACATCATATACCCCTGACTTCACGGCTGCCAATATTTGCTGCACCACTCCTCGCTTCCTCAATACATTTATAAAAAATCATTGATGTTTCACCTGATCAATGCCGCCAAACTATGTATACCTATTAGATGGACACAGTCTTCACCTCCTACCATTTCGGATTGGTTTACTAAAATTGGGTACATGGCCGATATGGAAGAGCTGATTTCTCAATCCAAAGACTCACCTAAGGCCTTTTATGATAAATGGGCATGTTGGATTTGTTTCAAAAGCTCCGCTGAATTTCATTCATTAAGGATAGCTTCTTTATAAAGTTATTTTATGTCACCTTCTCCACACTCTCCTTTTACAATCTCAATAGAAGGTTATTACCTAATGAAATGCATGCATGCATTTTCCTTCTCATATGGAAATTCCCCTCTTTTCTCCCCCTTTTTCTCTTTCTAAACTCCCCAATTACACTTTCAGGCCCCATTCACACAGTTTTGGTAGTGCATGCTTTTTGGTTCGTGTTTCCAGTGACACACAGAGCAGCCAGTCAATTGTATTGGGCTGCGCTCCACCTAGCAAAGGAGCTCATAGGACAGTTTTGTAAATTTGTTACTGCATTCGTCACCTGTTTTTTTTTATGTGGCAAAATGTGTGTTTTCTTCTGTGCTTGGTGTGCCTTTAAAAATGAATGACACTGAAAGTGCAACTAGGTATTTTCGATGTATAAATGTGGCCATACACTATACAATCTTCTTTGGATTTATCAAAACTATATAATAGGAGTAGACACCATCCATCCAATCAGGCAGACACTTGCACTATATCAGGTATGTCCCGTAGGCTGCACGTGGCCCCAGGGATTTTAGCACGCAGCCTGATCTGGCAGACCGATTTGAACAGATTTGTCTGCTGGGCTGTTTTGGTTTGATCGCTGTACACACGATCAAACCAAAATCCCCGCCGGCAGACAGCGCGGTGACGTGGCGATGACGCCGCCACATCACCTCACCAGGAAGTAAAACACTTCTACGCATGCGTCGAATCCATTTGACGCATGTGCTGGCAGATATGTCTGCTGGTTAGCGTACTAACCAGCAGACATGTCGGGCGGACGGATTCCCAGCAGACAGATTTTAAAGCATGCTTTAAAATCTGTCAGCTGGCCAAATCTGTCTGTCCGCCCGTACATACGATCGAATCTGTCTGCTGAAACGGTCTGTCAGACCGTTTTCAGCAGATAGATTTGATCGTGTGTACGCGGCCTCAGAGATTCCACCAATGCAAGTGGAAGCACATAACTTGTGTGAAATCTGTTTGGACTGCCCTGTCATAAAAATTTAGACAATCTGAATAAATCAGGCTATAGTTCAAATTATTGATAAGTAAAAATTGGCTTTAGATTTTTTTCCCCCTGCATTTTGAACCAACATCTTGTACGTAATGTCATCATCATCATCTAAGGAGGGTTACATTTTTTTACAAAAAATTGCAGAATTAGAAATCCAAAACAAAAGATTTCCTTATCCTAAACAGACCAAATTATCGTAGTATGATTTAACCCCTTCCTGCCTGCAATCTGTATATTAATGTAGTTGATTCTCTAAAACTGGAAAGTGCAAACGTGGTGCAGCTGTGCACAGTAGCAAATCGAACTTCAGCCTGTTCAATTAAGCTTTGACAAAAAAAAAAAAAAAAACTGGAAGCGGCTTGGTATCTATGCAGATTTTGCACTCTCTACTCTCTTTAGCAAATCAACCCCATGGTAACTATTGGGCGCCTTCATCTGGAGAGCATTGAAGGGATGTCACTTAGAATATTTATGCCAATGACAGAACAAACTTCTTATAGCATACAATATATAGTGTAATGCAAAATGTCAGTGAGGATTTTCTAGATTCACATTTGGACTTCTTTCCCGACCATCTAGGTGCAGTCAATGATGAATATAGTGAAAGAATCCAACAATACATTGGCACAATAGAAAAACGATTTCAAGACTGGAATCCATTGATGCTGACTGACTATTGTTAGGCACTGCAGAACTGATGCAACCGACACCAAGTACTATCAAAAATCAGCAGAAAATCACTTTTGTGCTTCATTTACACTTGTGCTTCGGAGGGGGGCAGTGAAAACACACACCTGAATGTTTTTAACCCCCAACCACTTCCCCTTATGCTGCAACGGCAGTGGAGGGGAAGTATACATGCAATATGCATCGTAGCATGGCAACAATTATCACTGCGCAGCAAAAAAAAAAAAAAAATCAGTTCAGCAGGCAGTACTGTTTGCTGAATGTGACCCTTTCAAATACACATGGTTGCAGTGCACTAGTCTGGGTTTCCAGGGGAGCAGAGGGCGAGGAACTGATGCAATGCCTCCTCAGACATTGTATCACTTCTCCAAATATAGATCGCTCTACACAGAGCAACACTAATGTAAACTTGCCCTTAGCCCTGCTGAACTCATGCAGCATATCAGAAACATTATGCGATTAAATACATAAGTCATTAAAATGTGATTGCGCAGATAAACACACACCCTTTTAGCTCTGAATGATTGCAGTTATACAGTCATCACTGTTATTCTACCATTACACAACAGATAAATAACTTGACTGACCTGTTGCCACTTGTCGTACTAGCACGGTGTTAAGTTTGATGATGGGACTGAAAATGTGTTTGCCGTCTGAGGTGGTTGCCAGAATCTTACTGTAACATCTAAGGATTAATTTGTCATCCTGTTTCTGCAGCAAAACCAGAACGTCCTCTAACAACAACGTATAGAGATCTGTAAAGAGGAGAGAAGCACTTGTATTAGGTGAGAAAGGCATTTATTTAAATCTTTAGATGCGTGATGTAGAGTTGGATGTTTTATCCTCATGCAATGTCTTGTCAAGAAGAACCATGGCAGTATTTGGACAATGTAAATTACTGCTGAATTCACCACCCATATCATGTAAACTGAATAACTTGGCACTCTTGTGAAACAAGTGAAAGTTAAATTCTGCTTGGTTGCAATGGGACGATTGGTTGGAGTCTTTTCAGGTGTTAATTACATCCACAGAGTAACCAATTTGCACAATACATAATGTAGCGATTAGATCTTTTGTCATCACATTTGTTTATAATGTAGGATAATATCTGCTTTAGTATACCAAATATTGCTACATGCACTTTGTACATTTCACAGTAAAAATACTTCAGTACAAAACACTTCATTTTATGCTCCCTTAAAATGCCAAAGTTTCCACAGATTCTACCCACCAATGATCTTGTCTCGATTCACCTTCCAAGCCAAAGGCCCCTCATGAAACATCTTCTTTTTAGTCAAATCTAGATTCTGCAAAACACACACAAAGTTAACATCGCTGTGCATGAACAAAATCAACAACAAAATTCCAAAATGTGGATTTGAGACAGACAGAAGGAACAGACAAACTGGAGCTAGACTGTTTTACTGTATTACCATAAACAGATATGATGAATTGCTTGTATGTCATGCATGTTATGATATACAGCAATACTGTACAAGGATGAGCTCGGGTGTGTTCGCAACCGCACATGCAAAGCCCACCAGGAAGTCGGCACTTCACAGCGCTCATCACAGGCAGTGAGAAATTTCCTGATATCTGCAGCATAAGGTTTTAAATAAGACCTCAAGGCATTTGTCCAAAGTGTTAAATACTGGGACTTTATCCCCTGGACACTCAAGGGTCTTATTAAAATAAGAAACTGTTGGATCCTTTGAAGGCATATTTTCAATTTTTAGTAAAAATTCTCGGAGAAAATTTTACCCACTCTGCATACCTTGTATATGCAAGGATTGAGGATGTTGCAGTGAATGTCACAATCCAAATCCTTAAAGTGGATGTAAACTTACCGGTTACCCAGTATAAACTAATGGCACTTACATGGGAATCTCCCACAACATGTAAGTTTAGTTTTGGCTCTGGACTCAGACTGATGTAATCCTATGGCAGGTAGGCCCACCCTCCCTTTCCCTTTCCTCTCCTTCCTCTTTCCTCCTTCTCCCCCTCTCTTTTCTTTATTTTTATTCTTTCTCTTGAACAGGAGATATTCATTACATATCATATTCTCCACTGGTCTCAGGTAGTGCGGATTTAGTTTAACTGGATGTATGTATTAAATTCCTTGTCTCCTTTTAGGTTTATAAGTTAAGAGTTGATTGAGAGATGTTTCTCTGGACAACATTTGGATCCAATTTTTTTGTCATCAGGGGGGGCTGCCCCCCCTCCTCGACACAGATTGCTCCCGGTGGGGGTGTCGGGGGGAGGGGATGTCCCTGGAAACCTATCCTCTCCACGGTTCGGTATGATTTATTCCTTACATATATTTTAGTTTTACGATCTCAGCTTATAATAAAAGTTATAGATTGCTTAGTAAACAGGGAATTTTAGCCCTAAAATGTTGTCGCTACCTCTACTGATTCCCATCCCTCCTGATTATACACGTTTACCCTCCCATGTTAAACTTACCAGGTATATAGTTGGGAAATTGGGGGGGGGGGGGGAGGGAGGAGAAGGGGAAATCTAGTTAAGAAAAGTAATCTATTGTTTACTACTATAATTGTCAACACGATCTTTCCTGATGCATTTATTGTATTACGTTTATTACTCTGTATGCTCTTTATTTTATTATAATAAACAAATGAAAAAAAAAACTAATGGCACAGTAATAATGTATATATACATGCAAGCCTCCTGCATGTATTCCTTGCAAAATGTCACCCTTTTTAGCAGTAGGAGCCCCGCAAAACTCTGGAAATCGGTGGGCGGGTCTCTTTGCCAGAAGTTTGGTGGGCGGAGTCGTGATGTCACAAGACTTCATGCCCACCTCTACACTCAGCTATTACTGAGTTTCAAGTAACATCTAGTCAAAGCTCAGGAAAGGCACCACATGACTTCAGCGTGCCCAATCATGCTGAGGTGTGGAGCAGCCAATCCTGTGAGAGCTGGAAAAGAAAAGAGGGTGATGTGAAGCTGGATTTGGATACATCTCTCTCTCACCTCATTGGTTAATGATTTAAGAAAACGCATTGGAAACAATCCTCTAATTTAATGAAGTAGGCATCAGTTTGCTTGAACGGTCATGGAGAAGGCTAAAGATTTAGATATATAGATTTAATATTCTGCTTACTCTCAGCTCATCAATCATAGGGTACTCTACTGGCTTCAGGTACGACAAGTCAAGTCTTCGTTGGTAATCTTCTAACCTCTGCAATAATAAAAAAAACAAAACATTATGAAGCTCTAGTTGGATCCGTCTTATGCTTCCAAGGTTTATATTAAACAGCAGAGAAAACAAACACTATTAACAAAATCTGGCACAGATGGCAAAATGAACAAAAATAAATAAAAATAAGATAACTGCAAGTCAGAGTAATGCCGCGTACAAACAATCAGACATTCCAACAATAAAACCGTTGATACATTTCCGACGGATGTTGGCTCAAACTTGTCTTGCATACACACAGTCACACAATTGTTGTTGGAAATTCAGAACGTCAAGAACGCGGTGACGTACAACACTAAGACGACCCGAGAAAAAGTTCAAAGATTCTGAGCATGCGTCGAATTGATTCCGAGTGTAGAATTTTTGTGAGTTGAATTGTGTACACATGGAAAATTTGAAAACCAGCTCTCAAATTTTTGTTGTCAGAAATTCCGACAGCAAATGTCCGATGGAGCCTACACACGGTCAAATTTTCCAACAAGCTCCCATCGAACATTTGTTGTCGGAAATTCAAACCATGTGTACACAGCATAAGGCCCTGTTCACACTACTGTGACGACTGCATCCGTCGACACGCTGCAATGCACCACAATAGAATCACATTCTCTATGGTGCTCATTCACAGCAAAGCAACAGGATGTGGTACAATTTTTGGAAAAATGAAAGTGCCTCTTTTTGTGCAGATGACATTTTTTGGAATCACAGTCTTTAATGGCAGTGCATGGAAAGACATATACAGTACATGCATTTTTGGTGCATTTTGGGGCAGGATTTGGTTTTAACAACCAGTCTCTTTCTCCTACAAAAAACACATGATGCATGAAATGCATCAAAAAGGTCTCTAAAAAACCTAGGCCAAGTATGTTCCATTTAGAATGATACTGACAAAAATAAATGCATAAATGCAAGTAATTGAAGACAAAACCTACCATTAGGCAGCTCATACACAAGTTAGGTTTTTCTTTTAACCAGCAGGTTGAATGAAAAAAATAAAAAAAATGGGGTAATTTTTACTGCTGTGTTATTTACTGTATTCTGGCAGCTGAAAGATTTCCCCACTGTTCGAATACACTTATCAGTGTTGTAGGCTGTGTGGAAAATCTGAAAGGCAGCTGTACAGACGTCAATAGGTAGATAAAACTTCTGTACAATCTCAGTGCCCATACATTGATTGAAATTCACCCAGTCCCTGCTGAACCGGCTGAATTTTCATTCACATATGGTTAGGTTAAGGCTTACCTGCTTGTTCTCAGCTTCTTGTACAGCTTGATTGACATGATTCAAAATCGTCCGACAATGCTCTGCAGCCTTTTTTACCTTTCTCTTTTCTTCTGGTTGGTCTATTCAAAAATCAAAAGAATCACAACTGGGTTCTGAATAAGTCACCAAACATAAGTATTTTTATATTCCAACGGACTAAGAAGAAACTTAAAGGAAACAAACAAAAAAAATTATCTAGTTTTCATTTAATGCATCTCTACATCCAACTCCCTGTTCCTGTACTAGACAAATGAGTCATCAGTGAAAAAATCAGAGTTAGTCTTACCGGAAACTCTGTTTCCAGGAGTCTTCCAGGACAGCCCTTGAGAGATGGAGCTCCTCCCTGGACAGGAAACACATCACCTCCAGCTCTTTAAAAGGCGGTCCCTCAGGCATCTGGTCAGTTTTAATCCAAGAACCGAAGGACGGAGCTGAAAAACAGTTAATGACATACATACATATTATCCATGCATATATACATACCCACATAAATACCTACCTTAAAGCATAGGGTGGGAACGTGCTGTCCTGGAAGACTCCTGGAAACAGAGTTTCCGGTAAGACTAACTCTGATTTTCCCAAGGCGTCTTCCAGGACAGCCCTTGAGAGGATGAGCAAGCACTCACCAGATTAGGGTGGGACTACCGCCTGCAGGACTTTCCTCCCAAAGGCCTGATCTTGGCTACTTAGGACGTCCAGTCGGTAATGTCGAATGAACGTTGACATGCTTGACCACGTAGCGGCCTTACATATTTGCTCCGGGGTAGCGCCGGCTCTTTCTGCCCAGGACGTGGCTAACGCCCTTGTAGAGTGTGCTCTCAAACCCTGCGGAGGATCCAAGTGTAGGGCTTTATACCCTTCCAAGATGGCCATTTTAATCCACCTGGCTAGAGTCCCTTTTGAAGCTTGTTTTCCTTTTCGATTACCAGAAAAAAGAACAAACAGTGCATCTGATTTTCTAAAGCCTTTAGTTGCTTCCAGATAGACTAAAAGACATCTTCTGACGTCCAGCCAGTGTAGCTGTTCTTCTTTGCTATTTCTTGGTTTATTGCAAAAAGAAGGAAGTATAATGTCCTGACTCTTGTGGAAAGCAGAGGCGACTTTTGGCACAAAGGACTGATCTGTCTTTAGAATAACCTTATCCTCCAAAATTTGCATGTACGGATCTCTAATTGAGAGAGCCTGAAGTTCGCTGATTCTGCGGGCAGAAGTCATAGCGATCAAAAAAATTGTCTTTAAAGTAACCAGCTTTAAGGATGCCTCTGATATCGGCTCAAAAGGCTCTTTAATGATTGCTTTCAACACAAGCGATAGGTCCCACGTCGGGACCTTACGGCATGGGGCCGGGCGTTGTTTGGCAATTGCTTTGCAAAATCGATTGATAAGCGGGTCCTCTTGTAGGGAGCGCTGAACATAAACTGAAAGGGCAGCAATTTGAACCTTAATCGTGCTTAAGGCCAGTTTCTTGTCGATGCCCTCTTGTAAGAACTCCAAAATCGTTGGGGAATCATGTTCCGTCTTTCCATTCTCTTTTAGCCAGAGATTGAATTTTTTCCAGTGTTTCAGATAAATCGCTCTGGTAACTGGTTTGCGACTCTGTAACAGAGTTCTGATCACTCTATCTGATAGACCCTTAGACTTCAGGATGTCTATTTCAGAAACCAGGCCGCTAGATTCAGAAAGGCCGGATTGGGGTGCCGTACTGGACCTTGAGTCAACAGATCTTGACTGCACGGCAACATCCATGGTGGACGATCCACCAATGCTAGTAGAAGCGAAAACCACGCTCTTTTTGGCCAAAAAGGGGCTATCAGGATAAGGGAAGTCTTCTCCATCCTGTATTTGGCCAGGACCTTCGGTAAGAGGTGCAGAGGTGGGAAAGCATATGTCAGGGAGAATGACCATGCGCTTTGAAGGGCATCGACTGCCACCGGTCGATCCCTGGGGTTCAGTGAGAAAAATTCTGGAAGTTTGGTATTTCTCCTGTTGGCGAACAAGTCGACCTCCGGAAGACCCCATTTGGACACTATCTTGGCAAAGACTGTCGGATCCAGAGACCATTCTTCTTGAGAGACTGATTGTCTGCTCAAGAAATCGGCTAGACTGTTTTGCGTACCCTTGAGATGGACAGCTGAAAGTGACTCGAGATTCTCTTCTGCCCATACAAAAACTTCTTTTGCTATGCCCATCAGGGTGGGATTCCTGGTCCCTCCTTGTTTGTTCAAATACGCTACAGTAGTTGTATTGTCCGACCTGATCTGTAGATGTTGCTGCTTGAGCTGCCCCTGGAACGCTGCAATCCCTTTGGCTACGGCTTTTAACTCCCGATAATTTGAAGAGCGTTTCTTTTCTAGATGACTCCAGGTGCCTTGTGCCCACCGACCTTCTAGGTGGGCTCCCCAACCCTGGTTGCTGGCGTCCGTAGTCAAAATGCGTGTCACAGGTGGGTTCCACAGCAGACCTTTGTTCAGGTGGTTTTGGTTTCTCCACCACCAGAGAGCCTGCTTTGTTTTTTCTGGCAGGTATATTTTCTCCTCCAAGTCTTTTCCTGACAGATTTTGAAGGAGAAAAGACTGGAGTGGCCTTTGGTGGAACCTGGCCCATCTGACTGCTGGGATGGAGGCTGTCATGAGGCCTAGGACTGACATTATCTCCCTTACTGTGACAGGGAGATTTGTCTGCAACTGAGCTACTCGCTGACTTAGATGATCGATCTTTTCTTGTGGGAGAAAGGTCCTTTGCTCTGTAGAACTTACTATGTAGCCCAAGAACAGGATTTCCTGTGTGGGAATGAGGATTGACTTTTCCCTGTTGACTATCCAGCCTAACTGAGTCAGCCACTGCTGGACGACCACTAGGTCCTCGAGTAGCTTTTGTTTTGTGGGTGCCAGGAACAACAGGTCGTCCAAGTATGGGACGACTGTTATTCCTTGGAGTCTTAGCGGGGCCAACGTCTCCGCAAGGATTTTGGTAAAGATCCTCGGGGACGAGGAGAGGCCAAAGGGGAGGGCTTGGCTCTGATAGTGGAAAATCTTTTCCCCTACCCGAACAGCTATGCGCAGGAACCTTTGGGAGCTTACTCTGATAGGAATGTGGAGGTAGGCATCCTTCAGGTCTATCTTTGCCATAAAGCAATCTTTCTGAAGCAAATTCTTGACAGAATAAATAGATTCCATCCGGAATTTTTTGTACCGAATGACTGTATTCAACGGTTTTAGATTGAAAATCAGGCGATACTTCCCTGATGGCTTTTTTACCAGAAAGACGTGCGAGTAAAAACCCTGACCCTCTTCCTGTTTGGGAACTGGTATTAGGACTTTTTGATCTACAAACTCCCCTATGAGAAGTTGTAGTGCCTGCGCTTTTACCGGGTCCTTTGCCTGTTGTGTAACCAAGAATCTTGTTGGTGGCAACTGACTGAACTCCAGGGCATAGCCCTTTCCTATGACTCCCCTGACAAAGTTGTTGGAGGTCAACTTTATCCATTGTGGAAGGAAATCCCCCAGTCTTCCTCCCACCTGGATCCTGGCCTCATTGAGATTTGGGATTTTTGTCAGGAGGGTTAAAGAGCACTTTTGCTTTTTGCTTCCCTCCTTGTGCCCCCCAGGATCTATTTGGTTTCCCTTTCTCTTGCGTTTTCTTTTGCCCCTTAAAGGAATGAAAAAACTTCTTGTTAAAAGGTTTTTTCTTTTCAGGAAAGGTCCTCTTTTTATCCGCCGTGCGTTCTAACGCTTCATCCAGCGGAGTGCCAAACAAAAGGTTACCTGAGAAAGGAACACTACAAAGACGTAATTTAGACGAGGTGTCCCCTGGCCAAGTCTTGAGCCAAAGAGTTCTCCTTGCTGCTACTGACAGTGAAGCTGACCTGGCTGAAAGTTTTACTGATTCTGCCGAAGCATCAGCGATAAAACCGACGGCCTTGAACAGCATTGGAAGAGATTTCAATAAATCTTCTCTGGGAGTACCTGCTGTCAGGTGTTCCTGTAGCTGTTTGAGCCAAAATTCTAAATTACGCGCTACACACGTAGTTGCCAGGGCTGGTTTAAGATTAGCCATGGCTGCGTCCCAGGATTTCTTGAGGATAACATCTCCCCTTTTGTCCATGGGGTCTGCTAAATGTCCCATGTCCTCAAACACTAAGGCGGCGTACACACGAGGGGATATATCCGCTGAAAACGGTCCGATGGACCGTTTCAGCAGACATCTCCGCTCGTGTGTATGGGCTAGCGGACAGATTTGTCCACCCGACAGATTTCAAAGCATGCTTTGAAATCTATCCGGTGGGGATCTGTCCGCCCGACATGTCTGCTGGTTAGTACACTTACCAGCAGACATGTCGGCCCCCACCGCCGCCGCGCCGCTGCCGAATGGATTCGGCGCAAGCGCGGAAGTGTTTTACTTCCTGGTGCGGTGACGTTGCGGTGACGCGGCGGCGTCAACGTCACCGCCGCGTCACCGCCACGTCACCGCGCCTTCCGGCGGCGGGGAATTTGATCCGATGGTGTGTACACGCCATCGGATCAAACTCCCGATCGGACATATCCGATGGAAATGGTCCGCGGACCGTTTTCATCGGATATATCCGATCGTGTGTACGCCGCCTAAGTCTGAGTGCTTTGAGACTTTTGACAGGGGGGCATCCAGTTTTGGGGACTGGTTCCAGACTGCCTTAGGGTCTTCCTCAAAAGGAAATCTTCTTTTCAAACCGCTAGAAAAGAAAGGCCTTTTGTCAGGTTCCTCCCATTCCCTAAGCACCAGGTCTGACATCAGCTTGTGTACCGGAAAAACTTTTTGCTTTTTCTTGCTTAACCCCTGATACATTTTATCATGACGTGAGAGAGAAGTTTTTTCTTCCTTCATCTCTAACGTTTCATGAATAGCCCCAATTAATTCATCTACCTCCTCCTGGGAGAGCTTGAATCTAGTGGGTGTGCGGGAGTCATTCTGATCATCTTCCTGCCCAGAATCTGAATGGGAGGAATCTGAATCAGGAATTCTAAGGGAAATCTCCTCATTCTCCACAGGATCACCTGCTCCTGACGCTACCGGAGTGGGAGAGGTGGGCACCTCTTGCTGTGGGGTGGCTGGCGTTGGGATTTGCGAATCAGCAATAAGTTTCCTAAAGGACTGAAAAGTTGCTTTCATCTCCTCTTTAAAAGAACCCAAAAATTTGTTAAGTGGGGAATCCTCTTCACTGCTTATCACGGTAGAAATACAGGGTCCACATAGGCTTTTGGTATAACCTGATGCTAGTCTTGCATTACATGTGGCACACTTCTTTTTGCTAGAAGGGACTTTAACACTGTGGTCTTTTGGATCTTTCTGGTAGGAAACAAAAGAAAGAGATGTCCTCCTTTAAAAAAAGGTATCTCCAGCCTGCCCCCCTAAGGTGCCCACTGAGCTAATACATAGGCAAACATACCTATCTAGCTCCCCTTCTAAAACAGGTGAAATACACAGGAAAAAAGAGCTCTGGCACAGCCAGCCTACCTGTGAAGAGCCGGCGCTAGACTCCCCTGGCGCGTGTACAGCGTCCATCTTGTGTCTGTATACAGGCAGCGTTCAGCCCACGCTTGCTGCCTTTTAAACCCCGGCTCGGCCTTCCAAACTTCCCGCGCCAGAAACCGGAACCACAGCTTCCGGCGCTCAGTGATGACGCGCATCCTGGCCTGGAAGTTACGCCCAGCGACTTCCGGGTCACGGCGTCCACCGCAAGGAAAGAATTCCTTTGCCGCTAACGCCGCCGCCTGATGCGAGCCATCACCGCCAACTCCCTCGCCGGGCACCGGGGGAAGGAGGAAACGGGGAACTCCAGACCCAGTCGGAGGGAACCCGCGGCCAAAGGAGGAGAGATCGTTTCGGGTCAGCACAGCCCAGCTGTCTTCCCTCAGCCCCTGGAGATGGACTCCCTCCCGGATCCATCCCCCTGCAAAAGACGGTTCCCAGGTGACATGTCTCCTCCGACTGAGGAAACACATAAAACTGACCAGATGCCTGAGGGACCGCCTTTTAAAGAGCTGGAGGTGATGTGTTTCCTGTCCAGGGAGGAGCTCCATCTCTCAAGGGCTGTCCTGGAAGACGCCTTGGGAAAAAGATGCATTTTTTGTTTCAGTAATTAAACTCTGCCATGCAAATACTAGAGAAAATAAAAACTGTTAAAAATGTCTTTAATGTTTGCTATCAGCACAATCTTGCACTACTACCTGATGACATCAAAATATAAAAGAATTAGGGTGGTTGTTATCAAAAATTTGAAGGTTCACCTAAAAATCGAAACAATTATACAGTGGTACTAGTAACTAAAACGCTTTTAACTGTAAAAGGTTAAAATACATAAACAGATTAAAGAAACCCTCTACCACCAATTATTTAAACTGATTGTGGACCACATCCCTAATACATAGAGTCAGAACATAAATTCCTTAAATTGGGGCTTTAAACCAGGCCACAAACAGTTTGATAGTAAAAAAAAAAAAAGGATTCAAAATGTATTGCACATTGATAATATTATAACATGAACATGGGGATATATACGCAACAAACAAATATTGGGAACAGAAATGGAAACCAGCAGCAAGGTAAAGCCCAGGACTTTCTGGTTTCCATTTTAATATTTGTGTTTGTTGCGTATATATCCCCATTTTCATGTTATTATAGATTATTAATGTGCAATACATTTTGAATACTTTTTTTATTATCTTATACATAGACAGATGTTATAAAATAATTGCAGAATAAACACATACATCTAAAAAAATTTAAATTGTGCATCTTAGGTAGCTAAAAAAAAAAAAAAAAAGTAAGCACATTATAAAAGAAACCGCTTACAATTACAATTCTACAAAAAAAGTTCACATCAAAATTCCCATTCTAAAACATTAAAAACATACAGCAACCCCAAATGTATGTACAAGATTAGTTTTGTGCTAGTCCATGTCTCATATGTGCATATAGCTCAGTTATATGTGGACGTGCGTATATTTTATTTATGTTGGTGGGTAAACCTTTTTATCAAACTGTTTACATGTATATCACCTTTTCCTTTATATAGGATCCCCCCCCCCTTTTAGGTCACTGTCTGTATGGGCCCTCACATAAAGAGTGCATTCTGCATCTCTGAGCTGCCCCAGGTAATGATTTGATGACTCTACAGACACTATATTGTCTTGCGTGCACTGAATATAAAATGGCCATGACCAACAGCACCTGCGTGAGAGTGACATCACCACGGCTCTGGCCAATCACAGCGCTTGAGCCCTTGAACCCAGAAGAAACTCTGGGCTGATGCAACAGCTTTGCTCCAAGTATTTCATAATGAGCTAGTTTGCCTTTGTCTTACAGCAGGGGTGCCCAACCAGTGGCCAGGGGCCACATGTGCCCCTGCAGAGCCTTTGGATGTGGTCCACGACCACCTGCTCTGTCATGGTGGTTGGCAAGTCCAGATCTTGGTTTCCTGACCCTCTATCCCAGAGCATTAGAGTTGTGAATGAAGTGAGCAGTAGAGGAAGCAATGGGCTGTGGAGCAGAGACGCTTAAGCCGAAGCTTCCTGTATAGTGTTGACTCCTGTCACAGGCGGAGTGATACCAAATGTGCTCTGCCTGGGACAGCAACAGCCGGTGATACCTGAATGGAAGACTGTTATTATAACTCAGGTTAGTACTAAAATAACTATTATACACACACACACACACACACACACGTATGTATATCTTCTAAATTGGTTACTGGGTTGCTTTCTGCTTTCAAACTAATCCGCAGGTTCAGTGTACCTGCGGGTTACCTGCACTGAGCCATAGACTTCTGTTAATACCTGTGGGTTTGGTTCACTTTCTAAAAGTGCACCAAACCTGCAGGATATAATAGAAGTGTATCGAAAAGTGCAGCTAACTCACAGAAAAGCCACAGGTGCGGGTAAACTGCAGTGCATCGTTGTGAAAGCAGCCTTTCATAGGATCGGTCCAACAAAATCGTACCCTCCATTCATCTTTATGGAGCGGCAAATGGACTTGTGTTCATTTACACCTGCCTACCTACAATTCGATCTGCTAAAAAAAAATATATATAAAAGGAGATCGGTCCCCTTTCATCAGATCGGAGGGGCCATAAAGTACAGTGGGATGCGTCCATTTCGGCTCTGCAGTATGCATGTCATCCGCCGGCTCCAATGTGACCCTTGACCGGTTACCATGTCGCTTAAATGGCCCTCACTCTTTAGAAGGTTGGGCACCCCTGTATTACAAGTATTCACTTTTTGGAATTACAACCTCTTTAAAACTTTACAAGGCTTTAATATAACTTTAACATGCCCAAACTGGAGCTGGACTGCTGAAAGCAAATGCTTTGTAAAAGCTCCCAGTACACAAGCACAAAACAAGCTGAAGAGTGACTGAACAAAGGTTAAATAGAGGCAAATAGTTTAACCCCAAGTATACGTATAAACACGCACAAATACAGAAACGTGCATACAAAAAATACCAAACGGAAGTTACTTGCCTACATAGGCAAGAATTGCTTCTTTAAACACATTTTTAAAATATGTATTAAAATAAATACATAGCAGAATATTCATATGGGAACCTACCAGAATACTTGGCAATATTATCCAAAAGTAAGGGATATTTAGTGAGCCTCTGCATCTCAGTAGGGATAATGTCCTTTAGCTGTAAGCGCCGGCACAGAGGATTACTCTCGGCATCCTGCAAGTACACATTTATCATTGTTAACAAGACTGATTACATGCACCATCAATTTATTTCAAACATCATTACAAACTACTTCTGTGAGAAAGCGCACAGCAAGAACAACTCATGTTACTGCAGTTACACTTCATGAGCAGCATATCACTCATGTTACAGAGGATACACAGGTCATGTAATCTCACATCTATTATGGCACAGCCATATATTAGGTGGCTTACATGTACTAATTTAATGCCACGTTGAATTAATTTCCCCTATAGCGGTCTTCCACCTTCAAAGCACCCTCCATCACACATGCTGCTGATCGCCAGGGGTGTTCAGCCTCAGAACCCCATTTAAAAAAAAAAAAAAAAAAAAAAAAAAAAAAAAAAAGGTTTTATTAAAGCCAGGCAGGTCCATACAATGATAGTTTTTGCAGCTGCTTTAGAGATCAGTTGGAGAAATTAAGTGTGCTCTTGTTTTTCTACATGAGCCACATCAGCACCAGCATGATGAGGTGGGGGGATTGGAACAAACACGTGCCCTGAAGTAAAGTTGTGCAACCACATATCACTTAACCAGTGTTATTTGTTCACAGCTTTTTTTATATACTTGTTTATTCACATTAAAAACAGAGAAAGTGTGTTGGGAAGAATTTGGCTCTCAAACATCCTAAAATGGGTTGGATCCAGAGCACGGATTTAAACAGGCCAGGGTGCAATGAAAGCAATTCAAAAAGTCAGAAATTCTAATGACCTGAACAAACATTAAAAATTTAGGGTCTTTCTTCTGCCGGGACTTTATCATCTCCAAGGCAACGGGCTGATTACTACAAAACGTGGCGACTGCTTGCTTTAACCTTTCTTCCTCTGGTCCGCAGAACTGTAGACACAAAGACACTTTGTAAGAACTTTTCTCATGGTACAGCCGCCATGCATAAAAATGAGAAGACGAGGAGGGTGGCACAGAAGAGATGGCTTACCCAGCTTAGAACATCATCTCCAATCTGTTCAATGACAGAGGTCCCGTAACGCTTTTTGACTGCTTTCATCTGCTCTTTAAGCCCCACTGAAAGAAAAGAGAAGGAACATCATTGCGCATAGGGTGGCTTCAAACAGGAGATGGGCATCAGTTTTGTCACAGACATGAGTGAACTAGCTTGGTCTAAAATGCAAAACCCAATACTGTACGTTCACGTCCTACAGCATGCATTTTAATTAAAATGCAACTCCAGGCAACATGCTAAATAGAAGTTTAAACTAAATATTTGGGAAGTGTTTCAACTGCCAAAATGTTTTAATTCTGTGCCTCTATTTATGTTATCCAGGCATTCCTGCAGAGCAACACAGCTTGAATTAGCATGGTTAAAAACACCTCCAGCTTGCTGATTAGTAGTGAAAGAGCAGAAGCACTCTGATGAGGCCATCACTCTGCTGTCTCCTCCTGTTAACATGTTCCCTGTCCTCACATGTACAATCATCTGAAGGTAGAAGCATATAACCTATTGTCTTTGACCTCCTACCATGTGTCCTGTATTTTGTCAATTTCTAGTATTGCCCTATCTTTCCCCAAGAGCTGCTGTGGTGGAGATTACATGGGTTTGGACATGGCTGATCACATGGTAAAGAACCTCTGTCTGAGGCTCTTACCAAGAAAATAAATAAAAATATTACGCTCATCTAAAAAACAAAAAGTAAAGCTGCTACTCAATAATGTGACAAAAATTACAAAAGTGATAAATATAAAAGTGTAGCACTGGTGGTTAAGGAGAATCTTCAGTATCTCACTGAGTAAAATATAGTCACCGAGTGCGAGACAGTGAAAAAATTAACCAAAAAGTGAATACAAATAAATGTGCCAAGGAGTCCACAAAGAACAAAAGGAAAGACAATATATGTCCATCAATATGGTGTTTAGGTGAACCTTGAAGGAAATTAACGTGTAGCCACATAGCTCATCATGGAGACAATTTCTTCAGACTGAATTAAATAGATGGAATACGCTTATCAGCACCAGTGGATAAAAAGGCAATATGTCAGCGACAGCAGATCATGAAGGCATGGGAGTAGTTAGGACCACAAGGACCCGACAGTCCTCGGCTAAAGACCCTGGATGGAAGGAACAAACCGGAGCTCAATGGGTCTCCACCCTGTTTCGAACGAGTGTTGAGGTGATTGGAAATGAGAGGAACCCCCGAAAGGGTTACTGAAGCACAATGGAACTCCAAAAAACAAACTCCAAACATGCAAGGAGAAGAAAAAAAAGGAAACGGCGCTCCAATAGTGCAGGTCAAAAAAAATATATGAAAGGTTTTATTGTAACACCAACAACAAGAAATGACATTAAAAATGATCACAAATTATCTATAAAAAGGCAATATGGGGAGTGGTGTACCAGTCCTACGCGTTTCGTCCAAGTACGACTTTAGATGCTCCAGTTGAAGTCCCACTTGGATAAAACGCGTAGGACTGGTACACCACTCCCCGTATTGCCTTTTTATAGTTAATTTGTGATCACTTTTAATGTAATTTCTTGTTGGTCTTATTACAATAAAACCTTTCATATATATTTTTTGACCTGCACTATTGGAGCACCGCTTCATTTTTTTTCTTCTCCTTGCATGTTTGATGGAGTTCATTTTTTGGAGTTGGTCCATTGTGCTTTAGTAACCCTTTCGGGGGTTCCTCTCATTTCCAATCACCTCAACACTCGTTCGAAACAGGGTGGAGACCCATTGAGCTCCGGTTTGTTCCTCCCATCCAGGGCATCATCCATCCAGGGTCTTCAGCCGATGACTGTTGGGTCCTTACTACCAAGTCTGTGGTCCTAACCACTCAGAGTTGTCAGACAAGCTGAGTTGATTGGATTTCCCATGTCTACACGATCTGCTGTCGCAGACAGGTAAATCCACTGGTGCCGATATGCGTATTCCATCTATTTCATTCAGTCTGAAGAAATTGTCTCCATAATGATCTATGTGGCTACACGTTCATTTCCTTCACGGTTCACCGACACGCCATATTAATGGACATATATTGTCTTTCCTTTTGTTCTTTGTGGACTCATTAGCACATTTATTTTTATTCACTTTTTGTTTTTTGTTTATATTTTTCACTGTCTCACACTCGGTGACTATATTTACTCAGTGAGATACTGAAGTTTCTCCTTAACCACCAGCGCTACACTTTTATATTTAATTAAATAATATAAATGCCCTTAATCTGTGTTTAGTGAAGTTAGATATACACATATTCATGGATCTCAGCATCAAATACAAAGTTCTACTGAACTCACCATGAAGTTGTAGGATCTCCTCTAGGTTGGAAAACACACTTCTTGTTTCAGCAGGTGTTAATAGATTTTCACGTTTTACTCGCTGGTGGAAGACCTGGTTAAGGACATTTAGTGTCCGCACATGTGCCGTCTCCGTATAGAACAGTTCTGTAAGGTGAAAATGAAGGAAATATTATTTGTACTTTTAAAACGTCTTATTGAACACCATCAAGCATATTCAAAATGGACACTGGCACCTGAGGCAGGCCCATACATGATTATTTTCTTTCATTCAACCAGGGGGTTGAACAAAAGAAAATTTATTGATTCTCTACACACACACACACATTCGAAGATGGGAGAAGCCTTCCTGCAGAGCTATTGTGTTCCAACAGCTGGAGGGCTTCCCACTCCATCAGCACCACTGGCTATAGTCAGTGGCACTGCTTGAGTGTACATTTTCTAACAAGCCGATTGTACAGAAGTCGATCGAGTGATTGACTTCCGTACCAACAGCCTGCCCATAGATGGATCTAAATTCATCTGGTTCCTGCTAAAATTTGTTTTAATCTATCTATGGCTGGCTTAAATCTTTAATAATAAATTGGACTACTGTTACTGCATGTTGAAACTTAAAACGTAATCACACCCTTGCTGGTGCATTCTGAGGACCTAAGCTTTATCAGACCACAGCAAAAGACTAGTAAAAAATAAATAAATCTGAAAGCATACTCTGTGTAAAATGCATCAAGACACCTTGGGTATAACTGCTGTTCTATGCGGACATTTTGAATAGAGCTCTCTGAAATTGGCTGTATGTGGATTGACCTTACATTTTTTTTACAAATTCTTTAATTATAGAAAAACAACATCCCTTTCTATTATTTATTTCAATATTAAAATAGCATGGCTGCATTGATGGGCACCGGTCAGGCTGCACTGATGGTTGCTAATATTTATTTTTATAACTTAATTCTGCATAAAACATTTAAGTGTCCTTTCATGAGATCATTTATCAGGGTGGGATTAAGGGCGGGGCATGGTAGGGGTTGGGTGGGGTAACTGGTGGCGAGTAAACCTCAAGGCCTGGCTAGTAGGTCAGGACTTGAAATTTTGAGCCCTGATAGTAACACTTTACAGCAGAAACAAAGCAATTTATATTAGTTCCTGTGCACCAATTAATTTAGTTATGAACAGAATCACCTAAATTCTTTAAACTTGAATCCTGTGAAACAGTTGAAGTAAAAGCTTCCACTCCTTCCGGCTACAGGAGCTGCTTGGGGGGGAATGTAGATGTGCCCCCTTGCCAGTCAGTTCACCCCCGTACCTCCCCCGCACCCCTGATCCATCGCTGCTTCGTGGTATCCCTCCTTCCCCTCCCGCTGTCTGCAACTTCTGTCCATTTCCATCGGATACCATTTGATCTGCTGGATGGATGGGGAATAGGATCCCCATCTGTCTGTGGATCAGATGCAGGTGGGTGTAAAACGGACACATGTCCATTTACATTAGCCTCTCCATAGAGAACAATGGGTGGTCCGATTGGGCCCACCTGAAAAATGGACAGGCAGACCCGATTGATCTGCTTGTGTGAAAGGGGCCCAAGGCCTTGTTCACACAAGGAATACACTGTGTAAGTTTACAGGGATGCACAGGTGTTTTCTTTGCATCTCTGTGTAGGAAGTCCCATTGATGTAGCAACTGCACAAACAGAGCCATTACTCCCAATTTTACATCCATGTAGGTCCGCATGCATGTCCCTGAGCTCACACCATCTGCGCTCGGGGTGGTGTACCCACACGACAGTCAGATTGGGAACAGCAGCTATGCCTGTGCAGCCGTTGCATCCCAATTGACTGCCTGTACGGTATGCAGGGAACACCTGTCCATCCCCGTGAGGGTAAACATGGCCCTCCATGGGCGTACATTTTAGTATGCCACATTAGATCGATACTTTAGTAGTAAATTAGCGGGAATTTTGTAAGTTATTTTGCATTTATGTGCATTGTTTGTGTAAATAGCGATATGATTAACATTTGCGGGGTACAAAAAATCTGTAAATTGTTTATTGTTTTTACTATTTCACAAAAAGGTGCAATTTAAAATGTACAAATAGGTTATTAACTTAATACAGTTTTAGCTTTTATATTAACTAGGAATTTTGTACTTTTTGTTATGTATACCACCATTAACCTCCCTGGCGGTATGATTCTGTCTGGAATTACGTACCAAAAGCGGTACAATTATTTGCATGGAAGTTTGGCGTTTTATACTGTAGGCCTGCAATTCTTAGGAATAACTTGCTTAAATCTGTCCAAACAAGACATCCCGGGTATGATAAAGTTTGAAAAACAAAATCATAATTTTTTATATAATAAAAAACTATAAATAATTATAACAAATTATAATAAAAAATATTCAATAATGTAATCAACTCAAAAACACTGAAATTTGCTCAGTTGCAGAATTGTCGCTGTCATTATTTATTTTTTTTATGACAAATTTCCCCACAAATCGCTATCGCTCAATTCTGAAAGTAATTATAATTTATTATCGCTGTTTTCTAGCTGATCTAAAACCATTTTTGACATAAAGGGACACTTTTGGTTGTTATGGGCAATCTACAGTTTCCAGGCAGAAAGAACAGTTTTTATTATATAAAAGGACATGTAGGGCACAGGACAGACCACTAGGGACAAGGGGGGGGTGTATTTTTTACATACAGTACTGTAATCTATAAGATTACATTGTACTGTATGTAAAGTGTTTGTTTACCTTTTTAAATTTGGCGCCGTTCTCCGCTCCCGTGCGTCGTAACGTCGCAGGGAACGGAGATCGGCGGCACACGGGGACGCTGTGTGAATCGAGCGAGCACCCGCTCGCTCACACAGCGGGGATGCATCGCTGGATCCAGGAAGAAGGTAAGACAGCGCGCGCTGCAGGCTCTGCATGGCTACCCCGAGCGTGACTCGGGGATACCGATCTCTGCAAAAAAAAACACCCCGAGTCACGCTCGGGGATACCGCCAGGGAGGTTAATGATTTTACTATATTTTTAGCGAAAATATAGTTTTGATAAACATTTGCGCAAATATTGCGGTACCTTAAAAATCAGTAGCAGCTTCTTTTTATTCTAATGACAATTTGCTTTCAGAAAATTAATGGTTTGAGGGGTATTTTACAAATTCTGAAAGCTGTAAGTGAAGGATAACCTCCACATTTTTTAAGAAATTTTTGCGCAAGTCCGATTTTCTCAAAAAGTCGCAACTTAAAAATGTACAAATAGTTGTTTATTTTTGTAGGAATTTTGTAAAACTTACTGCGTTTGTATTTGCTAATAATGATTTTAGTGTATTGTAAGCGAGAATATTGATTTGGTAAACATTTACGCAAATATCGTGTGGCCCTAAAAAATCAGTAGCACCTTATTTGTGCTTTCAGAAAATATATGGCTTGGGGCTTGGGGCTGTCAAACAACTGCTGAGCACAGCGGCACTTTTGCGAACACATGTGTGCCACGAACCATCGTGGCCCATCATACAGGTAAAAAACAGCCAGACACAACAGCTAAAAAGGTACACTTTGCAAACGCCCACAGCTAGCCCAAAACTCCCCCATATGGTCACCACACACAGGTGTACATCCTTTAGCTAGCTTGACTGATTTCAACAATCACTGGGACATCGCACAATAAAATAAAAGGGTTTCACTTACCCGCAGAGCCACTTAGAAACTGAGTCTTCACTCTTCACTGTGGGTTCCTGTCACTAGGACCTTCAAGGACTGGGTACCCTTTCATGTTTAGGGTTTACTCCCTGTACCATGACGTGCGTCACGCTCCCAGCACAAAGGGAGAGACACAACTGGTCCCATAAAAAAAGCCCAGTCTAATGGGACCTTATTTGTGTTAGATCTGCACAAAGGGGTTAATTATTGTCCCCAGAAAGTGAAAAAAAATCTCTCAAAATAGAGCCCCAGATAGAAGTAAAACCTCACTGAGGTTCTTCCCCATTCTCTCCTAAAGGATAAAGTTTTGGCTATAGCTTCAAGATTTCCAGACTTAAGTTGTGCTACACACAAAAAAAAGTAAAAAAAAAAAAAAAGTGTACACAGCACATGTGTAGCACATCCATTCCTTCTGTCGAGATCCCCCTCTCTAAATGAACAGCAATTCTTGGCTCTGATTATTCAAAGCTGGAGTTGCTGTGTACACAGAGCAGCACTCGGCAGCTTCAGCTGTCAAAAAAAAAAAGGAGTCCGATTCAGTGTTTATCAACAACACTGTTTAGATGAAGATAGAAAGATATAAAGTAACATGGTTATTTTCATAGCTATTCAATTCATTTTTCTGCAGATGAAAAGTGAACAAGATGTCAGATAAAGCAACCTAGCAAGTGAATTTTTTTTCTTTTAATAAAATGTTTCTGTTTAAACTCTGATTAACCCTTAGTTTACTAATTAAAGCGGAGCTCCACCCTAAAGTGAACTCGCGCTGATCGGAACCCTCCCCCCCTCCGGTGTCACAATTGACACCTTTCAGGGGGAGGGGGGTGCAGATACCTGTCTAAAGACAGGTATTTGCACCCACTTCCGGCCCAGCATTCTCGGGCATAATACGGGCATTTCGTCACATCCCGTCGCCCCCCCCCCCTGTTGTGTGCAGGGAATACTCGGCTCTCAGCACACAGCGGGCGCAGTGCGACTCGGGCATGCGCCATAGGGTACCGTGCAGTGAAGCCGGAGTGCTTCACTTCCTGGTTCCCTCACCGTGGATGGAGGGGGGGAGCAGCAGAGTGAGGAGCGATCGCTAGTCCTCTGCTGCGGATGGCACTGGACTCCAGGACAGGTAAGTGTCCTAATATTAAAAGTCAGCAGCTGCAGTATTTGTAGCTGCTGGCTTTTAATATAATTTTTTAGAGCGCACATCCGCTTTAACTCCCTTATTCTTATTTTCCTGCTGACTGGTTTTGTTGTAAATGTATTACTATTTAAACTTTGTTTTAACATATATTTAAACATTTTACATTTAAAACAGAGCAAAAAAAACAACTCTGATTTGAAAATAACGCTGAAATACTTTGTACTGAATCACAGTTTTTGTGTAATTCTATACAGGACAAATTACAGAATCCTTTTATCTGCAGTAACACAATTTTTAAACTAGCACTGATCAAAAAAAGAAAAATGCGTTTTGTTTCGTATTGTTATGTTTTATTGTCAATATTACTATTGACACTATCACGAAAAGAAAGCCTTGCTTGTCCTTAGAAAATATCTTGCAATAGAATTTTTGACGGTTTCTTTGTGGATTTATGTTGCTGTGTAAGAGGTGAACCAATAAACGATTGGCCCCATATATAATATTTTTTGTAAGGCAATATAAACAGCAATAGCCTGTCAATTAGTGATACATGGCTCTGAGTTTTCATTATCTTGCCTCCCAGTTCTTTTTTCTCTGGTTTATCCAGTCCAATGTCCCCATATGTTTCCAGTGACCCCATTTTTTCCCCCAGATGACAGGTCTGATAATAAAAAGGATGGAACGGTTTCAAAATTCAGGCTACCTAAATAGAGGATAAAGCTAACAAAAATGCTGACCAGCCAACTCTTTCACAATTTACATAAACTGTGTGAAAGTAGTATAAACTGTGGTGGAACCTAGCATTTCTTGTGAGAACATCTTCCCATTTGGGCTCCGAATGCCAATTTTTACAATTGATGAATTGAAACAAAAATAGGAAAATAAATTAGAATCATGCAGCCAGCAAAATGATGCTTTGTGGGTTTTTTTTACATGTTAAAATGAACTTTGATAGAGACCTACTCAAACAATATTTCAGAAATCAGAGATGGTAAAAGAATCCCCAGTTATCTCTGTGAAATTACAAAATTTGAAATCTTTTCTTGAGAGGCTTAAGAATATTTGAAAAGGATCAAAAATTTGGAGGACTGGCAAGTATATTAGGCACGACGAGCTTATAAATAGGGGTGGAAGTTGCATTCGGCACAATTTGAAAAAAGGAAAGAGCCACCATTGGAGACACGTTATCTGTCACCAACGTGGAAAAACACACAGAACATGCCGATTACTGCCGCTTTCTCATTAGTTACTGCATCAATTGTTGCCTCAAAAATTACAAACACTTCCTCATTTGCCAGAATGCACATCACTAAATACACATTTCTCTATGGGTTCATTAGCAGCCACTTCTTCACAGCATAGTTCGCAAGGGACTTTGACAAATACACTTACTTCACAGATAGGCATCAGTATAAACACTCAGGGAAGGACTTTGAACACAAATTCACAAAACATGAATACAGGCACAATTTTGGAAAAATCCCAATCTAGACCCGTTTTCATTCGAAAGAAAGCAGTAAAGGAGAACCTACAGGTGATTAATTTACCACCAAGGAAATTTTAAGATGGAGAATTGAAAGTTATACAAAAAGGCTTGATATTTTTCCCCATAGCAAATTTGAAACTACAACGTATAATCAAGATCAAAACCAAAATTTACTAAGCAATTACTTCTGTTATAACTAGGACCGAAACAACTAAATTGATTAATCGACAACTAATCGATTATGAAATCAATTACTATTTTCATAATCGATTAATTGGCCAGTAAATTAATAGGTTTAAAAAAAAGTACAAATGAGCAAATCACTACTGTTAATATTATATTAATACAAAAAATCTTTGTACATTTGTTAAATGAAAGAATGTGGTTTAAAATGTTCACTTGCTTTTAACACTGTTTTAAAATTAATGGAATTTCGGAATGAAAACCACATACACTGTCTGAAAATTCCTTTAACCAAGAAGTTTTCTATTTCTAAACTTTCCCGTCACTGTGGTTGAAAATGAACGTCGATTTGACTCCACTGACGATTAGAAAAAAGGGATTTTTAAATACAGCTTACCTGTAAAATCCTTTTCTTGGAGTACATCACGGGACACAGAGCGGCATATTCATTACTATATGGGTTATATGGAGTACCCTCAGGTGTGGACACTGGCAATCTCAAACAAACAGGAAGTCCCTCCCTATATAACCCCCTCCCCTAGAGGGAGTCCCTCAGTTTTGTAGCAAGCAGTATGCCTCCCAAAATGTTCCCAAAAAGAGGGGTGGGAGCTCTGTGTCCCGTGATGTACTCCAAGAAAAGGATTTTACAGGTAAGCTGTATTTAAAAATCCCTTTTTCTTTCTCGTACATCACGGGACACAGAGCGGCATATTCATTACTATATGGGATGTCCGAAAGCAATGCTTTAATGAGGGGAGGGAGACATCTTCCAAAGAAGGATTTAATTTAGAGGTATACTCAAATACTAGTAAATCCAACTTAAACGAGAAATGTAAATCTCAAATCAAATCAAGGGAGCCCCCTCAGATCCTGAGGAGCTTGAATCGCGGCCTGTAGTACTGACTGCCCAAAGGCTGTATCCGCATTCCTTCTTACGTCCATTTGATAAAATTTTGTAAACATGTGGACTGACGACCACGTTTCTGCCTTGCATATTCGAGCCATAGAGATCTGATGATGATGTGCTGCCCAGGAGGTGCCCATGGCCCTGGTAGAATGGGCCTTTGCCGACAAAGGAAGAGGCAACCTCTTCAAACCGCAGGCCTGAACGATTGTTTAATCCATCTTGCGATGGTGGATCAAGCAGCTGCCTGACCCATCTTGGGCCCTTCCGGTAAAACGAACACCACATCTGTTTTCCGAACCTTCTCTGTAGCTTTAAGATAGGCCTTTATGGCCCTGACAATATCCAACGTATGCAGCAACCCCTCCTTTCTAGAAGTGGGTTTTGGAAGAAGGATGGAAGTACCACATCCTGGTTCAGGTGGAAACTGGATATAACCTTTGGTAGAAAGGAAGAATGAGGACGGAACCCCGCCCTATCCTTATGTAAAATGAGATATGGTTCCTTACAAGATAAGGCTGCCAATTCCGATACTCTCCTGGCCGAAACTATGGTGATCAGAAATACCGACTTTCTAGTCAGTAAAACCAAGGTACCTCAGCCAACTGCTCAAGGGGTTGTTTCTGTAGAGTTGACAGAACAAGATTTAAGTCCCATGGACAAAGTGGTGATTTGACCGGAGGATTAACACGTAAGACTCCCTGTACGAAGATCTTAACCAGCGAGTGGGCGGCCAGCGGCCTCTGAAATCACACTGATAAGGCCGAAATCTGTCCCTAGATCGTGCATAATGCCAGGCCTTTATCCACTCCTAGCTGGAGGAAACGTAATACCCTATCAATGGTATACTTGCGGGAAACCCATCTCTTAGCCTCACACCAGCCTACGTAGGCCCTCCAAACCCTGTAACAAAATTACCCTGGAGGCCGGCTTTCTAGCCTCAATGAGGGTAGGGATTACCTGCCTAGACAGACCTCTACCCCTGAGAATCAGGGATTCAGCCGCCAGGCCGTCAAATTTAGACGCCGTAATGCAGGGTGGAGGATCGGCCTTGTGAGAGAAGGTCTGGCCCTAGAGGAAGAGTCCAAGGGCCTCCCGCTGCCAATTTCAGGACTAGTGAGTACCATGCCCTCCGGTACCAAGCTGGGGCTACCAGGATAACCAGCCTGTGGTATGATCCTGCGCCGCTGGCGGGGTAGTAACTGCAGTGGGGGAAATGCATATAGAAGTTATGATTGATGCCAAGGGCAAACCAACACATCGGTTCCGCAGGCCATAGGGTCCCTCGTTCGAGACATGAACCTGTCTAGCTTCTTGTTGAATCCTGATGGCATGACCTCCACGTCTGGCACTCCCCACTTCTGGCAGATTGTCTGAAAAAACTTGTGGATGCAGAGACCACTCCCCCGGCGACAGGGTTTGGCGACTTAGGAAGTACGCCTGCAGGTTGTCCACCTCGGGAATGAATGTCGCCGATATGCAGGGTACATAAACCTCTGCCCACCGAAAAACCAAGCTCCTCTCACTCTGAGTGGCTTGACTCTTGGTTCCCCCTTGGTGGTTTACCTATATGCCACCGCTGTGGCCTTGTCTGAATGACTTCTCACCGAGGACCCCTGTAATCTGGATGTCTATGCCAGGAGGGCTAGCTGAGCCGCTCAGAACTCCCAGACCCTGATGGGCAGCTGCCTCTCCGCCTCTGCCCAAGTTCCTTGGCGAGTGAACTTGTTCAAGACCGCTCTCCAGCCTTCCAGACCACTGGGCAGAACCAAGCTGCTAGAATTGCTGCCTGTAGGACACGAGCGTGGAAGCGTGTGGTATTGCCTCGAACATGGCCATCGCATACATAGGCGAATAGTTGGCTCTTTTTTTTTGCTTAGAACCAACTGAATCAATCTCTTGATAGCCTCGACCTTTACCAGGGGCAGGAACATCCATCTTCTGTTCTGTGTCTAATCTCGTGCCGAGATATTCCAACTGCTTTGTAGGTTGAAATGCTGATCTTTCCCCGGTTTAGGACTCAGCCGAACCTCTCGAGGTACTGAACCATGAGGGCTACTACGCATTCCACCAAGGAAGCGAGTGATCTTATGATTAAGAGGTCGTCCAGGTATGCTAGGACCGAGATCCCTTGGATCCTTTGGACTGACTAGAATAGGAGCTAGGACCTTCGTGAATACCCGGGGGCCGTAGCCAGCCCGAAGGGGGGCGCCACAAATTGGAAGTGACGCTGTATCACTGCGAAGCATAAAAACAAAAATATTTGATGTGGCTGAAAGACCTGGTACATGAAGGTAACCCTCCTTTATGTCTATAGAAGCCCGATCCTTCTGGAGTGTGGCGGCTGCTGGCCAAACGGATTCTATCCGGAAAGAGCGAACCCTTAGGTAAGCATTTAAACCTTTTAGGTCCAAAATTGGTCTGACATTGCCGATGAGCCTTGGTATGACAAACAGATTGGAATAGAAACCTAGCCCCTGTTCTTGGGCTGGTACCTCTACCCTTATGCCCTGGTAAAGCAGGTGATCCAATGCTGCCCGCATTGAGGCCTTCCTTGTGGAGGAAATTTTTAGAAATTCTAATCTGTAGCCTGCGGCCACAGATGATCGGACCCCCTCTGTCGGGGACCGATCCCCAGAGGCCTGTCCTTGCGATCCATTGTTAAAAGTTTGATCGCGCAGGAGGACCGTACTGCCTGAAATTTGAGGGCCCTGGAACCGGGGCGATCTGCCCTTTTAAACGCAGGACCCCGGAACTTCCTTTGACTGGTAAAAGGGTGCTTTTGCCACTTGAAACAGTCTGAATGTATTTATCCAGATCTTTCCATGGAAGGGCAAACCTGCCAGCAGTCTTTTACATGGGGCTCGGCCGCCCAGTTCTTCAACCAAAAGAGCCTTCTCATATGCACTAAAAATAGTGACAACGAGACGCCTGCTGGATGGAGTCTTTTTATAGCCTCTACCGCAAAGCACAGAGCTCTGGGAATATCCAATAACTCCTCTGCCTATCGGGCAGGGATGTCTAAGCATCTGTTTTGTCTGGTTCCTTAATGCCTGAAAAAAAAACTCCAATTGTAGCCACTGCTGGCTGTAGCCAGGGATGCTGGAAAAAGTGTCTCTAAACGTTTATCGACCGGGACCTTAAACACCCTTAGGCCAGTTAATGATTTATTCACCCATGAGATGGCTGCGTCCACCGTTGGGAGCGCCCCCTTTCTTTAGAAAAATGTCTTTTCCATAGGGTAAATAACAGAAAACCTTCCAGGTGGTCTCCCATCCAGGCACTAACCAGGCCCTACCGTGCTTAGCCTCCGAGATCAGACGAGATCGGGCGCTTTCCGGGAGATGCGGCCTCAAGGACCTCACGGGTAGTTGAAAAGCAGTGCCCGAACCGGGACCTGAACCCTGGACCCTCAGATCAAAAGTCCGATGCTCTACCAACTGAGCCATCCGAGCCCCTTTTAAAGAGCACTTGGTCAGGGGAAAGAGTGCCTGCAAGCACAAATATTTCCTGGCAGACGTGCATAAAGACTACCCTCTCGTCAGCTTTAGGCGGCAGAAAAAATTCTGTCCGGTCGTCCCAATCCTGGAAAAACCAATTCCTCTAACAGAGGATGGGCCAGAAAAGCTGCGTTGCTTAAAGGCGCTTTTAAAAGAACCCAAAGAGGATACCGCAGGAACCTGAGGCTCTGGAAATGGCAAATTGAATGCCAAGCGGGCCATGTCTGTCAAAGACTGGACCCACAGACTCTCCGCCTGGGAGGCTGAAAACGATTCTACAGTGGTAGATCCTCTAGGTTCTGTCCCTTTTGGCGATGGGGATCTAGTCCGCTTCTTGCCAGAAAAAGAGCCAGCGATCATAGCTGTTAACCTCTTTTCTCTAGCCCCCCTAGGGTGACGGCTAGCATCTCCTCTGTGATAACACAGGGTTGGGCCGACCTGGGCCAGCCTCAGCACCAGACCCCCTTAATGGCTTATCCAGGGTGACCCCTATAGGAATAACCTGTGGGGAAAGTATTGGCATATTACCAAAACCAGAGGAGGAACCCCTTTGTCTTTTCTCTTTATTTTTTTTTTTATTTTTATTTTATTTATTTTTTTGATCCTGAACCCTTGGAAGCCATAATACAAAACCGAAGGACTCCGCTTACAACAACAGACTGTTATAGCCAGGAGTACAAAAAAATAAGGTTTAGGGGACAATAGGATCACTAATGCCCCAAAACCGGTGGGGCTCAGTATGTTTTCTTTTATATATTATTCACCACATACAGCCCCACCCCCAACATGTTTGCCAGCATTCAACCTGTTGCCAAGGGGATTTTGGCTTAACAAAAAGTATTGGAGCTGACTCCAGTATGTAGTACCCCTTCTCGCCACCGGGAGTCACTGTGCTGCCAGCTCTACGTCCTCTCTCTCTCCAGCTCAGCTCTGAACTGAGCTAAGAACGTGCCTGCTGTGTATAACAGCAATTAAAGGCACGCCCACTCTACACTGCAGTCACACTCCCCGCCCCCCCCCCCCCCGAACGGCGCGAAAATTTTCTATATGCATGCGCGCGTGCACGTGCACGCGCGCGACTGTCGGGGGAGGAGAGCCCAGGAGGAGACGCACTCTGGAGCCCAGGAATGCAGGTTGGAGGACGCATCAGGCGGCAGATTTGAATCCCGGCAAGGTAAGGCTAACACAGGCCCCTAAGGAGTCCCTTTAGCCTAGAGACAGATCTTCTTTTTTTTTTTTTAAAAGATCTTCAACCAGCGAGCAGCAGGTAGCTAGCAAACATACATAGATGGGTAGGGGGATCAAGTTATGGGGGGAAACATTTCAGGGCATCCTGTCTATCAGACATAGTGACCATGGTGCCAATGCAGAGCATACTCAGGCTACCCCCCTTAAGATCTCCCCTGGAGAGCCTGCTGTCGAACCAAGTCCCGCAGGCTCCCCTCTTACCTGCTCCATGCCGCAGGACGTTTTGCAAAACGGTCCAATCTTCTCCCATCTCCGTGGGTAGCGTAGTAGACCTTCAGGCCCTGGGGTCCTATGAAGGTACCCACTGTCCTGGACCTATATAGCACCCTGGCAAACAGGAACTTATGGTCTTTACAAACTCCAAGTCCTGGGCCCAGGGTCCAGCCCTCCAAAGAGGAGCATTATAGGCAAAACCCCACGGTTTGGGGCCCGGGTACTGTCCACTTTGGCACTGAGGCTCCTTGGACAGATCCGGTTAGCCCGCCCTTAATCCCAAGGATGTGGAGCAAAGCTATTCCGTGACCAACACCTAAGACACTGGCGAAAAAACTGAGGGACTCCCTCTAGGGGAGGGGGTTATATAGGGAGGGACTTCCTGTTTGTTTGAGATTGCCAGTGTCCACACCTGAAGGTACTCCATATAACCCATATAGTAATGAATATGCCGCTCTGTGTCCCGTGATGTACGAGAAAGAAAATTTTTTTTTTTTTTAAGGTAGACATTGTTGTATGGCCAGCATATAATATAATACAGTTCTGTTTAAAAACCAACTTTTTCCTCAAATAAAAAAAATTGATCCAAGTCTGATGATATGTACCAGATTCACCCTGTAATAGTATATACAGTATATCTATCGGTTATTCTCATTCTCAGAGTGGATTAGAGATTTTGCTCCCTAACCATATAGTTGGTCATTTATATTTACCACTTCATAGGGATAATTAAGAATACATAATTTTTTTTTTAAACTTGACATATTAACTAAATTATACACTACACTTTTTTTTAAGGTTAATTACAGATTCATCGAAACAATAAATCGGCCAACTAATCGATTATGAAAATAATCATTAGTTGCAGCCCTATTTATAACTACATGCCACAAAAGGAAGGGACAACACAGTCAAAGCATGTATAAGGCATTGAAAATATTGAGGGAATTGTGGGAAGGACACACAGAGGATAATGAAGATGAAATTTCATCTGATAACTAGGATAAGGGAATAAATGCTTTAGTTTGCCCTCTCCTACATTGAGGGAAAAAAGTATTTCATCCCCTGCTGATTTTATACATTTGTCCACTGACAAAGAAATTATCAGTCTATAACTGTTTATTTTAACAGTGAGAGACAGAACATCAAAAATATCCATAAAAATGCATTTAAAAAAGTTAAAATTGATTTGCATTTTAAATGAGTGAAAATTACCAGAGTCACCAAGAAAACAATTGGTAACACACTACGCCGTGAAGGACTGAACTCCTGCAAGGTCCCCCTGCTCAAGGAAGCACATGTACAGGCTCATCTGAAGTTTGCTATGAACATCTGAATGATTCGGAGGAGAACTGGGTAAGAGTGTTGTGGTCAGATGAGACCAAAATTGATCTCTTTGGCATCAACTCAACGCACTGTGTTTGGAGGAGGACGAATGCTGCCTATGACCACAAGAACACCATCTCCACCATCAAACATGGAGGTGGAAACATTATGCTTTGGGGTGTTTTTCTGCTAAGGAGACAGGACAACTTTTCCGCATCAAAAAAGGGACAATGGATGGGGCCATGTACCGTCAAATTTTGGATGAGAACCTCCTTGCCCCAGCCATGGCATTGAAAATGGATGGGTATCCCAGCATGACAATGATCCAAACACACAGCCAAGGCAACAAAAGAGTGTCTCAAGAAGAAGCACATTAAGGTCCTGGAGTGGCCTAGCCAGTCTCCAGACCTTAAACCCATAGATAATATGTGGAGGGAGCTGAAGGTTCAAGTTACTAAAAGTCAGCCTCAAAACCTTAAAGGGGTTGTAAACTCTCATGGTTTTTTTTTTCACTTTAATGCATCCTATGCGTAGAATGATGCATCATAGTAGGTAGTGAGAATAAATTTGCAGTGCAAATCTATGGGATATCCACAAGTGTGTGAACAATTTCCACCAAATATGTATTTATTCTTAAAAAAGATGAACTATATATTGTTCTAAAATACACAGCGCCTCACTAGAACTCTGTTCCCTATTATAATGTGTGAAATCAGCCTAAATTGTGCAATTAATCATATATAAAAACAAGTGAAAATCCTCTGTATCTTATTTAATGAATATGTGTCTGTAATAGCACAACATTCAATGTGTTGAAAGCGAAGCTCTCTTGACCATAAACAATAATGTAATAATTAACTCCTGCAAGCAAAAAAATAAATAAACGACAAACCAAAAAATGTGTTAAAAAATAAGTGTGAAAAAAAAAAAAACACACCTGTGTTTACCTTATCGGAAACTGTGATGACGTTAACCTAACAAAATTATTAGATAGAAGATCCTGGACTGCCGCAGTCCTTTAAACGATGTCTTTATTGTACAAATGAAATCCAAAAAACAATCAAAAGGATGCAGTCAAAATGAAGTGAACAGGAAAAAGGTGGCTGACATGTTACACATCATGTGATGCTTACTCATAGCAACCTAAGCTATGATTAAGCATCACATGATGTGAAACATGTCAGCCACCTTTTTCCTGTTGTTCACTTCGTTTTGACTGCATAGTTTTGGTTGTTTTTTGGATTTCATTTGTACAATAAAGACATTGTTTTAAGGAGTGCTACAGTCCAGGATCTTTCTTCTACCCAATACACCCGTGCATAGCCAGCACCCTTTTGGTTTAGTGGGACAGAAGCAAAGCCAAGGGATCAGCAGTTTTTATCATCTCTCATAATGAAATTATTAGTAGTAGGACGCTGACACCATCAAGCCTTTTGCGTGAGCCGCTGGGACCTGTGATGTGTCCCAGATGATTCCCGAGAGGGAGGGGAGATAGGTGAACTTCCTTCCGGAGCGGGGGGAGGAAGTGGGAGCTGGAACCCTCGGGGGGAATGATATGCCAGATGTGGCATGTCAGGGGGGTCACCTACTCTTAAAGGGGAAGTTCCATTTTTGGGTGGAACTCTGCTTTAAACATTAGTACACACATTGTTTGTGGTCAAGAGAGCCTAGCTTTCCACACATTGAATGTTGTGCTTCTACAGGCACATTCATTAAATAAGCACTTTATTAAGGCAATTATAAAGAGAATTTGTACTTGTTTTTATAGAGGATTACACAATTTAGGCCGACTTCACACATATAATCGGGACAGAATGTTCTAGTGAGGGGCTGGGTATTTTAGAACCATACATAGTCCATCTTTTCTAGAATTCATATTTGGTGGAAATTGTCCACACACTTGTGGATATTCCATAGTTTTGCGCTGCAAAGGTACAAAATTAGCAGGGGATCAAATACTTTTTTCCTACACTGTACCTTTTCATCCCCCTCTCTATGTATGAATAATGTCACCTTTGCCTGTGATGGACCCAACGTTGAAGATCAGTTGTTGCATGTTAAAAGGGTAATGTAATGCCAGGTGAACTGGAAATGTTAAACAAAAACACCATTAAAAAAAAAAAAAAAGGATTATGAGGCTTCATGCACACTAGCATTTAAGTTCCTAGAAGCTCTTATTAGCCTTTTTTTCTGCTCCTAAAAGCTAAATAGTGTTATCCTATGTGTCCATTCACTCCACTTTAGACTATGGCTATTAGCATTTTTTGAGCTTCAATGTCTAGGAGCAGAGAGAGAAAAAAAAAAAAAAAAAAAGTTATGTACCTGGTAACTCCTTTTCTAGGAAGTCTTCCAGGGCAGCATCAGAGATAGGGCTACTCTATAGTATTTTGCAATGAGCAATAAGCCGTTTGTATCAACTGTATCAAAAGCAGCAGAAGGGTCCAACAATAGTGGTCATTTTAGCAGTTTGTAAGTCATTAGTGAGTTTTAGTAGGGCATTTTCTGTGGAAAGTTGTGGGTTAAAACTAGACGGTAAGGGGTTGAGAAGGTTATCAGCTCAGATGGTTTTAGACTAGGCTATCTGGAGATTTGGAGGTAAACAGGAGCAGGAAGCAGGGTCCTAAATTGTTCAGACCCAGTTACACCTACGTAAAAAAAAAAAAAAAAAAAAAAACTCAGAAGATGATATAAACTGTAACAGCGTGAAGACATCAGCACCATCAGTAGGCGCGCTGTAAACAGTGCCTATACCATTAGCAGAGTGTGAACTGGAAACACTAGGTACAGCGGAACTATCCTACATCCCAATCCCATTTTTAAAATCAGAACACAAAGAGGTTAAGTAATGTAAAGACTCAAGATAAAAGGCAAGGTCTTAAATACTCACAAACCCCAGGAAACTGGTAGCAAGCAAGAATCAGTGATTGAAAGGTCGGATGGTTGGAGGGGACCAGTCACTGTAGGCAGTCAGTAGGAACAGATCAAAGTTTAAAGTTCCATATGGCTTTCTGCAAGAGTTGCAACAGCAGGGAGAGCAAAGAGCATTGTAGATCACCCAGGGAATGAGGTCAGCATTCAGTACTACAAAATTAACCATTTCCAAAAAAATAAAATGAAAAATGGGGAATAATGGTGGCAAGTGCCCAATGAAAACAAGGGAGTTTCATGTGTTCTGCCCAAAAGGCCTATTCATTAGGCGAGTCCTCAGAGAATGGGAAAGAGAACAAGCAATGCCAGTAGCTTTGAACCTGGAAAACACTCCACAGCTAATTTAACCTGAAAGAAGTCTGGAAACCGTCCCACGTGGAACCCAAAGCCCTGGAATGTCCAGATAGGATATTTTTGTAAATTCCAGAAAGAGGACAGCTGTGCTGGATATTGGACAATACTTAAGAAAACCTCAAAGGACAATGTAGAGAGAAAACTTTGAGAAAGCTCAGGTGATGTTACAACATCAAAGCTGAAATAAAGATGTCCATCCTTCTAGGACAGTAGCAAAAAGGCACAATGGTAAAAGGAAAAGTAATACCCTGGGCTGACCTACAGGCTGTTTGCCAGTGTACAATCTTCCTAAAGGTCGCAGTATAACCCGAGGGTTCAAGACTTTTTGTGTCCCTCAAAGGAGTAAAGAAACGGTGGTGTACATTTCTTTCCAACAAGGTGTCAAGTACAACTACTATCTGACCTTAGAAAGATCTGTTTTGGGAGCTTCAGACACAGATAAAAGTATTTGTATTATGCGATTACTTATTAGAAGAGGAGGTTTTTATGGTAACAGTTTTGACATGGTGTGGAATAACTAAAAAGGGCAGGTATTTACAAAAAATGCTGTGACACCCTGGCTTACATTTTGGAATTGAATTACTAAAGGCAAGTAAGCTTTTCACTTTGCAAGGGAATTTCCACTTAGTTTAGTGAAAGATGTGGCTCTGCTGTCTTCCATCTTTTAATCATGTGCCAGCAAAAACATTTTTCCTTGCATACGATTTGGTATTCTTTGCAAACTACATTCACCAAGTTAAAGGGGTGTTCCAGCCCTAAGTTGTGTTTATTAAAAGTCAGCAGCTACAAAAAGTGTAGCTGCTGGCTTTTAATAAACACTCACTTACCTGCTCCTGCGTTCCAGCGACGCGCCGACCGGGGCTCCGCTCCTCTCCCCCCCTGCCCGGCCGGCGTCTCCATCCTGACTGTGGGCACCCAGCCGTGACAGCCTTCGGCTTCACGGCCGGGCACCCACTGCGCATGCGCGAGCCGTACTGCGCATGCGTGCGCGGCGCGGCTCGCCGCTGATTGGAGAGGCGATCGCATGGGACCTGTCAGTGTCCCATGTGATCGCCTACAGGGAGGGGCTGGTGTAGGCGATTAAGGCTTAATCGCCTAACCAGCCCCTCGGCGGAAGCAGGAAGTGGGACAGGAAGTCCCACTCCTACTGAAGCCCCCACTCCCCCCCCAAAAAAATTACATGCCAAATGTGGCATGTATGGGGGTGAGGAGTGGAGTAAGCTAAGGTCGTTTTTTTGGGTGGAACACCCCTTTAAGGAAAAATTATCTTGCAGAGTGAACAGCCTATTTGCCTCCAATAAACCAACTGCTTTCTCCAATGCAGTGTACACAAGAGCCGAAATTCTGACAACAAAACCGTGGATTTTGGCTCAAACTTGTTTTGCATACACACAGCAACACAAATGTTGTCGGAAATTCCGAACGTCAAGAACACGGTGATGTGCAACACTACGACGAGCCGAGAAAAATGAAGTTTAATGATTCCGAGCATGCGTCGGAATTCTATATTATGGACGATCTGAATTTCCGACAATAACTTTTGCTGTCAGAAAAATTGGAAATCAGCTCTAAAAAAAAATCTTGTCGGAAATTCCAACAGCAAATGTCCGATGGAGCCTACACACAGTCGGAATTTCCAACAAAAAACTCACATCAAACATTTGTTGTCAAAATTTCCCACCGTGTGTACGGGGCATTAGGATATTAGAGACTAGCTATGAATTTACAAACGCTCCCTGCAGAAAAATGTATCTACATAACAAGTTCAAGGCTACAGTTTTCAAAAGAACCCTTTTAATCCCAGACACCCAACACTTTGCAGTGTGCCATTTTACTTACCATGCATGACCTCTTGCTGTTTAATCTCATGCGGTTTTAGACCCTGTAGAATGTCTCTGCTAACAAGCTGTTGCCAGCTGGGAGGATCCATCTCCCTGTCCAAATCGCACAGTTCATCTTCACTTTGAGTTTCACCAAGGGTCAGACTTTCTAACCTACAAGGGGTGGAGGTGATCGATAAGCAAATTTATTTTGGGGACATAATAAATAAACTGCATATTAATATTAGTCAACTGCACAGACGCAGCATCTATGTTCAATAATAAGCTCTTACAATGCCTGGAAGAACATTGTTGTTATCACTCTCTAATGAACTTATACATGGCTCGAAAACTGTCCCCCAAGGTCGTAAACTACAAATTACTTACATCAATTTTTCTGCAGTCAGATTCCAAAAAATATGGTGTAACGAAAAACGTGACCAAATAACTTTAGAGAATACCAGAACTACAAGCAACTAATTACTATAAGGGTAACACCAGTCAGCACACTAAAAACTGTTTTAACAAGTGGGCTGGTGTCTATTTTGTAGCATGCACTATACACTGTTACAACCCAAGGCACTGGTCACTATATTTTTTATTTTTTATAAAAACGGTGGTCTGGGGTCCAGTGTGAAACAAAGCAGCATCCTGTATTTTTACGCTACATGCCACAACTCAACGCAGCATTGTGATGTGTGTAAATAAACGTAGCTCAATGTATATGGTGTGAACCAGTCTGAACTCCCACCCAGCACTGCTGTAAATTTAGCTCGACATTCTTTATTAAGCAATTATGTCAGGACAATGTACTCACTTTCGGGAAGCTTTCGGTGTGCCCAATTCACTAAACCTAGTGATGAGAAGAGAGTTAACAAGCACATTCTTAAACGTTATCTTTGTTCCAACATCCAATCAATGTTTTATTTATTTTTTCAGGACAGAACCGAGAGGTTTAGAGCATCCAGTCAGAGTTGCATTGCTTTGTCTGCTTTGGGGAGATTTTGCTTCATCATTGTTAACGCAAAAAGAGATACAAACAGGAATGAAGCATTTTTTTGGGGAAAACATTCTTGACTATGCTAGTTACTCCCAGCACATCACCATAGGGTTTTAACAGCACAGGCAGTAAGAATAAATAACCCTAAAGAGGCTAGTGCAAGCAGTAAAAAAAATGAATTCTTGAACTCGGTCCAAGGTAGAAAAATACTGCACAGCTGCAACCCAAGTAACCCTGGACACAGATGCCAAATAAAATGTTCTAGAAAAAAAAGGTGCACTGCCACTTTAAATAAAATTCATAACAAAATGCAAGGAAAAAAAAAAAAACATGAGTCAATACTATCATATGAAATGCCTGATCTGTGCAAAAAATGTGTAAGCAATTGGATAAACTAACATTTGCAAGCAAACGTGTACAATGTGAAAATGATAAATGTAATGAAGTCCCAATGTATAGGAAAAACTTATTGGTGCAATATTTCTTAGTAAACAAAGTCCATCAAAAGCAACCTCTAATGCAAAGAAAAATGCATAGGTTATAAAAGTGAATAAAGTGCTCTGTGCTGAAAAAACTCTGCTTATCAGTACTCTAGTGCTCCTTAAAAAAAAAGGGGCCCATTTCCAAACTATATTGATCTCGAGATACACTCTTTCCCTATTGCATTCAATACATACACCGACTCTGTCCGAAACATTTTCCCACGAATGGCATCCTCTGGGATTGGAGATCTTGTTTTACCATCGCTGCCTTGTTGTAACTGCTTAAATATAAGTGCAACTTTTTGTAATCGATAAAAAATAAATAAAAAAATAAATCAGACTGTATTGCACTATGAAACTTCTTCCTGTCTATATTTCATGCATGTCTGTACGGAGAGTGTTATTACTTCCACAAGAGCACTTTCACACTCGCATTGCCCGGGCATTGGCGGTAAATCGCCACTATTTTTAGCAGCACTTAACCGCTGTTTTTGCGGCGCTTTTAACCCCTGCTAGCAGCCAAAAAAAGGTTAAAAAGCACCTGCGAACGCTGCTACAGCGGCGTTGCCCATTGATTTCAATGGGCAGTAGCGCTTTAGGAGCAGTGTATTCCCTGATCCTAAAGCACTGCAAAGAATCTGCTGGCAGGACTTTTTTTGACGCCCTGCCAGGCTAGCACCCCAGTGTGAAAGCACTCGTGCTTTCACACTGGGATTGCTGATGAGGCTTTTTTCAGGCACTTTTTCAAACACCTCCAGTGTGAAAGGGGCCTAAAGCTGGTCCTTGCTTTGCAGTGGTGAGAGTTTACCCTCAGAAGTCTGCTGCTGGTAATTCCAATAAACCTGGGGAAAGGGTAAGCGTATTCTGATGTCCGAGATCAATATTGTTTGGCTAGGATGCGTTGGATTCATCCAATCCGAGGAGGCAGGAGTCCATTGATCTTCTCTCCTGGTTGTCGTTGACTGGGCCGACGGAGTTGTGGTGTGCTAGGTATCCCTTCTGTAGGACCTACTCCCATGTCTCTGTGGTCCATCGTTCCTCGGCCAGGATAGATTGAGCGTTTAGGAATCAGGCTGGTGAGGGATGCTGCCTACCTGGCTGGGGGCGTGTCGGATCATTTCCCCTTTATCCCTCACTCTCGGCTTGGTTGCTGGGAGGGGAAGCTGGAGGCTTTCTCCGGGTTGGCTTCAGAATGAGTGAGTGGAAGTCCACCTGAGAGAGGCGATTGCCTCTTTCTGGCCGACGAATGCGGATACTGCTGACCCGTCTGTGATATGGGATTAATTTAAAGCGGTGATAAGGGGTGAGTGCATCTCAGCTATCAAGGCTGAAAGAGTGGCTCATAATGCTGAAATGCTTAGGCTGCAGGAAGCTATGCGGGAATGTGCGGAGAGTCACTCCAGGTGTCCTTCTGACGCCTCAGATGCGTCCTTGATGGAGGCTAGGCGTCTTCTCTCTCTACATTTCTCGGATTTGGCTCATACGGAAACAAAACCTAAAGCAAATTTTTTTTTTTTCGGCGGTGATAAGAACAGGAAGCTGTTAGCAAGACTGGTAGCAGTGGATAATCAGGTAACGAACATTCCGGTTATTAGGGGCAAGGATGGGAATTTGGTCAGCGACCCTTCTGAGGTACTTTCAGTGTTTCAGGATTACTTTGCTGAGCTGTATGCTCCTATACCGAGTTATGATATTGATGCTTTGGATGCCCTCTTGGGGGGTCTGACCCTCCCGAGGTTGTCTGATGCTGACCAGCTGCCTTTGGATGTGCCCATTTCTAAAATGGAGATTGTGGCGGCTATTTTTGATTTCCCACCTCATAAAGCTCCGGGTGCGGATGGTTTCCGAGCAGACTTTTATAAAAGCTATGCCGAGGAGTTAGCCCCTAGATTAAAACGCTCTTCTAGCTCAGTGTTTGGAATTAAATAGACTCCCTGCATCTATGATTGATGCATATATGGTTCTGTTGCTTAAGCCGGGCAAGGACCCTCTGGAGTGTTCTGCTTATAGGCCTACTGCTCTCTTGAACATGGACCTCAAAGTTTTAACAAAGGTTCTGGCCAATAGGCTTGTCGGGGTGGTTTCCTCTCTGGTCGATATTGACCAGATGGGGTTCATGCCTGGGAAGTCTACGGACACTAATCTGAGGAGGCTCTCTACGCATCTCCAGCTCCCTGGGCAAGATTCTGGTACCAGAATCATTGTGTCAATCGACATTGAAAAGGCCTTTGATTAGACTGATTGGACGTATATGCTCCAGGTGCTGGAAAGGATGGAGTTTGGTCAAGTTTTTAGATAGCTTTGCTATAATTCTGAATGATTTTACTTCTTTTTCTGGCCTGAGGGTGAATTGGGGCAAGTCCTCCGTTTTACCCTTGGATGCCAGGGCCGGACCCAACCATGCCCTTGCAGTGGGTTTCTTCATCACCTATCTGGGAGTCAAGGTCACGGCTGACAGCACTGATTACATGGCGCTTAACTTGATGCCCCTGTTGGCCTTCTTTAAGCAGAAGGCACTGGCTTGGCAAAAGCTACCGCTGTCCCTAATGGGAAGAATCAATTTGCTGAAGATGAAAATTCTCCCAGTCATTTTGTACTTCTTGCGGCATGCTCCAGTGAGGATTCCTAAATCTTTTTTTAAACAGTTGGATGGTATAACTATTTCCTTTCTGTGGGCCCCCAAATTACTGCACATAGGACTTAAGGTGCTCCAGGAGCCTTGGGGACATGGGGGTTTGGCTCTGCCTGATTGGAGGAAGTACTAACTCGCCGGGCAGATGGTGCTTGTACACAGGTGGCTTACTTTTGATGCTGGGGATTCTGCCACTGTGGTGGAGGCGGCCCACTTGGGGTCGTATGAGACCCTCCGGTTGGCCGTCCAAAGGGGGGCGGGGGCTGGCTTGCCGCTGGCGTTGTCCATGCGGGCGACTGTCAGGGCTTGGGAGGAGGCGGTGGGACTGGCCTGCCCCAGCCACTTGGGTTTCTCGCCACAGTCTTCGCTGTGGGGAAAGCCCAAGCTGCCGCACTTCTATTGCTTCCCAGACCAGATGGCGTGGGTGGTTAAAGGCATTAGGCTTCTTAGGGACATAACTAGGGATGGGATATTACTCACTTTTGATCAGCTTAAGGTCAGACATGATCTTCCCAACTCGTCAGGTTTATACAGCTCAGACATGCTTTCCAGGCTCAGTTCCAGGAAAGGGTGGTTGGAGGAATTGGAGGCATTGGAGTATTTACTCATGGTGGATGATCTCCCTAAAACCCTGTCTGTCACGTACAAGGAATTGTTCAAAAAGAGCCAGGTGGCACTAACTAAATGTAGGGAGCGATGGGAGAGAGAGGTTCCTGGTTTAAAATGGGGTTGTTGTGTTCGGTAAGGACAGTCAGAAACGTATGTTAGGTAGACTGCCTATATGGTTGACCATGTTGGTCGCGAAGGGGCTGGGTGTTTTGCCATGGCACTCTTTTTCAATGTTTGTATGCCTTGTTTAAAAATCTTTAATAAAAAGAATAAAAAAAAGGGATTTTTAATAACAGCTTACCTGTAAAATCCTTTTCTTGGAGTACATCACGGGACACAGAGCGCATAGTCATTACATATGGGTTATATGGGTACCTTCAGGTGTGGACACTGGTGTAATCAACTTCACAGGAAGTTCCTCCCTATATAACCCCCTCCCACTGAGAGTGCTTTAGTTTTGTAGCAAGCAATTTCTCTGAGGTTACACAATGTTCCCCAAAAAGAGGGGTGGGAGCTCTGTGTCCCGTGATGTACTCCAAGAAAAGGATTTTACAGGTAAGCTGTTATTAAAAATCCCTTTTTCTTGATCGTACATCACGGGACACAGAGCGCATAGTCATTACATATGGGATGTCCCAAAGCAATGCTCCATGAAGGGAGGGAGACCGTAAGGCCAAAAATAGCCAAACAGAAAATATATCAGGAGGTAAAATAGCTCCACCAACAGAAAAAAAGGGGGCGTGAACCGGGCCAGAGGATTCTATACTGCTGCCCGTAGGACCGCCTGCCCAAATGCTGTGTCCGCAGCCTTTGTGACGTCCAACTTATAAAATTTAGTAAACGTATGTACGGAAGACCAGGTTGCCGCCTTGCAAACCTGTGCCATAGAGATCTGATGGTGTGCCGCCCAAGAGGCACTCATGGCCCTCGTAGAATGGGCCTTAACTGATAAGGGCGGTGGAACGTGCTTCAGACCATAGGCCTGAAAAATCAGCTGCTTAATCCACCTAGCCAAGGAAGACTTGGCAGCCGGCTGACCCTTCTTGGGGCCATCCGGAAGAACGAAAAGCACATCTGTTTTCCGAATCTTTTCTGTAGCCTTGAGATAAACCCTCATGGCTCGGACCACATCCAAAGTATGAAGCAATCTTTCCTCTCTGGACTGGGGAGTAGGAAAGAAGGATGGTAGGACTAGGTCCTGATTCAAGTGAAAACTGGATATGACCTTAGGAATGAAAGAAGGCTGAGGCCGCAGAACCACTCTGTCCTTATGCAGAATCAGGTACGGTTCCCTGCAAGACAAGGCTGCCAGCTCGGAGACCCTTCTGGCCGAAGCCATAGCCACCAAGAAAACCAACTTTCGGGTTAGCAGCACAAGAGGGATTTCTGTCAGAGGTTCAAACGGCTGCTTTTGTAAAGCTGACAAGACCAGATTTAAATTCCAGGGGCAGAGGGGAGCTCTAATAGGGGGATTTACATGCAAGACCCCCTGCAAAAAGGTTTTCACAAGCGAATGTGTGGCCAAAGGCCTTTGAAACCATATCGATAAGGCAGACACCTGCCCCTTTAGAGTACTAAGAGCTAACCCCTTGTCAACGCCAACCTGGAGGAATCGCAAGATCCTGTCAATAAAAAACTTGCGAGGATGCCCTCCTTGAGACTCGCACCACTCCACATAGGTTCTCCAGACTCTGTAATAGATATTTCTAGAGACTGGCTTTCTAGCTTGAATTAACGTAGATATGACTTGGGCAGAGAGGCCTCTGCCCTTAAGAATTAGAGATTCAGCTGCCAAGCCATCAAATTTAGCTGCTGTGAAGCAGGGTGGTAGATCGGGCCCTGAGACAGCAGATCTGGGCGCAGGGGGAGTGGCCACGGTGCCCTTACTGACATCCTCACGATGAGTGCGTACCAAGCCCTTCTGGGCCAGGCTGGGGCCACCAGGATCACCGGCCTGCGCTCCACCCTGATCCTTCGTAGAAGGCGGGGAATCATCTGTAGTGGAGGGAACGCATACAGGAGAGAAAACTGGTGCCAGGGGCAAACCAACGCATCGGTCCCGTAGGCCGAGGGGTCCCTGGCTCGGGATACGAATTTGTCCAATTTCTTGTTGAATCTTGTTGCTATGATGTCCACATCGGGAACTCCGAATCTTTGGCAAATCTCTTGGAATACCTGGGGGTGAAGAGACCACTCTCCCGGGAGTAACTGTTGACGACTCAAAAAATCTGCTTGAGAATTGTCTATCCCTGGGATGAACACTGCTGAGATGCAGGGTACATGGGCTTCGGCCCATGAAAAAATCAGGTTTACTTCCCTTTGAGCCGCCAGGCTCCTTGTGCCCCCCTTGTGGTTTATGTATGCCACCGCCGTGGCATTGTCGGACTGTATCCTTACTGGCAGACCCTGCAGGGGAAGAGTCCAGGCGACCAGGGCCAACTGAGCAGCTCTGATCTCTAGGACATTGATGGGAAGCAGACTTTCTGCCTCTGACCACTGTCCCTGCTGGGTCCGTTTTCCTAAGATTGCCCCCCAACCTGTTAGGCTGGCATCTGTGGTTACTATTTTCCACGAGATGGGGCAAAAGGTTTTCCCTTTTGATAATTTTTGAGGGATCAGCCACCAGTACAGGCTGTGCCTGACTCCTGGGGAAAGAACTAATGGACGGTCTAATGCCTGTATGGACTTGTTCCAAGCAGAGAGAATAGCTGCTTGCAGAATTCTGGTATGGATCTGGGCATAGGGCGCTGCTTCGAAGGCGGCCACCATCTTTCCCAGCAGTCGCATGCATAGGCGAATAGTCGGCTTCTTTTTGCCTAAGACTATTTGAATCAACGACCTGATCTTCTTTTGAGGTAAAAATACCCTCTGGCATTCTGTATCTAACCGAAAGCCTAGATATTCCAACTGTCTTGTGGGTTGTAACCTTGATTTTTCTTGGTTCACAATCCACCCGAACTCTTCTAGATGCCGCACTGTGCGGACTACTGCATGATTGAGGCTGGAAGCTGAACTGTCGATAACCAGGAGATCGTCCAGGTATGCTAGGACCAAGATGCCTTCTGTCCTTAGGACGGCTAGCACCGGGGCTAACACCTTTGTGAATACCCGTGGAGCTGTTGCCAACCCGAAAGGGAGGGCTACGAACTGGTAATGACTTTGATTTATCGTAAAACGAAGAAACTTGTGATGTGCTGGGTAAATCGGCACATGCAGATATGCATCCTTTATGTCTATAGATGCTAGGAAGTCGCCCTGATGCAGGCTGGCTGTCACTGAACGTATGGAGTCCATACGAAAGGTCTGAATCCTTAGAAAGCGATTTAGGCGTTTGAGGTCTAATATAGGCCTGACGTCGCCATTGGGTTTTGGTATAACAAAAAGGTTGGAGTAGAATCCCAGACCCCTTTCTTGGGTTGGTACTTCTACAATTACTCCTTGGAGCAAGAGGCGATCCAACGCCTTTACGAGAGAGGCCCTCTTTAACGGGTCGCTTGGAAGACTTGACCCCTGAAAATGAGGAGGGGGGATTTCTCGAAGCTCTAGTTTGTAGCCTGAGGCTACTACGGACCGAACCCAAGAGTCGGGAATTCTGGCCTTCCAGACTTCGGAGAAAAACTGAAGCCTCCCCCCCACCCAAGAGAGTGGGGGCGCCCCTTCATGAATCTGACTTGATGACTGGTTTAGCCGGCTTGCGAGACCAGGGTCTCTTGTTTGCCGCGGCTTGTCCCTGTGGGCGGCTATTAACTGCTGAACGCCCGGGAGGCCGTCGATACTGACGAGAAGTCGAAGGGGCCGAGCCTACAATGGCCTGTCGTTTAAACGCGGGCCCACGCGGTCTTTTCTTGACCGGTAAGGAAGTACTTTTTCCACTTGATATGGTGTGGATATATTTATCTAGGTCTTCCCCGAATAGTCTTCCCCCATGAAAGGGAAACCCTGCTAAAAGCTTTTTGCAGGGTGCCTCTGCTGACCAGTTCTTTAGCCACAAAAGACGACGCATGTGAACCATCAGTAGAGATGAACGGGATGCCTGTTGGATGGAGTCCTTAATAGCATCTATTGCAAAGCAGAGAGCCCTAGGGAATTCTGCTAATTCATGAGTATGCTGAGCCGGCATGTCCTTTAATATATGTTTTGCCTGATCCTTCAAGGCCTGACAAACACCAATGGCTGCTACTGCTGGCTGAACCATGGCACCTACTGAGGTGAAAGCTGCTTTCAGTAGGGTCTCGAATTTCTTGTCGACCGGATCCTTGAACATATGGACATTTTCTTCCTCTGCCTCCAGGAGGAAAGACCAGCCAGAGAGAAGTTTTCCCTTTATACAGACCCTGACGCTGCTGGCCCGCCCCCCCCCGACGCACGCCGACGCTATAAAAGGCGGCGTGCACGCGCGTACACACGCGCGCACAATCGTGCGCACACACGCGCGCACATCGCGCGCACCACGCTGAAACCACATGGAGGAAGCAGAGCAGAGGAACAACATGGACCAGCGTTATGCAGCACCAACAGACACCAGGTAAGCACTAATCTTATTGTAGTGCACACACAGCGAGGAAGCTGTCCCCTTGGGCTTCCTAAGAAACAGGAGTTTTTACCAGCAATTTCCTCTTTAAAACATGTGGGGTTGCAGTATCAGTGCTAACAGGCAGACCTGGGGTGAGTAGCAAATATATAACTTACACAAGTATACATATATCTACATGTTATCTGGGTAAACATTAGAATCCCATCCTGCAACCTCAACAGACATAGTGGAGATAGTGGCTGATGCACCAGCATACTGTTAGCCAACCCAGAACCCCCAGGGGGATACCTACTGTCGAACCAAGTCCCGCAGGTTCCCTCTTACCTGCTCCACGCCGCAGGGTATTGCAAAATGCAAGAGGCCCAACCTTCCCCCATCTCCGTGGGTATTGTCTTGGACCTTCAGGGACCGGGGTCCTGTGTTAAGGAACCCACACCCCTGGACCTATATAGCATCCTGGCATCAGTAGCGTTTAGTTCTTGGAAGAGACTAAGGCACTGGAGCCCAGAATCCAGCCCTCCAAGGAGAGGCATTATAGGCAAAACCCCACTCCAGCAGGGCCCGGGTACCGTACATCTTGGCTCTGAAGCACTTCGGACGGATCCGGCTAGCTATCCTGGGTCCCGAGACCTCCGAGGGACAGCTAGACGTGACCAACACCTAAGACACTGGCGAAAAAACTAAAGCACTCTCAGTGGGAGGGGGTTATATAGGGAGGAACTTCCTGTGAAGTTGATTACACCAGTGTCCACACCTGAAGGTACCCATATAACCCATATGTAATGACTATGCGCTCTGTGTCCCGTGATGTACGATCAAGAAAAAAATATATATATATTGTTTGGCAAGAGGTCCCTTTTTCTTAAGTAACGCCTATCAATCGGAAGTTTTTCAGCACAGAGCACTTTATTCACCTTTATCACATACATTTCTTTCATTACACTAGAGCTTGCTTTTGATGGACTTCATGTTTACTAATAATGCACCAACAAAATTCTTATATATTTGGACTTTCCTATTACATTTATAATTTGCACATTGTACACATTGTTTGCTTGGCCAATGTTAGTTTATCTAATTGTTTACACATTCTTTTGCACAGATCAGTGACTTCATAGGACAGTATTGATTCATGTTTTTTATTTATTTTTTGCACTTTGTTTATGAATTTTATTATTTAATGGGACAGCACACCTTTTTTCTAGCATTAAGCAGTAGAAAGCTTGCAATAGTTTAACACTTCTCAATTCCGTGTCTTCTATTCAGAAGTAGTGTTTGATTTTTAAGCATATTTTTAGCTCTTAAAATGGTTTTGTGTGTGTTTACGGTGAACAATTTCAAAGTTTTCAAGCGTTTCTATTATTGTGGAATATACATGTTTTTTCTGCTTTTATTACTCATGTGTTTTTTTTTTAAATAATGACCTGATTTTTAAACCTTATATCTGTGCAACCACACACAGTTAATGAATGAAATAACTACTTAAATGGGCATGGCCTAGAATTCCAAATGATGGCTGGTAGATACCACTACTAGCAGCCAAATAGACACTAAACTCAGTCCTTTACAAGATGGCATCTATGCAACAGAGAGCATTTAATGTTCTCCAATTTCGTGAGACCGAGTCCGTAATAACAGTGCAGCGTGTCTTTGGACAGTGTTTTGGGATTGATCCACAAGTGGCAAATAACATTGTTGTTGAATTTTAAGAATCGCAGTGTTTATGTAGGGAAAGAGTTCAGGGTGACCATGCACTTAAGGAAATGTGCAACGAATTCAAGAAACTTTTCAGTGAAGCTTGCACTAGTCCCCTTGCCGTGCTAGCCGACAACTTGCGATCCCTTTATACAACTGTTTGGCGTGTTGCTTCTGAGGCCATACGATTGCAACTGGTGCAAACGCTTTGTGTCGGTGACAGAAGAAAATGTTTAAATTTCTGTCACATGCTCTAAGATGATATGGAGGATGACAAATTCTGAGGTGGATTTTTAGTGATGAAGCAACGTTTCATCAAAGTGGTAAGGTTTTACATCGCAATGTTCGTATATGGGGACACATTAACTACAGCATGAGTGAGATTCACCAACAATCAATCGGTTTTGTGCAGTTTTGTATACAAAGATTTATGTCCCCTCCTTTCTTTGAGGGCAACACTGTTACGGGACATTGCTCATCTTCTGGAAAACTTGGGGAAATCTCGCGCCAAAATAGAATAGGGGGGGAAAAACTTTTTGCAAATGATTAAGAGCTGCTCCCTAAATAATACAGAGTGCTGGATTATACGTGTGAACAATTGAAAATGAGGGGCGCTGACTAGTGATAAATTTAACACATATTATACAACATTGGTGTGAAAAATATATATATGAAAGTCGTGCTAAACCAATACAACAGCAAGTGATTGACAAAACAATAAGTGCAAAAAATTCAATGGCGATGGACAATGATTGTCTACCCACAGTCCGTTGATAGTTAGTGCAATATTGTGCTAAAAAACAATAGTGTTCCGATAGAGTGCTCTGTGTTTAATCTTCTGAATATGTTCCACCTTCACCAAAAAAAAAAAGTCGGGAAGAAGTAGAGAGAGGAGACATTGCTGAAACGGCCAGCAGAGAAGATCTGTTCACTACTTGGCTTACAATCGAGTTTCCCACGGGCAGCAGCTGACCCCTGAGCTCATTTGACCTTATTTTAATTAATAGGTCAACACCAATCGGGTAAGGAGCCATCCATCCTCACTTGCGGTGGTTTTTTTGGTGAAGGTGGAACATATTCAGAAGATTAAACACAGAGCACTCTATCGGAACACTATTGTTTTTTAGCACAATATTGCACTAACTATCAACGGACTCTGGGTAGACAATCATTGTCCATCGCCATTGAATTTTTTGCACTTATTGTTTTGTCAATCACTTGCTGTTGTATTGGTTTAGCACGACTTTCATATATATATTTTTCACACCAATGTTGTATAATATGTGTTAAATTTATCACTAGTCAGCGCCCCTCATTTTCAATTGCTCATCTTCTGCTGCCGACGTCGCTGCACTCCAGGACAGGTTAAGCGTCGTAATATTAAAAGTCAGCAACTGCAGTATTTGTAGCTGCTAGCTTTTAATATTTTTTTTTTACGGCGGAGGTCCGCTTTAAGTAGCAAAGAGCCAGTCAACTATTGCAAACCAGCATCCACTCTCACCGGTCCGTGTCTTTATTCTCATCCTGTAAAAGGTCCAGTGGAGAGGAAGGGAAGTCAAACAGAGAGCCAGATGTTCTGGAACTTCCGTCACAAGAATCGTTGGTACAAACTCCTTCTGTAGCAAATTTTGGACCTAAAACAAATGCAGTACATAACACATGAGCAACAGAGACTATTAAAGAAACAGGAAAATATAGGAGAGATTCTCTTACCTCCCTCCTGTTCCCGGCTACCATCAGGTGAGTTGTAACCTTGACCAGTACTAGGCGGTGGAGAAAACAGATTCAGAGACCCGTCAGGTCCATCTATAGAGCCTCCACTAGTTCGCAACCTGCCCTCTGCAGGCTCAGGACTGCTGGATGAGGATGTTAAGTGCTTGGGGTGCTTTTGCATTTGCATAGCCCTGGAAACTGCAGCAAATGTTAAAACGTTTAAATTATAGCTGGATACTGCATCCTCACATACAGTAGCAGTCATAACAGAGTGCAGATAAAAATAAATCCTGTCACCAACTCAAAAAAGTGCAGTTACAGGATAAAAAAAATAATCAAATACTAAATGCTTATTTGCAGTGTTTTGCCTTTTTATAAATAATTTGCTTGCAATGTGCCTTTGAATTTGCCAGAAAATTCCAGGAAGAATCAATTTCCTAGTAGACTTTGTTCCCTTTCTCTATTGCAACTTCATACAGTGCAACCTCAGATTGCGAGCAACGCGATTAACGAGTGTTTCGCAATAGGAGCACTGTATTTTTTAAAATCCTGACTCGGTTTTCGAGTGTTGTTTTGCAAATCGAGCAGAATTCAAGCCAAAGCGGAAGTCGAGCCGATCGGCAAAGTTTGGAAATACTCAGTTCATGAACCTTTACAAGGTTTTCCGAGGTGTCCTCAGGCTTTTCCGAGCGATTCTGAGACTCTCCGGCGCCCCCCACCTCTGGTTGCATGCGGTATTGCATGCCATTGAAGTCAATGTGAAACATTTTTTTTTTTGTTTCCATTGACTTCAATGGGAAACTTGCTTTGGTATGTGAATACTTTGGATTACGAGCATTCTCCTGGAACAGATTATGCTCATAATCCAAGGTTCCACTGTAGTTCTTTCCTCTTCTAGGAGTGTCCAACATAACCTTTTATGCAGCTGTCAAAGTAGGAGCAAAAAGGGGAAAACTATGGAGTTACAATTCTATTCTGCTGAAGTTACCAACATGTCCAAAATGATGACACCCATTATCTCTTCCAGGGGTTTCAGATAGCTACAGAAGAGGGACATTTACAGGCAAATACCATGCAAAACATTTGTTACATGCAAACAATCTTATGGAAAGATTTTTCATTGACATGTATGGCCTGGCAACAGGGTCTCCTTAACCACTTAAGACCCGGACCAAAATGCAGCTAAAGGACCTTGCACTTTTTGTGATTCGGCACTGGGTCGCTTTAACTGACAATTGCCCGGTCGTGCGACGTGCCTCCCAGACAATATTGGCATCCTTTTTTTCCCCCCACAAATAGAGCTTTCTTTTTGTGGTATTTGATCATCTCTGCGGTTTTTATTTTTTGTGCTATAAACATAAAATAGAGCGATATCTTTTACTTTTTGCTATAATAAATATCCCCCAAAAATATATAAAAACATTTTTTTCCTCAGTTCAGGCCAATACGTATTCTTCTACCTATTTTTGGTAAAAACAAATCGCAATAAGCGTTTATCGGTTCGTTTGCGCAAAATGTATAGTGTTTACAAAATAGGGGATAGTTTTATTGCATTTTTATAAAAAAAAAAATGTTTTACTACTAATGGCGACGATCAAGGATTTTTTCCGTAACTGCGACATTATGGCGGATACTTGGGACAATTTTGACACATTTTTGGGACCATTGCCATTTTCACAGCAAAAAATGCATTTAAAATGCATTGTTTACTGTGGAAATGACAGTTGCAGTTTGGGAGTTAACCACAGGGGGCGCTGATGGGGATATGTGTGACCTGAAGTGTGTTTCAATTGTAGGGGGGTGTGGCTGTAGGTGTGACGTCGTCGATTGTATCCCCCTATAAGAGGGATGACACGATCGATGCTGCCGCCACAGTGAAGCAAGGGGAAGCAGTGTTTACACACGGCTCTCCCTGTTCTTCAGCTCCGAGGACCGATCGCCACACTCCAGCGGCGATCAGGTCCGCGAGTCCACGGTCCCGGAGCTTCGGACCGGGTCACGGGAGCGCGCCGCGGGCGTGCTTCTGTGCCCCACGGCTGGGTACTAGCACAGCACGTACCTGTATGTGCATGTGCCCAGCCGTGGCATTCTGCGGACATATGTGCAGGAGGCGGTCCTTAAGTGGTTAAAGACGAAGTTCACCATTTTATTATTATTTATAAATGCACCAACGGTATGAAAGAGGCTTCTGCAGACTCCACTTCTAAGCTGAGGTTCATACTTGAAGCACATACTTTCAGTTAGAAGAGCTCAGGAAGGATAGCTGCACTACAAATGATGAGGTCACCACTATACTACATTCAGCCAGACCTCCTGGAACATGAGACAGGGAGCTAAAAGTGTTCCAAGAGAATGCATTTGGGAATACTCACAGCCGTTTCAGAAAGTCGTGTCTCACTGGCTGCACATAGTGTGGGAGCCAGAGAGAGTGCATAGAGCCTGTGATCATGCCTGGGAACATGAACGAGATGACAGATTAGAAAAGCATAGTTTTTGCATGTGACCTATGTGAGGTGCAGGGATACACTGCTGCACTAATTTTAAAAATGGATATGACACAGAAGGTGTATCCTAGGATTCTGATAGAGAGCCAATTTCTGGGGTCATGTATGCACCCAGCAGCCTTCATGTCACACCCTAACCATGGGTGTAACATGGGGAGAAATTATCCTTTTTGACAAATAGAGCAGGGGTGCTGCCTAGTGGCCCAGGAGCCACGTGTGGCCCGAGGAGCCCTCGGATGTGGCCCGCAACCCCTTGCTCTGGGATGGTGGGTTGGCAAGCTCAGATCATGGTTTGCCGATCTGCCATCCCAGAGCATTAGTTTTGTGAATGAAGCCAGCGGTAGCGCAAGCAAGTGGCTGCATGGCAGAGCCTGTATAGCACTGGCTCCTGTCATAGGCTCCTGTCACTGGCTCCTGTCATAGGTGGAGTGATATTACTAAAAATCACAGAGTATATATGCGCATATCTGTTCTGTAGTGGTTACTGGGCTGCTTTCAAACTGATCTGTAGATGTAGCGTGGTGCACCTGTGGGTTACCTGCATTGAGCCATAGGCTTCCGTTTTTTACCTGAGGGTTTGTTCCAGTTTCAGAAAGTGCACCACACCTGCAAGATATAATAGAATTATACGGCAAAGTGCAGCTTATCCGCAGGAAAGCCACAGGTGCGGTGTGGGCAAACCGCAGCACATCAGTGTAAAAAGCAGCATTAGGCCCATTGCACACGATCGGTCCGACCCTCCATTCATCCCTATGGCATGGCAAATGGTAAATGGTCTTGTGTTCCTTCAATCTGGGCTGATTGGATCAGAGGGCCCATAGAGTAGAGTGGGCTGTGTCTGACTTTTTTCCATATGCAGAGTGGACACGAGCCTGTCATCCACCCACTCCACTCATTGTGGCCCGTGACCGGTCACTAATTTGCTTTAGTGTCCCCGCTCTTCAAAAGGTTGGGCACCCCTGGCCTAGAGATTACAATGTACTTACTCATGAGTAACTGTCTCCCCACCCAACAAGGGCAAAAGGAGTAAAAAAAAAAAAAAAGGCATTGTCAAAGACAATAAAATGTGACCTGAAGGCCGAGAGCCAGGTCACACTATGACGGATTTCCTAAATGTTCAATTATTCTGAATCACTCTGCCACATTCTACACACAAAATGATCACTGATGTCAGATAAACTAGGACATTTAACTGCTTGCCGACCTGCCGCCGTTATTTTACTGCTGCAGGTCGGCTCTCCTAGGCGAGAGCCTGTAGCTCTTCAGCAGCCACTAGGGCCTCCCGCTCGCCCCCGAGACCCGTGCACGTGCCCGTGGGGCACGATCGTCGCCGGGCACACGCGATTGCTCGGTACAGAGCGAGGACCGGGAACTATGTGTGTAAACACACAGCTCCCGGTCCTGTCAGCGGGGGAAATGCTGATCTTCTGTTCATACAATGCATGAACAGAAAATCAGTTATTTCCCCTAGTGAGTCCACCCCCCCCCCCCCCCATACAGTTAGAACACCCCCAGTAACATACTTAACCCCTTCCCTGCCCCTAGTGTTAACCCATTCACTGCCAATGGCATTTTTATAGTAATCCAATGCATTTTTAAGTATTGATCGCTATAAAAATGCCAATGGTCCCAAAAATTTGTCAAAAGTGTCCGAAGTGTCCACCAAAATGTCGCAGTACTGGAAAAAAAACGCTTAATAAAAATGCCATAAAACTACCCCCTATTTTGTAAACGCTATAACTTTTGCGCAAACCAATGAATAAACGCTTATTGCGATTTTTTTTAACGAAAAATATGTAGAAGAATATGTATCGGCCTAACCTGAGGAAAAAAAATGTTTTTTATATATTTTTGGGGGACATTTATTATAGCAAAAAAAATATTGATTTTTTTTTCAAAATAGTCGCTCTATTTTTGTTTATAGCGCAAAAAATAAAAACTGCAGAGATGATCAAATACCACCTAAAGAAATCTCTATTTGTGGCAAAAAAAGGACGCCAATTTTGTTTGGGAGCCACGTCGCACGACCGCGCAATTGTCAGTTAAAGCAACGCAGTGCCGAATCACAAAAAGTGCTCTGGTCATTGGGCAGCAATATGGTCCGGGGGTTAAGTGGTTAAAATAATTTGCCAAAATTGTTAAAAAGTTATACTTTGCAAGTAGCCATTTTTCAAGGGTGATGTTAGGCTTGCCCCTCAAGTGTAAATGTTTTGAAGCTTGTGTATTAATTAAATCTGTCAGTGTATGCTAAAACCTGCAGAAGTTGCAAGCAGCAGCAAATAATGTCCTCTAAGTGTTACAGATATGTAATTTATCTGCTGTTAAAAGTTCTGCTACTGTAGGGGCATGCCAGCCTAGTAACGGTCACAAGAGGTGGCTAGATTTTGGGAGTCCGTAGAAGACATACTGTATTAGACAATGGGCCATTCAGCGTTGTAGTATCTGCTAACAGAAATAAAATTTTGATAAACTGACCACTTTTTGTGTACTATTCTCATTCTGACAGATAAAATATGAATTCCAAGCATTATTTCTGAAAGTGTCCTGATTTGAATGCATTTTTTGCAGAAATCATATCCCCAGTTGAGAGCCGATCGAATAACCAAATCATACATACTTGCATTACTATCTTGCCGACTGGGTCTCCTTGGAGGTCCCAAAATGCTGGAAAATCCTCTACGTTTCCACTTCTCCTCTCCTTCTTTTTCTTTCTTCATGCTCTGCTAAAAATGACAAAACCATCACACAAGAAATACGTCAGATGCATGAGAACAAGGCGATTCAGTTATAAACTTTTCAGCTACAATCATTATAAAGATACCCAATTTATATTTTTTTAAGAAGCCGAGTAATAACTGATCTTATCGAGAACAGCCATTAATAAGATGAATCTATAAGCAGAGCATTCAGGAGGGCAGAATATATGAGCAATAAAAATTCAGGTTACAAATTCCGCCAAAGCCTATGAAACCTTCACCTAAAATAGTCAATTAAGCTGCATACTGAATGTACATAAAATGTCAAACATTCCAGGCGCTGAACAGTATTACAAATATTTTAAACCTTTATAAAATGACAGTAGTATCTTAATATAAAATAGCATTTAGAAATGTAACTTAGAAAAAAAAAAAATTGTGAATTCCTTTTTTCAACCAGAGCTTGTCAAACGATGCAGAGCAGCTAAGTGGTTAGTATTGCCAACGTTCAGCCCTCAGGTTCTGGATTTAAAGTGCGTGACAGACCCATCCGGGACATGAGCTTTTGGAGGGGACTGCAGGGTAGCCTCTTGCCTACTGACTTGTGCCCTGGCTTTTGAGGGTGCTAAATATTTTGGGAGTTTTTTGGTCCATACCTCCCTGAAACACAGACTCTGGGAATCTAGGACCTGGATACAGGGGCCTCTGTGCCCAAACCAGCAATGACTGCTTAAGCCCCCCCGCCCCTCCCTCCTCCTAGACAGAGATTCAGCGTAGATGGCAATATAATTATCTCAAAACAACCCGATGCTGGTGCCTCCTGCTGTTATGTGAAAACTGTTTAATAAGATGTCTGTCTCATTGTATAATTCCTCCTAGGTGTGAATCCCCATTGTTAATTGAGTCATCTTTTATTTCTGTCCGTCTGCTAGTATTGTGTCCACTTCCGCCTTGTTACCAAACTACTATGAAATGTTTAAGTTAGCGGTTAGGGGACTAGTTGTTAATTTCCTGTTTAATTTGTTTACTGTTTATTAGATGTACTGCTATTACTGTTTACAGTTTGTATTGTTTAGAATAATGTGATCAAGCTCCTACCTGATTTTGTGGGGTATATATTCTGTGTGAATTTACAATACAGTCAGTTCCAATTTGCACCTAAGCTAGTGTTGTCTAGTCCTTGAGAGTAATATTCAGCTATTCCTGGTTCCAGAGTGGAGGAAGCTGTATCTTGGAGGACTGGGTGCCAGTTGGTCCGTTGTCCTGACAAAACGAGCAACCCGGCAAAATGTGCAACCCGCATCACTTCCTGTGATGTGGTATCAGCTGCATCGCTAAATCGCCCGCACTGCACATCCGCCATGCGTCATATACCCCTTCAGTCTCCAACTTTGTTATACACAGGAATTTGTCTGGCAGAATGCTCGACCGACAACTGTGAATGCGCACGCGAAAAACAACTACAATGGTTTGGAGCTCCAGCTGATTCCACCTTACAGGAAGTAACGCAGGTTGTACATTCTGTCAGGTTGTTCATTTTGTCAGAACACCAACACCAAGTATATGTAAACAGTAACAATGAACAGCTCTTGCTACTTTTTGGTCTGTTAAATATACCATTGAAAGTTTTGTCATGTATGGAAATTATCCCTACTAGCTATTATCTTGGGAATACAGAATAATAAAACCGGCCATACATGGTGAAATTTTATTTCCTGCAGTAAAGATAAAATCGCCAATCCCCCCCCATCAACACAGTCAGTGTTGATAGAGAAATCCCTCCTGCCGCTATTGTATTCTCTCAAGGGGGAGGGGAGCTGTTCTGGCCAGGAGAACACACAGCGACTTTTGGTAGTGGCTGAAGTCATGGGGTGGGCATTTCTTCCATGCATCTTAAATATGTTATATATATATATATATATATATATATATATATATATATATATATATATATACATATACATATATATATATATATATATATATATATATATATATATATATATATATATATATATATATATATATATGTTAACCACTTAAGACCCGGACCAATACGCTGGTAAATGACCCAAGGTGTTTTTGCGATTCGGCACTGCGTCGCTTTAACAGACAGCTTAAAGCGGAGCTCCACCCATATAAACAACATTTTGCCATGTTGTTTAAAAAAATAAAAATACCTGAAAAAATAAAAAAATACTCACCCGAAATAGCTGTTGCTATGCGGAAGTCCGTAATCTGCCTCACCTGCACCGCGGTCCGATTTCTTCTTCTCCTTCTCCTTGTGAATGGGCGCGCTGCTTTCTGGGAACTGTGTGTGTTCTCAGAGAGCAGCGCACCCATTCACAAGCCAGCGTGAGACTCGCGCAGGTACAGTAGGAAACGGGCAGTGAAGCCGTACGGCTTCACTGCCCGTTTCCCATAGTGTGAATGGCGGCGCGGGACTCGGAGCGATCGCGGGACCGGCATCGGGGGGGCCATCAGCGCGGGCGCCTAGGACAGGTAAGTGTCCTTATTTAAAGTCAGCAGCTACACTGTTAGTAGCTGCTGACTTTAAAAAAAAATAAAAATTCGCGGCTGGAGCTCCGCTTTAAGGCTCCATGCACACTGAAGCTGATAAAAGCTATAAAAAACGCCAGTAGCTTTGCAGGGGGCCTTGCAAAGTTTTTTTAGCATTTTTGTAATGGCTTTAATCAACGTTTTTCAGTGTAGCTTTTATCAGCTTTTTTTTCTCAAATGGATAAAAAAAAAAAAAAAACACAAAAAAAAGCTGGCGTCAGCGTTTTTTGGCGTTCTTCGGTTTTTAGCGTTCCCGCCAAAAAACAGCACTTTGAATGCAAATTTCGGGCATTCAGAAAAAAAACAATAAACTCCAAAGCTCATCAACACAAAAAAACGCCCAGGTGTGCATAGGCGAACAGAGTTCAGTTTATGGGCTTTAAAAAAAAACAAAAAACGAAAACGCCAATAAACTGCAGTTTATCAGCTTCAGTGTGCATGGAGCCTTAAGCCCCATACACACCATCAGATTATCTGCAGATTTTTGTCTTCAGATTTACCAAAACCATGTAGTACAAGGGCCTGCCTGATTGTATACAAATTTAAACTCTTAAGGTTTGACCTTATATTAGATGGTTTTGGTAAATCTGAAGACAAAAATCTGCAGATAATCTGATGGTGTGTATGGGGCTTTAGTGTTTTATAAAATAATTCAATTTGGGGCAAAGTGGTTAAGAGTAGACAGCTGCCTTCGAGTTTTCCCAGCAGGAATTAGCTGTATTCTGTCCTAATTGACACCAGCGAGTGCACATGTTTCTGTGGGATTGATGTACCAAAAAAACTTCAGGGGGCGTGCTGGATGTGGATGGCTTGATGCCAATTGCAAAACAAACCCAAAAAGTACAAATAAATGCTTCACTATCGAAAAATAACAAAAAAAGAAAAAGATCAGTTTGAACATATTGCATAATCATGTAAAAATTTAAAGTTGCCACAAAATTTTAAAAAAAGGTACACAAAATAAAAAAAAGTTAGGAAAACCATGCTTTAGTCTGTTTTGTTTAAAAATGTAACTACATTGTGGTTTGGCTTTAGCTAAAGTCAAGAACAGCAATTTAATACATTACAGCTTACCAGACTTTAAATGTGGTGGCTGTGTATGTTTTTTTGGGGGGAGGGGTGTTTATTTTTATTACCTGGTAATCCTGCAAACACCACACGTTATTTCCCTCACTTTTGCATAGTATCTACGGAGAAATGGCTGGTTGCCCATAATTAAGCTCCAGGGTTGGAATGAATCATGCTGGGTGCTTGGTCCGGTTGGAGTTGGGGCTGTCATACACTTCCTTACAGGGTTTTGCTCTGATGTGCGACTATTAGGACTAGCTTTCCCTACTTATATATGGACGAAACCGTGGACGTCATGCAGGCTGGACTGCAAAGATGTCTGCCCTTGTTCCTCTCCATTAAATACTGGGTGGGTAGAGCAGTAGATTACAAAGGAAGAATAGAGTATTATTTTCACTTTCAGTTCAGCTCAGAAAACAAAGACTGCATTTTTGGCTAGATCAACAGGTATTTGTACGTCTGAAAACAAATGTAGCCACCACATCCAAGGACCAGTAAGGTGTAATATTTTACATTTGTTTTTAAATAGTCCATTCCAAAAAAATGAATAGCAAAGAAAGGCATGCTATTGGTATAGGTAGATTGTCTGAGCGCACGTCGTATATGGATTTTGTCTGGATGCTTTTCTTAAAGCTTGGAATCTTCAGACCCTTTCCACAAATTACAAAATAAAATGAACACGGTCTCACGGCTCCCTTCGCACATTAAATTTTTTTAGCTCAAAGCTCAACTCTCAGAAATGCTCAAGAAAAATACAATTCAATGGGCCCTGTTCACATTTGAGCGTTTTGTCACCTGCTGCAAAACAGCAGTTGCTTAAAAAGTAAATGAGCTACTTATCAGGTAGATTTGAGCGTTTTTGTCCCCATAGACTTGAATGAAAAATGCCTGAACAGCAATTTTTTTTTTTTTTTTTAAGCTCCCCCCCACACACTTAAACAGCAGCTCCCTTTCCCTTTTCTAGCATCACTCCACGCCTTATAAAACACACATCTTGTGATCAAAATGGAGGAAAGTATGCTTCTGGAAGTGGATACCTTAAATATACTCGTGGCCACCCCTGCATCTATGATCCCAGGGATCCCCATTATAAGAGACGGGCAAGGACTACCAGAGTCTGAAAGGAAGTGGTATGAAACTTTCTGCCCCAGGTGGAAAAAGCTACACTGCTACCCAGATTCAAGACGACAGTTACAGAACTTCTTTGTACAACATCCATGTGCTTATGTCTTCCTGTTGTATGTGCCTAGGACCCACGTGGGGCTCGGAGCATGATGGGACTGTGACATCATAAGAGGCCTATATAAAAATCGGTGCGAAACGCGCACCCGGCATTACAGCGGGAAGATGCGTTGCGTCAACATCGGAAGAAGAGAAGAAGGCAGAAGACGGCAAAGAGCGGGCTGCGCCGCCGCTAGAAATTGAGCTAAAAAGAAGATATCGGCGGCCAGCCCCGAAGAAGGTACCGGAGAGCGAGTGGGAGAAGAACCAGGGAGCGCCGAGACGACAGCAGAGAGCGGAGAAGACCCTCGGAGAGCGGAGAAGACCCTCGGAGAGCGGAGAAGACCCTCGGAGAGCGGAGAAGACCCTCGGAGAGCGGAGAAGACCCGCGGAGAAGACCCACGGAGAGCGGAGAAGACCCGCGGAGAGCGGAGAAGACCCACGGAGAAGACCCGCGGAGAGCGGAGAAGACCCGCGGAGAGCTGACTAATAAATTATTTTAAAACCCTGTGTCGTGTGTTTATTTTTATTGACCCTTAGCCTCCAGGTGAATGGGTATGGGTACGATGTACCCCAGTCATTCAAGGAAGACATAGTGCCCTCCCTGCTGAAAGAGGGCATTAATCCAGCCCATCTTGAAGAAACCCACCCTAGACCCCAAGGACCCTAATCACCGCCGTCCCATAACAGGCCTAAATGTTCTATCCAAGATAATGGAAAAAGTAGTGGTACAACAGCTGCAACAGCATCTAGATACCCATAATCTACTTGATCCATTCCAATCAGGTTTCCGTCCCGGACACGGGACAGAAACAGCATTGCTCAAAATATGGGACGACGCTCTTGAGGCCGCAGACGAAGGAGAATCTTGTCTCCTGGTTCTGTTGGACCTAAGCGCAGCTTTTGATACGGTAGACCACAAACTGTTACTGACTCGGCTGGCTGAGGTAGCCAGAGTCGCAGAAGGTGATCTATCATGGTTCTCCTCTTTTCTGGAAAACCGATCACAAACAGTGAAATTAGGACCTTTCATTTCTGAAAAACGCACGGTATCATGTGGAGTCCCTCAAGGATCCCCCCTATCACCGGTGCTCTTCAACATCTATCTTTGCCCTCTCTTTGAAATCATCAGTAGCCAACAACTACTTTATCACTCATATGCAGACGACACGCAACTGTATTTTTGCATCTGCAATAAAAAGGATCATCATTCCAGTTTAGAGAATTGTCTCTCTTTGATAGAAAACTGGATGACTAAGAGTTCTCAAACTCAACAGCTCCAAAACAGAACTCCTTCTGTTTCATGCCAATCGCAAGAATCAGCTGACAACAACTTGGACACCCCCGCCCATTCTGGGCCAGATCATCTCCCCTAGCTCCAAAGTCAAAAGTCTCGGGGTCATCTTTGACACCTACATGACAATGGACGCACAAATAGGGTCAGTAGTCAGCGGATCGCACCATCTGCTGCGCCTACTACGCAAACTTATTCCGTTTATCCCCAAAGAAGACGTAGCAGTCGTGGTAGGAACAATTGTGAACTCCAGACTGGACTATGCAAATGCCCTTTACCTTGGACTCCCTAAGTACCAAATCGCTCGTCTGCAAGTCGTTCAAAATACGGCCGCCAGACTGGTGACTGGAAAAAAAACCTGGGAATCCATCTCACCTTCGTTGAGAACCCTTCACTGGCTGCCAGTAAAAGACAGAATTGTTTTTAAAACACTGTCTGACACATACCGTATTTTTCGCACTATAAGACGCACTTTTTCACCCCCCAAAAACGGGGTGAAATGTCCCTGCGTCTTATAGTGTGAATACTGACTGACCAGGCACTAACCCCCCCCCGTCGCAACCGCCGCCGTTTTAAAATCCCTCTCTCCTTCTCTATGAAGGAGAGATGACAGAAATGTGCGGCACATCCTAGCAGGGGCATACCAAGAGGGAGCGGGGGGAGACGTTTTTCCCCGGATGTCAAAACATGGGGTGTAGTAGTGGTGCTATGATGTCAGTAGCGGTGCTATGGGGGTGCGCTCTGCACCCAGGTCGGGTGTCACCCACCAGAGGTGACACCATCCTGAAGGCAGTGAGAGCTTTTGCTTTTTTTTTTCAGCTGAACCCCCCCCGCCTTCCGGCGCCATGGTCTAGTCCTGTCTGACTTCCTGCTCCTTCCCACACAGCTGCTGCTGTAAACGATGTCCCCAGTCCTCATTTCTAGCTGTTTCCTGGGTACATCTGAGCCAGCCAGAGGGGATTATAATGGCAGTGTCCTCCACTGCCTGAGGTGAGCCCTTGATAAGGGGGTGGGAGGTGTGAGCTGGTATGGTATCAATTGCTCATCACCTGAGCTAATGTGATAGAAGAGGCTTAAGGGGTGTTTGTGTCTGCCCTGCTACCCTGAGCTGATCTGAGAAGGGGGGGGGTTGCTGTGTCCACCACCACCACCAGATATAGTGTAGCTGAGCTGATTTAATAGATGGGATGGTATTGCTGTGTGTCCACCACCCACCTATAGTAGTAGTACAATAATAAAAAAAAAATAGTACACCATTTGGTTCAGAATATTTATTTTTCTTGTTTTCCTCCTCTAAAACCTAGGTGCGTCTTATGGTCAGGTGCGTCTTATAGAGCGAAAAATACGGTAAGTGCATCCATGGGAAGGCTCCGCAATATCTATGCGACAAGATAGAAGCCCACAATCCCAATCGCATTCTGCGATCCACTGACTAAAATCTGGTCAAGATACCCAAAGCCAGATACAAGTCTAAAGGAGAAAGAAGGTTTGCTTTCCAGGGTCCCAGATTATGGAACGCTTTACCAACCAGCATTCGGTTGGAGGAAAACTACCTGAACTTCAGAAGACAGATAAAAACTCTGCTCTTTTGATGACCAGAGACACAGAAACAACGAGCGCCCAGAGCCGATTCAGTTCACATGTGCCGCGCTATACAAGTTTTTCATTCATATTCATTCACCTAGGGTGGGGGCCGGTATCTGAGGGCCCCTTATTAAAGTAGGCTCCCAGATTCCGATAAGTCCCCCGCCCGCAGACCACGACAACCAACGGCCAGGGTTGTCGGGAAGAGGCCTTGTCCTTAACATGGGGACAGAGTGCTTTGGGGTGGGGGGGCCGCAGTGCGTCCCCTGCCTCAGAGCACCCAACCCCCCCCCATGTTGAGGGCATGCGGCCTGGTTTGGGGGGGGGGGGGGGGCCCTCGCTCGTCCCCACTCTTTCTGACCGGCCGGGCGGCCTGCTTTGGATACGGGTCTGGTATGGATTTGTAGGGGGACCGCCACGCCGTTTTTTCGGCGTAGGGGGGTTCTTTTTACAACCCATACCATGCCGTATTTTTATTTAAAATTTGGTGTGGTGTTCCCCATACCAAATGCCGTGGCTAGAATTGGCAGGAATCCAAGTCGGATCCCCGTCGCTTCTATGACGCGCTCGCTGGAATGTGCTTTTTCTATTCCAGCGAGTGCGAGATGTCGGCACAATGTCGCCGAGAATCAGCGCGATGCTGTCGTGCTGGAAACACATTCTCGGCGACAGGTACAGTACACAGGTTTCTATTTTCCACAGCAAAAATGGTTAAATGAAATTGCCAAAAACACTCTAAAACACCTGAAAAAAGTGCCTGAAAAAAATGCCTGAAAACGCTCAGCTCAGTGTAAATGCAGCCTTAGATGTTCCCCGTTGTGAAAGGAATGAGGCAAAATCCATGCAGATGGATGTGTTTCAGGATTCATTGTTAAATAAACGGCATGCATAATAAAAGATTACATGAAGCTTCACATCTGTTCATAGTAAAAATTATCAAATGAGGCAACAACAAATGAAGTGATGGAGCTGGGAGAAGAGCTCTTTTTTTTACCCAAGCACCAGTCTGCAACGTTATCACTACCAAGTAGCAGAAGCTAGATTACAATAATCAAGAGCAAGATTACAACAACAGACCTTTCTATTTCCATGTCCATTTTATTCAGCCAAAATACAAGCCTCAGATAAGAAAATTTAAAAAAACTGCCTAGTAATCCAAGAGGGGGGAAACTATATGTAGGCACATGACAACTGCTTACAGAAGACATTTGATGCGTCAGCACATTGTGATCTTTTTACTTTTTTTTTTTTTTGGTGCACAATGCTGTCAACGGAACAGTGAAAATGTGGGGATATACTGCTTAGAAACAATTTTTTCACTTAGTAGTGGTTATAATGTCAGCATCGCTTACTATGTATACTAAGGTATGGCATAGTTTTTTCCCTGTCAATACTTTGAATTCCATTTAAGCCACTGCCATATTGGAGGTGCTCTGGGGTCTCAGTTCACAGTCTGCAATGATCATAGTACAGGCAACCACACTTATGCCTCATACACACGATCAGATTATCGGATTATAAAAACCGCTTTCTGATAGATTGTTCGATAATCTGATAATTAGTACACAGCTTTCGTCAGCTGATCACGACAGTGATGACGTCATAAGGGACAGGGCCTCTGGGCAACATACCCCAGTGACCTTGCCCCATGCCAATTAGACCCTCCATCTCTCCGTTGGGCTCCAACACAGATAAGTCTGCTTGGTTGCTTTACTGGCTGCTATGTGACAAAGTAGTTGTCACCCCCAGGTTCTGATGTCACACAGCTGGAGGAACATTTCAGATCGCTCAGGAGTCCCGATACAGGTGACGGTGGGATGGACCCCCTTCTGCCACCTGTAAAAGTATTCCAGCGACTGCCCAGCCGCTTGGGGGTAATTTTACATGAAAGAATCGCCAGCTCTATAAATTGATACCCAGATCACGGTTGTAGCCCTCAACCATGATCCCAGTATGTATGTACTGCGGCCGGTAAAGAAACGCTTAAGCATCCAGTTGCCCAGCTTGGGCTGCACGCACTTCTTTGCCTATACATCAGAATCTGACCTCACAAATGCTCTCTGGCTGAATTGGCACAAATACCTACAGACACTACAAAATCTTGGCGCTTTCTCGAAAATATGGAGTCTGTAATAGTCTCAAAGGGGATTCCATACTAATGCCTATTGGAATGGGAATATCCAACAAACAATGTGATGGTCAGGTGTTTACAAACTTCTGGACGTATTTTGTATATGCGCTGAGTAAAGCGATTGCCCCTTGATTTCGCATTGACCAGCATCAAACAACCCTTCTATTTTCGCAGGTTTTTACAGAATAAATTTACAATGCCAGAGAGAATTCTATACCGGAATGTCACGTGAATAGCAAGGTTAGGACAACTTTGGTTGCGAGTGAAATATACACACACACAACAGCCATAACTTTATGCCCACGGACAAGCTAACTGAATAAAATTGATTATCTCATAACAATGGCATCTGAAACTGGGTGGGAAAGATTAGGCAGCAAGTAAACATGTTGCCCCTGTAGTTGATATGTTGAAAAAAGAAAAAATGGGCATTGCAGTTTGTTGTGCATGGGGCTGCACATTTGAAGACCAGTCAGGTTTCCCATGCTGATCCATATCCACAGCCAAAAGTGTCAACTATGGAAATGTGAAAATCAGAACTAGAACAATGAAAGAATGTGGCCAGGCCTGATTAATGACATTTTCTCTTACAGCATGCTGGTGGCCAGGTGCGGGTGCATTGCTTACTTGGGGAAGAGATGGTGCCAAGATGCAGTATTGAAAGCAGGCAGAAGCAGTGTGATGCTTTGGGCAATGGGCTGCTGGGAGACTTGGGGTCCTGCCACATACCACCTACCTAAACCCTGATGCTGACCAAGTACAGTCCTTCATGGAAACTGTATTCCGTGGTGGTAGTGGCCTCTTTTAGAAGGATAATGTACCCTGCAAAAATGGTTCAAGAATGGTGTGATGAATGTGACGAGTACAAGATGATGGCTCAGTCTCCAAATCTCAATCCAATCATGCATTTGTGGGATGTGCTGGAAAAACAAATCTGATCCACGGAGGTCTCACCTCGCAACTTATAGGACTTAAGTGGTTGTAAACCTTAGATATGAAATATGAATAAAGAATATCCCTCTTTAGTGTGTACTTTCCTTAATTAAGAACACCAAGTGTCATTTGTCTGCTGCTTCTTTCCTCTATCAGCATGTGTCACTCCTAAAAAAAAGGCCTGACACGAAGAGAAAAATGGTGACAGAAGAGAGAGCTCCAGCAGACTGACAGCCTCTTCCTGTGTAAATAGGAGGGGGACGGGTGTCCCTTCTCTCCAATCAGATCTCCTTACTGAGGTCTGCAGAGTAATGAGGGGCCTACTGAATATTTGGTGATTGGACATACACTTATGAGTATAAATCAGTATATATATGGAAAGCAATGCTTTTCTGCAGCACAACCTACCCAAGCATACTTTAATATGTTCGCATGACTGTGTAAAGTGAAAAGAGTCAACTGTGTTAGTGAACTTTTTGGATTTTTTTTTTTTTTTTTTAATATAGGCATTCTTACACATCTTCAAAATGGATGTTTTAAGTAGGAAAGATTTACAATGTCAAAGGTAAGAAATTGCAGTTGCCCGATGCCATGGCAGACCTAATATGCTCATTTTAGAACAGGATAGATTTGGTATTTGTCTGCCAGCTGCTCTTAATACTAAGCAAAACAGAGGTAACACATAATTTTAGATATAAAGATTATAACCAGTAAGTAATTTCATAAGACAGGGAACATATCCTCTAAACCGATTAAATACCTTAATTTTGGGTAAGAAACCAATACGGCCCCGCCTCTGTTCAAGTATTCTAGGTTCCTTCACTTTCACACCAAGATGTTTCATGTAGGTCAAGATCACATACTGTATGGTGCCACTTTTGAGAAATAAAGAAAATAAAAATATGTCAAAAAGTAAACACAATCATACAAAAGGAAATAAAATTTGACTGACTGAGAAAACTGATTTTATAAGACTGTTTACTTTCCAGGACATTAGTTTTAAACCTGTTGAACAATGAATTATAAAAATAAGTACAACCAGAATTCCAAAAATGCTCGAACACTGTAAAATCTACATAATAGACTTCAATCTAATAAACCCATATTTTATTAACAATAGAAAACATATAAAATGTTTAAAACTGAGAAAAAGGCCCATTTTAAGAAAAAATAAGGCAATTTTTAAATTGATGGCAGCAACACGTCTCCATAAAGTTGGGAGAGGGCAACAACAAGCTGATAAAGTGGTACCAACAAGGAAGAGCTGGAAGTACACTTTGCAACTAATTGGGTTCATTGGCAACTATTGGCAAATATTCCGTAAGGTAAAATTGCAAAGACACATCTGTGGCTCAAGGGACAAGGCCAAAACACAATATTGAATGCCTGCGAGTTTTGGGACCTCAGACGGCATTAAAAACAGAAGGTGTTAGCTCCCTTCAGGCTTACCTGCCCTCTATCTATCCATTAGAATGCATGTGCATAGGGAGGCTCTTATAAATTTACAGAGCTAGAAATGCAGATAATACTGTGTAACCATGAAGTGGCTCTGCAGCTTATGCATGTATTCGCAATTGTGTGCTAACTAAACTCCTGTTTTTAATGTAAAGTAGTAGACAGGAGAATTTGGTTGGTTGCAGGCTGGCTGGTGAGTTGGGAATTTTCTTTGATTTTGACATGTCGCCCTTCCTTGTGCTCCTTCAAAACAGAAGACTAATGACTAGGACAGTGATGGCGAACCTTGGCACCCCAGATGTTTTGGAACTATATTTCCCATGATGCTCAACTACACTGCAGAGTGCATGAGCATCATGGGAAATGTAGTTCCAAAACATCTGGAGTGCCAAGGTCCTCCATCACTGGACTAGGAGGTACCAGCCTACAACTCGGGGTCTATTACTACTCAGCCTGTGCTCTGTACCATATGATTAAGATATTAGATTTCTTCTGTCCCATCTACAGGTTTTCTGCACCGTTAAGGAGAGAAACAGATCTTTTATGTCCCAGGCACAAAGCCAAAATGACCCATGTGCTCAGACAAATAATGTAGGCATGTGAAATACCAACCCTAAATGCCTCTAAATGGCCATCATAACCATGTTTATCCAACAGGGTGGTTGAACAAAAGTCTACCTGCAGTTCAACTTCTGTTCAACCGAAGTGGCCCCACATAGATCAAAATTCAATCCTTAAGACTGTGGCTACAAGAAAACCTATAATGCCTGTAGTTTAGATACACCTATCTGCAGTATTTGAGTGTAGTTGAGCTAAACCAAGTAAAAAGTAGATTTGTATACAATAAGTGGAGCGCTAATACAAACAATTCACACAAGATAAAAAACGCACATAAATCTGCTTAAAAAAAAAATTTTACTTATAAAAAAAAAAAAATACATATATTACATTTTTTTTTTTAGAAAAAGCCATTTAGGGGAATCTTTTTTAAAGGGTCGGAGTCCATTATTGAAATCAAGTAAAAAATGGGATTTTTTATACAGCTTACCTATAAAATCCTTTTCTTGGGAATACATCATGGGACACAGTCTTAATTACTTAATAGGTTATGTAGTCACCACAGGTGATTGGACACTGGCAAACCCAATTACAATTGAGTTCTTCCCAATTGGTTCCAAAACCAAAACGGGGATGTCAGAGCCACCCTAGATCTAAAAAGTCTGAATCAGTTTCTGAAAATTCACTCCTTCTGCATAGAGTCTGTCCATTCAGTTATTTACACCCTTCAGGGAGAATTCCTGGCATCAATACACATCAGAGATGCATATCTACATGTGCCAATATTTCCCGTTTGTGGCCCTTGCTTTTGGGCTGGCTACGGCACCTCGAGTGTTCACGAAAATACTGGCCCCGGCAAGGCTAAGGGCACGAGGCCTAGCGATAACCGCCTACCTGGACGATCTGTTAATCATAGATCAGTCCACCCCACAATTGGGCCACAATGTGCACAGCACAGTGGCATATTTAGAGTACCTAGGCTGGGTCCTCAATCTGAAGAAATATCACTTGCAGCCTCAAAAAAGTCTAGAGTACTTGGGCATGATTATAGACTCGTCCCTAAGCAAGGTATTCCTTCCCAAGCCGAAGGCAAAAGCCATAGGAGATTTGGTTCGCCAGTGTTCAATTACCTGTTGTGACTACATAACCCATTAAGTAATTAAAGCTCTCTGTGCCGTGATGTATGATAAGAAATAAAAGTGATAAAATTAAATCTTATTGCTTGTCCATTTGTTCTTAAACTCCACCACATTGTGCCATGATAGCAATCTTCTCACCTCTGCATTTAAGTCTTGAACCAAAAAAAGGACAATATTCTCGCTTCATAGTGCTGTATATATCGCTCAATAAAATAAAGTTCTAACCTAATGCTCTCCTTTTATATGAAATGTATTCGTAAAAGCACACAAATACATTTTAACAGTGTATATATTGGGATTTAAATGGTTAAACAATGTGTGTATAAACCCACAGAGGTATGCGGCCATTCTGATGTTTCAACCTATTTTAGGGGATAGCCTTTACCATCACTTTTAGATTTAGGGGATTTTTTTTATGTGGAGCTCCATTGGGAAGCCTGACAAAAGACCTAACCTAATGGTAGCAATATGAATATTCATAAATTGAGAGAGTGGTTACCCTTGCAGGCAGCCAATTTTTTTCTTATGTAGTACCGTTCCCTTTCTTTTTCTCAGAGCAATTTATTTTATGAGATTTAATAATGATATATATAGATCCTAAGCCAAACTGTTTTTTCTGGTCCCTTATTAAAAGACCTGAGATCAGCCTATTATACAGCTTCTCCTTACTTGATTAAAAAGTAAAAATGTCAACGGTAGTGGAGAGTGATTTTTAGCAACTACAGGCCAACAAAGAAAAGCGTTGCCAAGCGCTACTGAAATTAAATCATTGCAGATTTTTTTTTTTTGTATGGCTGTCATTGGATCTTACCATTTTTCTTCCTCAGATGGCTGTGATGAGAGTCTATAATACAAAATGAAGAGACATTAAAAGAAAAAGAAAAAAGGGAAAAAAATAAAAAAAAAATTGACTGCCACACAGCAAATAACCAGTTTAACACATCCGATTTGAATCAGATTTCCAAAACGTTAAAAACTTGTTTCTACATACCAACAGCAGTCAACTGGCCACTAAACATAAATCTAATTACCGTGACTAAAGATCAGACCTCGATTGGCACAGTGAATTCAGGTATCTTATTTTTACAAAGAACATAAACTGTAGCATATGAGGCTTTATAACAGTGTGTTGTCTAAAAGGTATTCCAGCAGCGGTAAGGGTTTATTGGTAAGAGCTGACAGGCGGGGAGGGGGGCACAGGAGACAGAGGGCAGGGCTGCAAATGGCCGAGGCATGTAAACTGACCACGGTGTCAGGGCTCAGCAGCCATGATACACCCTGGAGCAGTGATAGAAACTGGCAGGATCAGACAGGTTTTTTAGGTGTTACAGGGGGCCATATTCTCAGGTGTTGACACAAAGCTGGACTTCATTTACACATTACCCTGAAACCGCCCCACCACTTGAGCATGACATGTGATATTTAAGCTCCCGGACACCAGATTTTAAATTGGATGTCAGATTGCACACTCACAGCTTGCCATTTTTGGATGATGGTGCACGTGGAACACTATATCACACAGAATACAAACAACTTTGTGCGCTGCCTGATGATCTACAATAAAACAGTTACAAAAGTGCCACAAACCAATAGTATGCATGTAGAAAGTGATGTCTACTAATTTAGAGACAGCCCCGGTGTGGAAATCGCTGGGCAAGTAAGGCAAAATTTAACATAATTTTCCAAGAAATTCTGAGAATCCCTAAGAGAAGTGGACAGTCATAGGAAAATCACAGTGGACCTTTTGCTAGTGACTGAATTAGGATAAGCAGCATTGTTTGTGACAAATGTATAAAGAGTTTACGATAATGAATAGATATGGATAGATGAATAGATAAATGGTGGATAATTGCAGACAATGGCAATTTCAAATGGACAACAACGGTAAATCCAACGTTATCAGCCTGCTCCTCTGACTCAGCCAATCCGAGGAAGCTTAGTATTCATTGAGAGAATACAAAGCTGCCTATAAATAGCACAAGAAGAAAGGTCTTCATGAGGTATGTAAATGGCCTACAACCAGTGGTGTATTTAGGTTGTGTTGCCCTAGGCCTGACTAAACTCGTGCAACCCCTAATTTAAATATGATCCACCCCTTCCTATCAAGGTCACACCCCTTCCTGTTTAAGACCTGCCCTGAAATTTTCTAGTGGGGACACTAGTTCTGAGGGCCTTGTAGGGGGGGGGGGGGGATGCCCTTCACCCGCAGAGATTTCCTCTTACTTCCTGTTTGGCTATGGGGCAGGAAATGAAGGAAAGTTAACGGATGGCAAAAAAAAACAAAAAACAGGGGCTATAACCAACTGATGTGTCTTGTAGCCCAGTCCACCTCATAAGACTCGCACTGCACTAAAAGTGTAGGGCAAGCCGGCGGAGACTCTTTCCATGCTGCCCCCCTGCAAAAAGCTGCCCTAGGCCTGGGCCTTGTTGGCCTAGGCCAAGATACAGCGTTGCCTACAACTTCAGCGAGGGTATTATTCAAATTTAGTCAAACCCTTTAAGAAAGTCAATGGTTTGATTCAACTCAAGATCTTAACTTACAAGATTTCATCAATTTTCTGCAAAATTGGTTCCGCACATAGTCGTTCTTTTTCAAGCGTCTGGCGTTCTCTGGAGCGTTCGGCATCAAGTTTGGCAAGTTCACTCTCTGCTAAGGTCAGACCCATGCTACGTTTCTGCCTGTCAGACAAAGTGAATTTAGAGCAGAGTTTTATTATTTCTACATTATATTTTTTATTCAGTCACGTCAACACATACAAAATGAATGTTACCTGAAGTCTTCCAAGAGTTTCTGTACTTCTGGGTACACTTTATCCTGCACAGTGTAGACATACTGTCGAAGCAAATCTTCGGGAATCAATTCTGGTCGCCTTTTTTCTGTTGTCAAAAGGAAACATACAATTCAGGGGACAGACATTTCAGATAAAGTCCCCATTTTGCCCCCAATTAATATACATAAACATAAGTCTGTATAAAAGTACCATTTTGAAACAATGTACTCAAAGCTTTATGTCAACCAATTATTCAATAATCTGAAAATTTCTATTTGAATTTATATGAAAGATACTTTTTTTTTTACAACAGGTTATGAGCACTGGAATAGAAGTCTGGTGTGTCTAACCGTTTTTATTCTCCGACTAATTAAGGTCTCATTACCACACCAATCCTCCTCTCTATAAATCCTTAGTCTGCTTTATACTGTATGATCAGATTGTGGTGATGTGACCAAAGATCTCACACATCCATTAATCAGCAGGTAATGAAGATTTCCTTTTGTCACTGCTGTCCTCAGGTTCAGGTGCCCCCACTCCATCTGTACAGCACTGACAGACCATCCCCAAACAAACAGGGTGTTTAAACTGCTTATGTGCTCACAGCTCAACACCAGAGCAGTGCATCACATTCAGCTGCCCTCCCATTATAACCATACCAGAGCACAATCCTATTTTGGTTTATTTTTTTCAAGGGAAATGTGATGAAAGATATAGGTGGCTATTGCGAACCGCCTTATAAACTAATAGTTGTTGGTCGAGCAGACTTTCCGCGGCATTGACCCAAAAATAAAATACGCAGATTAGGAAATTTAACTTCACCAGCTTTATAACTGCCCCAAAGCAGTGACTTAACCAGTATGTGGTATCTGTGACTCAAACAGTATTAAAAGAACAGAACACTCTCTCAGGAGACTAACTGATGTTACTACATCTGTTTTCTAGGAGAAAAGTTCCTGCGTAATCAGTAAAATACTTGTGTATAGTTGCGTTTAAACACATATAGAAGCATATGCATACATAATCTACTTGTATCAAATCATTTTGCTCTTTTGTTTAGACTTGATCTACGTTCCAACAAATGCATACACATGCGTTTATAGTGGCTTCTCCTCCAATCTCATTGTGTGGCCCCATGTTCTCTTACACTCCCCGGGACTGATTTGTTTTTTTCCTATGCTGGCATTACCATTGAGGCAGTTGTAAATACTATCATGTCCCCACTAAATCGTTACTTCTCCAGGGAGAATACATTTAGTGCTTGTAGTCCTTCCTCTTAATCAAGGTCCTCCAGTCCCCTTATTCATTTTGTTGCCCTTCTTTGGACTCTCTCCAGCACATCCCTTCTGAGGACTGGTGACCAGAACTGGAAGCAAATACTCCAGATGTGGTCTAATTAGAGTTTCATAAAGTGGCAGGATTGTTTTATCCCTCGAGTATATCCCCTTTTTTATGCATGCTAAAATTCTGCCGGCTTTGGTAGCTGCAATTTGACACTGCATGCCATTGTCTCATCTACCAAGACCCCAGATCTTTCTCCGTCCTTGATTCCCCCAGAGGTTATTCCCCTAGTCAGTAGTTTGCGTTTATGTTTTTTTGCCCCCCAAGTGCATTACTTAATTTGCCCACTCCATTATTTTGTACAGGTCGTTCTGTAAAATGTTTATATCCTGGTGTGAAGTTATTGCCCTGCTTATTTTTGTGTCATCCACAAAAACAGAGAATGAGCCATTTATCCCATCATCTATAGCATTTATAAGTAAACAGAATCGGTCGCAAGACAGAGCCTTGGGGTACCCCAAGGTACTACATCCCAAAGGTATTCTATCGGGTTGAAGCCAGGACTCTGGGCAGGCCCAGTCAAGTTCATCCACCCCAACCTCGCTCATCCATGAATTTATGGACCTTGTTTGTGCACTGATGTGCAGTCATGTTGAAAAAGGAAGGGGCCACCCCTGAACTGTTCCCACAAAGTTGGGAGGATGAAATTGTCCAAAATGTCTTGGTATGCCGATGCCTTAAGAGTTCCCTTCACTGTAACTAAGGGACCAAGCCCAACCCCTAAAAAAACAAGCCCATACACTAATACTCCCTCCACCAAATGATTTGGAAGAGTACACAAAGCAAGGTCCATAAAAGACATGGATGAGCAAGTTTGGGGTGTAGGAACAATGGTGACGAAAACCTTTAGCATGGTCAAAGTAACGTGCTTCCCAAGATCAAGGCCACTGAAGTACTTTATGTTATAGCAAACGGAATCTCGGACACTTACCCAACTCCAGTGCAAGGTCTTCAGGGACAGAAACCCGAAGATTCTACAACAAATGAAATACACAAATATCTGAATGGGTAAAGTAGTTATTGCTGTGCTACAGTGGAAACTATGTGTGCAGAGGGTAAAGGTGTGGAAACTATGTGTGCAGAGGGTAAAGGTGCGGCAACTACCATATGGGCCAACCACTACCCACAGTGAGACATCAAGAGATGGTGTTGCGCTCCAATAGCATAGAATGGTGCAATTGGTAAAATGTATAAATAACCAAAATAGTATAATTGATAAATGAATGTGCAAATATGCAAATAGACTGACTGGATGCACCTTATCTTGGCATTTATAGCGATTTTTATCTTTCAAAGGTGTACTGAATGTGCAAACAGTGCAGATAAAGTGACTCCGGTCACAACGTAAAAATCACAACGTAAAGATAATAGTATATGCAGTCGCAGAGGAAATCGCAGGATGGTGTTATGCTCCAATCAAAATGAATGACTGGACATAACGGATATACAACAATGATGAATGAATAAAATAGTAAACCGAATAAGAGTGCAAATACATAAAAATAGGTGACTGTATAATGCAAGTAAAATCACATATCAATGGTGGATGGAACCACAAGATTTTCCAATTGTTACAAAGTGTAAATGGTGCAACTGTGACTCGGTCCAAGAGGTGAAGGAATTGCAAGGTGCAAGTAGAGTGCAGAAATAGAATCACAGCATAAAAACAATATATACAGTCAGAGGAAATTGCAGAATGGTGTTATGCTCCCATCAACATGAATGACTGAACATAACTGATACACACCAAAGATGGATGATGCAACTGTGACTCAGTCCAGGAGGTAACGCAATTTAATCTAAAGAAATTGCAATGTGTGAGTGAAGTGCTGGGTGCTAAATGACATCAGCAGGTGGCAAGGTGACTTGTTGGTGAATCTTCGGTGTATGGTGACACCCGAAGGTGTGCTAGCAAATTACCTTACGGCTACAAGGTAAGCAGCTTTCAATAAAATCAATGGAATCACTCTGGATAGAGGGGACAACTCCTATCTGCCCTTCCAGCGGTGTGGCGCCTAGGAGGTTAAGGCTTCCTTGCAGGCTGGGTGGTCAATAGGGTAAGACCGCTCAAAATGGTGTCACCAGGCAGGGTAGAGAAAACAGAGGATGCTCTATTTAAAACAGTATTGCAGTGTATATCAGAAACGAGCAGCAAGCTTACACTGTGCAAACGTCACTTCCGGTGTCTTAGTGTTTGACGCGTATCGTCACTGACACATGACTTCATCGGAGTCACCTTATCTTAGCATTTATAGTGATTTTTATCTTTCAGTCAGTCTATTTGCAGATTTATCAATTCTACTGTTTTGGTTATTTACCAATTACACCATGCTATGCTATTGGAGCGCAACACCATCTCTTGATTTTTTTACAAATATCTGAATATTGCACATTTAAAAAAAAAGGTGTACAGGGACAACAATATATATTATATATATATATATATATATATATATATATATATATACACAGCATTACCCTCCTTTAAAGATTTAGACTTGCCACTAGGACCTTTTCCTTTTATAAAGTAAACTGAAAACATTGGAAAATCCATACAACGAATATAAGCTCATAAAAACAGCGTTTAAGAGTTTTCAGTATGTGCAATTAATTGCCTGGCTTCTTATGAGCTCCTGCGTAGTTAACCTAATTTGACAGTGTGCTGCCTGAAATCAAAGTGCTGGCCTGAACTCTGCTGTCTTTGTACAATGCAATTGTAGGGATCCCAGGAGACGCTCATGTATAAGGAGACCTGCCAATTTCCAGAACACAAGGATTGTAAAAAAAGTTAAGTAAATCATGGTAACTTGGTGCCTGCTTCTACATTGCATATATTCTCTAGTTTGAAATATGTACTTTAAAATAATTGCAAACACCAAAACATACAAATCAATTCTGAAGCTGTATTTTGCTGCATTGTTATACTAGGATACAGGCAAACACTACATTTAATGTATGCGTTTTTCCATGTATATTCCTTCGTAGTGACACTGGAAGTCAGTCACATACAAAAAAAGGGGGGGAGGGGGGTGAGCTTTGGGTACCCCCTTCAACCTAAATATGAAAAACTGAAGCTGGTTACACAAAATACTGTAAGCTAGTACAGTCAGTATAGGCAAAGGATGCATGTTAAAGGACCTCATTGCAAGCAAATTCAACAAGTTGATTCAAAAATGGTCAGAGCTGGGTGGAAAACAAATCGGCAAAACAGTAACTGCCTCATATCAGATGTAATCACTGTTCAGCAGCACCACTGTACTCAGAAAGCTGCCTGAATAGAATAGCCGATTGTGAAGATTCCTTCCGTCACCCACTTGGCATGGATGAGGAAACTGATCAGTTTCTTTTGCTCAGCCTACGGGCTAAATGAAATAAAAATCGAACTCTGTAAGGACAGATTAGTCCTGACCATATACAGATAAACCATCACTTTTCAGGTTCAACCACACAAGCTTACTGCACAAATTTGTTTCAATAATTATGCAAACAAGGTTGTGTCAGGTGCAATAAACTCAACCATGAAAGAAAACCAACAATAAGCAATACATACATACATACATCTGGAAGAAAAAAAATACAATAGGGAAAACTTCATATTCTGATGGAATCTGCATTCCGAAAAATTATATTTTCAATATATAGGTGGAAAATAAAATACCAAATCTTGCTAGGGATCGATAGAACACTCTTTGTAATGTTTGAAGCAAAAGTGCAATCCTAAAATGAACTGTGCAGATCTCTCCCTTGCAAAGTCCCTGGGGGATAAAAGCCTCAAAGGAACCAGGCATTTCATTACAGCAAAGTGGGGTAAAACGTACATTTTCACACTATGATAAGCAGTGCTACTGTAATACTGTTACAGTTCACGGCAATACAGCGACACTGCAGTCCACAACAACTCACATGCCAAAGGTGCATATCTGACATTTAGTGTGTTAGGTCTACCGCTACCCTATTAAAATTGAATAGGCTGCCTTTCCACCATTAAACCCAGTGAGCTGATGCTTTTTAAGATTTAAAAATTTGGAAGCGATAAGTACACTTAAACTGGCATAGTAAAATTAAACTATTACTTTTACATTCTTCCTAAGATTTCACATCTAGTTTGTAATTTTTCACTTCTTCTGTTCCATTCATTGATTAACCACTTAAGGACCACCTAACTACATCGGCAGAATAGCATGGCTGGGCACAGGGACATACAGGTACTTCGCCTTTAAGAGTCCAGCCGTTGAGGGGGGGGGGGGGGGTGACCCAGTCTTAAGCTCAATGACCGCGGGGACCTGATCGCTGCCGATGTAAATATTAATAAAAAATGCCATAAAACTATCCCCCATTTTGTAAACGCTATAACTTTTGTGCAAACCACACAAACGATTACTGCGATTTTTTAACAAAAATATGTAGAAGAATACGTATCGGCCTAAACTGAGGTAAAAAAAAAAATGTATATACATTTTTGGGGATATTTATTATAGCAAACTTTTTGTTTATAGCCCAAAAAATAAAAACTGCAGAGGTGATCAAATACCACCAAAAGAAAGCTCTATTTGTGGGGGAAAAAAAGGACATCAATTTTGTTTGAGAGCCACCTCACATAACCGCGCAATTGTCAGTTAAATCGACGCTGTGCCGAATCGCAAAAACTGGCCAGGTCCTTTACCTGCATAATGGTCCAGGTCTTAAGTGGTTAAAAAACTAAAAGGCAACATTTTCTTGTAATTTTGGATAAAGTAAAGGCTAGTACACATAGGCCGAATGTCAGGCGACATCAGCTGGTTCAATAAAAACCAGACGTAATTCGGTCTGTGACTCTGTGTGTATGGCAGCCGGTCTGACAGAAGCCAGGCGTTTGGCCGGATTTTGACGGAAGAGCATGCTGGAAAATCCCAATCAGCCAATGGCCATCCTATCAGAAGAAATTGCTAGAACTAATGTTGGATCGTTAGTACAGAGGCTCCGACTTGAGCTTTTTTTTTTTTTTTCGTTCGACCAAAAAAAAATAAAAATAGCGTGTATTTGGTTTAAGGGAGCATTATAACCGATCGGCTTTATTTTTGCCATCTGTGTCTCATTGAGAAGAAGACTTCCCTTCACTTCCTGTCCCATAGCCAAAAGCAGAAAGTGAAAGAAAAACCCCCTTAAAGTGAGGGATGGTCACCAGGGTCCAGAGCTACTGCACCAATTGGAAGATTTCCCATCTATTACTGTTCTGGTGATGACCATAGACTTTGGTTTCTCTCTATATTCAGGGATAATAGCAAACAGAATGAATAGATGGGAAGAATCTGGAACTTACCACTTAAAACACTAAGTGGCACACGGCAATAAAAACCTGACGTGTTCTAATCTCTTACCCTCAATAGAAACCTTAAAAAAATGCCCTTAGATATACTTTACCACTATAATGCAAGGCACCCCCACCCCCCTGCCCAGGACAATTTTAAGCATTCAGCTCTGTCAAACTTTGAATGACAATTGCACGGTCATGATCCACTGTACTCAAAAACAATTTTTTTATCAGTTTCTTCACACAAATAAAGGTTTATTTTGGTGGTATTTGACCACTGGGGTTTTTTTTTTTTTGCTGAACAAACTAGAAAAAAAATTGGAAAAAAAAAAAGTTTTGTTTGTTATTAAGGGGACCCCTCTAAAAGAGTGCAAGATGGAGGTTTCCAGTTTAAATCCCTTTTAAAAGCAGGCTTTGTTCAAAACATCCAGTTTTATTTAATTTATCCTTTTGTTCTATTAAGAGACATTTCATAGTTTGCAAACCAATGATCAGGACATATCACAAAAAAAGACACATAAAATACAGAGAAATGAAAAAGAAATTATGTCTCACAGCTGTTCTCTCTAGGAAGAACTGGTAGATTTCCAGGAATACTCTGCGCGTCTCCTTAGGGTTTGTCTGCTTATAAAGGTCACCATACAAGTAGCAGAGCTGGGCAAGAAGAGAAGAGCAAAACATATCAATATGGTGTCACATTCACAAAGAAATTCATTCAAAAACTTTTTTTTTCTTTTTTTTTTCTTAACACACCAATGGAGCAGGGTCAAACTGTGAAACCACATGGAACATGAAGACCGCAAGGTGAGCAGGATGAGTCTTCAACATATCCATACTTAGGAAGCAGCTACACTGATCATTCACCTGCTGAAAGAAAATAAGAACCTTTAGAATACCATTAAGGGCTCATTCAGAACTTGACATCCTCATTCATTGCATTAATGCACGTTTTTCCACACACTGCATTGAGTCAGTTTATTTCAACGCATTTCAACGCACCAAAACATCCAAAAAATGGACAAGAACCATTTTCTGCATGTGCATTGGAGTTGCTTTGCTTTAGTGTTCGGACACTAATGTGCATTACATGTGTTGCAGTCACGAATGTTACATGAGAATTTTTACACATTTTTGGGACCATTGTAATTTTCACAGCAAAAAATGCATCAAAAATACATTGATTACTGTGCAAATGACAATTGCAGTTTGGGAGTTAACCACAAGGTGGCGCTGAAAGGGTTAGGTGTGACCTCATCTGTGTTTCTAACTGTAGGGGGGTGTGGCTGTAGGTGCGACGTCATGGGCCACGTACAGGTAGGTGGATGTGCCCAGCCGTGCCATTCTGCCGACATATATCGGCGTGAAGGGGTCCTTAAGTGGATATAGTGCCTTAAATAGATATTCATACCTCTTGAAATTTTCCAAGTTTTGTCATGTTACAACCCAAAAAAAATAGGTGTATACACACATTATTATATACACACACACACATTTCACCTGATTAACTAGAAATGAAAGCGAAATGCAAACTTTTTTTTTGGTCTGAACTCAAGATATTGATTTACCTAAAGTTGTCACCTGTTCTGTCCTCTTAAAAAAGTAGTTGTAAGCCTGAAATGCATTAAAGTGATTGTAATTGTAGTTTTGTTTACACAAATGGGTTAATACTTACCTGCTATGTGTAAGGAAAATCGCACAGAGAGGCCCCGAAGCTCCTCTTTTCAGGTCCCCCTGCTGTTGCTCCTGGTTCCTCCTCTTTTTGATGTGCCTCATAGCAAGCCGTTGTTATGGAGGCACATCTGCAGGCTCGCCCCTGAGCCATTAAGCCTGAGATTAGACAGTACAGCCCAGCCCCATCAAAGGATTTAAAGAAAAGGAACAGCCAAGTTTGTGAGAGAAGGGAGACAGCTGCTTTAGATGGGCACAGTGCTTGATCTAGTGAAAACTCAAGTATAGGGGGGGGGGGGTGGGGGGCATACTGCTACCTAAACATTTTTTATCTTAATGCAAGTAATGCAGAACCTTTGCCTAGTTGCCCATATTCTTGGTACTATATATAGTTACCTGTTCTGGTTCCGCATCAAATTCCTCATCTTCCGCACCAATAATGCTGTGTGAAATTCGAGTCGATGGACTTCCCATGCTAGACTGTGAATCCTACAAAACAAATTACAAGTCATGAAAACATGCCATTACACACAATGTTAAAAAATAAGAAAGTCTGTTGGAAAAAAATGTGTGATGAGCAAGATTTGCAGTATGTCAAACATTTCTTTGAATATTCTGGCAGTCTTCGTAGTGTCTGGGATGTGGGATGTGGACAGCAGAAATCGCTGCACAATATTTCTCCATTCATGAGATGTTCTGGCTTGCTTCTTTTAAGGCTACATGACTCTGCATCTTCTTCGTGACTGGTGTACTCTAGGTCACAGGAAATTGGGCGAGTGTGACAGTCTCAAAAGAGGCCACCACAAGGCCCAAAACTATTTGAGAAATCTCACAAAGGGGCGCTTCTTTGATCTCAAAAACTAAGATTGAGATCTGAGGAAAAGCAGTTTGTTTCCAGGAAGGAAGACTTTTGCTTGGACCGGATCCAGAATCTTGGAAGAGCCTGAAGCAGTACTTTTGTGACTACTCTGGTAGCAGATGATGGGCTAAAGGGCAGTGCAACAAACTGAAAAGTATTGTCTCCTATACCAAAGTGTAAAACGCACTGGTGAGGAGGATAAATGGGAATATGAAAATATGCATCTTGGATGTCTAGAGGTGCCAAGTATCCACACTGTATTAGAGAGGCAATCACTGATCTTATAGACGGTTTAAACATTTTGTAATTTGTAGGAATTTGGGGTCTAGGGTCAGAAGAATACCCCTGTTGGGTTTTGGTAATGTGAATAAGTCTTTGGACCTGTCCTCAATAGGTACTGAAACAACAAGTGATGCTTCTGAGCATTCTTACAATCCGACTGTCCAGATTTTGAATGATTTGACGAGTTCTGCTCAAACTTTCTCAGCAGAATCTCTGAAAGAAGAAACATCAATTTGTACAGCGAGTTTAAGACTGATATGACAGGGTCTACCACCAGAATAGAGCATGTCTTAACTAATTTTTCCTTTAGACATCATTTGGCAATGATATTTGGAGGCCTGAAAATCTTTTCTGGATTGACAAAACTGTCATGAATTGCATTTTATTTGTTTTAGAACAGAGAATGTATTTTCTGATTTGGTGGGTCTCTTTGTAACCAAAAGTGCCTGGTTGGCGGAGGAGATTCAAGTGTGACAATGTAAAGGCTTTCATCTGACGCTTCCTTTAGCACCTTCTCTTCTTGAAAGTATTCGGCCCCCTTGAACTTTGCGACCTTTTGCCACATTTCAGGCTTCAAAACAAAGATAGAAAACTGTCATTTTTTGTGAAGAATCAACAACAACAAGTGGGACACAATCATGAAGTGAAAAGGGGGTAGGTAGACCCTGCGCTATGGATCAAATTATCAAGTATCAATAGCTACCTATAGGACTGGTAGCAGTGCTAAAGTGGCAGCCCCTACGTGAAATTCCACCTAAATGGAATTGGATAATGAGTGGGGGTGAGGTAGTAGGTATTGGCGCCTCTTTATATGAAAAAGTGATGTTGGGTAAATAGATCGTGATAATCTTTCAGTCGTACACACTCGTGGATCACACACTTTATGATACGCCTGTTACTTTATGCTTTAGGGCCTTTTCACACTGGTGCGTTTTTGCTGCGTTTGTGTGGTAAAAATAGCGATATTAAAATGCTCATAAAACGCCCTCATGCCCCTCTCCATTGAAATGAATTAAAAAACGCTGTAAAAATGCAGTTAAAATGCGGTAAAATCACAGTAAAAACGGAGCGTCAATGGAGAGGAGCATGGGGAGCATTTTAATAGCGCCATTTTTACCGCGAAAACGCGGCAAAAACGCACCAGTGTGAAAGGGCCCTAAATGTGAGTACCTGACTTTTTTGTCTACAATAAAAACTTGGCATACTGTATTACGCTATGTGGGCACTTTTTCTTCTTTGAGCCGTATTAGACCCAAAGCACCTGAAGCCAGAGGAGACTGCCACAGAGCCACACAGGGGCTAACACTGTGAAAGCCTTTAACCCCTTGTGGGTACCTGGATCTGGTGAGTGAGGGACCTATCAGAGCATGAGGAGAGGGAGCACTGAATGATCACAGACATTTGAATTATTTCATGAAGCACTAAGCACTTTTTTGCAAGGACTGCCTAAATATAACTTCAGTCCAATTTTATGGCACAGAGCACCTTATATTACTATATTATATCATCTATTAGCACTTTTTTTACATGTGTATATTTATTTATTTTTGTATTCATTATTTATTTCTATGGTTTACCCAATGTGGATGTAAGCACATATTTGTTTTAGGGCTGCATTTTATTTACCCAACATCACTTTTTCATATAAAGAGGCGCCAATACCTACTACCTCACCCCCACTCACAATCATGAAGTGGAACGAAATTTATTGGATATTTCTAACTTTTTTAACAAATAAAAAACTGAAAAATTGGGCGTGCAAAATTATTCAGCTCCTTTACTTTCAGTGCAGCAAACTCTCTCCAGACGTTCAGTGAGGATCTCTGAATGATCCAATGTTGACCTAAATGACTAATGATGATAAATAGAATCCACCTGTGTGTAATCAAGTCTCCGTATAAATGCACCTGCACTGTGATAGTCTCAGAGGTCCGTTTAAAGGGCAGAGAGCATCATGAAGAACAAGGAACACACCAGGCAGGTCTGAGATACTGTTGTGGAGAAGTTTAAAGCCGGATTTGGATACAAAAAGATTTCCCAAACTTTAAACATCCCAAGGAGCACTGTGCAAGCGATAATATTGAAATGGGAGTATCAGACCACTGCAAATCTGCGAAGACCTGGCTGTCCCTCTAAACTTTCAGCTCATACAAGGAGAAGACTGATCAGAGATGCAGCCAAGAGGCCCATGATCACTCTGGATGAACTGCAGAAATTTACAGCTGAGGTGGGAGGCTCTGTCCATAGGACAACAATCAGTCATATACTGCACAAATCTGGCCTTTATGGAAAGTGGAAAGAAGAAAGCCATTTCTTAAAGATAGCCATAAAAAATGCCGTTTAAAGTTTGCCACAAGCCACCTGGGAGACACACCAAACATGTGGAAGAAGGTGCTCTGGTCAGATGAAACCAAAATTGAACTTTTTGGCATCAATGCAAAACGTTATGATTGGCTTAAAAGCAACACAGCTCATCACCCTGAACACACTATCCCCACTGTCAAACATGGTGGTGGCAGCATCATGGTTTGGGCCTGCTTTTCTTCAGCAAGGACAGGGAAGATGGTTAAAATTGATGGGAAGATGGATGGAGCCAAATACAGGACCATTCTGGAAGAAAACCTGATGGAGTCTGCAAAAGACCGGAGACTGGGACGGAGATTTGTCTTCCAACAAGACAATGATCCAAAACAAAGCAAAATGTACAATGGAATGGTTCACAAACATATCCAGGTGTTAGAATGGCCAAGTCAAAGACCAGACCTGAATCCTATCGAGAATCTGTGGAAAGAATGGAAAACTGCTGTTCACAAACTCTCTCCATCCAACCTCACCGAGCTCGAGCTGTTTTTGCAAGGAGGAATGGGCAAAAATTTCAGTCTCTCGATGTGCAAAACTGATAGAGACATACCTCAAGCGACACACAGCTGTAATCGCAGCAAAAGGTGCCGCTACAAAGTATTAACTTAAGGGGGTTGAATAATTTTGTACACCCAATTTTTCAGTTTTTTATTTGATAAAGTTTGAAATATCCAATAAATTTTGTTCCACTTCATGATTGTGCTCCATGTTGATTCTTTACAAAAAATTACAGTTTTATATTAGGGCTGTGAATGATCAAAATTTTTGTGTTCGATTAATCGTTTTTTTTTTTAATCGATTAATCGACTAATTTCGATTAATTATAAACGCACATACAGATCCAACTACTTTTAGCTGATCTCCTTGCAGGCCGATTCCCAGTGCAGCTACCAACCACTGGAAAAATGGATAGCAGGATACAAAAAACACACAAAGGCAGCGCTCGATGGGAATAGCATTAAAACTTTTATAGTCTTCAAGTAGGTAACAAAATAAATATTGCACTGGAGATAAAATCGATGTAGCTACATAAACTGTAAAAATGGTGCGAGTAATACCAAATGGTACCAAAAGCAGTCATAAAAACCTGTAGCTAAGTATGATACTGGTATAAAAATGTGTACAACGATGCCACTGCTGAATCCAGATGAGGAGGGGTTAACATCAGTCCATCGGCATGTAGATGTCCCATGAAGGGAACTATCACAACTCCCAGTGGATGGCTGTAGAATCCCAGGTTGACAGAGGGAAGTAATAGAGGGAAGTGTAACAGAGCTTGCGTCAGGGCTGTCTTAATGAGAGGGCACACCTGGGCACTGCCCAGGGGCCCCAGCTGCATTGGGGGCCCCTGCAATTTGCCCAAAGCAGCTGGTCCTTGAGCCTACGCTGCCCCGAAATTGGGGGCCCCATGATGGCACTGAGAGTGATAGATACACAGGGGAGGCAGTCTGCCTTCTACCTACTTGATGTCTGTTTACCTGCACTGTCATTATTGTAGGGGCCCCAGAGCATTTCTTTGCCCAGGGGCCCAAGATGCTATTAAAACGGCCCTGGCTTGCGTGTGGCAGATAGTAAGGTCCCGCCGGCATGCAGATATGAAGGCACAGCAAAGGAGCCCTTCAGATGGACACGGCAAGCCCCGCCGGTGTCCATGATGTCACCGGATCTCTGACAGAACTCCCTGAAGGCCCAGAAGCCGGCAGAGAGGTGAGTACCAGTCATAAGAATTTTTTAATCGATCAAAAAGATTTTGATCGATCAAAAAAATTAAAGATTAATCGATCGATTAAAAGTTAATTTGCACAGCCCTATTTTATATCTTTATGTTTGAAGCCTGAAATGTGGCAAAAGGTCGCAAAGTTCAAGGGGGCCGAATACTTTCGCAAAGCACTGTATGCCTCTTCCAGGGCGGGCATATCAGATTTTGACACAGGTTGAGACAGTGGAGTTGGAGAAGGAGTCTGAAATTTATGAGGCCTAGGCAGTAATAGCCATAATGAATCCGTTATTTGTCCGAGAAATTGTGACAGTTGGCAAAAAAAAACAGCTTTAGTAAAGTAGACCACTTGTTACCTACCTGAAAAAGAGCTAGACACGGCAGAAGAATCAGGCCCTGTTCCTTTGTTAAGGGAAGAATTGTCATGTATTTTTTGGTTCTGACCAAAATTAAATGGGTTACCAAAATTCCACGGAATTCATACTCCAGTCTAATAGGCCTCAACCAGCATGAATCTCAGTTGGGGGATTAACATTTTGGCATGTATAACAGCAAGTAATTGACTATTAGCTTTTTCATTTTCAAAAATACAAGTTTAGGCCAGGGGTCTCCAAACTAGAACCTGCAGTTGAAAACCAGCCCACTAGAGGATTTGTTTTCTGGCCCGCAGAAACCCAGGCTGGCTTTCACCACCGGCGAGTGGATGCATTGGTCTCTGGAATATTACAACATACAGACCAGTGCATCCACTGCTCAGTGGCGATTCTCAGCCCAGTCACCAGTGCAGCTTCTCCCCTCTGCCATGGTTGGTTGCTAGGATCGCCCTAGCAAACAATGAGACAATTGACCTGCACCTAGTTTTTACAGGAGGAGCAGCCTACCTTCTCCGCTCTGCTGCCTGAGATAATGGGGGCTCTGTTGGGCACTCCAAGATGTAAGACAGGGACTCTGTTAGGTACCCCTGTATGAAAGGGGGGACTTATTTATTAAGATTTGCAGCATTCATAAACTTTTTTTTGGCCTCTAAATAGCTGTAAAATATTTGATGTGGCCCACATAATGAACAGTCTAGTCGCTACCGTTTTAGATTATAAATAAAAGGCTTCACACATACCGTGTCCTGATATTCTGTTTTTTCTGGGCTTTCTTCTGCAGAATTCTTTTCTCGCTGTCTGCTGCATGGACTCTGTGGAGACAAAGTTAGGGTCTAATTAAGGATATATAATCTTACTGATATTACATATCTGAATAATCTTTCATTATAACATGTTTAAAAAAGAAACAATAGTGTATTTTAAGCACATATTTTGCACTTTCCCATTTATAACATGGTTATAAATGTATATATTTGAAGATTAGCCAGAGAGCTCTTTGACTGCAACGTTCATATTTAACAGCTGAGGAGATAACATGGCTTATTCCTCGGATATCACTGTGCTTCCCAGGACACAGGTATCAATCCATTAAACAGGATTTTTTTACATACTGTAAAGAACATTTTTGTGGATTTCATTAAGCGACACAGAATCAGAAGGAATTCTGAGACACTGGATTATGGTGCCAACTGCAGAAGATTTAGAAAATGTGCTAGAATGGCTGGGTCTACTGTGGGGACAGATCATTTTTTTTCTGCATCTATCGGATACAAGGCTTGAAAGTTGTCAGGAGGGGGGATTAATTTCTCAGAGTTTGGCCAATCGTTGTATAATACCCAACTTGCCTGATTCAGAGTATCAAAGGGCTTTCTACAAAATGCACTTTGTGGGGGCCGTGTGGTGCCAAGCATATTTATCCAAAGACTAATACGCACTGCCCTGATCAATCAAGTTCACAGTAGACACCATATGGCTAGAGGCCTATGAAGTAACTTCCATATTGTGATGGTAAAAAGTTTGAGCCGCCTCCTGCCAGAATGTCTGCATCCTTCTTGTTCTTTGCCACAGCAAGTTTGTCAGGAAATTATACTTTTAGCCCACCAACATATATAGTGGGAGTAAATGCTAGCTTAGTCATACAAGTCACATGTTGCACACCTGTGAGGAAAGCCTGAGTCAGTTGGCTGAGACGGAGTTTCCTCGGGGCCTTCGGCAGACTCTCTGCTGGTGTGTCTTATAGGTTTTCCTCCTCCTGTAAATCCTCCTGTGCAAAGTGAGGGTCCTCCCTTGCTGGTTACAGAATGGATGTCAATTAAGGGGGTAATTGAGTCAACCCAGGCGTTAACCAAGTTCCAATGTCTGTGTCTTGTTATCTTACGTTTGTCAATGGAAAATGGTAGATGGAAACGCACTGCTAGGAGCCATATAGACAGGCAAGTCAGGAACCAGTATGTATAAGGGTACAAGGATACCCTATCATTTCTTGTCCATATCGCTGGGAAACCCTGTCTTACCCTGTCCTCATCTAGGCTCTGCCCATCACAGTGGGCACACCCTCAAAAGGAGTCTAAAAGGTCTGGGTGACATAGTGATGGACCAAGTATGAACCTGTTGCTAACTAAACTCAAAAATTAAAGGCCAGCCCAACTGCCACAGGGTCTGAGAATGGATCCCAAGGTATGATCAAAAGTCCCCAAACCAAAGATTGCTAATAAGCTATGACATGTCAGTCAAAGGAGGGAAAATAATTCTGGTTAAAAAAACTGGAGAAAATTCTTCTCCAAGAATAAAAAGGGCACCCATCATGCAATGACACTAGCAAAAAATACGGTAGCTTCAAAGAGTGGGATTATATAGATACCTTGGGGGGGGGGTCATGTGTAAGTTTTTTCCTGAAAATGCTAGTTTCCTAGTAGTGATGGGCTCAGGAGTGTTCAGGATCAGCCCCAATCCTGCCAGGAAGCAGACACTGCACATCGCCAATCATAGGTAATGTGGCATTTCCCTGTCCGCAGCCGCAAACAGACCAGGAAATGTCTCACTGCCTTATGTTTGGTGGTGTGCAGTGTCGATTTCCTGGCGGAACTGGTGGGTTGGAACTATGATCCTGAATACACCTGAGCCCATCACAATTTCCTAGATTTCAGGTTTACCTTCTTGCTTTAATACTTTGTGCCCTTTACCTGGAACGATACAGATAAGATGTCAGATTTTATCAATAATTGCTCCAGGACAGTGACTTACAGATTACCTAATGCAGTTTGTCAGTGTACTAGCATCTTCAGAAGGGAATTGGCAACGGCAGCCCTCATGTGTTTCTCAACAAATTTTTCTTTTTAAGATGTAGCCAGTATGAAATATTAAGAAACATGTTAACATACAGTGCACCCGAAAAAGTATTATTTGCAGCGCTTCACTTTTTCCACATTGTTATGTTACAGCCTTATTTCAAAATAGATAAAATTCAAAATTTTCCTCAAAATTCTACAAACAATACACCATAATGACAATGTGAAGAAGTTTGAAAAAATAAATAAGAGGAAAATAAAACCACATGTACAAAAGTATTCACAGCCTTTTCTCAATACTTTGGTGAAGCACCATTGGCTCCAATTACAGATTTGAGTCTTTTGGAGTATGATGGTACAAGCTTGGCACATCTATTTTTGGGCAGTTTCTCCCATTCTTATGTGCAGCCCTCTCAAGCTCCATCAGGTTGGATGAGGAGTGTCGGTGCACATCCATTTTCAGAACTCTCCAGAGATGTTCGATCAGGTTAGAGTTGTCCTGTAGAAACTCCTTTGTTATCTTTGCTGTGTGCTTAGGGTCGATGTCCTGTTGGAAGATGAACCTTCTCCTCAGTCTGAAGTCTAGAGCGCTCTGGAGCAGGTTTTTATCAAAGATATCTCTGTACATTGCTGCATTCATCTCGATCCTGACTAGTCTCCTAGTTCCTGCCACTGACAAACATCCCTGCAGCATGATGCTGCCATCACCATGCTTCACTGTAGAGATAGTATTGGCCAGTGGATGAGCAATGCCTGGTTTTCTCCAGACAAGACCCTTGCCATTCAAGGCCAAAGAGTTTAATCTTTGTTTATAAGACCAGAGAATTTCGTTCCTTATGGTCCGAGTCTCCTTTGTGTGCCTTTTGGCAAACTCCAGATGGGCTTCTGTCTGGCCTCCCTAACATACAGGCCTGATTGGTGGAGTGCTGCAGAGATGATTGTTCTTCTGGAAGGTCCTCCTCTCTCCACAGAAAAATGCCGGAGGTCTGTCAGAGTGAATATTGGGTCCTTGGTCACCTCCCTGAGTAAGGCTTTTCTCCCCTGATTGCTCCGTTTACGCAGGCGCGCCGATCTAGGAAGAGTCCTGGGGGTTCCAAATGTCTTTACTCTTCCCTAGATCTGTGCTTTGATACAATCCTGTCTCGGAGGGCTACAGACAATTCCTTGGACTTCATGGTTTGGTTTGTGCACTGTGGGACTTTATATAGACAGGTGTGCCCCTTTCCAAATCATGCCCAAATCAACTGAATTTACCACAGGTGGACCCCAATCAAATTATTAAAACATCAAGGATGATCAGTGGAAACAGGATGCACCTGAGCTAAATTTTGAGTGCGATAGCAAAGGCTATGAACACTTATGTAAACGTGATTTTTTTTATATATATAAATATGCCAAGATTTCATACAAACTTCTTTTGTGCTGTCATTATGGGGCATTGTTTGTATAGTTTTGAGGAAAATAATGATTCCTAACTACATGGGATCGTTCTACAAAGCCACTGCTTTCATTGCCTGACAATGGCACAACCACTTTATCTAAGCACTAATTAGATGGAGGAAATGTTCTGTGAAAGTACAAGCTATAAATGGTATACAGGCAATGGTATATACAATGCCTTAAAATTAATATCCGATAGAGGAGCATGGATAAAGACACACAAATAAGAAACTATACTTGCATCCAAAACATTACTGCTTGGACATGATCCATCCCCAATGATATAATCAGAACGTTCTTGGTCATAGGAATCTGCATCAAGTTCATTTATCTGTTAGAAGAAAAAGAAAAGAAAAATAAGACCGTTATAATGCAACCATACCCGAATAGGAGGGACACACACACACAAACACACACACACACATTTACTAAAACTGGTGCACTCAAAATCTGGTGCAGCTGTGCATGGTAGCCAATCAGCTTCTAAATTCAGCTTTGACAATAAAACCTGGAATCTGATTGTTTTTTTGCAGAGCTGCACCAGATTTTGCACTCTTCCATTTTAATAAATAACCACCCCCCCCCCCCCCAACATGTTGCGGTGCACAAAAAAATGCACAAATAGAAAAACATTTTTGCTCAAATGTAGCGAGGGGGGGCTAGCCTGGTTTTGGGGATACTGTGATGCATTTAAAAGACTGTCCCAATAAAACACACATTAAACGCGTGTTATAAGGGTGCAAAGGGGCTTTTAACCACTTCCTGTCCAGCCTATAGCAAAATGACGGCCGGGCGGTGTTTCAGTTATCCTGGCTGGATGTCATATGAGGGGGGGGTTTGTGCCGATTGTTTATCAGTGCAGCTCTTCCCCTAAGATGCTCGCTCAGGACCACCAGGGATGGGCATCCACACGGAACAACCAGTTTGCCCCCTAGACCACTAGGGAAATGCCAATCTGTGCCAAGACAGCTGTTAATGCACAGGCAGCTGCCAGTGCCCACCCAAAAATCCTACCAGTGCCACCAGGGATATGCATCAGTGCCACATAGTGCTGCATGTCAGTGCCCGTCAGTGCTATGTATCAATGCCGATCAGTGGGCACCAGCATCTCCCAGTGCACAGCAGTGCCGCCTATCAATGCCCATCAGTGCCCATCAGTGAAGAAGAACACTTACTTAATTTATAACATTTTATAACAAAAAAAAAAAAATAATGGTTTAAAATTTGTAGTCTTTGTTTAGCAAAAAATAAAAAGGTGATCAAATACCACCAAAAGAAAGCTCTATTTGTGGGAGCAAAAATGATAAAAACTCTGTTTGGGTACAGTGTAGCATGACCGCACAATTGTCATTTAAACAGCGACAGCGCAGAAAGCTTGGGCAGGAAGGGGGTGCAAGCACATGGCATTGAGGTGGTTAAACCATTATAGGCTAGCTACAGAGTGTTTTTTGTTACTCAACGTAAAATCCCTTTCTCCGATTGATGGACACGGCTCTTGCATATTCTGGACCCTAGACTTGTTGACTGCCTATGGGCAGTCCTTGCCGGTAGTAAACCCTGCTCTTCTATAGGAAGCTCAGTGCATCACAAAGCCGTAAAAGTAGAAAAAAAAAAAAAAAGAGTGGGTGCTGTGTCAGTCAATCAACGCAGTGAAATGGTTTTTACGGCGAGTAGCAACAAAAAATAAAAAAATAACAGTTTTTGCTTACATTTATTGAGGACACAGCTCTTCCATATTCATGTGCCCTAATGAGGGGTGGGTGACAAGAGATGCACACAGCAACATCAAGAACCCACCCAAAAGAGAAACAAGAAACCTTGCAATCAAAACAAGCTTTTAAAAGATGCCAAAATATTAACTTCATAAAACTTGGTAAAAGTGTCCACAAACAAGGCAGCCACCTTGCAAACTTGAGGCACAGATGCCCGATGTTAGAATCCCCAGGAGGCACAAATCGCTTGGGTAGAGCACACCCTAATGGGGAAAAAAGAGCAGACTGACCTTTAATGGCATTAGCCTGGGCAACAGTCTACCCAATCAATCTAGAAAAAGTGGCAGAGGAGGTGGTTAGGCATTTTTTAATCAGTTTGTGAACCCAGTTTTCAGAAATCAGAAAGGTCCACGGATCCGCAAATCAACAAAGGCCACCCACCCTGGAAACATGCGAGGCAAGCCTTAATGCAGAGGATGTGCCCTGGCAAGCTTGGTGAACGAGAAAAAAAAAAAAAAAACGATTGTGCACAGAGAAGGAGGGACCCTGCTTGCGCCACAGCTCCTTCTGACAAGACAAATTTGTCAAATTAGGCTAGGTAAAGAATTATCCTCGCTATCAGAAGGATCAGGGGTCGCATCCCATGATGCTGCAGGTAAATTGAGACTCTCTGTGACTGAACCAAACTCTGGCTCGGAATCAAAGGGGGGGGGGGGGGGGGGGGGTTTCTTACTTGGCTTGTGACCGAATTGACTGAAGGCATGCGCTCAAGGGAATAGAAGACCAAGAACCTTGTCACCTCAATGAGAGGGTCTGGGGGAGAAGAGTGCCCCTTAGACTCCATGTGTGGGCCAACATACCTGGATAGGAAGATTAAAACCACTCCTAAAAGCCTGCGGCAGAGAGAGGGAAGAGAGAAAGACCTCAGTAGGACTCACCACCAAGGTCGCACAAGAGCAATGCTGTGTACAGCCATAGCAGAGTAAGGCCTCCTATAAGAGCGCCAAATTGGTCCAAGCCAAAAGAAAACAATCGCCCCCCACATCACATGCTAGTGCCTGCAAAAATGGCCACCGTCACACAGCTATACAAACATGGCTGCCAAAACAGGGGAACCCTGCACATCCCAACCATCCACTTCCCCCACTATCAGGGAAATGCACAAGCCTGCCCAGGAGCCAGTGAGCCCTGTTCACCCAGGCCAGGACACCAGGCAGATGAGAAAGATGATGTGAGGGGGGAGGGGAGGGAGGACCAGGCACAGCAACCCAAGTCTAGGGAGAAAGAGGAGACCCTGCAGAACCAACCGCCCCAGGGAGCACCCACAGCCTGCCATCATACAGAACCACCTCCCTCCAACATAGAATGTTTAAATGCCAAAAGTGGGAACATGCATTAATGCCCATGCAAACTGATGCATTTTACTGCATTTTTGATGCTGCTATACATCTGTAGGAGGAAAAAAAAAAGCATCAAGAGCATACAATGTGCATGAGGCCTATACTGCTATCTAATGCCTTTATCTTATAAACAACCACAGACTGGGTGCAAGGTCAACCCCACTCTATCCCCCACAGATTCATCTGCATCCATTTGTCAAAACATACATTAGCACACACACTATGGCAGTCCAAAAATATATATTTTTTAATTCAATAACATGCTTTAACCACTTGCTTACTGGGCACTTAACCCCCCTCCTGCCCAGGCCAATTTTCAGCTTTCAGTGCTGTTACACTTTGAATGACAATTGCACGGTTATGCAACACTGTATCCGAATACAATTTAAATTTTTTATTTATTTTTTTAAACACAAATAGCGCTTTCTTTTGGTGGTATTTGATCACCACTTGATGCTTTTTAGAACAAAAAACATGTTTCAGTTTGTTATAAAATTTTGTAAACAGGTAATTTTCATTGATATGCGCTGATGAGGATGCACTAATAGGCACAGAAAAGGCGGCACTGATGGGCACCGATAGGTGGTCCTGATAGGCAACACTGGTGATGAGGCACCGATTAGTGACATTGGTAGGTAATACTGTGGGCACCGATGATTCCATAGCTGCTCTCCATGATCGGGACAGATGTCTCTCAGACAGCCGCCGCCGGTGATCGGCTTTTTGTTTGGATAGTGCGAGTTAAAAAAATAGCCGAATACCGGCTCGGTTTGCATCACATGATCAGCGGTCATTGGCCGACAGCTGATCATGTGGTAAGGGGTCGGGATGTGTGAGGGCACACAAAGTAGGTCTGAGCTGTAGCCATCAATCAGCTATAGTGATTGGTGTTAAAAAAACATTACTATCAAAAAACAAAAAAAACTCTGAATATTGCACAGCATATTAAAAGTGCAATGGTAAAACCAAGTGCTCGGTCATAGGAAATGTAATCGCACTGAAATGGACTTGTGATACTACTCTCAAACTGAAAGGGCCTAGTAATCCCAAAGTGGTCATAACCAAAGTACTATTTTTATCAGGATTGTCCTGGTAAAGAAAATGGACATAATTGAGCATAAATCTAAAAACGTACATGTCATAGTTACATATGTAACTACATATGTATATGTAACTAACTAACTAACTACATGTCATACATGGCTCAGTCCTTGCAAGTGATCACCTACTTTCCACATAACTTGCAATAACCATGTACAGGTCCCATGAGGGCGATACTGAGTGCCTGCAATGACTGGAAATTGCCTCACACAATTTCAACCTTGCTAAAAATCACTGTAAGTGGATGCAGATGGTTTAATTTTCTTTAGATTAAAATGAATATGTCTTTACTGCACATATGTTGGATTGCAGGGAAAATTACAGCATATCCCAGCAGTGCAAAAATTCAGCTGCCCTATAGAACGCTTATACCCACAATCTTTCATACTTCCACTGTTGACAGACTTTGCTGCTATGGTTTAAGAAAAGGCAGCAGACTGACCTTCCCTGGTCACATGACACACTTCTCCCTCCACAAGTGTTCACTGCTGTGGAAAGCAAAGACCATGATGCAGGACATCGCTGTTATGCATCTTGCTCCTTCATAATTAAAATGTAAAATGCAGGCGCAGCGTCAAGGGTTTAAAGAAACGTCCTGCATTTTGAAGAGTGAAAAGAATGCCGATAAGGCTCTTGTTCCGAGGGGTCTCAACACTGATTTTGATTTGAATTGCATTCAATTTTGATTTGAATTATTGGTGATGGATGATTTTAGATTTATATCTCCTTTAGAATACATTTTAAAATGATAACTTATATTTTTTATATTTAAAAAAAAGAATTTTTACATTTAATTTTCACATTAATTTATTAAATTTTTATATTTGTTAGTATATTATTGCATATATTTGTAAAGATAGCTAGGGGTGTGGTATATTGTGGGTAGGCTCTGGTTTGTATTCAGTTTGTGGCAGTATGTATGAGGCAACTGTCATGTCCCCAGCATATTGAGTGAACCCTTCCTGTACACGCTAAATCCGGTCGGGTAGCGTGATTGATTGCCGACAAGTCGTTCCTGTGTGTACTACGTGAAGGGGAGTATGTAGATCAGTGCAGTGATGCTGTAGCTCCTCCCCTTACCAAGGAACTCAACACTCTGATGATACACGTTTAGGGGGTGGAGCTTACGCAGTTACAATACACTGCTTCCATCTTGAAAATTGGACGTCTTGCAGTTTGCACAAGCCAATTGTGCTTCAATTGTATGTGTATCAATTACCTTTATATCATTAAATAATTGGAAACAGAGAGCACAAGATGACTTTTCTTTTACATATAAAATCCAATTGGGCAAGACAATCAGGGTTCTTGGAAACATATTAAGGAGCCATAGTATGCCATAGTATGCCAGGTGTCATTACCTTCCCCAGAGGGTACAACTGCCGATTTTACGCTTACATGAGGCGAGCAGCCTGCGAAACTGGGGGTGGAGAGTAGGGATGAGTGCCGGCGTGTTCGCACAGTCCACGTGCAGAGCCCACCAGGAAGTCTGCACGGCGCTGTGCTAACCACAAGCAGGGAGATATTTCCCGATCTCTGCAGGTGAGCACCGGGACAACGTCTCCCTGCCTGTAATTTGCACATCGCTGTGCAGACTTCCTGGCGGGCTCTGCATGTGGACTGTGCGAACAAGCCGGAGCTCATCTCTAGTGGAGAGCACTCATCTTTGTCTGCACTTTGGGTGAATTGATTTATGGCAGGATGTTCTTCATACATTATTTACACAAACTTTTTACAAGATTTTTTGCAGTAGTGGATTTGATCATTTATAATTTATGCATTTATGTTATACACATTTTGATATATTTAGTAGCGCAGCACTTTTTTTTTGGTAAAATAGGTATATGCATCGCTGAAAATGTACATTTATAAAAGTCTGCAAATGTTAGCACAAAAGTCTGTGCTTCTTTTCTGGTGTCACCGAAAGTGTAAATCAAACAGACTAGAGTGAATAATGATATCCTCCAATGATCATCAACACACCGGGCCTCTTATCTAAAGCCTGGGATCTGATGTCACAACGCTATACACACGGACCGTGGTCATCTTGTGGGTTGGAAACATCTTTGTTTTATACCTCATGACATTTTATCATTTTAAATGCGAGTACTCTGGAATTCTTTTTGGAATAAATTATACACCGATTTGATATACTGCACAACTGGGACTAATTTTCTCTGATGATTTCTATACATGAACATGTGGATCTACCATCTGTGAGGGCTACATAAGATCCAGTTGTTTGTTGTCTTAGTAGAGACGTGACCAGCCTGTGGATATACACTATGCCTGTTTGACCATCTATAATCTAGTGGTCCACCATTTGGAGTAAGAGGCCCAGTGTGGATGTTTGGTGGAGAATATCATTCACTCTAGTCTGTTCGATTTACACTTTGGGTAACTCCAGAAAAGAAACATGGACTTTTGTGCCAACGTTTGCAGACTTCTATAAATGTACATTTTCAGCAATGCATATTCCCATTTTTCCGTTATTATTGTTACCTACAATTCTATGCTAGCTGCTCCTTAAAATCTAAGCACAGTGAATAGTCTGTATAAATATAACTATATCATTAAAGGGGTGGTTCACCCAAAAACCTTTTTTTAACATTAGATTGAGGCTCGTTATGTCAAGGGGAATCGGGTGTGTTTTTTTTACAATCGAAGCAGTACTTACCGTTTTAGAGATGCATCTTCTCCGTCGCTTCCAGGTATGATCTTCTGGTCTGGGCGTTCCCATTTGATTGACAGGCTTCCGACAGTCGCATACATCGCGTCACGAGTAGGCGAAAGAAGCTGAACGCCGGCGCGGCTCTATACGGCGCCTGCGCACCGTCGTTCGGCTACTTTCGGAAAATCATGACGCGTCGGAAGCCTGTCAATCAAATAGGAACGCCCAGTCCCGAAGACCATACCCGGAAGCGACGGAGAAGATGCATCTCTAAAACGGTAAGTACTGCTTCGATTGTAAAAAAAAAAAAAACACCCGATTCCCCTTGACAAAACGAGCCTCAATCTAATGTTAAAAAAAAAGGTTTTTGGGTGAACCACTCCTTTAAGTAATTATCTTTTCTGCACACTTTTTTTATTAACACATTGAAAGTTAAAATCACAACACTGTGTAAGGGTCCCAATATGAACAAATTAACCACCAGAAATACCAGCATAATCTTTAATTACCTTGGTCATGACTCTATTGCTCACCTGGATTGGAGACTTGGTTTTACCCAGCTGATCCTGTAGCTGCTGTATGTGTTTTTTTGTGTCCTTGATATCCTTGTAAAGCTGTGTGGATGGAGAGTTGCTGTACTCCTCCTGGGAAGACTACAGGAGTAGACAAAACAGAGAAAAAAAAAAAAAAACACAAAAAAATTAAAATTTTCTAACAGAAGAGCTTTTTTTTTTTTAATGTAAAGTTTAAAATCGAAGCAGGAACGCACAAAAGTTAGGAAAACCTCACCAAAAAAACTTTGCCCTACTGTTCTATATTATGAACATGATCGCTTAGCTCTGGGAATATTCTCGGTTTTATTAAAAAAAAGTCTAGCATAGCTCAAATTGCTATTTATGTGCATGTCAGTTACAAAACATGGGGCAACGTTTTTGTTTTGTCCATAAATTGTTGTATAAATTATTTAAAATGAACAACAGGTTTACTGGAGATCTATAAAGGCATAATTAAAAAATACACGATGCAACAATAGTCTAAGGCCTTGCTCACATGAGCTTCAGCCTGTAAGGCTCGTTTCACATATATGCAGCGCAGGAAACAAAGACAATCCTAAGCGTTTCCTGTACTGCACTGAAATCACACTCCGTTCATGTGATCTGCCACCGGTGTCAATGTTACAAGCTGAAGCCCATGTAAACAAAGCCCATGCAGGTCAAAGTAAAGGCTCCTTTTAGTCTGCCCTTTCATAGTAGCACATACTAGATTTTTCTTCACCATCATTATGGTTCAGCCATAAAGAGCGCAGAAAGTGAGGGAGTTGGCCTAGGATAAACACATGGCTTAGGCTGACAGTGAGTACTTTGAAAGTTCTGACTAAAGCATATTGGGGCTTACACTTGGCTCTCTGTCTCGCTGCACCTATGTGACAGTCCTGGGCCAATCATCAGAATCCAGGGTTGTCACATCTGCGGAAAGGGAGTTAATCACCTACCTCAAGTACTGGATAATTTCTCTACACTTCCAGCAACTGAATGAAGTGAAGGAAAGGTTAGTATGCACTCCTGAGAAGGGCAACATTAAACAAAACCGATTGTTCTGCCTGCATGGTCAAAGCAGGTTTATATTTTAATGTATATACTGACCTGTAATTGTTCTTTTTCCTGTTGTAACATTTTCTTTAGTATCATCAATTTCTGGTTGTGCATAATATTGTTTTCCTCCTTATAAAGAAAAATGAAAAAAAAAAAAGTTATAATAACCAAATTGAATTTATCCTACATTACAACTAAATTAATCAGTAAATATCCCCACGCTACTCGTATCGTTAAAAGTAAATGTGCAATCGCTAAACACAAATAATAAAAAAAGTGCAGCACTCCTCCAAATGCCTGAACCAAATCATAATATTAAATATCGGTATTGGGACCGATGCCGAGTATTTGAGCTAGTACTTGTACTCGCGCAAATACTTCCGATGCCTAAATAAATAGAATACTCCCCCCCCCCCCTGCCGCCGCATCGCGCCGCCGAATTGAAAGCCATCGCATCACGCTGCCGCATCGAAAGCCGCTGCAAGGGGTTAAACGCCGTGTGGGAACATCACAGCATTCATTTGAATAGCTGTAGTGTTCCCGCCCGTATAGACACACCCCCTTGCTCGGGATTGGATGGGTGATCGTGATCTGTCCAATCCCGAGCAAGGGGGAGTGTCTATACGGGCAGGCTATTCAAATGAATCCTGTGATTTTCTCCACGCGGCTTTCGGCGGCAAAGGTATGGGGGAAATGGCTGAAGGGACATGGGACATGGCTGCATATGTGAGGAACATGGCTAGAGGGACATGGCTGAACGGACATGGCTGCACATGTGAGGGACATGGCTGAAGGGACATGGCTGCACATGTGAGGGACATGGCTGAAGGGACATGGCTGCACATGTGAGGGACATGGCTGAAGGGACATGGCTGCACATGTGAGGGACATGGCTGAAGGGACATGGCTGCACATGTGAGGGCTGCTGAAGGGACATGGCTGCACATGTGAGGGACATGGCTGAAGGGACATGGCTGCACATGTGAGGGACATGGCTGAAGGGACATGGCTGCACATGTGAGGGACATGGCTGAAGGGACATGGCTGCACATGTGAGGGACATGGCTGCACATGTGAGGGACATGGCTGCACATGTGAGGGACATGGCTGCACATGTGAGGGACATGGCTGCACATGTGAGGGACATGGCTGCACATGTGAGGGACATGGCTGCACATGTGAGGGACATGGCTGAAGGGACATGGCTGCACATGTGAGGGACATGGCTGAAGGGACATGGCTGCATATGTGAGGGACATGGCTAGAGGGACATGGCTGCATATGTGAGGGACATGGCTAGAGGGACATGGCTGCATATGTGAGGGACATGGCTAGAGGGACATGGCTGCATATGTGAGGGACATGGCTAGAGGGACATGGCTGCATATGTGAGGGACATGGCTAGAGGGACATGGCTGCATATGTGAGGGACATGGCTAGAGGAACATGGCTGCATATGTGAGGGACATGGCTAGAGGAACATGGCTGCATATGTGAGGGACATGGCTAGAGGAACATGGCTGCATATGTGAGGGACATGGCTAGAGGAACATGGCTGCATATGTGAGGGACATGGCTAGAGGAACATGGCTGCATATGTGAGGGACATGGCTAGAGGAACATGGCTGCATATGTGAGGGACATGGCTAGAGGAACATGGCTGCATATGTGAGGGACATGGCTAGAGGAACATGGCTGCATATGTGAGGGACATGGCTAGAGGAACATGGCTGCATATGTGAGGGACATGGCTAAAGGGACATGGCTGCATATGTGAGGGACATGGCTAAAGGGACATGGCTGCATATGTGAGGGACATGGCTGGAGGGACATGGCTGCATTTGGGGACACATGTAAAAAAAAAAAAAAAAAGTATCGGTATTGGCGACTACTTGGAAAAAAAAAAAGTATCGGTACTTGTACTCGGTCCTAAAAAAGAGGCATCGGGACAACCCTACATATAAGCCTTTAAAATTAGCACTTTAGATTTCTCCCATAGACTTTTAAAGTGTGTTCTGCGGTTTTCGAATTTGCCACGAACACCCCAAATTGTTCGCTATTCGGGGAAACAGGCGAACACCCGATGTTCAAGTCGAACTTATGTTTCGACTCGAAAATCAGGCTCATCCCTACTTGGAAGTCACTATAGCCATAGACAAAAATACAAAGTTGCAGGGGAAGGTGTGGCAGCGCACATGTGGCCTATGCAATCACAGTCAGCAAAACATGAGAGTGATTTGGCCATAAAGTTTTGCATGACCCTTGTAAAGGCCTTGCATGGTAGGGAAGATTATGACTAATCACTTGATTAAGCTGAAAAGCAGTGCAAGGATGGAATAGACTCCAAGTGCAGAGGGCAATATACCTCCAGGCTACAGAAGCTGGAGGCTACAGAAGCTGGCACCATCAGTCGGCACACTGCAAAAAGCCCAGGAGCCGTTAGAAGAAAGTGAGACCCATACAGTGGGATTTAACTCATGTCTAAAATCAGACATGTTGTGACTACATGGCAGTAAGGCAATGTTTAGACTCAACACAAGAAGCAAGGCTTCCAAAACAAAAACAGCATGTAGCAGGTGAGGGTCAGATGACTGGAGGCGACCAAAGTCACTGCAAGCGGGCAGCAGGTAGGCATTTAAACCCCACTCAGCTCTTGCAAGCAGAAGAAGCAGTGGCAAGATGTTCCTTAACCACTTAAGGACCGCCTACTGCACATTTACGTCGGCAGAATGGCACGGCTGGGCACATCAACGTATATATACGTTGATTTTAGTACCCAGCCGTGGGTCACAGGCGTGCGCCCGCGGCGCGCTCCCGTGACCCGGTCCGAAGCTCCGGGACCGCGCGACTCGCGGACCCGATCGCCGCTGCAGTGCGGCGATCTGTCCCTGGAGCTGAAGAACGGGGAGAGCCGTGTGTAAACACGGCTTCCCCGTGCTTCACTGTGGCCGCAGCATCAATCGCGTCATCCCCTGTTATAGGGGGACGCGATCGATGACGTCACACCTACAGCCACACCCCCCTGCAGTTGTAAACACACACACAGGGAACACTAAAATTCACAGCGCCCCCTGTGGTTAACTCCCAAACTGCAACTGTCATTTCCACAGTAAACAATGCAATTTAAATGCATTTTTTGCTGTGAAAATGACAATTGTCCCAAAAATGTGTCAAAATTGTCCGAAGTGTCCACCATAATGTCGCAGTCACGAAAAAAAAAAAAAAAACGCTGATCGCCGCTATTAGTAGTAAAAAAAAAAAAAAATTTATAAATATGCAATAAAACTATCCCTTATTTTGTAAACGCTATAAATTTTGCGAAAACCAACCGATAAACGCTTATTGCGATTTTTTTTACCAAAAATATGTAGAAGAATACGTATCGGCCTAAGCTGAGGAAAAAAAAAATGTTTTCTATATTTTTGGGGGATATTTATTATAGCAAAAAGTTAAAAATATTGCATTTTTTTTTTAAATTGTCGCTCTATTTTTGTTTATAGCGCAAAAAATAAAAACCGCAGAGGTGATCAAATACCACCAAAAGAAAGGAGCCACGTCGCACGACCGCGCAATTGTCAGTTAAAACGACGCAGTGCCGAATCGCAAAAAGGGGCAAGGTCCTTTACCTGCATTTTGGTCCAGGTCTTAGTGGTTAAAGGGTCACTAAAGGAAAAAATATTTTTTGCTGAAATGACTGTTTACAGGGTATAGAGACATAAAAATTAACTGATTCCTTTTCAAAATGATTAAAAATTGATTTTTATCCATCATATCATGTGCCTGCAGGTTAGTTTCACTTTTAAACTTCACGTTTCTGTGAAGTAGAAATAGACACACAAAACAAAAACAAACAAATCCAGGGCAGTGTTTTATTTTTAAAATGAATCTGATTGGTTCTGGGAAGTTTTAGACACACAGTAATGACAGCTTAGACCACAGTGAGAAAGCTCCCAGCACTGTGGTTATAAGGAAACAGACAAGCAGGAAGTGTGGAGATCAGAGCATGATTACAGCAACTTCAAAGCAAAAAAAACCCAAAAAACTAACAATGAGGACACAAAACCAGTACTGCAGTAAGGTAAAGGAAGCTATTTAGCTAAAAAAAATAATTCCTTTAGTGATCATTTAATGCTATATTGGCGGGAAAGAGCATGGACTCAGCCATGTCAATTAAATCAGCCCTACGTTCCATAGCATTAACCAATTCTGGTCTAAAGCCAGTCTGAGGAGGACTGTGCCAAATAGCTGCAAGTTGGTGGGAAACATCAGCAATAGTGTAGAGAAAAGCCTTGACTGAAGACGAAAAATTGCTAGAAATATCCTGAAAAGGGTGTTCATCCTATCTTAACAGAGACACGGCAATGCCAGTGGCTCTGGACCTAGAAGGCATTTCGCAGTAAAAAATGTACTACAATTTAGTCTGCAAAAAGCCCCATGTGGAACGTAGTGCCTGAGGGTCACTTTCAGGCCATCACTGCAATGTCCAGTCCAGTGTGGGTACCCCAAAAGCCAGGCTGAGGATAATCATGTTGAATAGCTGAAATCAAAAAGACAAAGCTCCAGCAGCGAGTGAAGAGTTTTTTTTGTTTAGGAACAAAATCAGAGGGGGGAAAAAAAAAATGCTACAAAAAAATACTATGCTAGCAAAAATTCTGACCCATGACGGTAGTAGGTGGGTTATCCTGTGCTGGCATACGGTCATTTGTTTACCAGTGTCCAGTCCTCCTGTATACAGTAGTATAATCCTAAGGTTTTAAGACTATATCCCTCAACAGAAGAGAAAGAAAAGTATTGTGTAAGGTTGCAAATCAAAATATATTCTCATTTCAATATCTAAACGATTTAAAATCTAAACAAAGAAAAGTATCGGTATCTGACATTCAATTTTTTTTGCAGTAAAACTAACAACCTGAAGTACTTACCCCCATGGGTATAGGGCTAGTAATTCTTTCAAGGTGCCCATGACTGATTGGTGAGTAAGGAGGTAAAGGTGCTGGAGAAAATGGATCCCCCTCTGAGAGGGGAATATGAGGAGACCCCGGAGGCCGACCTTGAACTGTGAGGGCCACATATGAGCCAGCTGCAACAAGAAAATAAAAACAATCTTCATAAACCATCTACTTCTTTTTCAAGTCAATGTGATAACAGTTGCTTAAAATTATATAATAAAATCTGACTTAATATTCTAATTAAAAAAAAAATACCATTGCATTTCCTTGCTTGTGTTCTGCAGAAAATTACAGCTTCCAGATCACATCCCCACATTTTGCTGCAACTATCTGATTGTTTACAGCAGCCTTTCTCAACCTTTTTACCGCTGGGGAACCCTAAAAATGTTCAGGTCTCGGGGAACCCCTGATAAAAACCAATTCATTGGGGGTCAGTGGGAACAATGCCCCTTACTTTGGCGGTCAGTAAAAAGAAAAAATGCCCTTTTTTAAAGTAGTGGTAAGAATGTCCCCCCTTACAGAGAACTATGAAGATCATTGGTGCAATACCACTGGCTCCTCCAAGTGGAATTGGCTCAGAACTATGTAGGCACTATCAAACAGGAAGTAAATCAGCCACAGCTCAAGGAACCCCCAGCCACCTCTGGAGGAACCCTATGGCTCCACGGAACCCTGGTTGAGAATGGCTGGTTTACAGGGAAGGTTCAATGCTGGATGAAACTGCCCTGTTAGTACCAGCTGATTGTTGCCTGGGAGTTCACAGTAGTATAACATTGTCTACTTTAAGCTTTTTTTTCCTGCTACAGGCTCCAAAGGAAAAAAAATACATATTGGAGTACATATTCAACCACTAAGCAGGCGGATGAACGTCTCTCTTAGTAAATGTATGACTGAATATTGCTTTTATTTTCACACATGAAATATATATTCTCTACATTGAAAACACACACTTGTGTAGCAAATCTAAATGCAAAATAAAATTATTAACTACTGTAGACACTCCTGGCAAACCTCTGAAAATGCTAGTTCCTATGTGGTCATGCTGATCCTCAGGCTAGAATATTGTCCTAATCATGGTTAAAACAGGGATGCAGTCTAGGTGTTATGAAATCACTTGCTGCATATGTATTTCAGGATAGTGGGTAAAGCATGTACCAAAGCAAAGATTTAGCGTGACAGCCAAGCAACTGAGGTTTTTAGAAGGACCAGCCCAAAATCCTGATGGGTGGTAATGTGATAAGTAGAATCATCCACTGGCTTATTTTATCACTTGAGAAAGCCAACAAGCTGGTTGCATCTTGCTCCTCTAACAGAGAAAAAAGATAAAAATACTGTCAACGCTGCATTAAGGAGGAACTTCACCCTGCCAAAACTGTAGTCAACATTTGTTTTAAAGGTCACGACTGTAACTTGTGAGGAACAGATGCTAGATGCTATAAACAGTCCAAGAACCCCAAAATCTTTGAGAGAAGGGGCTCAGGTAGGGAGATGCCTTAGAAGCTCTGTGAAATTATTCAAAAGCAGAAAAGTGTGAGCATCAGCATTTAGGCATATGGCTAAAAGAACTGCGCTATGGGCCCTTGTAGGAAATGGTCTCCAAGGCACACTGGGATAACAATGTTTGAGCTGAGTTTAAGGGTCTAAAAAATTAACTACTCAACGTGGACTACATTGGTGTGAATAAATCGGAAGTATGATATAGTGGCATGTGAACAGGAGACAAGGCAGAAGCCTAGCTACTGCAGTAGACATACTGGCATATATACAGGACACAGTGCAAGGGCACAGCTACTGCTAGTAAAGATGTTAGAAGTAGGATGGGACATGCATCCGTAATGGACAAGGGTCCCTGTGTAGCATTTAGAAAGTTCTTGTAATTCTTCTCAAACAGGGAAATAGATGATCACCTTTTGTGACTGTGAATCTGAAAGGAGTAAAGAAAATGGTCTACTTTTTGTGAAGTTTAAAGACTGCAAAATTAGGAACATATAGTAAAAAGGAACAGAAAACAGCAATAGAGACTTTGTGTACCTCTGCAAAAATAATACAATTCTGGGGGCATATCTGGAGCAAAATGTCAGCAATGTCCCCCTCTCACCTCCACCTTCTGAGCAGGTTCACTAGGCTTAAAAGACGAAAGGCCTGCTACAAGAGTATAAACCTGCGGTAGATGAAGCATGGAGGAGCAAAACGGACTGTACACATAAGGAAGAGGATGACAATTCAATTGGGAGGTAACATTTGAGATCGTGGGGTAGGAACCCCTTCCCCTTTAACTACCTCAAGGGATTTCCCAAAGAGAAGATCACCTTCAAATGGCATACTTAAAATGGCACATTTCTCAAGCAAGGGAGCTTGCAGGGCTAGTCATGGAAAGAATATGAGCTTCAGCACCAAAAGCAAAAAAACATTAAACTACAAGAGATATTGGAAATACTAGAACTTATATAACTCCCTTTCTCCCCAAGTAGAAGCCATGACATCTAGCACACAACACACATTTATAATGCAATATACAGTGCCTTCCGAAAGTATTCGGCACCCTTGAACTGTGCGACCTTTTGCCCCTTTTTAGGCTTCAAACATAAAGATATAAAACTATTTTTTTGTGAAGAATCAACAAGTGGGACACAATCATGAGGTGGAACAAAATTTATTGGATATTTCAAACTTTTTTAACAAATAAAAAACTGAAAAATTGGGCGTGCAAAATTATTCAGCCCCTTTACTTTCAGTGCAGCAAACTCTCTCCAGAAGTTCAGTGAGGATCTCTGAATGATCCAATGTTGACCTAAATGACTAATGATAAATAGAATCCACCTGTGTGTAATCAAGTCTCAGTATAAATGCACCTGCACTGTGATAGTCTCAGAGGACAGTTTAAAGTGCAGAGAGCATCATGAAGAACAAGAACACACCAGGCAGGTCCAAGACACTGTTGTGGAGAAGTTTAAAGCCGGATTTGGATACAAAAAGATTTCCCAAGCTTTAAACATCCCAAGGAGCACTGTGCAAGCGATAATATTGAAATGGGAGTATCAGACCACTGTAAATCTACGAAGACCTGGCTGTCCCTCTAAACTTTCAGCTCATACAAGACGACTGATCAGAGATGAATCCAAGAAGCCCATGATCACTCTGGATGAACTGCAGAGATCTACAGCTGAGGTGGGAGACTCTGTCCATAGGACAACAATCAGTCGTATACAGTACTGCACAAATCTGGCCTTTATGGAAGAGTGGCAAGAAGAAAGCCATTTCTTAAAGATATCCATAAAAAGTGTTGTTTAAAGTTTGCCACAAGCCACCTGGGAGACACACCAAACATGTGGAAGAAGGTGCTCTGGTCAGATGAAACCAAAAATTGAACTTTTTGGCAACACTGTAAAATGTTATGTTTGGCTTAAAGCAACACACCTCATCACCCTGAACACACCATCCCCATTGTGAAACATGGTGGTGGCAGCATCATGGTTTGGGCCTGCTTTTCTTCAGCAGGGACAGGGAAGATGGTTAAAACTGATGGGAAGATTGATGGAGCCAAATACAGGACCATTCTGGAAGAAAACCTGATGGAGTCTGCAAAAGACCTGAGACTGGGACGGAGATTTGTCTTCCAACAAGACAATGATCCAAAACATAAAGCAAAATATACAATGGAATGGTTCACAAATAAACATATCCAGGTGTTCGAATGGCCAAGTCAAAGTCCAGACTTGAATCCAATTGAGAATCTGTGGAAAGAACTGAAAACTGCTGTTCACAAACGCTCTCCATCCAACCTCACTGAGCTCGAGCTGTTTTGCAAGGAGGAATGGGCAAAAATTTCAGTCTCTCGATGTGCAAAACTGATAGAGACATACCCCAAGCGACTTACAGCTGTAAACGCAGCAAAAGGTGCCGCTACAAAGTATTAACTTAAGGGGGCTGAATAATTTTGCACGTCCAATTTTTCAGTTTTTTATTTGTTAAAACAGTTTGAAATATCCAATAAATTTTGTTCCACTTCATGATTGTGTCCCACTTGTTGATATCTTTATGTTTGAAGCCCAAAATGTGGCAAAACGGCGCAAAGTTCAAGGGGGCCGAATACTTTCGCAAGGCACTGTATTTTACTGCATGTCAACACAATCTATGCCGCAGTTTGGTTGGATTTAGAATTCCTTTTTAAAAGCCTGCAAGCTAGATTAGATGAGAATTGAACCCAAACAAACAAAAAGGTCAAATCGATAACAGAAATTACAGTTACCATTAGCTTGTTACCTTCAATTCATATTATAAAAAAGGACATTCTTAAGTAAAACACTTAAGAGTATTGGTGTATTGATCCATGTTCTAATACAAAGCCAACTCATGGGCACCAACTATACAGTGTAACCTTCCTAATCAAGTAGATAAAAAATAGTAGCAGCTTTAGAAGAGGCCTTAACAGGCTTTTATATACAGTATACAGCCTTTTGCAAATCAACAAGTCTTAATGCAGTCCCCCCATGTTGTACATTCCTACAACTACCACTCAAACAAATGAGCCTTAAAATGGTTTTAAAGTCAAAAAGTTTCACCATAATGCATTTTCAGTGTTATGGTAAAATTACCTTCAACTAGTCCTCTCTCGAGCTAGCGCTGTGCACGTCTGCAGTAGCCCTGTTCTTTCTTCCTGGTTTCAAAGGAGACTCCGAGTAGTAGATGCTATTGGCTCCTGATGCTCTCAGTCAAATACTGTAAGGAGGGAGCATGGCCAAGCCACGCTGTGTATATGGATGTACACAGACCCTCTAGGAAGCATGCCTGCAGGGTGCCCTCTCAGCACACGGCTTACTGCAAGGGCACTTATAGAATAGGAGGAGTGGACAGTGATAGAAGTTGAATCCAGAAGAGGAGGGAAGGGACTATTAAAGCTATTTTTAGATTATTAGGAAGAAAGGGTAAGCCTTTAATACCACTTCAACAATAAAAATTACACAAGCGATAACTAATCAACTCAATCCCTTCTTCTGGGAGGTGTGGGTAATGTCACCGCCCCACACTGCTTCCTCCTGGCCACTTGAAATGCTGCGAGCACACATTCCTGCAATGGGCTAGAATGTAATCTCTCCAGATTTCACGTGCCCAGCTATCCCAGAAGCCAAGATCAAGGGGAGTATTTTTATCTTTTTTCTCTCTCTATCTATATTTTTATAGGTTTTCTTATTGCTAGTTTTGTTTGGAGGGTGGGGGCTTGGCAGAGTAGGGCCTTAATTGAAGATAAAAACGAAAATGCAAGAAATATATGTGCATCTTTTACCACTTTGCAACCGCCCTATAGCGAAAGTACGGCTACAGGGCGATTGCTTAATTCTAAGTGGCCATTAATTAACGGCCTCTTAGAATCGCGCTCCCCCTGAGGCGCGCATCATGGTAAATCACCGCTGATGGCGGCGGTTTACCACGTGATCGCTCCGTCCAATGACGGAGCGACCACTTGTAAACAAAGCGGCGTCATGTGCTGACGCCGGTTCCTCCCTCCTCTCTCTGTACCGATCGGTACAGTGTGAGAGGAGAGGGGAGGGGAGGGAGCGGATGGCAGCGCCAGTGCTGCGGGCTGGATCTGTGACAAATGTAGTCACAGATCCATCCATCCCTCCCTCCCTGCTCAGCCATCCCTGCTGCAATACTGGGCAATACTCAGCCGGGCAATACTCAGCCGGGCAATACTGCGCCCCTGTCCCTGTGAGCTTGCATGCAGAAGCGAACGCATACGCATGTCCCCCCCACATATGAAAACGGTGTTCAAACCACACATGAGGTATCTTTATATGTTTTGGGGTTCTATGTAATTTTCTAGCAAATAAATGATGATTTTTACATGTAGGAGAGAAATGTCAGAATTGGCCTGGGTGCTCCCTGCATGTTGGGCCTCTGTATGTGGCCGCACTGTGTAAAAGTCTCACACATGGGGTATCGCCATACTCGGGAGGAATAGCAGAATGTGTTTTGGGGTGTAATTTGTGGTATGCATATGCTGTGTGTAAAAAATAACCTAATATGAAAATTTGATGAAAAAAAAAAAATCTTGATTTTGCAAAGAATTGTGGGAAAAAATTACAACTTTAAAAAACTCACAATGCCTCTTTCTAAATACCTTGGAATGTCTTCTTTCCAAAAATGGGTCATTTGGGGGGTATTTGTACTTTTCTGGCATGTTAGGGTCTCAAGAAATGAGAGAGGCTGTCAGTACTTCAGGTGTGATTAAATTGATCAATTTTCAGTAATTGGTACCATAGCTTGTAGACCCCATAACTTTCACCCAGACTAAATAATAGCCAACATTTTTTTTTTTTTTTTTACCAAAGATATGTAGCAGTATACATTTTAGGCCAAATTTATGAAGAAAAATTACTTTTTTGCAAAATTTTATAATAGAAATGAAGAAAAATTACAGCTGTACAGAGACTCAGAATGTCGTGGGAAAGGACCATATAAGGTAGTGCGCCAATAACCATGAGTGAGTGTAAAGTTCTATGTTAACCACTTGACCACTGGGCACTTAAACCTATAGCTATGAATAAGCACTGTATGATAGTGTGAAACACCTGATTTTTTGCTGTGACATGTTTGTTTTGTGACCAGTTTTATTAAAAAGGAACAACATTGTTTTTGGAGTGCGACTGTCCTAGTTTTTCTCTACAAATCTTGCATATTGCGCGGGGGTATTGCAGAGTATTGCACGGGAGTATTGCAGGGGGTAATGCAGAGTATTGCAGGGGGTAATGCAGAGTATTGCGGCGGGGGTTGCAGGGATGCATGGATCTGTGACTACAACAGTCATAGATCCAGCCACATCGCTGCTGCCACCCGCTCTCCCCCTCTCACACTGTACCGATCAAATGACGCCGTTTGTTTACATGTGATCTCTCCGTCATTGGATGGAGCGATCACATGGTAAATGGCCGCTATCAGCAGGAATTTATCGCGATCCGGTCACGGACATTCCCGTGCGCGCGCCCCAGGGGGCGCGCAAGAGCGCGATTCTGGGAGGACGTCAATAGAGACGTCAATATGAGACACAGTCTATCACTGCAAGTGCCGAATCACACAGGGGCGACCTGTCAGGCGACTTGGCCACCTGACAAGTCGCCCTCCATGCATTACAATGGAACTATTCTAATAGGAGAGACGTAAGTTTTTCCGACTTAGAAAAAAGGTTCCTGTACTACTTTGAGGCGACTTCGGAGCGGCTTGCATTGACTTCTATACAGAAGTCATTTGCAAGCAAGCGCTAAAGTTGTGCTGTGCGGGCAGACTTTGACTTTGAATCCGCCCCTGTGTGAAAAGTGCTTGCTTATTTATTTTCTAGAAAGCATGACAACTGCTTTTGAAATAATCAGTTCTGGAGAGTTCCAATAATGAACATTTCGAATTATGGTCTTTGATGCATGTTCAGTACGGAATTAGCTATTTTTTGTGGGGGCATGAGGGGTAAAAGGGTAAGATAAAAACTTTGTGGAGTTTCCCTTACATGAAGGGAGTACATTATAGGTTCATAATTATCACAACATATTGAATTATGAGCACTGCTTGGACCTTACACACTTATTGAAGTCCGCTTGCTTTTCAGATAATCAGCACTGAAAGTTCCAATTAACTATTACTTTTTCATGAACAGAGGTAAATGAAACCTACAGTGCTGTGAAAAAGTATTTGCCCCCTTCCTGATCTTTTTATTTTTTGCATATTGGTCACACTTAAGCATCCAACAATTTTAAAACCTTCACGTCTAAGGGAAAAAAAAAATCTTAATGCCCAAGCCCAATTCTGCAACTTTGATATGAGTTTGTAAAACGTACAGTTTTACAAACTGCATCCAGGCGGATTATACCTTGTCCCCCCACCCCCCCCCCCCCCCATGAGAAAATTAGGCTTGTTTTTATTTGGTGGTAAATAGCTACGTATATCTCCTAATTTATTTTATCTAAGGAAACTGTCCCGAAATAGTTAACAAACAAAAAACATATTTCTTGCTACTACCATAACCAACCACCAAATAAATTCTCACTGACCTTTTACCCTTGACCCAACACTAACCCTGGGGCTGACCTAGATCAAAAGTTTTATTATGGGTTACGGGACACCTTTTTATTACATGTAACTATACAAGATGCTATAAATGTGAGTGGGTGATTTTACATTAACAAACTACCATTTTGAAGCAGTATTGCGCCATGATTGTCTAGTATTCCGAGTAATTTTTTTTTTTTTTTTCTCAGAAACAAGTTTATTAAACAACAAATGTTTTACAGGCATGACTTCCAGTTCCACAAAAACATATTGCCCAGACATCCTAGCCCATCATCCCCATCCCACCTCCCCATACATGGTAATCACAACTCAGGGTTATAATGTTCACTCACACAGCCACAGAAATAGCTACACCTGCCCCCTCTAACGGCAATATCTAGAATTATACCAGAGTCAACAGTCTCAAAGCAGCAACCTATTCAGCACGAGGTCTACTGGGGACAGTCTGGGGGTGCTCAGTCAGGATGACCACTGCCCTTCAAATTTGCCAGGGCTCCCCCTGTGTTGAAAGATAAAACTTCTCTAGTCTTAACGTTTCTCCCACCCTATTGATCCATTCCCTAAGCAAAGGGGGGTTCCGCCGCCTTCCATCGCCTAAGGATGAGGACCCGTGCTTGAAATAGAACCCTTGCGATGGGCGGTTTGAAATTGTCCTCCAGGGGGAGATCGTCTAGGATGCACGGTTTGGGGTCAGTCGGGATAGTCACCGAGAAAACACTATTTATGGTATTCAGTACCCCAGTTCAGTACAAATGTAGCTTTGGGCAGCGCCACGACATGTGAATTAAATCTCAGTGGTCTCTCGCACACCTTGGGCAGTCAGAGTTTGGTCTCATCCCCATTCTAGCCAGCCTGACTGGCGTGTAATGCACTCTAAATATAATGTATAACTGCGACAGACGCTGTGCCACGTTAAGGGAGGACATTTGCACTGCCTGGAGCGCCTCCTCCCACTGCTCCCCCTCCAGATCGCCGATGTCGTTCTCCCATTGGGTCACCGTCCTTAAAGGAAATCCCGCCAGAAACACCCCTAGCAGCATCGAGTAGCAATTAGAAATAAAGCCCTTATAACTGTCCACCTCCTCCATATAATGAAATATGGGGGTCGATGAAAGGGTCCCCGGAGTCCCACCAAACTGAGCCCTGACGGCATGTGGCATATAATAAAAGTGCATCGACCCGCCACAAAAATTTGACATAGGTGTGCAACCCCAAACCTCCTCCACCGAGCCCCACGCGTCAGAGTAATCTTTAATCGGTTAATGACCGGCTCCTGTACATATACGTCGGCAGAATGGCACGGCTGGGCAAAGCAATGTATATTTACGTCACTTTAAAATTGCCGCCGTGCCCCAGCCGCGAGCTCCGTTACCATGCCCGCGGGACCCGCAAACTCAATGTCCCGTGATCAGGTCACAGAGCTGCAGAACAGGGGGAGAGGCAAAGTGTAAACAAGCATCTCCCCATTCTGCCTAGTGACACTGTCACTGATCGTCTGCTCCCTCTCATCGGGAGCAGTGATCAGTGATGTGTCACTCAAAGCCATGCTCCCTAACATAATCACTCACTAGGACACACTAACCCCTTCCTAGCCCCCTAGTGGTTAACCCCTTCATATATATATATATATATATATACACACGTTTTTTTTCTACTTGTTATGGCGGCGATCTGCGATTTTTATCGGGACTGCGACATTATGGTGGACACATCAGACACTTTTGGCACTATTTTGGGACATTCACATTTATACTGCGTTCAGAGATATATATATATATATATATATATATATATATATATATATATATATATATATATCTCTGAACGCAGTATAAATGTGAATGTCCCAAAATAGTGCCAAAAGTGTCTGATGTGTCCACCATAATGTCGCAGTCCCGATAAAAATCGCAGATCGCCGCCATAACAAGTAGAAAAAAAACGTATAATAAAAATGCAATAAACACTACCCCCATTTTGTAGACACTATAACACTTGTGCAAACCAATTAACATACACGTATTGCGTTTTTTTTTAACCACAAACATGTAGAAGAATACGTATCAGTCTAAACTGTGGAAAAAATATTTTTATAGATTGAGGATATTTATTATAGCAAAAAGTAAAAAATTGTTTTTTTTTTCCAAAATGGACGCTCTATTTTTTTGTTTACAGCATAAAAAATAAAAACATAAAACGCAGAGGTGATCAAATACCACCAAAAGAAAGCTCTATTTGTGGGAAAAACAGGACAATTTTGTTTGGGAGCCACGTCGCACGACCGTGCAATTTTCAGTTAAAGCGACGCAGTGCCAAATCGCAAAAAGTGCTCTGGTCCTTGGCCAGCGAAATGGAGCAGATTTCACTGTATCCAATCCTGGATACAGTGCACGTTTTATGATCTTGGAAGATCTTTATACTGGTTTTTGCTGTATGGCCATATTAAAAAAAAGTTTTCCCCAAGAAGTGGACTCTTGTCTTGAATTTTCAAATTTGTTTGGGATTTTTTTTCAAATGTTTTCATATTTTAAAAAAAATTTGTGGTTTCATTTTTTCATCACGGTAGTAGAGGTTTTCTACCATTTGTTACATACTGTATAAAGTCATCCCTCCACTTAGATCTCAGATTACACTCAGCTCCCTGCTGTGCAGTATGTGACATATTTCTGCCCCTTGTCTGCTGGGGCTCAGAAGTAGCCTTTGATCTGTGTACTCCAGAGAAGAAATGGCTGCAGATAAACCAGCACAACTTCTGTAGAAGAATCTTTAGCCTCAGGCGATGCACAGAGATGACAGTCACCTCTATGGTTATGTGTAAGGCTTTGCAACCAATTTAATATCCTGTACACCAAGCACATGCTTCCTTAATACCTCCCTGATGGCCTCTCTTTACCTGCCTCTGTGCAGTTGTATATAAATTGTGCAAAAGTTTAACAGCTTATGTTCCCTCACTGTAGAAATGACCTTGATTGATGACAATGATTTAGGTAAATGAAGGATGCTCACACTTTATAAGCTTTACCACTTCCAGATGGTTAGAGTGTGTGACCAGCGTTCCGTTAACCTGAAAAATACAGATGAGATGACATGCATGTCCTAGTTACAAACAAAGGCAAAAGGGCACAAACATTAAAAAAAGTATGGCACAGTGAACATTAACATGACACTAAACAATATGCTTATTTCTTTTTCGTACACAATTAGCCGATGACAAGTCCAAGTCCATTTTGCATATGCAAAGTGAACACAGACACAGCCCATTTTTCTCTATGGGCCCTCTGATCTGATCAGATGGAAGGGGACAGATTTATACCAGATCCATCCAACGTGCCATTGAGGCCAAAGTGGATGGTACCCAGGCCTCGGTTGAGAAGAGCAAGGTTTTGCCTGTAATGCCTCTCCTAGGAGGGCTGGGTCCTGGATTCCAGTACTTTGGTTATGACTAAATACCAAAAGTCTCTGGCAGGGTGTGGTACAGGTCCAGGGGAGTGGAAAAACCTAGCCAGGAACCAGGGTCCCTGAAGGTCTGTTGACAAGCCCGCCGTGATGGGTGATGATTGGGCTGTCTGTTTTCTTAGCAGAGTCCTGCGACGGGAAAGTTAAAGGGTTACTAAAGGGATTTTTTTTTTTTTAGCTAAATAGCTTCCTTTACCTTACTGCAGTGCTGTTTTCATGTCCTCATTGTTTGTTTTTGCTTTGATGTTGCTGTAATCCTGCTCTGTTCTGGACATTTCCTGGTTGTCCGTTTCCTGATAACCACAGTAATGGGAGCTTTCTCACTGTGGTCACTAATTAAGGAGGTGTGATTATCGTGTGCAAACAAACTAGATTGGGCTGAGGGGTTTTAGACAAACCATCACTGCCCTCTATTGGCTCTCTGGCTCTGTACATCAGAGATACAGGAAACAGCAAAAACAAAACTAGAACTGTAGGTTGATTAAATGATCGATTTTTATCTATTTTTAATCATTTTTTAAAGAAATCAGTTATCCATTATGTCTCTATACCCTGTAAACAGTCATTTCAGCCCAATTTTTTTTTCCTTTAGTGACCCTTTAAATGAAGGTTCCTGAGGAACTTGGTTCAGTCAGGAAACCTTTCCTTGAGCAGAATGGCGTCATGTCTGTAATAACCTCTGTATTAAACATACCTGCCTTCACATGCTGTGCGTACTGTGAGATTTGCTGTAGTGTGCTGCCCGTTTTGTGGGGATTTTCTTGGTCAGATCAACAGTTAACAGCCGCTCACGAAGGTCCTAAAGCACTGGCTGAGTAGGGGGGGGGGGGGATATCTTCTGGCGGACTTCTGCGTATCGGGCAGTGTTTTTCTTTCTCGTACATCACGGGACACAGAGCGGCATATTCATTACTATATGGGTTATATGGAGTACCTTCAGGTGTGGACACTGGCAATCTCAAACAGGAAGTCCCCTCCCTATATAACCCCCTCCCCTAGAGGGAGTCCCTCAGTTTTTTCGCCAGTGTCTTAGGTGTTGGTCACGGAATAGCTTTGCTCCACATCCTTGGGATTAAGGGCGGGCTAACCGGATCTGTCCAAGGAGCCTCAGTGCCAAAGTGGACAGTACCCGGGCCCCAAACCGTGGGGTTTTGCCTATAATGCTCCTCTTTGGAGGGCTGGACCCTGGGCCCAGGACTTGGAGTTTGTAAAAACCATAAGTTCCTGTTTGCCAGGGTGCTATATAGGTCCAGGACAGTGGGTACCTTCATAGGACCCCAGGGCCTGAAGGTCTACTACGCTACCCACGGAGATGGGAGAAGATTGGATCAGTTTGCTGGACAAACATCCTGCAGCATGGAGCAGGTAAGGGGGAGCCTGCGGGACTTGGTTCGACAGCAGGCTCTCCGGGGTAACCTAAAAGGGGGGACAGCCTAAGTATGCTCTGCATGGGCAACCTTGCTCACTATGTCTAAGAGAGACAGGATGACACCTTTTTCCCCCATCACTAGGTTCCCCTGTCTAAGAATGTGTTGCTAGCTAACCTGCTGCTTTCTTCCTAGGACTAGTAAGGATCCCTAGGGGCCTTTTGGAGTCCTACCTGGCCGGGGGTTTGAATCTGCCGCCTGTTTCTGCAGTCCTGGGTCTCCAGCAGCGCGGCTCCTCCATGTTCCTCCTGTTCCGGCATGCGTGCGCGCGCACGTCTTATAGACGTTTTTCGCGCCGTTCAGACAGGAGGGCGGGGGGGTGGGCGTGCCTGCGGCGTCATACAGGGGCACGCCTTGTGCTGTTATAGATCAGCAGGCAATTTCAGTGCTCAGTCTGAGGCTGATTTCAGAAGGAGAGGACGCAGAGCGGCAGAACAGTGACTCCCGGTGGCGGAAGAGGGGTAGTACATGCTGGACTTTGTTCCAATGCCTTTTTTGTTAAGCCAAGAAATCCCCCTTTTTGCATACAGGTTGGAGGCTGGCAAACTAAGTTTGGGGTCACTGTATGTTTCTAAAAAAGAAAATATATATATAATATATATTTAGAAAAAAAAAAAAAAAAGAGAAAAACATACGAGATCCCATCAGTTTTTGGGCATTAGTGATCTATTGTCCCCTAAACTCTGGTTTTGTACTCCTGGCCACTACAGTCTGTTGTGTGGGCGGAGTCCCTCGATTTTGTATTATGGCTTCCAAAGGCTCGGGGTCAAAGGGTACAAAAAAGACCAAAAAACAAAGGGGTTCCCCTTCTGATTCTGATGATATGCCGATACTTTCCCCGCAACTTATTAACATAAAGGGTGCCTTGGATGAGCCATTAGGGGGATCTGGTGCGGAGGCTGGCCCAGATCAGCCCAGCCCTGTGTTTATCACAGAGGAGATGCTAGCCGTATCCCTAGGGGGGCTAGAAGATAGAATAGCAGCATTGATCGCTAGAGCTATTCCTGGTAAGAAACGGGTTAGATCCCCATCACCAAGAGGTGTATCCTCAGATGCTGAGATTCTCTCTCCGGAGGAATTGGAATCACAGGAGGATCAACTAGACCTGAACCAAGAGGGTTCAGGGATTGAGGGATCTGCCTCTGAGGAACCATTTTCAGACTCCCAGACAGAAAGACTGTGGGTACAGTCTTTGACGGACATGGTCCGCTCGGCATTTAGTTTACCATTGCCAGAGCCTCAGGTTCCTCCGGTATCCTCTCTGGGCTCTTTGAAAGCTCCGTTAAGCAACGCAGTGTTTCCGGTCCATCCTCTCTTGGAGGAATTGATCTTTCGGGATTGGGTACGGCCGGACAGGATTTTTCTGCCACCGAAAAGATTTGCGGTCATTTACCCCATGGAGGAAAGATTCTCCAAGAGGTGGAGGCTCCCAATAGTGGATGCAGCCATCTCATGTGTGAATAAATCACTAACTTGCCCGGTGGAAAACATACATATGTTTAAAGATCCGGTTGATAAAAGGTTAGAGACACTTTTAAAAGCATCCTTTGCTACGGCAGGAGCAGTGGTACAGCCAGCTGTGGCTGCAATTGGTGTTTGTCAGGCGTTAAAAGACCAGACAAAAGAAATGTTAAAGGAATCCAGGTTCAACAAGAAACTAGACAGGTTCGTGTCTCGAACGAGGGATCCTATGGCCTGCGGAACCGATGCGTTGGTTTGCCCTTGGCATCAATTCAAACTTCTATATGCATTCCCTCCGCTACAGTTACTCCCTCGCCTGTTGCGCAAGATCAGAGTGGAGCACAAGCCAGTCATTTTAGTAGCTCCGGCTTGGCCCCGGAGGACTTGGTACTCACTAGTCCTGAAGATGGCAGTGGGAGACCCTTGGACTCTTCCTCTACAACCAGACCTACTCTCACAAGGCCCGATCCTCCACCCTACATTATGGCGTCTAAATTTGACGGCCTGGAGGCTGAATCCCTGATTCTCAGGGGTAGAGGTCTGTCTAGGCAGGTAATCCCTACCCTGATTAGGGCTAGAAAGCCGGTCTCCAGGGTGATTTATTACAGGGTGTGGAGGAACTACGTAGGCTGGTGTGAATCCAAAAGATGGAATTCCCGCAAATATACTATTGATAGGGTGTTAAGTTTTCTCCAGCTAGGAGTGGATAAAGGCCTGGCACTAAGCACAATCAAGGGACAGATCTCAGCTCTGTCAGTGTGGTTTCAGAGGCCGCTGGCCACCCACTCGCTGGTAAAGACCTTCTTACAGGGGGTCTTGCGTATTAATCCTCCTGTCAAGTCACCACTTTGTCCATGGGACTTAAATCTTGTTCTGTCATCCCTACAGAAACAACCTCTTGAGCCGTTGGCTGAGGTACCTTGGTTTTACTGACTAGAAAGTCGGTATTTCTGATCACCATAGTTTCGGCCAGGAGAGTATCGGAATTGGCAGCCTTATCTTGTAAGGAACCATATCTCATTTTGCATAAGGATAGGGCGGGGTTCCGTCCTCATCCTTCCTTTCTACCAAAGGTTATATCCAGTTTCCACCTGAACCAGGATGTGGTACTTCCATCCTTCTTCCAAAACCCACCTCTAGAAAGGAGGGGTTGCTGCATACGTTGGATATTGTCAGGGCCGTAAGGGCCTATCTTAAAGCTACAGAGAAGGTTCGGAAAACAGATGTGGTGTTCGTTTTACCGGAAGGGCCCAGGATGGGTCAGGCAGCCGCTTGATCCACCATCGCAAGATGGATTAAACAATTAATTTTTCGGGCCTGCGGTTTGAAGAGGTGCCTCCTCCTTTGTCGGTAAAGGCCCATTCTACCAGGGCCAGGGGCACCTCCTGGGCAGCACATCATCAGATCTCTATGGCTCGAATATGCAAGGCAGCAACGTAGTCATCAGTCCACAAGTTTACAAAATTTTATCAAGTGGACGTAAGAAGGAATGCGGATACAGCCTTTGGGCAGTCAGTACTACAGGCCGCGATTCAAGCTCCTCAGGATCTGAGGGGGCTCCCTTGATTTGATTTGAGATTTACATTTCTCGTTTAAGTTGGATTTACTAGTATCTGAGTATACCTCTAAAATTAAATCCTTCTTTGGAAGATGTCTCCCTCCCCTCATTAAAGCATTGCTTTCGGACATCCCATATAGTAATGAATATGCCGCTCTGTGTCCCGTGATGTACGAGAAAGAAAAAGGGATTTTTAAATACAGCTTACCTGTAAAATCCTTTTCTTGGAGTACATCACGGGACACAGAGCTCCCACCCCTCTTTTGGGTGACCATTTTGGGAGGCATACTGCTTGCTACAAAACTGAGGGACTCCCTCTAGGGGAGGGGGTTATATAGGGAGGGGACTTCCTGTTTGAGATTGCCAGTGTCCACACCTGAAGGTACTCCATATAACCCATATAGTAATGAATATGCCGCTCTGTGTCCCGTGATGTACTCCAAAAAAAGGATTTTACAGGTAAGCTGTATTTAAAAATCCCTTTTTTTCCTGCGGCAAGCTTCTGGCTCTCTCCCTCCTTCCCCTTCCATAATCGTCCCGCGGCAGCGCTCACGTGCGCGCAAATGCCAAGATTTAAGCATTACAGAAAGGAAAGAAAGGGGCGGGGTTACATGCAGCGCAGTGTTCAGCGCTGCTGGTGGACGGCGCAGGCGACCCCATCCACAGTACCATCCTCCCCTGATAAGTCAGATGTAGATTCCCAGGGTGAGCCATCAGGGTTGTTAGGTGCTGCAGCTGCCCTCAGCCCACCTACCCATGTGTTTATTACGGAGGAGGCTTTTTTGGCTTCAGCCCTGGGGGGGGGGGGGGGGTTGGAAGAGAAGTTGACAGCTTTGTTTGCATCATCCCTTTATGGTAAGAAACGTGGCAGATCCCTCTCTGGCTCCCTAGCAGCAGAACATCAACTCCCGGAGGAGATTGGACTTATCCTCAGGGGGATCAAGATGAGGCACATTCTGATGTCTGCCTCCGAGGAGTCAACGGTAGAAGAACCTTTTTCAGCCTCACATTCTGGAAGGTTGATGCAGTCCTTTACGGAAATGGTTTGTGCGGCATTTAAATTGCCCCCAACAGAGCTGGCGGAGAGGCTGGATTCTTCCTTGGGTTCGTTGAAGGCTCCGCAGGCTAGTTGTACTTTCCCTGCCCATCCTTTACTAGAGGAGATTATCTATCAGGATTGGGATCATCCAGATAAGCGATTTCTTCCTTCTAAGAAGTTTTCTGCGCTTTATCCCATGGTGGAGAAATTCACCAAAAAGTGGCGCATGCCGCGGCTATCTCCTGTGCGAATAAAAGTCTAAGGCCTCGTACACACGATCGGACATATCCGATGAAAACGGTCCGCGGACCATTTCCATCGGATATGTCCGATCTGGAGTTTGATTCGATGGCGTGTACACACCATCGGATCAAATTCCCCGCCGGCGGACGGCGCGGTGACGTGTCGGTGACGCGGCGGTGACGTTGACGCCGCCACGTCACCGCACCAGGAAGTAAAACACTTCCGCGCATGCGCCGAATCCATTCGGCGGCGGCGGTGCGGGACGACATGTCTGCTGGTAAGTGTACTAACCAGCAGACATGTCGGGCGGACAGATTCCCACCGGATAGATTTCAAAGCATGCTTTGAAATCTGTCGGGTGGACAAATCTGTCCGCTAGCCGATACACACGATCGGAGATGTCTGCTGAAACGGTCCATCGGACCGTTTTCAGCGGACATATCCCCTCGTGTGTACGAGGCCTAACTTGTCCGGTGAACAATGTACAGATGTTTAAAGTTTAAATGTATAAAAGGTTGGAAACTTTATTAAAAGCCGCCTTTTCCGTCGCAGGTGCTGAAGTTCAGCCTGCAGTGGCAGCTATAGGCATCTGCCAAGCCCTAAAGCATCCGACGAAGCAAGTTCTCAGGGATATTCCTGCCAGGTAAGGCTTGGGACTTAGCCGAATTGCCAAGGGCGTTAGGTTTTGCGGTTGATCCTATTAAGGATTCAATTCATCAAGCCTCATGCCTGACCCTCCTGTTGGTGCATACGCGTAGGCTTCTGTAGTTAAAAAATTGGTCTGCCGAGACACCCTGTAAAAAACTTTTGGCTGGCTTTCCCTTTCACGATGAACGGTTGTTCTGGGAGGATTTGGACGAATATATCCAAAGAATTCGTAACGGAAAAAAAGTGTTCAGTTGCCGGTTAAAAGAAGTAAACATCCTTCTTTTAAACGCTCCATTTCTCCAGTCCCAGAAAACTTCTGCCTCTAAACAGACTCGATGGCCTTCGCGATCGGTGCCTGGAGGGAAGACTCAGAGTCAAGCTTAGGGCCACAAGAAACCCTGGGGACATAAACCAACCAAGCAGAGCCCCAAGTCCACCTTATAAAGGGAAGCCCCTACTCGATCGGGAGGGGGGAGGCTTTGATTGTTCTTGGCGGGAAGAGGTTCAGGACAGATGGGTCCTGTCCACAGTGTCTCTAAGTTACAAGGTGGAGTTGCAGGAGTTCCCTCCACCTCATTTTCTGACATCAAGTGTTTCAAAACAATGCAGACAAGAGAAAGTCTCTATTTTTGTCACTGGACCTGTTATGTTAGGGCGTAATCACAAAAAGGTGCCAGCAGAGGAGCACGGTTTAGGTTTCTATTCAAACTTTTTTTATAATACCAAAACCAAACGGAGATGTCAGGTCTAACCTAGACCTCAAGGGTCTGAACCGGTTCCTAAATATTTGCCCCTTTTGCATGGAATCAATCCGGCCGGTAGTCTCCACCCTACAAAGGGGAGCTGCTAGCATCAATACGAAACCAAAGATGCATATCTGCAAGTACCTATTTCTCGTGCTCACCAGAGACTCTTAAGGCTCATGGTGGACCACCACCGTTATTAGTTTGTGGCCTTGCCCTTCAGGCTGGCCACGGCACCTCAAGTATTCACAAAGGTTCTGGCCCCGCTTTTGGCCAAGCTAAGGGCTCAAGGTATCACCATAATGGCTTACTTGGACGATCTACTGTTGGTGGATGAGTCATTAGTCAGCCTAAACCAGTGGACAGTACAGTCAATATCTGGAATCCTTAGGTTGGATTCTCAAACGAAAAAAAAAAAAAAAAAACGGCCTACAACCGGTAAAAAGGTTGGAATATTAGGGCAAAGTCATAGATACAGACCAAAAGAAAGTTGTTCTGCCCCAGGCAAAGATCAGTTCTTTAACGAATCAGATCCAAGTAGTCAAAGCAAAAAAGGATCCCTCCATTTGCCTTTGCATGTGGTTATTGGGACAAATGGTGGCCTCATTCGAAGCCATCCCTTATGCCCAATTCTATTCAAGAATGTTGCAAAAACAGCATCATCTCTGCTTGGAACAAAACGTCAAAGCCTATGCTGGTGGTTGGTGCCCAGAAATCTGAAAAGAGGGAAGTCATTCTCTCCAGATATCTGGAAAAATAGTGACTACAGATGCCAGTCTCTAGGGGTGGAGAGCAGTCCTAGGAAACTTGTCTCTCCAGAGCAGATGGTCCAATTTTTAATAAGACCTAGCCCATCAACGTCTTGGAAATTCAGACAGTTTGCTTGGCCTGGACAATGGGGTTACATGATTGCCCTGTCAGGATTCAATCTGACATTGCCACAGCTGTGGCCTATATCAATCACCAAGGAGGTACCAGGAGTCACACTGCCTCATAAGGTTGTCCGTGGGGGACTCACAAGGACCCATATTCCATCCTTCCTTACAAACTCTAAATTTAAACGGTTTTGGCTATTGAATCCCAAATTTTAAGGCGTCAGGGACTCTCTGGTTCAGTAGTGTCTACCCTGATTAATGCAAGGAAGCTGGCATCTAAAACCATATATTATAGGGGCTGGAAGACATATGTGTCTTGGTATGGAGCTAAAGGATGGCATCCTCGTAGGTATGTCATAAGCAGAATTCTTGACTTTCTACAATTGGGTGTAGATATGAAGCTGGCCTTAAGTACGGTTTCAAAGGCCACTAGCTACACACTTCCTTGGTGCAACTTTTTTGCAGGGGGTAACAGATCAATCCACCAGTTAAATTTCCATGGGTTATATGGGGAGGGGATTTCCTGTCTTGGGTGTGTCAGTGCCCATCACCTCAAGGTAGGCCTGTAAGCTACCAAAACTCCCTTTTCCTCCTTTCTGCCATTTACTTGGAACGAGTGCACTGCTCAAAGCACACTACGGGGTGGCTACATTACTACATACAGTCGGACAGTGGGAATGAATGTAGCCACTATCCAACATGAAGGTCAAAGTATCAAAAAAATGAAATAAAAAAAAAAGGAATAGAGAGATTTGAAGGCAGGTGAGAGCAATAGAAGGTGCATTTTTGAGTTAAATTGATTGTAAAGGCTTGTTGTAATTTAATATTTTTTGCACATGTTATACTTGCCTCCTTTGTGCAGTTGGTTTTGCACAGAGCAGCCCGTATCCTCCTCCTCCTCCTCCTCTTTGCTGCTCCTAGCCTCTCCCCTTCTTTGATTGCCCCTCAGCCAGCAGATTTCTACAGGTGGCAGCCAAGCCAAGTCAGCAATCACAAAAGGGGGGGGGGGGGGATAGGGTTGAGACTTTAGATGAGGCATATGATAGAACTACCACAGGCCTCCATCCCTGTAAATAGGTACACAAATGAGTTTTTTTTTTGTGCCAAGCCAAATCAGAGCTTCATGTATCCATTAAAACACGAAGCCCTGGCTTGGCCTCGCCCCCACTCCCCTGATTGGCTGACTGACAGCGGCGGGAGCCAATGGAACCACTGCTCTGTCTCAATCAGGAGAAGTGTCCTGGTTGGCTGAGGGGATTGTGGACATCGCTGGAGAAAGAAGGGGCTCAGATAGGTACACACCCACAGAAGGTTTTTTTAATCAAAATGCATTATGATTAAAAAATAAATAAATAAAAACACACAACTTCTGCCTTTACAACTTCTTTAAGAATACATACCAAATACGTTTTTTGTTTTTTTTTAAACCAGCGATGCTCTACTTCAGAAAAAGAGCAATCATTGTCAGAAGGATACAAATACATACATAAGCAGGAGAATTTAAGTATCAATGTTTTTTTTACCTTGATGATGCGGTCACCCGTCTGCACTCCGGCTCGCATGGCAGCGCCATCTAATGCAAAGAGAAGCACATTAATAGCAGTAAGTCCCCATTGTCAGCTAACTAACTTTAAGGCTGCATTCACACCTATGCGTCAGCGATTTTGGGCGAAAAAGTTTAGGCGTTTTGTACCGGCAAATTGCGGCGTTTAAAAATCCCACTTTTTGTATAGCCATTGTCGGCTATGCGGAACGCCAAAGCCGCCCGATACACGCGTCGGAAAAGGGTCCGGGACTTTTTTCAAAATCGGCGTTCGACGTTCTATCGGCGTACGGCGTTCGGCGATGTGAACGATCTCCATAGACAATAATGCAAATTCGACGGTACGGCGTATTGTAGCGTCGCGCTTCAGGCGACAAAAAGCCTAGGTGTGAATGGAGCCTAAGAGTCTTTGTTGACCCACAGTCATCTTACTCAACAACCAACATCCAAAACATATCGCAACAGTTTGCAACTTAGAAGCAAATAAATATTGTCTACAATGAACCATATCCTGGCATTAAAAGCTCATCTCCAGAATATTTATTTTCCAGGTTTTGGACAGTATAAGGAAGGGTTAGAAAGGCTGTTAGATTTTTATCACTGTCAAAATGTCACATTCCTCCTTTCCTATTCTACCTGACACAAATCTCTGTTCACCTAAAAAAAATTGCCAACTAGCTGAATGTTAGGAATGTTTGGAAAGTTCCATGTTCTGCCTGGCCCATGTACACCTTTCCTATGCTAGTTGTATATGGTGGGAGTGTGGCTAAATACAGTATGGGCCTCAGGTTGGAAGGTCAAATTTGGCAGTTTTGAGTTAGAAAACACACTTTGCTGAGGTGCCTTAAGAAGGCAGTGTGGCTTGAGCTGCAAAAACAAACGAAAAAAATTAAACACGCAGCACATTTCTACAATTTATCAATTTGATAAAATGCTAAAAAAAAGTACATTGCTTTTTGATTCTGCAAAATACTGAATGAGCTTTTAATTTCCTGCAGTTTGTTGACAATGCTGCCTCTGCTGCACTGAAACTCCAAGCAGCATTTTCAGCCAAGACCGACTTCTCCCCTGATTATAAAAAAACTCCACAAATTGCTGATCCTCTCTTAGGCATCACACTTATGTGGGTATGCTTGTAAATCGCAGGCTTTCCTGCACCTACAGGCAAAATATGCTGTTTTTTTAGCAGATGTGCAAGGATGCTATTAAATATTCTTGGCATCCATGTGCATTTTTAAAAATCTGCAGAGACCTTTCTCCTGCAGGTACAGCAGTCCATTCAAATTAATAGGCTGCTGGGCCCATGTAAACACAGCACGCAGAAAAGGAGTTAAATGTGAACGTAGCCTAAATGCATATACCGAATTCTCGCTCTCAGCAAGGCAATGCTGCCGCTTTAAAAAGGGGTTGTTCACCTTTTGAGAAAAAAATAAAAATAAATACCATCAATACCCCAAAACTTCAGGCCTGCAGGATCCCTGTTATGATGAACTGCATCCAATGGATGTGAATTTAAGATCAAATATTTAATTTCTTGCAATTCGACATATTTGGTGCAGTGCCCTTGTGGCTTAATGTATATTGCCGAACTAAAAAGGACACTAGGTAAGCGAGTCTCAGAGCATATTTATAATATATGAACAGGGTATAACGATCACAGTGTATCATTACACTTTAGGCGCAAGCCTAACAAGGACCCTGCAGACCTGAAGTTTTGGGGTATTGATAGAACTAAACCACTTTGGCGAGGTAAAAATAGAGTCAGGGAACTGTCAAAATGCGAGACTAAATGGTTTTAATTACCGACACTGAGCTTTATTTACTAAAATCGGAGAGTGAAAAAATCTGGTGCAGCTCTGCATAGAAACCAATCAGCTTCCAGGCTTTATTGCCAAAGTTTAATTAACCACTTAAGGCCCCCCAACACCGATATACGTCGGCAGAATGGCACAGCTGGGCACATCCACCTACCTGTACTTGGCCCTTTAAGCCCAGCCGTGGGGCTGCCGGCGCGCATAAGCGAACCTGTCCGAAGCTGCGTGACCGGGCCCACGGGACTCGATCACCGCCGGTGTCCCGCAATCGGTCCCAGGAGCTGAAGAACGGGGAGAGGTGTGTGTAAACACACCTTCCCCGTTCTTCACAGTGGCACGGTCATTGATCGTCTGTTCCCCGATATAGGGAAACACGATCAATGACATCACAAGTCCAGCTCCGCCCCCCTACAGTTAGAAACACATATGAGCTCACACTTAACCCCTTCAGCGCCTCCTAGTGGTTAACTCCCAAACTGCAATTGTCATTTTCACAGTAAACAATTCATTTTTATAGCACCATTTGCTGTGAAAATGACAATGGTCCCAAAAATGTGTCAAAATTGTCCGATATGTCTGCCATAATGTCGTGGTCACAAAAAAAATTAAAAATTTGCTGATCGCCGTCATTAGTAGTAAAAAAAAAAAAAATTTATAAAAATGATCCCCTATTTTGTAAAGGCTATACATTTTGCGCAAGCCAATCGATAAACGCTTATTGCGATTTTTTTTTTTACAAAAATAGGTAAAAGAATACGTATCGGCCTAAACTGAGAAATAAAAAAAAAATGTAGATCTTTTTTGGGGGTATTACAGCAAAAAGTAAAAAAATATTGATTTTCCAAAATTGTCGCTCTATTTTTGTTTACAGCTAAAAAAAATAAAACCTGCAGAGGTGATCAAATACCAAAAGAAAGCTCTATTTGTGTGTGTGTGGGGGGGGGGGGGGAGACCAATTTTGTTCGGGAGCCAGATCGCACAATTGTCAGTCAAAGCGATGCAGTGCCGAATCGCAAAACTGGCCAGGTCCTGTACCAGCATAATGGTCCGGGTCTTAAGTGGTTAAAGAAGCTGAAGTTAGAAGCCGATTGGCTACAATGCACACCTCCACCAGATTTTGGGTGCACTTGTGTTCGTAAATCTCCCCCTTCAAGTCCAAAAGGTATGAACATTGAGCTGGATTTAAACGGCTTCATTAGTGACTATCAATATAGAGATTTGTATTATACAGATTGATGGGGGTTGCAGTACATCAATTATTGAATAGTGACCGTTTGGATTTTTTAAATATGTTTTAAAATTATGAATGTTTTTAATGATGTATTTTTTATGTTTTGGATGGATTCATATAAGACATTTAGAATGAAATATAATCAAATGGATTTTTGAATTCTACGCCCTCTGATGAAGTCTACAGCGATCAGGGGAGGACTGGCAGCCTTAAGCCTGGAGGGAAAGTCCAGTCGGTGCCCATTTTACCGCCGAATCAGCTCACCATCCATGCCCTCCGGGTTTTATAAGGGATATTGATGTTATAAAGCAAGACAAATATGACACAGCAATGCGAGCATGACCCTGATCTTGGTAAAGAGCCGATGACGTGGCTCTTTACCCATGTGATTGGCTGTGTCCAATAACAGCCAATCACATGTAAATGACAGCCTGTGAGGAGAGCCGATCAGGGGCATCTCCTCGCAGGGGACACTGTACAGATAATTAGGGCACTGATTACAGTGCAGCCCCAACAGTGCCCAGCAAATAATTCCAGTCTGTGCCCATCAGTGACAATCTGTGCTGCCTTTCAGTGGCACCCATTAATGCCCATCATTGCTACCCATCAGTGCCCAACAGTACTTCTTTGTAAAATATCTCAAGTTCCGTCAGATTGGATGGAGAGCGTCTGATCAGCAATTTTTAAGTCTTGCCACAGATTCTCAAATGTGATTTAGGTCTGGACTGTGACTGGGCCATTCTAACGTTGTCCTGCTGGAAGGTGAACCTCTGCCCCGGTCTCAAGTCTTTTTAAGACTCTAAGGCCCCTTTCACGCGGACGTGTCTGGTCTGTGCTTTTTTCAGCGGGGATCACTCCGTTGATCCCCGCTGAGCAGGCAGATGACAGCTCCATCTCTGCACACTGTGCAGGGATGGACCTGTCAGAGCCCCGCTCTCCCCTATGGGGCAACTGGATGAAGAGTCTGTTTTCATCCGATCTGATAGACAGATGGAAAATAAGGTTTTCATCCGTCATACTTTATCGGATCGGAGCGGAATGGATGTAAGCAGACATGTCACCGCTAATATCCGCTGTTCCATAGACCTGTATGGAGCGTCCATTCAGCTCCGCCTAAAAAACTGACAGGCGGACCTCAATGGTCCACCCGTGTAAAAGGGGGCCAACAGGTTTTATTCTAAGATTATCCTGTATTTTGCTCCATCCAACTTTCCATCAACTCTGACCAGCTTCCCTGTCGCTGCTGAAGAAAAGCATCCCCACCACATGATGCTGCCACCACCATGTTTCACGGTGGGGATGGTGTGTTCAGGGTGATGTGCAGTGTTAGTTTTCCACCACACACAGCATTTTTCTTTTTAGTCCAAACAGTTGAATTTTGGACTCATCTGACCAGAACACCTTCTTCCACATGTTTGCTGTGTCCCCCCACATATCTTCTAAAAAAAGGCAAACAGGACTTCTTATGTCTTTCTTTCTCCAATGTCTTTCTTCTTGTCACTCTTCCATAAAGGGCAGATTTGTGGAGAGCACCACTAATAGTTGTCCTGTGGACAGATTCTCCCCCCTGAGCTGGGGATCTCTGCGGCTCCTCCAGAGTTACCATGGGCCTCTTGGCTGCTTCTCTGATTAATTCTCTCCCTGTCCAGCCTGTCAGTTTAGGTGGACGGCCATGCCTTGCTAGGTTTGTAGTTGTGGGATATTGGGATATTGTTTTTATAACCTGTTTTTATACTTCTTCACAACTTTATCCCTGACCTGTCTGGTGTGTTCCTTGGCCTTTATGATGCCGTTTGTTCATTAAGGTTCTCTAACAAACCTCCGAGGGCTTCACAGAACAGCTGTAATCTATACTGAGAATAAATTACACACAGGTGGACTCTATTTACCAACTAGGTGACTTCTGAAGGCATTTGGCTCCACTAGATTTTAGTTAGGGGAATCAAAGGAAAGGGGGCTGAATACAAACATGCCACACTTTTCACATATTTATTTGTAAAAAAAAAAAAATGAAAATCATTTATCATTTTCCTTCACTTGACAATTATGTGCCACTCTGTGTTGGTCTATCAAATAAAATACACTTTCGTTTTTGGTTGTAACATGACAAAATGTGGGAAATTTCAAGGGGTATGAATACTTTTTCAAGGCAAGGTATTTACAATTTTTTTTTAAAAAAAAAACACACAATTTTTTCATGTTTTAGCAAAAAAAAAAAAAAAACCAATTGTTATTAAATACCACCAAAATGAAAAAACTCCATTTGTGTGAAAAAAAGAACAATGTAATATGGTACAGTGCTGCTTGACGGTGCAATTGTCATTCAGAGTCCAGGTTCACACTGACATTGGGAATGAAATCGAGCGAGTTCAGCTGAACAATTGAATGATTTCATACTCGCATGTCAGTCCCGACTTTGGGGTGCGATTTCAGAGACATCTGTGCGGGTTCCTGTACAGATGTCTTTTGAAATCGCACCCTGAAGTTGCCAAAAGTAGTACAGAAACTACATTTGGGAATCAGTGCGACATCGCAAATGGAATCGATGTAGCGTTGCTATCGGTGCCATCGCCGACAACTGCCATCGTTTTGGCATGCGCTTTGACATGTCAAATTGCATGCCAAATCGCTCCTATGTGAACCTGGGCTCAGTGTGAGAGAACTGAAAGTTGAAAATTGTCATGGACAGGAAGGAAGTGAAGTGCATGGCAGGCAAGAGGTTAAATAAGGCTGAGGGATAAATGGAGTTGGGAGGAGGGGAGAGTCTGGTCACAGCTGAGCTCACTCACTTGCACAATGCACAGCCACAGTCCCAGCAGGAGGCTCACTGGCTTTACTCAGCGTCTTCTTCATGTTATTGTGGCTGCCGACTTCAAAGTTTCCCGCCCGCATATCTCCTTCACAGCACACGAGCTGCAACAAGTGTGGGCTCACTGGGCTGGCACAGGGAGAGAGGGGTGGGAGGAGGCAAAGCTGATCATTCTCCCATTGGTGTAGACTAAAAGAGGGCTGTACTGTGTACTCTGCAAGACAGAACACACAGAGCTCTGTAACAGGTGCAGCTATCATCCCTGTCACAGGACACAGCGCATCTGCAGCATGGGATGGCTGGATTAATGTGTTCTTTCACTGCAATTCGGCCGCAAATTCACGATCCAGCCCTGTAAACCCCCGCAGTAGCACTCGGCCGGGTCCGGAAACTGCACATGCGCAGTTCTGAGCTGGCCACATAGCAGCCCTTTTACAGGGTATCAAAGCGGCCCGGGGGGACATTTCCACTCCTCCACCTGCCCCAGTCCGCGATACGCATTAGGGTGAAGCTACACAGCCACTCAGCTCGTCTACCCTCCTGAGCTCAACCCGGGCATTGCCACAATTCTTTCAATACTATGAGCCGGCAAATTTCAAATGTTTAATCTGCTGCACATATTTTAATAACATTTCCTGAAGTATTTCACCATTGCGAGCCCTCGTTTTTTCTCCCCCTCGGTTCTTTGAACTGGACGAGGAGTCTGCACTAGTGGGAAGTACTTTGTTCCAGTGAAACTCATCAGTCCTATGTGGAAGTACTGTAAGCGGTCGAGGTGATCCCCCTCTTCAGATGCCAGTGGATTGACATGCCTGTATTACACTTGGATCCGGTAAGAGTACATCTTTACTTACCTTTTGATGTGTCTGCAGAATTACTGTGAGATCCATCCAGGATGTTTTAATCTACAATCACCATCGCCCTTTGTGTAGTATTGGACAATCCTTTACATCCATTCAAATCATGCAATTACATCATCTAATTACATCTATGTGATACCAGCTCAAATGGACTAATTAAGATTGGGTTGTAGTGCAAGCCATTTTTACTGCACTTGATCACATCACTATTTACCCTTATGGACTTTATTTACAAATTAGATGTATTTATTTATTTTATACTGACACGTATAATAATTTTTTCACAATGTCATATTGTGTATCTGAGCGCAACTATTTTTCCTTTTTTTTTCAATACTATGAGCAGTGAAGTGACACCAGGCTACTGTTTACATGCTCGTTTTTAATCCTATATTTGTAAGTGCAATATGTAAAGGGGATTTGGGTTTTTATTAAAAACGGAATTATACTATGAGAGCTTCTTTATTCCTTTGGGCATGATCGCTGATTAGCTTGGGATCCAGTGGCAATCTATTGGAGTCTGGCATTCCAGGATAGAACACAGCGTGAACCCATACAGACCCAATATTGGTGAAATTATGTTAGAAGCTAAAGAGGTAGTCCATACAATGAGCCGATGACCAGAGGAGGAAGTCCGCCTATTTGTGGAGTTTAAGGGCCATTTTCACCTGATTTCTGCGGAGTGTAAATTCTTACAGGAGTGGTGTGGTGACGAGACAAAGATTCTGAGGAATTATAAATTAAAAATAAAATAAAAAATTCAGCACTCCCCCATGCACTGTTGGTTATTTTGTTACAGCTGAATACTCTACATTTTTATACTTTTTCTTTATAATGAGGACATTGTGCTGGATTTATATATTACTACGTGTTTAAAATTAACATCTTTCTGGGATTGATACAAGAGTTTAGCGCTGCCAATGCCTACATCTTGCTAGGGTGTGTAGACATTTTTATTATCTGATTCATTACTAGCAACAGCTGTAGGGTCTGTGACCTATTTTAACAGATTCATGAGTGCTGAGGGAAAGTGGATGTTTGCTGTTTAATGATTATTTACTTTTACTGTTTTGGATATACTTACATAGTAGGTTCGGTTGAACAAAGACAAGTCCATGAATTTCAACCTATGTGTGTGATTTTATTTCAGTATTACATTGTATATCCCTGCATGTTGTTCAGGTGCTTATCTAATCTTGGAACAACAGATGTTGGGGATAAAAAAAAATGGACTTTGTAGGCACCAATTATAAAAATATGAGTACGTTTATTGACAAAACACCCAAAATGGTTATTGGTAGGGTTGTCCCGATACCACTTTTTTAGGACCGAGTACAAGTACCGATACTTTTTTTCATGTACTCGCCGATACCGAATACCGATACTTTTCTTAAATGTCATGTGACAGTTTTCAAACCACAATACAGACTAAGGATATTTTCTTTAGAATTATGAAGAACTCTAACTCAAGACATTATAAAAGAATAAAAATGAGTAAAAATGAATAAAAAAAAATTATTTTCTTGTCACGCAGTAGTAAAAAAACTCAAAGAATTTTCACAGAACATGTTGATAAATACCAAAAAAGTATTCTATTTAGGCATCGGGAGCATTTGCGCGAGTACAAGTACTCCCACAAATACTTGGTATAGGTCCCGATACCGATACTAGTATCGGTATCTGGACAACCCTAGTTATTGGACCAAAATAAATAAATTAAAACATTAAATTAAAAGAAAACAATACAGTAGCAGCTGTGTTAACAGCGAACAAATCCAATAATGATCCAAACAGAGGCATCAAATCTCAGAAGAGATGAAATGACAATTGTGCATGGTAAAACGCAGAAAAGCTCATCTAATCTTGTTTCTTTAATTATCGATGCTCCCCGTTGAAACCACTGCCTGTGAAAGAGAACTCCACCGCTCTTACAGTAAAGAACCTGTTTTCTTCTAATTTTAGTGAATGGCCACGTGTCTTATTAAATTCCCTTTCGCCGAAAAGTTCTCTATTGTGGAGTCACCAGTACAGTATTTGTACATTGAAATCATATCCCCTCTTAAGCATCTCCTCTCCAGAGAGAACAAGTCCAGTGCTCATAACCTTTCCTCATAACCAAGGTTCTCCAGTCCCTTTACAAGCTAGAAAGAGCAACAAAACTAATAAACAATCAAACCAAAGTTCTAGAGACTATACAGTCCAAGATATTTAGCAAGAGGCACAACAAGTTGAAGCTGTACATTTTCTGTCTTTTTATTACATTTTTTACAAAAGTTGCCATTTTGACAAGTTCTTTCTCACACACACCACATAGGTATACTTAGAATTACGCCTCAAAACTATGCCTCCAGTGTATGTGGATATCACGAGTGACAATTTTTCACAGCCTAGATACAGAATGGCCCAAAATCCAAGGAGCACCTTTGTGTTTTCAAGGAGCAGCAATTACACATCTAGCTTTCTGACCAACGATCACATTTTGGAGGCCTTGGAGTACCAGGACAGTTAACACCCACAAAATCACCCCATTATAGAAAGCAAACACTCCAAGGTATTTTCTGAAAGGCATATTTTGAAAAAAAAAATTTGCTACAAGTTTTTGAAAATGCAAGAAAGAAAATTAAAATATATATTTGTTTTCAAATAAAGATGTCAAATAGGATATTTCTTATTCATATGTATACTTAGAATTAAACTCCAAAAACACATTCTTCTACTCCTACAGAGTATGGGGATATCACATGGATAAAACATTTTCACAGCCTAGCCACAAAGGAGGGCCCCAAAAGCCAAGCAGCACCTTGACATTCTAGAAACAAAATTATGTATCAAAATTTCCTGACTACCTATGGCAATTCTGGGGGCACTGGAGCACCAGGAAAGTGGAATGAAAGGTACAAAATTATCACATTTTGGAAAGCAAACACTCCAGGGTATATTTTTTTTAAGCGGTATACCAAGTCTTTTGAAGACATCATCGTTTTAACACAAGTTTTTGTAAAATGAAAGAAAATAATATTTTTTTTATTTTTAACACAATGTAATAGTTCTCACACAGCACTGCAATACTTACAATTGGTTGATTTGTGTCAAAATACAAACAAAAAAACAAGCAATTGAAGATTTCTTTTGTGCTGTGTAATTGTATCTAAACCAGTGAACCGTAATGGATGCCTCTAAATGGGTGGTCATGGAATATAGCTTAGTGTAGCGTCACCTATAGCAGTCCAAAGTCCTATAAGCCAAACAAGCTTAGCCTACTTGGCCTTCCTGGGGGCAGCCATGTACATGTTCCGTGGCCAGGAAGTATAGGAGGCTGAAGAAAGAGGAAGAACACAAAAAGAGTTCCTGTAGTTTCAGGAGTGCAGCTATCCACAGGACATACAAATGTATAAATTCAGGCCACAGGCTGAGGCAAGGTCAAATGGGCAAAAGATCGGATAAAGAGAAAGAGAAAATCTATGAACTTCTACTATGGCAGTAGAAGAAGAATTGGGTACTTCTGTCAAATCCCAAGATTTCCTGCAATGAGACAGGCATGCATCCCAGGCTCTAGAGGCATCAGGAAAAAACTGTCAAAGGCAGAAGAGTCACCTAACCTTAAAGTTTAAGGAAAGGCCAAGCAAAAAAATAAGCCAAATAAAGCTCCTTAACATTGATTGGAGGAAGCCACGATTCCACAGCTTGTTTCCAGTAGGTCTTTGTAGCAGCAGATTTAAACGTCTCTATGCCTTTAGCAGAGAGGGGTTTACTACCAGCTAGGAATGCCTATAGGTGATGTGCTTGTTCTTTAATCAGTCTAGTCCTACAGGAGGCAATTGGTCAAGAATGTGAAGAGCTGTGTTGGTCAATGAAGGAAAGAGAAAGAAGGCTAATCATCCCAACTGCAGAGTAGAATGCACAGCATCAAAGTAGGGTTGTCCCGATACCACTTTTTTAGGACCGAGTACAAGTACCGATACTTTTTTTCATGTACTCACCGATACCGAATACCGATACTTTTTTTAAATGTCATGTGACAGTTTTCAAACCACAATACAGACTAAGGATATTTTCTTTAGAATTATGAAGAACTCTAACTCAAGACATTATTAAAGAATAAAAATGAGTAAAAATTAATAAAAATGTTTTATTTGCTTGTCACACAGTAGTAAAAAAACCTCAAAGAATTTTCACAGAACATGTTGATAAATACAAAAAAACAAAGATAAAGGTCCAGTGAGAGCAGAACCGGAGCGCACCTATAACCCCTGTAATTCCAATGTGAATATTAAAAAGGTATTGTGGATGTGTTGTCTGTTTAAGTCTTAGCCTCATGCTGTAGAGCTGTAATAGACTTTTATAAAGATAACCCTGTAGTGACAGGAGTCCAAGAGTCTATGTTGCAGGCGTCAGCCCCTTCTGGGAATAATAAAAAGTTGCCTCTGTCAGCTGGGCGGTCCTTTGTGCATCTTTGCAATAACATGTTGCATCGTGTAGCCCAGTGGGACATAAACTGGTTGTGACAGGAATTTAAAAATGGTGGCAACTCCCAGTGCTTCAGCCTGGCTGGCCTTACCGACTATGCAAGACGTTGAATTGAACACACGAGAGGTTGTGCCACAGCTCAGGACCTGGAGCGTGCTCCGAGGCATAATAACACAATACACAGATCTGGGAAGATTGACAATACAGAGACCGCACCCGAAGGTCACTTTTTAATTCAGCCTTGCAATCTTTGGTCCAGCAGGGTTAGAGTTATTTTTCAGCAAAGTTCAGGAACTTCCTAGGATACTACCAAAAACATTGGTTGGAGAAGGGGTTATACAGAGCTCCTAAACCTTCTGAAGACCGTAATATAACTCACACTTCCTTAATCCTTAAACGATGATAAAAAACCTGTTGATCATGTCAGAAATGTAGAGCTGTACTGTGCTTTATGCACTCTTTCAGCGTTATATCAAGGGGAGTAATTTACCCTCATACTTATTATATTGGGACTGAAGAAAAGCACACTTCTAAAGCCGTGTACACACTACAGAGCAACTGCGGGGTTGCAAAAAAATACGGACTGCTCCAGGTCAGGAGCCGCTGTACTAACCATGCAAGGTTAGTCCAGAAATCTCCCCTGCTGAGTTGTTTTTTTCCGACAGGGGGATGTCCCCCCACCAGAACACTCTGATCAACGCTCTCTGCCATTGGCAGAGAACGCTGATCGGGAGTCGATCGGCTGCTGGTTTTCCAGCATGCATTTCTGACAGAAGTCGGCTTCTGTCGGACAGACCGACATACATACAGACAGAATGTCGGTCGGTATTTTTTGTACACGCAAATGGCTCCCAACATTCTGCGGCTTTAGTTGTAGAGATGGGAGAATGGGAATGTTGGAGTGGCTTAGCAAAGCAAAGTTGTCAGTTCACAACTATGTTAGTATCTGAGTGCATTTATTACAGATCAGATATTTTTCTGTAATTGAAGGCATAAAAATAGAAATACACAGAGAGAAGCCGAGGCATTTTACAATGCGTTTCATGGTCTATAAAGTGCAAACTTACCTTCTTTAACAGACTGAACAAAAACAGGGTTATCCCCACTAACAGTTAACCCAAAGCCATTCTCATCCCGTTGAATTATCACACACCGCTGTACCAAACCTGAGGAGCAGAAAAAAAAAGTGATTACAGAAAGGACAACAATTATGCAATCTACTTAAATGGTAAAATATGAAAAATAAGTTAGCAGCACTATAAGGGTTCATGCACACTGGGCATAAACAATGCTGCTTATACAGGATTTTAGCTTTTTTTTTTCTTCAGCCTGTGTAAGCAACTATAGGTTAGCCCATGTATCCATGCACATTTGAGGTATATTTGCAGAGGATCTTTTCAGGCAGAAAAAAAAAAAAACACCACCACAAATAGGCACTTTTTTTTAACGCCTTTTTGACTGGTCCTGGCATTTTTTTCTGCCCCTAGTGTCTGCGGACTGTAAAATGCTAAAGTTGGAAAGGAATTATTCAACATTACCAGGAGACAAGATACATATTCAATGGTTTTGAAATACCAACACGGAAAAAGCAGTAGGTTTGATTTGACACAAAGGGAATAATTCTCACACTATACAAAACGCCATATAAGTTTTAAATACAACAAAAAAAAAAAAGGCAGAGAGCTTTAAAAATTATATTATTATAACAAAAGTTTGAAGGAAAGTGTAAAGAAAGCCTTTGCGCTATCAGTGTATCAGTGTCATAAATCCAAGACCCACAGTGAAAATCAATAATATAAATATAAAAATATATATGTAAATACGTGGAGGGAAGCAGCAAAATCTAAAAGTGTTTACATTACACAAGTGACAATAGAAAAAGTGTTAAAGCGATCAGCGCTCCCCTAAGGGTCCTTACACACGGAGCGGTCCGTTTTTCGGTCCGCTCCGTGTGTCCATCAGCTGAGCGGGGGGGTCTCCGCTGAGCTGTCGGGCGGACGGGGCGGTCCCCGCACACTGTGCAGGGACCGCCCCGTCTCTCCTCCGCTCTCCCCTATGGGGAGTCGGATGGAAACGGACCGTCTGTCCGTTTGCATCCGATCCGTTTGCCCGGACGGAAGAAAAATAGGACATTCTTCCGTACGCAAAAACGGATGCGGATCGAGCGGACGTTAGCAGATGCATCATCCGCTAACGGATCCGCTCCCATAGGGACCCATTACAAGTCCGTAAACGGACTTGTAATGAGCGGACCGTTCGTCCGCTAGTGTGAAAGGGCCCTAAAACAAACACTCCGTGATCATAAACAAATAAATATATAAATAAATGTAGGCATACATAAATATATATGAAAGGGGAGGGGAGGGGAGCGCTGATCATTTTTTCTAAAAGTTTGAAGGAACTTTACTATGAAGGGGCTATTGTAGCAGAGAGACAAGTGCACTGTGTACAAACCAATGACTTTCAAACACTTGGTACAGAGTCTGTTGCCGCGTACACACGACCATTTTTCATGATGAGAAAAATTCAATTTTTTAATTGGTCGTGAAAAACGGTCATGTGTAGGCTCCAGAGCATTTTTCTCTACGAGAAAAATGGGCATTAAAAATTTAGAACCGGCTTTTTTCTCACATCGTTGTTTTTCTTGTTGTGAAAAACGATCTTGTGTAGGCTTAAATGACGGGGGGGGGGGAACAAGCATGCTCAGAAGCAAGTTACCAGAAGGAAAATTTGTATAATCAGCCCGAAGGGTGGCGCCCTACCCCTTTATAGTGCAGTCGTATGCCACCGCGCTTTGCTCGAGCATTTTTTATCACGATCGTGTGTATGCAAGGCAGGCTTGAGAGAATCACAGAGAAAAACATTTTTTTCCCATGACATGAATAACAGTCGTGTGTACACGGCATAAGAATTTCTAGAGTGTGTCACTTGAGTACAGCCAGTTGGAGATAGCCTTTATGTCCCATCAATCAGTAGGTGAGGCCAACGTCCGAGATGCGAGGACGTGCTTAGCCTGAGCTTTGTCTTTGCCACACACATCCTGCCTTAAAGTGGCTATAAACCCTCTGATACTACTTGCACCTACAGGCAAGCCTACATTAAAGGCTTACCTGAAGGTGCTTGCAATATCTCCTTAATCTATGCGTGCCATAGAAAATGGCGCAGGCGCGGGACTGAAGCCAACCACAGCATCAGAGCGGCAATAACCGGAAGTCACTTCGGCGGCGGAGAGGAACGAAGGTCGCTGTGGGTGCTTCGATCTAAGGCATGGGTCTTCAAACTATGGCCCTCCAGTTGTTTAGGAACTACAATTCCCATCATGCCTAGTCATGTCTGTGAATATCAGAGTTTTGCAATGCCTCATGGGATGTATAGTTCCGCAACAGCTGGAGGGCCATAGTTTGAAGATCCCTGATCCAAGGTAAGTAATTCATAATGAGCTAGTAGTATACTATTCATACTGGCTCATTATGCCTTTGTCTTGCAGGTTTTTCTTTTATGTTTTTTTGGGTTTACAACCACTTTAACCCTGCTGACCCGATCGCCATCCAGGGGTCCCATCTGTCCCCACAGCTTCCAGGGAACCTTGTGCCCACCGGGAGATGGTCAAATATGGCCCACCAATAGAGAAAGCCTCAGGATTCGTCCCGCCACCGCCACCATGCAAACCAAGGCAAGATGGCGCCGGTCATGCTGCAGACACACGCAGCTAGCCATCCTGGGCAAGTCACAACAATCCCCCCTGCTCCGAGCCCGGGGGACCCTCTTCTATTCTCCCCAGCTGAAGATACTGACCATGATACCCCCAGTATAAACACCGGCGACACAGGCCCTGCAAAACCATCCCTGGCTCAATTATGAGGGCCATTCAGCACAGCCATGCCTCTCTGACCACTAAAATGGACTCCATTTAAGACAGACTTAGCCTTTCTGAAGCAGGACATTCATAACCTCCGCCATAGAGTGGCAAATGCTGAGCAACGCATTGGTACACTAGAAGAGGAGACACGTTCATTGCAGGGCTCCGTTAGGGAGCTACGCCAGGCCCATGATTATACCTACCGCTAAATTCACTGACATAGAGGACCGTTTAAGGAGGATCAACTTACTTCCTGGGTTCCCAGAAGTGTCTACAGATAAAACCCTGGAGGTATTTATGGAAAGATGGCTGACCACCACATTTGGTACCCTCATCTTCTCGCCATTGAATGGGCACACAGAATCCCTTTCATATGCGGGCGCTACTCACGTATGCATTAGCTTCTGCACGCAAGCTCGGTGGGACGGGGCGCGTTCCTGGCTTTTAACTCCCCTCTTTTTAGTTATACTGAGGTAGCAAGCTACACTCCTTGGATATTGACCGTATACCAATTGTTCAACCTGGATGAATTATCACCTTACTCCCGTTATCTTTTTGAACTCTGTCTCATGTGGACATTGATGGCAGCCCACGTCTAAGGACCTTTATCGCTCCTCAGGGTAAAAGGATTCAGAGGAGGATTGGGAGAAAGCGATATAGTCAGATGAGACCAAAATTGAACTTCTTGGCATTAACTTGACTCGTCATGTTTGGAGGAAGAAAAAGAATGACTATGAACGCAAGAACAACATCCCTACAGTCAAGCACGGAGGTGGAAGCATGATGCTTTGGGGCCGTTTCTCTGCTAAAAGGTACAGGTCGACTTTGCCGTATTGAGGGGCCAATAGACAGGGCCATGTATAGTAAAATCTTGGATGAGAACTTTCAACTCAAAATTATAACACTTGTATATAATTTTTTGGTTGATATTCTGTCTTTCATTTAAAATATACAAAAAAAAACAAAAAGGGGGGTAAAATTATATATATATATATATATATATATATATATATATAAAATATATATTTTATCTCCTTCATTTCAGGGGACATATTTACAAAATCTGCAGGGGATCAAATAATTATTTTCCCCAAAGTATACACATCCTTCTTAGAGGTTAGTCAGCATAGATTTTAGGGGGGGGGGGGGAGGGGTGTGACCAGTTAGGTAGTAGCATGGAATTCTACTTTACTATCCATTCCTGTAACTTTAGTTATGCTTTAATTCACATTGACAAGGACACACACACATATATATATACGAAGTTCAATGCTTCCAAGCATGCGTCGACTTGATTCTGAGCATGCACAGGTTCTTGGCCCCAACGGTCAGGCGTCCATCGGTCAGATTTTAAAGCAAGTTTTAAAACTTTGGTCCGACGGACGGGCCGTACACACGATCGGTTTGGACCGATGAAACTGGCCTCAAGAAAAGGCTGGAGCCTTCTCCAAGTCCGCGTACACACGATCGAATCTATCTGCTGGAAACGGTCTGACAGACCGTTCCAGCAGACAGATACGATCGTGTGTACGGGCGAGCCGACGGATTTTCCCAGCAGACAGATTTTAAAGTCTGCTTTAAAATCTGTCTGCTGGGAACCCGTCGGACCGATATGTCTGCTGGTTAGTACGCTAACCAGCAGACATATCTGCCCGCACATGCGCGGAAGTGATTTACTTCCTGGTGCGGTGACGTGGCGGCGTCAACGTCATCGCCATGTCACCGCACTGTCTGCTGGCGGGGATTTTGGTTTGATCGGGTGTACAGCGATCAAAACTGCCAGCAGACAAATCTGTTCAAATCGGTCGGTCCAATTGATTTGAACAGATTCATTTGCTCGTGTGTACAAGGCCTAAGGCCACGTACACACGATCAAATCTATCTGCTGAAAATGGTCGGCCGACCGTCCCAGCAGACAGATTCGACCGTGTGTATGGGCGAGCCGACGGATTTGGCCACCCGACAGATTTCAAAGCATGCTTTGAAATCTGTCGGCTGGGAACCCGTCCGCCCGACATGTCTGCTGGTTAGTACGATATAATTTTAAACTATATACAGTCTCTTGTGTATAAAAAGTTCCGAACTGGAACAATTGTTGCAAATGATTCAACAGTAAGTGGCCGGCCAAAATTGCACCTGTGAAGATGGAATTTCACTAAGTGGTGCCAACAAAAAACATGTAAGACAATGACAAGGACATACAGAGACAATATAAAATGTAGAGACGTCTGTCCGGACACGGATAAGACAAACCTGCTGTCGTTCGAGGATAATATTGCCAAATGGCAATAATGTGTATATCCTAGTGGGCAACAGTTGGAAGTCCCTGGGGGGAGATGGGGTGGAATGGGGCTGGTACACGTGAGGACCCTGGACTGCTGATCAGATATTTCTGATGCTAGTGTGTATATTGGTGGGGGTATATAATATTACCCTAGTCATGCCAAGCTGCATGAATTGATTCCACTATAAAAGCTAAGCATAGTCCAGGATATGTAAGGAATGAGGAAACCATACAACAGTAGTCCTATGTATGGACCAGTACACAGCCTCGTGTTCCTACTTGATAACTACTGAAAGAGTCCAATGAAGATGGAACAGCTGGACACTCTAGGGAAATCCTATGATTCACTTCCTAGTGAATAGTTATGAGACGTGAAGTTCTGTCTCAAAAAGCTATAGGTCGTGGAACACACAAACTATTGCTGAGACAGAAGAGGCATGAGCCCAATTGATGCATGTATAAATGACTCGGGGATATAAAATGATCTTACCCGATTCCTGGTGTCATAAGTGCCGTGGGTCTCACGCTAAAAGGATGGACTGCCGCATAACAAGATGCATCTGCAGCTCCCGAGTATCGTAGTCTCGTATAAACCGTCCGTCTGTGTGTGTGTTATTGATAGGATCCCTTAGTTCAGAAGGTTCCTCGTATCTGCCTTATTGTAATGATGAAAAAAGTCCCTGCAGGCGATGATTGTATCCACCTTATGAAAGGTAAGTATAGTTTCGCAAAAGACGAAGCTACGCAAATTGCCATTGCGAAACGTGTTGACGTAAGACGCTGACGGACGCGACGGTAGCCGACCCCACACGATTGGAGGGGAGATATACGCTCACGGGAACCACTTGAGGAGCCGGGTGCTTTTGAAAAATTAAGGAGATCTGCCTTCCTACTGACGTTATCCTATACTTAAATACAATAGGATGATGCGTATGCTCAGTGTGAATTGCTCAGATTAGTAAAAAACTGACTGAAACCTCCGACTCCAAACAGAAATGTTTCTAAATCATACGTTTACTAAATGATTGAAGGACAATCGTGTACAAAAACAAACATACAGTAATGCTACATAAATCAAGTAAATATAGGCCAATCAACCATAAGCAATCAGCCATAACATTATGACCACTGGCAAGTAACTTACATTAATTCTGTCATTACAATGGCACCTGGAAGTGGGTGGAATATATTAGGCAGCAGGTAAACATGTCCCTGAAGTTGATGTGTTGAAAGCATAAAAATTGGGCAAGCGTAAGGATTTAGGGGACTGTGAAGGCGGCAGAATTGTAATGAGTAGAGGACTGGGTCAAAGCAACTCCAAAACTGCAGATCTTGTGGGAGGTTCTCAGTCTACAGTGGTCATGACCTACCAAAAGGGTCCAAGGAAGGTAAACCGGTGACTGGGTCATGGGCAACCAAGGCTGGGAAGCAAAAGCTGGCCTGTGTAGTAGGATTCAATAGAAGGGCTACTGTAGCTCAAAACTGCTGAAAACTTGAATCCTGGTTCTGAAAGAACACAACGTTCTGACAGTAACCGCAGTCTGTTGTGCTCACAGCCAAAAAGCACCTATAATGGGCATGTGAGCATTATAACTAAACAGAGCAATGGCAGAAGGTGGCCTGGTCTGATCAATTGTGTTTTCCTTTACAGCACAAGGATGCCTGTGTGCATTTCCGTTGCTAACCTGGGGAAGAGATGGCATCAGGATGCAGTATGGGAAGAAGGCAATCTGGTGAGGGCAATGCGATGTGCTGGGCAATGTTCTTTAAACCATGGTTGTAACTTTGGAGTCCATGCCTTGATAGGTCAGGGCTGTTTGGCTGCAAAAAGGGACCTACCCAATATTAGATGGGTGGTCATAATTTTACGGCTGATCAGTGTAAAACAGTTAAAGTCTAACAAAAAGGCAAAACTCCAAGACAAAAACTGCCATTTTTTATAACATTATTTTAGCGTCCAGTGTGCATGGAGCCTTAGAGCCGTGAAGCAAACCTAAATTTGGAATTTTCTTCTACAACTTTATGAATGGTTAACAGGACAAATAGAGGGTGAATCTTCCTAAAGTTGGTACAGATGGCAATAAAAAACAGACAGCCTAAATGTTCCTGCATGCTGACAGTTGTAGGACTTATCCAAAATAAAGTGAAAAAAAAAAATACAATCCAAAATATACACTGTTACACACCTTGTGCATACAGTGAAAAACAGTGTAAATGAAGAAAATACGCCTCATTAGGTTTTGGGATAAATTGCACAACATAAACACAGAAGAGACAGAGAGTCGGTTCACACTGGGGCGACTTGGGATCCGACTTGAAGTCGTCTCAAGTCGTCCCAAGTCGCGCTTGTCCAGAAAAGCAATGTAAGTGAATGGGAGCGGTGTAAATACACACTACTCATGTTGCTCCGACTTCAGAAGAGGTTCCTGTACTACTTCAATCAGACTTCTAGGCGATTTGTACCCATTGATTTCAATGGAAGTCGCTTCCAAGTCTGATCACTGTTTTAATTTAAGCTACTTTCCAGCAAGATAACATGCATTTCTCAGGCAAACCTCTCCCTCCCCTTCCCTCTCCCAGAGCCGATTGTTGTTTTATTGGCCACTGGAATGTCTCCTGACCTGAAAAGGACTTCAAGTCGTGTTGTAAATCTCCCCAGATCGCCCTGTGGTTCATGCTCAAGTCGTGTTGAAGTTGCTTCTGAAAGTCGTGCTGGAAGTCGTGTCGCCCCAGTGTGAACCGACTCAGAAGGAATATATTTATGTTGGACTTTATGGTTTGTTTTTTTTTCACTTATGCACAAGGTGTATAATACACATTTATATATTTGAAGGGTATTTTGTTCACTTTACTTTGGATAAGTCATACCACTACCAGCATGCAAGAACATTTTTTTTGCTGATTTTTATTCAAAAGTATTTAAGGATATTATGTTATCCCTTAGATTAAAAGTGGTTGTAAACCCTTACATACACAGTGCCTTGAAGAAGTATTCATACCCCTTGAAATGTTTCACATTTTGACACATTACAACCAAAAATAAAAACCTTAAAGTTAATTTTATTGGGATTTTATGCGCTAGACCAATGATATAAGGCACAATTTGATGACACCAACAGTAGGGCATAATTTCTGTTGCCGACACCAATTATCGGGCATTATTTCTCCCTCTGACTGATACGATTGGGTACAAAAATCTCAAGGACAGTAAACCGGCCCTTTGTTAAAAAAGTTTGGAGACCCCCTGTGATAGACCAACACAAAGTGGCACATAATTGTGAAGTGGAATGAAAAATGATAAATTGTTTTCAAAATGTTTTACAAATAAATATGTGAAAAGTGTGGAGTGCATTTGTATTCAGCCCCCCTGAGTCAATACTTTGTAGAACCACCCTTTGCTGTCTCTACCAGCTTTGCACATCTAGAGATGGACATTTTTGCCCAGTCTTCTTTAAATCATTCCACTGTAGCTCTGGTTGTATGTTTTGAGTTGTTGTCCTGCTGGAAAGTAACTATCCACACCAGTCCCAAGTCTTTTGCAGACTAACTGGTTTTCTTCTAAGATTGCCCTGTAGTTGGCTCCATCTATATTCCAATCAACTCTGACCAGCTTTCCATGTCCCTGCCAAAGAAAAGCATCCCTACAACAAGATTCTGCCACCACCATGTTTCACAGTGGGGTGGTGTGTTCAGGGTGATGTGCAGTGTTAGCTTTCTACCACGCATAGCGTTTTGCTTTGATGCTGAAAAATCAATAAATACAAATTCTCAGACCAGATTCACCTTCTTCCATGTTTGCCCTGTCCTCCACATGGCTTCTCGCAAACGGCAAATGGGACTTTTAATGGCTTTCAAACAATGGCTTTCTTCTTCCTTCTCTTCCATAGAGGCCACATTTGTGAAGTGCACGACTAATAGTTGTCCTGTGGATAAATTCTCCCATCTGAGCTGTGGATCTCTGCAGCTCCTGCAGAGTTACCATGGGCCTCTTGGCTGCTTCTCCGATTAATGTTCTCCTTGCCCGGACTGTCAGTTTAGGTGGACAGCCATGTCTTGGTAAGTTTGCAGTTAGCTGTGCCGTCCTCTTTCCATTTTCGGATGATGGATTGAACAGTGGTCCGTGAGATGCTCAGCTTTTTTTTTTTTTAACCCTGCTTTAAACTTCTCCACAACTTTATCCCTGGCCTGTCTAGTGTGTTCCTATACTGTTTGTTCACCAAGTTTCTCTAACAAACCTCTGAGGGCTTCACAGAAAAGCTGCATTTATACCAAGATTAAATTACACACAGATGGACTCTATTCACTAATTGGGAAACTTCTGAAAGCAATTGGTCCTGCTAGATCTTAGTTAGGGGTTTCAGAGTAAAGGGGGCTGAATACAAATGCACGTCACACTTTTAAGATATAAAAAAAAAAAAAAAAAAAATTAAAAACCATTTGTTTTCCTTCCACTTCACAATTATGCCCCACTTTGTGCTGGTCTATCACATAAAACACATTTACAGTTGCAACATGACAAAATGTGGAAAATTTTAAGGGATATGAATACTTTTTCAAGGCACTGTACCCAGTGAAGAGACTACATACGTTGAATCCGTCTATCTGCAGACTTCTCTTCTCTACATCCATTCAAATTGCTAAATGTATAAGGTTATTTTGAACAGCTCAGCGAGGAGAGCTCTCAAAGCTGATTGGAGGGAATGGACACGCCCCCTCCAGACAGCACATGGTAACAAAGCTGAGGCTGTCAATCGGGCTGGTGCTCTGTTCCCTGTGACTTTTTTTCCCCTTGATGTCAGGAAAACTTGTCAGAAGTGATTCATGCTAGCAGAAGAAAAAGACAGAAATTACACTTAGTGCTTTTAATTAAGAAAAGTACATATGGGATATGCTTTGTTAATATTTTATGTTGAGGTTTACAACCACTTTGAGGTAGAGGTGAACTGGAATTTTGCATCCGCTGCGCTGCATTCATATAGCCAATACATATTTAAAGTGTCAGCAGCAGCATAGATACACGTACATCAGGGATGCCCAACCTTTTGAAGTGCAAGGGCCACTTGAGCAACTTAGTAACTGGTCGCGGGCCACAATCAGCGTTGCGGGGGGATGGCAGGTCCATGTCTGTTGTGCATATGCACAGCGGACACGGACACAACTGGATCAGATTGGGGGATGGACACTCCAGTTTACATCTGCCACTCCTAAGAGGTGAATGGAGGGTCCAATTTGGTCGGACTGACCATGTGAAAGGGGCCCATGGCTGCTTTCATACTGATGTGCTGTGGTTTACACGCACCGGGGGTACAAGGCAGTGTACCTTTGGCTTTTCTACACTGTGCAATGGACTTCTATTATATTCCGCATGTTTGGTCCACTTTCAGTAAGCTCACAAAACGTGCAAGTAATAACAGAAGTCTATGGCTCAGTGCAGGTAACCCTCGGGTGCGCTGCTCTGCATCTGTGGATTAGTTTGAAAGCAGCACAGTAACCACTGCAGAACAGATATGCCCAAATATACACTGTGATTTTAGTAAGAAACTTACATTTACAACAGTATTCTATTCCATGCCAGAGCAGGAGGTCGCAGGCCACATCAGAGGGCTCCGCGGGCCACATGTGGCCCCCGGGCCACTGGTTGGGCACCCCTGACGTACATATTTTCTGGTGAGATTTGGAGATTGTGTTGGGGCTCATTTGATTATATTTTTAATTAAAATTGACAGGTTTTCTAATCCACGCCACTATATTTAAAATAAAAAAAAGTTTTGCCTTTTATAACACTTTAAGATTATAATTTTCAAAGTAAGCTACAAGCTTTTAGCCAGTTGCAGAATCCAGAAAAAATAATAAAAATCAATTAAAAAGTCAATTAGGTTTCAAATGATTTCAGTAGACAGTTTGTAGAGCCATGAATGTGATCGCCACAGAAAAGCAGATTATAAAAAGAGCATGCTGTAAAGCGACAGCAGGAGTACTTAAAGCCACAAAGTCCCTTTCTCCAAGACAAAAGATGCCATGCAAATGCACACAGGTAAGAGACACAGCAATGCATGTGCAGGTGGCAAAGATCCACGCTGGCACCTAGATCTTACCATAGGTCTCGTGCCTACTCTCATCCCAAGCAGATTTTGTCTTCCTGGACGAACTCTCTGCACGATAGCGGGAGAGAGAATGAAAGATGAAGATGTGGAGACAACACAGGTAAAATGTAAACAAAACGGTAACAGCAATCAACACAAATTAGGTACTATTAAATAGCACGTCACAGATGGCACAACCATTCTAGCAAGATCCCAAGACAAGACAAACATCTACCACAGTGAAAAAAAATGTTAGTAGCAATAAGACAAAACTACACAAATCTAAGTACCTATTTAAAAAAGCAAAAAAAAAAAAAAACCTGGTCAATACTTATTTTGTTGTAATAAGTGCATTAAAGTAATATTAACATCATATTAAAACAATGAATATACTTACCTGCTCTGTAATGGTTTTGCACAGAGCAACCCTCTACCTCTACCCTACTCCTGACAGGCTGAGCCATTGTAGGTTCTGATTGGTTGGCGCAGACCAATTAGAATGCCTCCTATATGTACCTTTACATATACATTTAGGAGATTGAAATCCCTGTGGCTTAATCTCCTAAAGGTACCCTGTAAAGGCAAGTATAGAAGGCATTCCAGCCTGTCAGCTGGGGAGTAAAGGAGAGAAAGATGCAGAGATTTCAAATCCCCAGACTGGTAAAGCGGCTATACGAGGTCTCACAGCAGGAGATCGTCCAGTGTAAGTTCACCTTACAGATTTTATATGTAAAGGTGAACTTACCATTTAAACCCAATAGCAAACATATTGCAGCTTACCAATTCTTAGATGGGGTGGCTGTATTCGTTTTCTATAGGCTCGCTCTTCTGTTTTAATCTGGTGATCCAGCCAGCAAGTCTGTTTTTCAAAGAACTCTCTCACACTTACAGGGATAAGACAAAACATTTAACACTGGCATGTGTGCTTAGAACAATCAGTTTTTATTTCTTCATGTAAAACCTTTATCTCATAAAAGAAAGAAATCGGTTGGCTGTAATCTGCTTATAAAGTGTGAGATGGTAAGCTGCAATATATTACACTTTTGGTTTTGAATTTAATACCGCTTTAAACCATTGGTGTCTGCCTAGAGTATAGCTTTAAATATAAGATGCATCATGCATATGATCATTAGAGGTTAGAACCCCATCATGTGCCAGGTCTTTGTCCCAGCTAGGAAGATTTACTAAGTTTTATTTCCCATGACGGTGGTCACTAGGAGGCATAAATAAGAAGTTATATTTGAACTACAGTACCAAGTTGTCACCAGAACAGAAAGAGCAAAAATCTTCCATTGGGGACAACTGTTCTGGTGGCAACCGAGTTGACCTCACATTTCTCGTTTCACTTTCTGCTTTGTCCATAGGACAAGTAGTAAAAGAAAAATCTGAATAGGGCACAGATGAGGGGGAAAAAAAAAAAAAAAGCCAGACAGGAGTTTTAACCAATCCTGGTCTATTCAAAACAAAAAAAAAAAAAAAAAAACACACCGCTCTAAACATCTGGTGTTTTCTGAAACTCACCCAATGTCATCACTTCTTTGGATTAGCAGTTTAGACCTACTTAAAATATTTTATAGCTTAAAGCCCAAAATGTATGCAAGGTTTTTGTTTTTTTAACAGAAAGTTTTTGAAACGTATACAGCATGCAGAAAAAAAAAAAAAAAAAAAAAAAACACACACACCACACACACACTATGGGCAAAAATAGCAGTTACAGTGTTTAAAGGGGTTGAAAGGGTTTGTTTTTTTATTTTCTAAATTGGTTCCTTTAAGCTAGTGCATTGTTGGTTCACTTACCTTTTCCTTCCATTTCCCTTCTAAATGTTTTTTTTTGTCTGAATTTCTCACTTCCTGTTCCTCCTTAATAAGAAACAGGAAGTGAGAAATTCAGACAAAAGAAAAAAAAACATTTAGAAGGGAAATGGAAGGCTCGGTTCTCTCTCTTCCCCGAGAGGAAAGCTCCTGACTGGAGTGTGGAGCGATGGGAAGACGCTGAGACATTGAAGGCAGCTGGCCAATCCCGACTTGGAAGTCGTGATGACGCGCTGCCCCGACTGATGGCAGCGACGTCAGCGGAGAGCGGACTTCAGACCGCTCTCTGCTGAAAACAGGTCACAGGAGTGCAAAACAAATTGCACTCCTGTGACCCAGAGGAGCAGCCCAGCCGAAAAAGTTCAGGCTGAACTTCTAATTTCTTTAGTCTTTACACATACACTGATCAATTGTAAACCACCAAACTGGTTATCGCAGTTACATCTTTTGGTGGTTGCTTTATGCAACAGCCTCACATTAATATTCTCACACTGGCACTATAGCAGATGGATAATGCATGGATCTCAATCACTGGTCTTGTGACCAAGCAGCAAACAAGGAACACCAACTCCAAAAAAAAAAATCTTAAAGTAGCTGTAAAGGAAAGAGCATCTTTCTCAGACTTTATTTTTAATGCATTTGTGCAAATTTTTGTGCAATTTCTGCGTAAATGTACTGAGCTTTTTCTGTTTCATTGGTTTTTATCATTTGTTTTGGTAAAATAATAAAGAACAGTCAGTAGAACAGCGAACAATCCTCGCTTGCCCCATATGCATCAAACAGATGAACAAGAGAACAAAAAGAGTTATACTACAGCAGGTTTGCTGCCCTGCGCGAGCCGCCGTAGCTGTACGTCAGCTCTTTAAGACACTGTAGCAGGCGTGCTTACGCCCACAGACCTTCACAGAATCAATGCGCATGCCCAGCAGGCGTGATGACCACCGGGCACCCGCGATGGCTCGTGACGGAGAGAGAACCGGGATGTGTGCGTGTGTAAACACACACACACACATACATACATTCCGATTCTATCAGGGGAGACCAGAGAGAATGCGTTCCTAACAAGTAGGAACAACGATCTGCCTCCTACTCTAGTCAGCCATTTCCCACGCAGTTGGGGGCGTCTTGTCAATAAAATTTTACCCAGTTTATCCAATTGGGAACAAAATTTTGCCAGAGTACAACGCAGTTTTTCTGCCTTCGTGGCAAGGCAGACATTTAATTCCAGGTGAGCGGACTTAATTCTTGCCGTATGTCTAGGATGTGCAATTTTTTTTGTGTTCTTTGAGTAGGGCGGCTAAATCCCTCTTTTTAATAAAAGCATAATAGTGTCTCCTATACCTGGCAGCTGTCTTAATCAGGGAACCTCTGATCGAGTGGCCCAAGTGCACGCTGAAGTATGCAATGGGTCATTCAGGGTAAAAAATTTCTTTAATGCAATCTCAAGATCTAAACAAGTGACCGGATTGCTGAGGTGGGACTCATTTAGGCTGTACTGAGCTTTTTCAAGCTATAGTGTGCAAGAGGTCTTAAAGGGGTTGTAAAGGAACAAAAAAAAGTCCTCCTTCACTTACCTCATCCTTCCATTTTGCTTTTAAATGTCCTTATTTATTCGGAGAAGCCCTCACTTCCTGTTCTTTTGTCTAACTACACACTGTAATGCAAGGCTCTCTCTGGTGTGGAGAAAGCCTCTTGAGGGAGCGAGCAGGCAAGTCAGGACAGAAGAACAGGAAGTGAGCATTTCTCAGAAGAAATAAGGAGCTATGAGTAAGCACCGAGTATCAGTGCGAAACGTCAGCTGTGTATCCTGTTTTCACCTTTTTGCTGTGGATTGTAGTGTATTCCATTTTACCATTAAAGGACATCCAGGAATCTTTTCCAGGAGTGCGGCTGTCCAAATATTTTCTTTTTTGTTTTCTGCTATATGCACTGCAAGCACCCGTGGTCTCCAGGAGGCGAACGATTAACCAAGCATTTCCATCTGGAGCGGTAATTCCCTTCCTTCCTACAAAATATTCTGTGTGACAAGATGAAAATTCCAACCTGCCTTCATCTCTCATGACCTGCTGGATAATGACTAAAAAAAATACCTGCTGCCACTGTGGTAGAAAAACGAATTCCTAAAAGTGGTTCTAAAGGCAAAACATGTTTAGCTTAATACATTCTAGGCATTAAAGCAAAAAAATAAACAAACATCCTTCTGCGTGCATTAACCCCCCTCAGGCCATCTTGATCTAGCGCTGTTGCATGAGAGACTCAGCTGTCCGTCACTTTCCCTCCTGATAGGCTAAGACACAGCAGTGGGCACCAGTGGCTCCCGCTGCTGTCAAAGTCAGTGAATCAATGAGAAGAGAGGGTGGGGCTGAGCCACGGCTCCGTGTCTGAATAGAGACACAGAGCAGCAACTCTGCTTGAGTGCCCTCATAGCAAGCCACTTGCTGTAGGGGAACTCGGCAGAAGGGAGGGTCCAGGAATGCTGGTGAGGCACCCGAGAAGAGGAGGATCTGGGCTACTCTGCAAAACCCCTGCACAGAGCAAGTATAAAAAAATAAAATGTATAAATATGTACATATACACAATCATACACTTGTGTCAAACGGCAACGGTTTTTCTTTTCTATATTTGATGCCTTTATTTTGGCTTGACATAAAAATGTAGTAGTAACTTTATTTTTATCTGAGATTCTTGGAATTTACATAACGTAATCCCCAACCCACCAGTAATTCAAATATAAATAAAGCATTAATAGAACCAGGGGCTTTTATGTTCAATAATGGGAGGAGTTTCGGGGGAATAAGCTAACCTCTCCGAGTAATCCAACATCCTTAGACAATGAGACATCGGCCCCCAGGTCTAGACCTTCAAAAATCAAACAAACAAAAAAAATAAAACACACGGCTTCTCTTTACAGTGAAGGAGATGATGCAAAAGTATTAAAAATGAAATGGCTCCAGCCCCCACTTGTTTTTTCCTGAAAAGGGGAAGCAAAACATCTCTCAAATTGCTAACCCGGAAGATTACAAGACAAAAATACTGCATGAATCTAAAAGCAAGAATCTCAATTCTTTTTGTATGTCCTTCGATCCAACCCTAAAAAACGGCATACGGTCAGGCGGCGTACACACGACCGAGAAACTCGTCGGGCAAAACACATCGTTTTCCCCGTCGAGTTCCTTGTTCGGCAGTCAAAAAACTTGTCGAGCCAAATCTTCCCATTGCCCATCGAGGAAATGCTCTCTTTTTGGCTCGACAAATTCGACAGGTTTCTCGGCGAAAAGTGTACACACGACCGGTTTCCTCGGCAGAATACGTCTCCCATCGAGTTTCTTGATGAATTCTGCCGAGGAAACCGGTTGTGTGTACGAGGCCTAGGAGTGTAAAGAGAATTAAATCTACAAATCATATGGTAAATAGTGAAGGGAGCTCTGTATAAGAACAGAGATTGCCAAACCAAGCAAGTAGATAAGCGGAATGTATTCAATACACATCAGACAGAAAAAGTCAGAAACAGTATATATTTTTTATTCAAAAACAATGTTATTTACTGTAAGTTATTCATTTATCTGAATTTTAATATGAGGCAGCAGCAAAGATTTTGCAGAGGAGCTGAAAATCTCATTCCTTTGGAATAGCAGAGACATATTACTTCTATAAACAAACAAATAGGAAAATAGAACTGTGCAGAGAGATAGATCTTACTTTATCACACTATTCATCCACAGTATGATCGGGTGTGATCTGTGTTGTGGGGCTATTACTGTATACGTGCATTGGGGTGCAAGTAAGAACTGGCAATGCATGGCACATCCATACAGTTTTGATCTATATATGCCATCCGGCTGCCATCTTGCTCCTCCAGCACACACGCGATGTACGCTGTTGAAGCCATTGTGCCGGTGGTGCAGGCCATCATTCTGCCGCGCTCGCAGTGCGCATGCTCGGACGGGATGTGGGCGTGCACACTAGGCTCAGGAAGCGGATGTCATTAAACTCCGGATCTCCTCCCTGGCCTTCAGACGCAGCAGATTCCATCAGGCTGCGTCTGATTGGCAGGGAGGGGCTATTTAGGCCAGACTATGTGGGGAACATACTGACATCCAGCAGCTTGTCTGGACGCCGGACTGTATCCCCACATGTTCGTCTATTAGGTAAACTTTTTTTGGATGATTTTATTGTGTTTGCTCTGACTGTGCCCCTGTATGGACAGCTCATTTCCCTGGTCTCCAAGCCTGATATAATACAATGTTGCAACACTGGGCTTTTCTCCCAATACACATGCTATTAATGTTTGAAGATTTGGACGCCACCAAGTGAACATTCCTTGCATCACAAACTTATTCAGCAGCAAATACAGTAAAACCTTGGTTTAAGAGCAACTTGGTTTGAGCATTTTGAAAGACAAGCAAAATTGTGTAATAAATTTTGACTTGATATACAAGCGATGTCTTGATATAAGAGTAGTGTCATGTCACAACCAAGTATAAAAGAGAAGAGAGGCGCCTCTAAGTGTAGCAATATGGTTACATTTAATGAAGGTACAACATTTAGCAACTTGCATGGTTGATGATTAAAACAGCCACATCGAAGTATGTAGGTATCCGGGGTAGAGTTGTCCACATAAACCATCCTCTGCACCACCATTGATGCTGTCCCTTCCACAAGCGTGTCAAGTCTCGCTTTCAGATCACTCTACTGCAGGGTAGTCTTACCGGTCATGATTGCAGACTGACCGCAGTGAGAGCCAGCCGTGGAGGAGGATGGTCTATGTGGACAGCTTTACCCCAGATCCCTGCATACTTGGATGTGCCTCTTAATCATCAACCAATGCGACTTGCTAAATGTTGTACTTTCATGAAATGTAACCATATTACTACACTTAGAGGCGTCTCTCTTCTCTTTTATACTCTGCAGCTCCTGCTGGATTTTGCTTCTAATCCCCTTGGGGAGGCTTCCATTTGTAGATGGACATTTTATGGTTACACAACTTTTCACATTGCGATAATCTTTTTATATGGACTATAGACTGAAAGACTTATGAATACATGGTTGTGGAACGAATCATTTGAGTTTCCATTATTTCTTATAGGAAAATTTGCTTAGATATACAAGTGCTTTGGATTACAAGCATGTTTCCGGAATGAATTATGCTCGCAATCCAAGGTTTTAACGTATACATATATTGTGCAAGAATCTATAAACAACCCTTATTGCATTTATAATACTTACTTATTCTTTTAATTTATATACTGGCTTGTAAGAGAATGCTGATCCATCCTGGACACACGTTTTAAGCCCCAATATACAAATCTATACAAGATGATTTGAACGTCGCTTCACCCAATATCTTTTTAGTGACCATCGGTTTGGTAAATACAGCATAGCTACTGTATCACGGGAGAGCGCCCACAACAGCTACACACCATGCTCGCTCGCTTGCTCGCATGTCTGTGTGTAGTTGCTGTGGGGAGGAGCCGTGACAGCCTGCCGAGGGACCCCAGAGGACCAGGATCGGGGCCACTGTGTGCAAAACGAACTGCACAGGTGAAATCCTTAACAACTCCTTTAAATGCATACTGATAGGAGAATTTGGTTGGTTGCAAACTGGCTGGCCAGTTGAGCTGGGAATTTTCTTGGGTTTTGTTTTGAATGCGTTGCCCTTCGATATGCTCCTTGCTGTAAAGGCCAGTAATAGGTGGCAGCAGTGGCCAGTTGTTTGTTATCGATAATTTTAAATCCCTAGACTTTAAAAAAAAAAAAAAAAAAAAAATCCTGTTATGCAATATGTGTTCATGCTTGAAGCTGCCCTGTGCCAACACACTGGAGATCTGGACCAATGCTCCCACACAAAGATCCATACTCGAGTCTTGGTACAAATGGACAAGAGGAAGGTGACACGTTTAGCTATTTAATGAGAACCCCAGCAGCTTTATTGAAGAAAATCCATATGTAAAAACACCACAGCCAAAATGTTGCTTAAAAGCTGCTGGATTTCCAATTAAAAAGCATGTGGTCACCTATGTCAGTGTTTTTCAAATCCAGTCCTCAAGGCACACCAACAGGTCAAGTTTTCAGGATTTCCCTCAGATGAAATGTCTGTGGTGATTACTAAGGCAGTGAAACTGATCAAATCACCTGTGCAAAATAATGGAAAGCCTGAAAACATGACCTGTTGGTGTGCCTTGAGGAATGGAGTTGAAAAACACTGACCTATGTTATCTTGCTTACATTTCACAAGTGAACTGGACCAGCACCTGTTCATGGGGAAGTGGGTCTAGAGCACAGGTGTCAAACATAAGGCTCGCGTGCCGAATCCGGCCCTCCAGGCTATTTCATGTGGCCCCCGCCCTCCTCAAGACCCTTACTTTCTGCTTTTAAGCATTGCACCCAGCTTCTTCCCAGCAGCAGCTTAAGGAAAGGGAGTGAAAACTGTGATACAAGGGAGAGTGTGGGACTCAACTTATGATGGAGGGGTGGCTCTTAACATCTAATGTAAGGGGATGGGATGCCCCGGACATCTAATCTTACAGATACAACCGGCCCTTTTGAGGGCAATCATAATGCCAATGTGGCCCTCAATTAAATTGAGTTTGACACCCCTGGTCTAGAGTATGGTGGACTGGTGTCTACATCTTTCTGCTTTGGATCGCTTGGTACAACATGTTCCCTGCACATTTCTACAATCAATAAAGTTAATGCTCCCTGAGCAGCATTATTGATTGCACCACAGTACATGGGGTGTGTCTCACTGTTGAATCTTAAATTTTACTAAACCCAGGACCCTGCATTCACTATATCTGTTCTCCCACAGTACACAGAACATGGAAATATAAATAATTCAGTAAATATAAAACTGCTAAATACCTTCTCATCAGCAGTATATAGCAGTCTTGTTACTTCTATCAGTGTCCAGCTGAGCACTGGTTAAAAGCTTGTAGGAGTTTTCATTCTCTTAACTGTTCTACGAGGCTGCAGGACCCCTGGCCCTCTGTCTGGACAGTGTTGATTGGCCCTGTGCTCATCACATGCACCCTCCCAAGAAAAAAAAAACCTCTGTACACACTAAACTGAGCATAGGCAGAGTGACTCCAAAGGCTCCATTCTAATCAGGAGATTAATTGGGGACTGTGGAAGAAGGGGAGGATCTGCGTCACTATGGCTGTGGGAGGGGGTCAGAGCCACGATGACATCACTCCTGCTAGAGCTGTCATTTACGGCCCCAGACTCTGCAGGAACGTCCTGGGTGGCTGTTCATTCCGAGTGCAAGCGCCTCTGATGTCACCGGCTGCATGTACAGTAAATATCTCCTAAACAGTGCACGCTCAGGAGATATTTAAAGTACGTGTGAGTGCGTGTTTTACACAGTTTCCTTAAAAAGGGAAACGGTACAATGTCCGATATAAAAAAAAAAGAAAAAAAAAAAAAAAAAAGGGGGAGGTTGATCGTAACCACCAGGATATACTTTTCAGTTAGGATCCAAGTGGTTCTTATAGGAGACGGACACTTTTCTGTAAAGCATCCTTTATAAGCAACATCCTTCCATTGCTCAGTAATACGAATCTAAAATTCAGTGGTAGATTTTAAAATATAGCAGCACATAGTATAAGTAACTTTGGATATAACCAAGATGAGCATGAAAATATTTAAACATGCATTTATCATATTACTCTGTCTGATTTTAGTAGAATTGCTTTAAAAGTAAAATGGTAGTGAAAAGAGACATCCTACCTGTAGGATCAAAGTCGTGTGATAAAACGTCATGTGATGAGCTGACACTTCGCTCAAACTTCTGCTTCTTGTCTGCTGATGTGTCACTGCTCAAAATGCTCCCCTGCCTGAAAAGAACCCCGTTTGGATTAATATACTAGCTTACAGTACATGAATAAAATCTTACATATATATATATAATCCTACCAACAGCCATGGTCTTGGATAACAGTGCCATAGAAAAGCTTCCAAACGCTAGGCTTACGATTGGGTAGTGTGTTGGGTACAGGGTTTTTTATTTTTTTGCCAAATAGCTGAGCCACAATGGCTCTGGGCTGTCCAGGGGGTAGTAGGCTGCCCACACCCAACACGGAGCTACAGTTGGAGCCCCTTGTGGTGGGGGGGGGGGGTAACCAAAGTGCCTGGGGGGGGGTTCCCTGTGAGGAGGTGTCTGGTTTAGGGATTGCTGAGTCCAATAAGCACTGCCAGTTCCTTCTCCGAGGTGGGGGCAAAGTCTCTCAGGACAGCTCGGCCTGGACCCGCACCCAGTGATCCTATAGGAAGAGCCACTACCATGGTGTCAGAATCACACAGAGTACACTTCCTGCCTGGGCTCCGCTCAGTACCACCCCTCTCTTTTAACCAGCCCCCACAGCGCAACCCCTGGCCTCATACACAAACAAGGCACAGCGATACCTGCCTACCGGGCACCTGGCTATGACAGGACTGGCGTCTGTTCTGTGACTCCCATTGTGTTCGGCTGCCACCCCCAACCAGGTTATGCTACTGGGGCTGGCAAATGCCCAGGCACCAAGATGCAATGTCTAGTCGCCATGGCGACCTGGGTATTTGTCAAGCTCCGTTTTTAATTTTTTCCTCCCTTTCAGTCCCAAAGCAAGTGATTACAAGAAAATAGCCATATGCAGCATCAATAACTTCTAAGCCCTCAACTCTATCCAAAACTTTGAAGAGTTCATTCTAGGTGGCATTTTCCTGTAAAGAGCCAATTTCTAGGTACAGAATGCAGCCATTGAGTGTCAGTGGGATGACATGTTTGTTCTCCCCTTACACCTGGCTCCTTTGTGCCCTAGGCCAGAATTTGCAGGGTCCATATGAGGTTATTGTGTTTGGAGAGATTATGGAGAAGCAATGAGAAAAAGGAGTCACTGATCTAGAACATACAGAGAAGTAATGTACCACACAAGGAAATAGAAGACTTTATGCATACATTTTCTGTTAGTGGCCCAAATTATTGCATCTAGAGGACCGCCATGACAGGCAGGCAACTAAAATTCATTAATATCAGCTTTCCATTTCCTTCAGAAAAAGAAAAAAGAAAAATAGTGTCTAAACAAGCCAGGGAGAGCTCACTGCCCTTTCAGTTTTTACCATCAACTTTTTGTATAATGAATCAACATAAAAATATTAAAAATAAACCCACACATTAAAATACAATTTTTTAATTACCTGGTTGGTTTTCTTGCATGAAACCTGCAAAAAAAATATATATATATATATTTAATCTATAATAAATTGCATCCACAAGTACAAAAATAAAACTGGGCCGAATGTATTAAAGTGAATGTAAACCTTTTTTTTTTTTTTTTTTTTTAAATAAACATGTCATACTTACCTGCTCTGTGAAATGGTTTTGCACAAAGCAGCCCCGATTCTCCTCTTCTGGGGTCCCCCACCGGTGTTCCTGGCTTTCCTTTATTGTGAGCAGACCCATAGAAAGCAACTTCCTTATGGAGGCACTTGTGTGGGCTTAATTCTGAGCCATGCGGTCTTCATCTATAGATACAGACAGCACAGCTCGGCCCTGTCCCCTCATCAGAGGATTTGACCAACAAAGAAAATGTTCCCACTGCTATCAATCTGTCCTGTGATGAGGTAGAAAGGAGGAGAGATCAAGCTCAGGTAACGATAAGGGGACAGGGGGGGTCCGGTTGCACAGACGGTTTTTTACCTTCCTGCAGATGCAGGAAGGTAAAAAACCTTAAAGCATTTGCATACCCAACATTTCACTAATCGTGATAGGTGTCTACTGTGCCATGTACTTGTATGAAAACGTATTTTCTTTTTGTATTGCTTCCTTTGTGTGAATTCCCTGGTGTTCCCACCAGTTGCTCTGCTGTCCTATTAAAAACTGACCACACTAAATCAGAACACACCCTGTTCAGTTCTCTAGCTATGCTGGGAACTCGGCCTACTCTCCACCACTGATCAGACATAACCCGATACCACCACCCCCACCCAGCACAGCCTTTCACTAGGAAGATAAGTGTTCTGCGGTTTCTCCTCCCCCAGCTCTTATGCAGATGAGAACAGGAAGGGATGGGATCACACAAAGGATATTTATAATAAAAATAAAATATATCTATTAGAGCCGCATGATTAAGCAAAGAATAGAGATTGCAATTCTACCCCAATGATCTTAACACCACTATTTCCTGTTTCAGTGCAGAGAGTTCTCTTTTCAAGCCAACAGCTGTCAAAAAGAAAACAAACACAGGCAGCCTGCCTAGTCTCTCACAACATTGCTTAGGCCCACTTTCACACTACCGCAACTTCAAAGTTGCGTGATTTTACGTCCGCGATTTCAGGGAATGCCTGTGTAACGCGCATCAAAGTCAGACCAAAGTAGTACAGGGACTACTTTGAAGTCGCACAGATATGAATGATACTCATTGGAAATCATGGGGTACGACTTATGCACCTTTGCAGTCCCAAGTCGCAAGGGGCCTTAGGCGAAGATAAAGAGAAACATTGTATCTTCTGTTCTCTTCGATCAAAAGAAATGAACTTCGGTCTGTAATTGAGGTCATTTAAAAGATACGTTTGTTGTTTTTTTTTCCAGTTTTATACTTACCTAGGTAGATGCTGCATCTGTCCTCTGCACTAGGAACTGACCATCAGCGATGGCTCAGTTCTCTCGACTCCCCAAGCGGAGAGCCGTTGCCGTTGATTGGCTGCTATCTGCCAGGACACCATTCATGGTTCTTTGAACTACTTTAAAAAAAGGAGAAATTCATCATCATACTTGTTCCTGCTACAGAAATAACTAGTGTTCGTCAGTCCTCAGAAAGTGTATAAATATCAGTTTTTGCTACATTTTACCATTTAGCCCCCTATGTTTATTATATTTCTCAGGGACTCCTAAAGTCAGTTCAAAGGACTACATAGATGCTGCAGCAATTATAGTGGCATTCCATTCCCCCAGTTGGTTCTCTAATTTGAGGTTATAGGTAATGTAACTGGGAGGACAGGTGAGGCACAGGATTCCAAGGCGGGCAGAAGTGATCTGTGAACTATGCTGGCCTGGGCATCCCACCATGTGAAACCTCTACAGCATATCAGGTTCCGATAAAATCATTGCCCCCATTTTTATATAGATTGCAGTACCCCTAGGGCAGGTGTGTCAAACTCCAGTTCATTGTGGGCCGCATCAGCTATATGATTGCCCTCAAAAGGGTCAGTTGTATCTGTAAGATTGGATGTCCAGCTCATCCCCTCCCCTTTACATTAGATGTCAAGAGCCACCCCACCATCAGAAGTTGAGTCCCCCTCTCTCCCTTACATCACAGTGCACCCCCCCCCCCTTTCCTTATGCTGCTGCTGGGAAGAAGCTGGATGCATTGCTTAAAGGCAGAAAGTAAGAGTCTGGAGGAGGAATGGAGCTCTCCGGCAGCTGCAGAAGAGGTGTGAGGGCCACATGAAATGGGCTGGATTCAGCCCGTGGGCCTTGCGTTTGACACCTGTGCCCTAAGGGAAAAGTAGAATCAGATTGGGTTATCTGCATGCTTTCAAAAAGTAGAAATTTGCACAGACTTTGGGTTCCCAACAGATTTGTACAGATGCAAAGCCCCTTCTCTGCACAAGTGTCTTAGCCGTCCCAAACACTCCTGATTGGCTGAGACACAGCAGTGGCACCATTGGCTCCCACGGCTGTCAATCAAAATCAGTCAGCCAGTCAGGGGAGAGAGGGGGCCGGGCCAGGCCCCATGTCTGAATGGATAAACTGAGCTTTGACTTGGCAAACCCTGTAGCAAGCTGCTGGCTAAGGGGGGCACTGAGGGAGGGGCCAGGAAAGCAGAAGAGAGACCCAAGAAAGAGTCCAGGCAGCCCTGTGCAAATCCAACCGCACAGAGGAGGCGAGTATAATGTGCGTTTTTTTTTTTTTAATGACAACACACGAACATAAGAGCAAACAAATCACAGTGACAGGTTCAACGGTGCATCAAGCCTTTGTCACCAGACTGTCTGCTACTATAGGCCTGCAGCTGTAGAGGAGTGCCAGGCGGAATGAGAAGGTTATAGAACATTCTGAATATTTACATAAATCTGTGTTTTTTCCTGCTAAAGTAATATAACTGAGCAGCTGTAACACTACTGTGTTTTCCTACAACACAAACTATGTAATGCTGCAATTAATCTATGACACATTTAGCAGAAAGCACATTCTGAACTAAATGAAAACATCTGGATAGCTATAAAAGTACTCAGATGATGGGAAAGTGTGAAAGTGACAAGAAAGATGGGAGAAGCCAATCAGCTCACAAAAACAATGTACAGTATCCCCTATAACCCACTGGCTCTGTGTGCTGACAGAGTGACATCTTGTGGTTAACTTTGACACTGCGCTACTGCATCTATGTCAAATCTATGCTTTGGTAATTGGACTAGTGTTAGACCCCAGTTATTCAGTTGTTATTACCCCCATTTGTGTTTACTTAATGTAGGTTGACAATGGTGAGCTGCAATTGAATTTTTTTTTGTTTTTGGGTTTAATACTGCTTTAACCTCATGCTGGCAGCAATACGTATATAGACGTTCCAGCCTCAAAGTGGTTTACTGGGGTTATGGCTAAAGCCATTCGTCATAACCCCAGTATTTTCACTCATCAATGCTGCCCAACAGCCAATTAGCCACTGGATTGCTTTCAGAAGCAGAGGGAGGGGGGGGGGGGTCACTGTAAAAGCGGCAAGCCTGGGAAAGGATCCGACGGTTTGCGTGACTGGCCATAGAGGTGAACAGGGACCACATAGTGTCTGATCACCTCTAAAAGTAAACTGCCTCACAATTTTTAAATCAGATCAAGTTTTTTTTGATCTGTTGCTTTCAAAAAACGGTAGAGGAGAGATTTGGGGTCTTATAGATCTGTCATGCCTTTTATCTATTACAAGAAAGGTTTACATTACTTAAAACAGGGATAAAAGTAAAAAAAAATAAAACGCACGCACACCCCCATCACTCAGTGTTTGTGCATACACAAGTCGCGCATGTATACGTAAACGCTATTTGCACCACACATGTAAAAATATTGCTGCGTACGTTAAAGCAATAACTCTAGCACAAGACCTTCTCTAACTCTAAACAGGTAACCTGTAAAAAAAAAATTAAAGTGTAAAGTGTAACCTATGGAGATTCTTAGGTATCGGAGTTGGTCACTATTTCACGAGCATGTGCAATTTTAAAGCGAGACATGTTGGGCATCCATTTACTCGGCATAAATAAAATCAAAAAAAAATAAATCGGGCGTTTGAAAAACCGTTGAGCAAACAGTGTGCTACATAAAAAGAAAGAAAATTGCATTGATCATAATTTTATTTTCTAGGGTGTGTGTAATATATATATATATATATATATATATATATATATATATATATATATATATATATATATATATAGGTCTGGGGGTTCTCAGTAATTTTCTAGCAAAAAATACACATCTTTAACCACTTAAGACCCGGACCAAAATGCAGGCAAAGGACCTTGCCCCTTTTTGCGATTCGGCACTGCGTCGCTTTAACTGACAATTGCGCGGTCGTGCGACGTGGCTCCCAAACAAAATTGGCGTCCTTTTTTCCCCACAAATAGAGCTTTCTTTTGGTGGTATTTGATCACCTCTGCGGTTTTTATTTTTTGCGCTATAAACAAAAATAGAGCGACAATTTTAAAAAAAATTCAATATTTTTTACTTTTTGCTATAATAAAAATCCCCCAAAAATATATAAAAAACATTTTTTTTCCCTCAGTTTAGGCCGATACGTATTCTTCTACCTATTTTTGGTAAAAAAAAAATCACAATAAGCGTTTATCGGTTGGTTTTCGCAAAATTTATAGCGTTTACAAAATAAGGAATAGTTTTATTGCATTTTTATTATTATTTTTTTTTTTTTACTACTAATAGCGGCGATCAGCGATTTTTTTCGTGACTGCGACATTATGGCGGACACTTCGGACAATTTTGACACATTTTTGGGACAATTGTCATTTTCACAGAAAAAAATGCATTTAAATTTGCATTGTTTACTGTGGAAATGACAGTTGCAGTTTGGGAGTTAACCACAGGTGGCGCTGTAGGGGATGTGTGCCTATGTGTGTTGTTTACTACTGTAGGGGGGTGTGGCTGTAGGTGTGACGTCATCGATCGCGTCCCCCTATCACAGGGATGACGCGATCGATGCTGCAGCCACAGAGAAGCACGGGGAAGCCGTGTGTACACACGGCTCTCCCCGTTCTTCCGCTCCAGGGACGGATCGCCGCACTGCAGCGGCGATCGGGTCCGCGAATCCCGCGGTCCCGGTCCTGGAGCTTCGGACCGGGTCGCGGGAGCGCGCCCGCGGGCGCGCGCCCGCGACCCACGGCTGGGTACTAAAATCAACGTATATATACGTTGATGTGCCCAGCCGTGCCATTCTGCCGACGTAAATGTGCAGTAGGCGGTCCTTAAGTGGTTAATTGTAAACAAAAAAAAGTGTCAGAAAAGGTTGTCAGCAAGTGGTGTCTGGATGTGGCAGAGATAGACTTCTTCAGAGACCAGAACTAATAATGTACCCTTGTACCAAAGACTAAATCTGCATAAAATCTCCCAGAGTTAATAGGTGGAGACGTTTTCTCACTCCCACTGGCATTTTGATTAGGACAGCAAATGGTAAAAAGCCGAGATTGTAGAAAAAGTACATGTCTGGAAACTATTCTAGCTGCCGACAATCTGGCATTCTTATGGAGGAAAGGAAGTTTCCTCCTCTGACGCACTTTTGTCCATGTTCAGCATAAGAGGTCAATATCGGAGACGGCTCTACTTAAAATAGAATTCTCAGCAGTTTCTCAGACAAATGCACCTTCACTTGAAATCTGTGGAACTTTTAAACAATAAGCCAATATTGTCAATCAATATTCTGGGGCTCACCCTTGCGATTTTGTTTTCGTTTTTTTTTTTAAGTAAAACTCCCCCCCCCCCCCCCCCCCCCCCCATGTGGTGTCCCTGTTATTTTGTCCACCCTCTGTACATACAAGTTCTTCAAATATTAGTATAAGAATTTTTAAACTGTTGTCTGGCATTGCTGGACGCACGCACACATACCGACCCAACATTGTTATCTATTAAAGTACATATTGCCTACATTCTCTTTTCTTGATTGCCTTCCTCATACGATTTCAAGCTTGAGTTGCATTACATGAACAAGGCAAAGCTAACTCCGGACTCAGGTGTTCAAAGTGCTCTCAAACTATAAACAGTCATACATTGTTTACCTCAAACTTTTTTAAAGTAATATTGTTCAGCAAAACTTTTTTTTGTAACTTCTGCATGCCTAAACTGAGTTCATCTTAACAGAAAAACTGTAGGAGGTGGCCTAACACCATGTGATGGTGCTGACCAATGAGAATCTATCCAGTCTGTCCTGGCAGCACAGGACAGAGAAGAAAGCTGGTGGATTGGATGCGGGAGACATGACCACTGAGGATTGCTGGCGGTATTTAAATCGACGACTGGGTGGGGGTGTGGTGTGTTGGGTCACATTTACACAATAATATTTGTCTCCAAACTTAGGGCGAGTTTATTGTCCTTCAGACTTAGATCGGCCAGACTGTGGCCAGCGGGAATGAAGCTTTCCCTGGCATCAGTTGGCGTAAACATTGCCACATTTGGTGTTAGGGGGAAGGAATAGTGCCCCCCATCATTGGCAGTATTTGGAGGACTAGTGCCCCATTTATGGTTTCAGTAGGAGAAATGGTGCCTCATTGTTGGTGTCAGTTGGCAGAACAGTGTCTAGTATCAGCGAGAGTAATAGGGTAAATATAGACCCCTTTCACACTGCCGTTTTTACCGCTGACATTATGGATGGATTTGCGTCACATTTCGGCCACATTTAACCCCCCGCTAGCGGCCGAGAAAGAGTGTGTAAACACACAAATCCCTGTGCTGTCAGAGAAGAAACACACAATCTGCCATCTCACCTTGTTAGTCCCATCCCAGCACAGTTAGAACACACCTAGGTAATCAGTGTATATTTATAGCACTGATTTGCTCTGTAAATGTCAACGGTCCCTAAAATGTGTATACAAAAAAAAAAAAGTCTGATCTGTATGCAAAAACAGTAAATATATTCTCAATGCTGCACCATTTTTTTTGCACTCCATAAAATGCTTTTAAACTCAAATGCCTATAAAAACGACTGTAAACAACCCTGTATACTGATAAGATAACAGAGGAGAGTTCAGGGGCAGCTAAAAAAATAAATTAAGCCAACTGCTCCTAAGGGCCCTTTCACACGGTGCGGACCGTTTTTCGGTCCGCTCCGTGTGTGTTCGTCGGCTCAGCGGGGGGTCGCGCTCAGCTGTCGGAGGACAAGGCGGTCTCCGCACACTGTGCAGGGACCGCCCTGTCTCTCCTCCGCTCTCCCCTATGGGGAATCGGATGGAAACGGACCGTCTGTCCGTTTGCATCCGATCCGATCCACCGGACGGAAGAAAATTACCAGTTACTTACCGGTAGCTGGATTTCTACGAAGTCTTACAGGACGGCACCCTGAGAGTAGACTGGCTCACCTGACAGGAAACACAATCAAAATGAGGTTTAAAAGGCCCCACCCCTCCCGTGTGCCTCAGTTTAAGATAAGTAACCGCTCTTTAGAACACTGTATAGACAGAAACTAAGAAAAAGGAGGAATTTAGATAGAAGTAAAAGGGAGGGAAGTAGGCCTGCCGTCCTGTAAGACTTCGTAGAAATCCAGCTACCGGTAAGTAACTGGTAATTTCTCCCTCGTCTTCCAGGACGGCACCCTGAGAGAAAAGCAAGTAATCTTCAGGCCTACCTTAGGGCGGGACCACCGTCTGTAAGACCTTCCTACCAAACATCAGGTCTTGAGGAGACAGCAGTTCGACTCTATAATGTCTGATGAACGTATTCCGGCTGGACCAGGTTGCCGCTCTACAGATCTGCTCTATGGAAGCTCCTGCCCTTTCTGCCCAGGAGGTTGCCAGAGAACGCGTGGAATGAGCCTTAACAGGCAGTGGCCTACCTGCCTGTGTGTAGGACAAGGAGATAGCCTGCCTAATCCATCTGGAGATGGAAGCCTTAGTTGCCTGTTGACCCTTTTTCTTCCCTGAGAAATTAACTAAAAGGTGAGGGGAAGTTCTGAACTCACTAACCCTCTCTAGGTAAACTAAAAGGCAGCGTCTTACATCCAGGCAATGGAAAGTGGCTTCCTTTTCATTGCTGGGATTTGCGCAAAAAGAAGGAAGTATAACTTCCTGAGACCTATGGAACCTGGTTGCCACCTTGGGAAGGTACAGAGGATCCTGAGTCAAAATAACCCTATCTTCAAAAACCCGCAGAAAGGGTTCCTTGATAGAAAAAGCATGCAAGTCTCCAACTCTCTTGGCAGACGTGATGGCTAACAAAAAGGTAAACTTAATTGTAAGAAATTTTACAGAAATGCTGTCTATAGGCTCAAAAGGTGCCTTAGTCAGCTGCTCCAGGACCAGGAAAGGGTTCCATGAGGGAACCCTGGAAATCTGCACAGGAGAGTCTGTCCCTAGCTGTCAGGAACCTCTTGATGAGAGGGTCCGCTGAGAGGCTCTTCTCCAAAAAGTATGATAAAGCTGCCACTTGGACTCTTAGAGTTCTGGTAGCTAAGCCTAGTTCCACGCCGTCCTGAAGAAACTCCAGGATGGCGGGAGTTTTGGGAGAAGAGATCTGCTTTGTGGTGCACCAATGCGAAAAGACTGTCCAGACCTTTGCGTAGATGTATCTGGTGACCTTCTTGTGACTGGATAGTAGGGTATCTATGACTCTATCCGAGCAGCCCTTCTGCTGCAAGTTCCGCCTCTCAAGAGCCATGCCGTCAGGCTGAAGAACCCTGGGTTCGAATGAGAGATCGGCCCCTGCCGCAGGAGATCCGCTCGGAGAGGAAGGGGAAGCGGGGGAGCTAGAGACCAGAGCTTCAAAATGGGAAACCAGGATCTCTGGGGCCACCAAGGAGTGATTAGGATTAATTTGGTCTCCGCGGAGGCCAGCTTTTGTAAGACCCTTGGGATCAGATTCAGCGGGGGAAAAGCGTAAGCCAGACGGAAATCCCAGGCCTGGGCTAGCGCATCCACCCCCTGAGAACCCCGTCCCTGCAAAAGGGAAAAGAATCTGTTCACTTTTCTGTTTTCCCTGCAGGAAAAAATATCTATCTCCGGAACCCCGAACCGCCGACAAACCCAGTCGAAGGTTTCCTGGCACAATTCCCACTCCCCCTGAAAAATGGGTCGACGACTCAGAAAGTCGGCCTCCAGATTGGTGGCTCCCCTTATGTGGATTGCCAGAATAGAGGGTACTCTCTGTTCCGCCCAACCCAGGATCTCCAGGGAGAGTGTCAGTAGAGATTGGGACCTGGTGCCTCCCTGTCTGTTGAGAAAGGCGACTGTTGTAGCATTGTCGGAAAGGACCAGGACATCCTTGCCCTGAATTCTTTCTTCGAATGCCCTCAGAGCTTCTCCCACTGCCAGTAATTCTCGATAGTTGGAGGAGGTCCGCCTTTGATGGGGATCCCAGGATCCCTGAGCCCGCAGTTCTTGTACATGGGCTCCCCAACCCCAAGCACTGGCGTCCGTAGTGACCTTCAGTGGATTGGTCTGACTCCACCGACGGCCCTTCAGGAGGTTTTGGTGGTGAAGCCACCAATCTAGGGAGTCCTTGACTAGGAACGGGACCCTGACCCGGGAATCGAGAGTGTCTTCCTTTCCGTTCCAGGCGGAGAGGAGGAACCTCTGAAGTGGTCTTGCGTGTAGTTGGGCCCAGGGGACCGCCGGAATGCAAGCGGTCATCCGACCCAACAGCTTCATGATCTCTCTGAGGGAGGGCTTTTCTGTAGCCACTAAAGACCCGATCGTCGTCACAAGCCTCTGGAACTTCTCTTGGGGAAGAAAAAGCTTATTTTCTCGGGAATCTATGATAACCCCCAGGTATGCCTTCCGCTGTTCCGGCAGAAGGGAGGACTTTTGCTTGTTGATTATCCAACCAAGCGACTCCAGAGTGGTCATGACGACGGTCAGGTCCGAAAGGAGCTGATCCTGACTTGGGCTGAAGAGCAGAAGGTCATCTAGATAGGGGACGAGGGAGACCCCCTTCAGATGTAGATGAGCCATTACCTCCGCCAGGACCTTCGTAAATACCCTTGGGCTGGAGGCCAGGCCAAAGGGGAGGGCAGCAAATTGCCAGTGCTGAATTCCCTGTGCGGAGGCGAGGGCAAATCTCAGAAACCTCTGATGTCCCGAAAAAAATCGGGACATGCAGGTAGGCGTCCCTCAAATCTATGGTCGCCATAAAGACGCCTTCTAACAAAAGACCCGAGGCTGTGAACACTCTCCATCCGGAATCTTTTGTAGAGGAGATGGGAGTTCAGGGGTCTCAGATTGATTATCAATCTGAACTTGCCGTCCGGCTTGGGAACCACAAAAATGTGGGAGTATACTCCCTGACCTTGTTGGTCTGGTGGGACTGGGATTATGACCCCCTGTTCTGCCAGATTTGCAATATTCTGGGAGAGGCCTACGGCCTTGCTGGAGTCCCCTGGGAGGTGAGTGAGGAGAAAGGTCGGGGGGGGGGAAGCTCTCTGAACTCTAAATGGTAACCCTCCCTGATTATCTGCAGGACATGGGGACTCTGGGTTATGCTCTCCCAGGCAGGAAGAAACCTGGAGAGCCTGCCCCCCACCTTCCCGTCACTTGGTGTCCTTTCCGGATGGTTTGGGACTGGAAAAAAGGATCCCCCCTTTGGTCTATCTTTACCAAAGGTCCAACGTCGGCTGGTGGACAGTCTTTTGTCCGGGGCCGGAATCTCTCTCTGGCTGGGACGAAAGGACCGCTTCCTACTCTGCCTGGGTTTTGAAGGGAATTTATTCCCCTTCTCAGAAGACCTGGACAAAGCCTGATCTAAGGCATCCCCAAACAAGAGGGAACCCTTGAAGGGGAGTGCACATAGGCGGCGTTTAGAGGCAAGATCACCCCTCCAGGTTTTTAGCCAGACGGCCCTCCTAGAGGCATTAATAAGGGCCCCGGTCTTGGCTGAGGCGCGAACGGTTTCCACTGCCACGTCTGCCAAGTAGACCACTGCCCCGCTAATAAGCTGGAGGGAATCTCGTATCTCCTTTGTCTTGGAAGAACTGGGGAGATGGTCTAGAAGCCTGGAAGTCCAGGCGTCGGCATTTCTTGCCACGCAGGCTGAGGCCAATGCAGGACCAAGGGCAGCTGCATTGGCTTCCCATGCTCTACGGAGAGAAGTGTCGGTACACCTATCCATGGCATCCTTTAAACTGCCTGTGTCCTCAAAGGAAAGGTCTGACTGTCTGGAGACCTGAGCCAAGGGGGCATCAAGCTTAGGGACCTTAAAAAAGGTGTCTACTACCTCCGCCTTAAAGGGACAGCGGCGTTTCCAAGTTTTGAAACTTGGTAAGCTTTTTTCGGGTTCTGCCCACTCCCTGAGGATAATGTCCTTTAGTGACTGATGGACAGGAATGGTCTTGGTTTGAGGTTTTATTAAACCCATGTACATCCTGTCCTGAGCCGAGACCCGCTCTGCTGGTTCTTGAATATGTTCGGTAGCATAAACAGCTGCTAGAAGGCCCTCCATATCATCAGCAGGAAACATGTATTTTCCTGTCCTGGCATCCTCCTCCTCCTCCTCCTCCTCCGCCTGGCTGTCAACCAGGGTTTCACTACGCAAGGTCAACTCAGACTCCTCAGCACAGTCGATAGGAAGGAGGGAGGAGTCTGGTAATGGCGCGAGTCGGGAGCACGCTGTGAGTCCCGGATCTCCAGCCCTCAGTCCCCGTAGGATGTCTGCCTAGAGGAGCCCTGTCCCCGTGAGCCCAGGTCTCCCTGGTAATACATCCGCCCTCTATGCCTTGTGACCCGGACGTGTCTCTATAGCCGGCGCGGACGTGAGGCGTGGATGTTCGGCTGGACCCGAGGGAGCAAGAGAGGCGAAGGAGGCGAGCGCCGGTGGTTGCCGGCGTCTGGAACATCTAAGGGGGGGAGTGTGGGCTTGGCTGCAGCGGAGAGTGGAGGAAACACTGGCCGTACCGAGACCCCCCCCCCCCCCTTTCCCCGCCGCGGAATGTGCCGAGAACCCCCCTGCCGGGGGCCGGGTGATCTACACCGAAGCTACACGGACGCGCTTCAGTCCAGCTGAGCTCAGACCCGCCAGCCTATAACCAGCCTGCGATCGTTTGTTGCACTATTCCTTCCCCCAAAATACAGTTCAGGTAAGGGGTGATAGGAAAGGGGAGCGAGAGTGAGTACCTCCCCTAGTACTATTGCTAAAAAAAAAAAAAAACTTTTCTTCCTGTGGAAGCCCTGCAGAGCCAGCAATCCAATGACTTTAATGCTATTGTTTTAAATATGCGGCTAGACTTGGCTGATAAGAAATAAATAATTTAACACAGACCAGGAATTAAAGAAAGAACAAGAATAAGTTGAATGCTACATAAGACCTATACAACTGTACTGTATTGATTTTTCTTTTCCAACTGGGTAGGAAGGGCCGGGATCCTTTTTTTTTCTTCCCAAGGCCTCTGGAAAGAAGTAATTCGATTTTTTTTAAATCCGAATAAGATCAGTGCACTGAAATAGAAACCTTTGGGTTTTTTTTTTTTCTTTTTCTTTTCCCCCTGCGCAATCTATACTACACTATGGAAACATTGATCTAGTAGAAATATATAACAGATTTAAACGGCATATTAGAAGCAGAGCGAACCCAATCTCCTATTGTCCTGAACTGAACCACAAGGCGTCGCTGTGCAATACTGTGACATTTTGGGAGATATATTAACACGCTACATAGGGATAGGTTACCTGCTCTTTTCTGCCCGAACTCTATTACCTGCACCTTCTGGGTGTCCGAATTTCTTGTTTTTCTTTTTTTTCTTTTTTTTTTTCCGGTCTTCTCTCCCCTCTCCTCTTTCCCCAGTAGGTAGCGCATCAAGATGATGGGCAGCATGAGGGGGAGATCTGGAAGAGGGGGGGCGGTCCCTAAATCACCGCGTACAAGCCTAAGCCCTGGCCCCATAGTTAAGTACGTGACAATGGGGGCAAGTGAAAACAACCAAGGAGCAGAAAAACAGATCACTAAGGGTTGGCAGTCGGAAATAAAGGAGAAAAGGGATAAGAAAGAAAAGAGAACTCAAAATAAAACCGCCCCCGAAATAAGCCCATTTACAGAACCCCAGGAGATGAGAGGAGGAGGAGACAGAGGCGGAGACTGAGGGGGGGGCAGAAGGGTCAGGTAGGGAAGAACAAATAAGTAAGGACAAACCCCTAACAAAAGGTGAAATGGAAACAATGTTTCTGGCGCTAGATAAGTCATTGAAGAGCCTGGAGTCGTCATTGAAAAAAGAAATAGCTACAATACACAATGACGTAGGACACTTATTGACCAGAGTAGAAAAGGCAGAAAATAAAGTGGACACGCATACAGGCACGATAAAAGAATTAAAAAGGGAAATAAAATCTCTTAGAATGGAACAGAGAGAACAAGCATACAGGTGGGAAGAACAGGAAAATAAGAGCAAGAGAAGACACCTGAGAATTAGAGGGCTCCCCGAACAATCGCAGAAAGAAAACCTGAAAGAAATTATGGAGAAAATATTTAACCCCTTACTGGGAAACCAAGAATTAAGCACAGTAAAAATTGAAGAAGTCTTCAGGACAAGGAGACCCACGAGAATCTCCACAGAGAGCCCAAGAGACATAATAGTAAAGTTCGAGAAATTAGAAGAGAAAACACAAATATGGAGAAATATGCGGGGGAAGCCCCCATTAAAATACGAGGGAAACCTATTAGAAATATACCCTGACCTATCCCAGGACACATTAAGAAGAAGATGGGCATTAAAACCTCTGATAAAATCACTGCAAGAACACCAGATTCAGTACAACTGGGGTTTCCCTGCATGTCTAGTGGGAAAAAAGAATGGTCAATCGGTAAGACTCAGGTTCATCGAAGATGTCCAAGACTTCTGTGGAAAATTAAATATTCCAGTTCCAGAAGCTCTAAAGGGGAGTCAAGAAACAGAAATATATGAAGCACAGGAAGAAGAAACATGGCAATTAGTCCCAAGAAGGAAACCTTGAAGAAGATTCAACAGGGACCACCGGGAACACTGGGTCTATATGGGACAATGAGCACAGAAACAAAACAAGTCGGGGGGGGGGGGGGGGGGGGGGATATTGGGAAACACGGGGGCTCCCGCGTCTGCCAGGGAAAGGGGCAGATAAAGCGCCAGACAGCTCTCCACCTCAGTGCACATAGCAGGTAGGGAGAGGAAAGGAGTAGAAACCTGCAAGACCATGGGTCAAGAATACCAACAAGTGCCAAGGGACCAGAGGGGGGGAGTGGCAGGGGGGGGGGGGGAGGAGGGGAAGTGGTTTGTTTCAAAAAAGAAAAAAAAATAATATATATATATATATATATATATATATATATATATATATATATATATATATATATATATATATATATATATATATATATATATATTCGGTCGACGTATAGTAGTTCTCCCTGGGGGGCGGGAAGTGCCCCTGGCGAAAGATAAGTGCTCGGGCCCATTATGCCCGGAACTGGAAGACCATAGGGAAAACAGTCCCGAGCATTTGAAACAGGGGAAAAAACAATCAACAAGAAATGGGTTCAATTAACGTTATAACATATAATGTCAGAGGATTAAACTCCCCTCAAAAGCGGCATATGGTAATGCGCGAGCTAGAGAGGAAAGGTGCTGAAATAATATTTTTACAAGAAACACATCTAGCATTAGAGAGCAACATTAAGTTATATTCAAAGCATTTCCCCACTTGGTTTTATAGTGACACCCCTACAAAAGGGGCAAAAGGAGTGGCAATTGGTTTTGGGAAAAATGTAGATTTCAAGATCGAGGAGAGGAAAACTGACCCAAATGGTAGATTTTTGATATTAATAGGAACCATCGCGGATATAAGATATACCTTAGTCAACATTTATGGCCCGAACAAACGCCCTAAAAACTATTTCATAAAAATATTAAATGAAATTGACGAAGTAAAAAAAGGGAAATTAATACTGGCAGGAGATCTGAACTTTTATATGGACAACAAAATAGATGCCACATCCAGGAGGACGAACATAGAAACAAAAGAAACAAGACGGTTAAAAAGAAAACTTTTTGAACACCAACTAGTTGATATCTGGAGGATCCATCATCCCAACAGAAAAGATTATACCTACCACTCAGTGGTACATAAGATGTACTCCAGATTAGACTATATCTTGATCGAACATAGCCTGTTAGAGGAAGTAGAGGACTCAAATATAGAAATAGTCACGCTCTCAGACCATGCGCCAGTGACAATGAAATTGAAGGCCTATAGGGAAACAAGAAAAAAGGGAGTCTGGAGAATAAACGAAGACATCTTAGAAGAACAAGAAACCGAGAAGATAATCGAAAAAGAAATAGAAAGATACTTCAGGACCAACGATACCCCAGGCCTAAGTAAGGCAACTATATGGGAAGCGCACAAGGCTGTCATAAGGGGACAATTAATAGCAATAGGTGCCAGAAAAAAGAAAGAAAGCGAAAATAACACCAAAAAGATTCTGAAAGAAATATATGACTTAGAACAAAAACATAAAAAAGACCTAAAACTCGAAACCCAGTGCGCTTTAACGGCTAAGAGAGAAATCCTGAAAGACCAACTGGAGCAAGAGACAAGAAAAGAGTTCTACAGGATGAAAAAGGAGCGTTATATAGGAGGGAATAAACCAGGAAAATTTCTCGCAAAAATGTTAAAACATAAAAAGGCGTTAAACTTCATAGAAAAGATCAAAAATGCAAGAGGTGAAATAGTGAACAAAACAGTTGACATAGCTGACGCATTTCATACATATTATAGTACCCTATATGCAATCGGCAAGGGTAACCTATATCAAGATGAAAAAAAGAGAAAATGCAAAAATATATAAACACCGCAAAGCTGCCAAAATTACAAAAAGAACGCCTGACAGCCCTCGAAATGGAAATTACACAAGAAGAAATAATACGAGCACTTAAAGATACGCCCAACGGGAAAAGTCCTGGCCCGGACGGCTTCACCATTAAATATTATAAAAAAATTCAAAAACTTCTGATCCCGAGACTATGTGATTATTTCAATCAAATAGGAGAAGAGACAGAAATGCGACCCGAATCTCTGCTAGCACATATTACCATAATACCAAAACCGGGAAAAGACAAGACAATATGTTCCAACTACAGACCAATCGCGCTATTAAACACAGACACTAAACTCTATGCAAAAATATTAGCCACCAGACTTAAAGACCTAATACCAGACTGGATTAATACAGACCAAACTGGATTCGTACCAGGACGAGAAGGCCGGGATAACACCCTGAAAACGATACTTTTAATGCAAAAAAACGATGCCGTAAAACCCCCAGTCCTACTGCTCTCAATTGACGCTGAGAAAGCATTTGATAGGGTGGACTGGGGATTTATGATGGAAACCCTTCAACATCTGGGAATAGGATCAAGATTTAGACAATGGGTACAAAACCTATATAACAAACCAACGGCAATGGTGAAGGTGAATGGTAAAGTATCTGCCCCCTTCGAAATGTTCAATGGTACTAGACAGGGCTGTCCGCTCTCCCCGTTGTTATATATACTGGCACTCGAGCCTTTCCTGGCAACCATACGAAACAATCCTAGAATAGACGGGGCAAAAACAGGTCTAGAAGAACATAAAGTAGCAGCATATGCTGACGATATATTAATGTTCATAACAAACCCAACCTCAACCTTAGTGGACATTGCCAAAGAAATAAAAACCTACGGAGAATTATCTAATTTCAAAATAAATCCTAGAAAAACAGAAATCCTGAATATTGGTGTGGGAAAAAAGGAAGAGTTAGCCTTACAAAAACAACATACATACACATGGGTAAAGGAACTGAGCTATCTGGGGATCAAGGTGACACCTACAATAAAGGGCCTATTCTCTGCCAATTTTATTCCACTGTTAAATGAGGTGAAAACAGATTTAAAAAAAATGCGATTAAACCCCTCTCATGGATCGGAAGAATCAATGCTCTTAAGATGGCCATTTTACCAAAAATAACATATAAATTCCAGACGTTGCCTATAAAAATTCCTCAAAGTTTTTTTAAGATAATGAAATCAATGCTGATAAAATACATCTGGAACAATAAAACCCCTAGGATAAACTTCAAAACACTCACAAGAAATAAAAAAGGAGGTGGCGTAGCAGCACCAGATATAGAGAGGTATTACAAATCTATAATAATAACAACACGGATGATAGAATGGGGAAACAAGCACAAAGAAAAAGATAAAAAATGGATACAAATAGAAAACAAATTTAAGCAACACTGCACTATATAAAAATATATGGATCCCTCACAAATATAGAGACCTGGGGAAAAGGGTTCATGGAATAACCACGAATGTTTTTCAAACTTGGGACACGTTGCACAAACAAAACAAGTGGATTTACAATTCACCCCTAATACCACTCACAAGTACGAATTTTTTTTTGCCGGGAAAAATGACACAATTAGGAAAAAAAATAGGAACAGCACAAATTAAGGACATCATAGAAAGGGGAAAGATTAAATCATTCCAGAAGATAAAAGAAGAGCTTGGATGGAACATCACCCAATGGGAATACCTACAATTTCAGCATCTGATAAAATCAATTCCCACACCAATAAGAGTGGAAGGAAACCTAACACAAATTGAAAAATTATGTGCTACACAATTGCCAATAAAACATGTAACATCAAAAATATACCAAATATTGACAGATATAGAGTCGCAAGACAAACCGGAATTTATAAAAAAAATGGGAACGAGAAATAAATAAAGAATTTGAAGAGCTACAACTTGGAAGAATCATAACATCAGTGCACAACTCCGCAACAGATATGAACACCATAGAGATGAACTACAAGTGCATCACCAGATGGCACAGAACACCGGAAATAATGCATAAAGTAAATAAAGACAATTCTTCGCTATGCTGGAGAGGCTGTGGACAGATAGGATCAACCTTACACATCTGGTGGAGCTGCCCTAAAATAATAGAATACTGGAGGGAAATCCAAGAAATTGTAAAGGAAATAACCCAGGAAGAACTAGACAACAATATCTATACATGTTTGTTCCACGACATAAAAGGTCCTAGGAACAGAGAGAAAGACACCCTGCTCCCGCAGCTAATAAACGCTGCCAAAGGACTAATCCCAAAAAATTGGCTAAAATCCAAACAAACCAGAAATAAAAGATTGGTTTGCGAGAATCGAGAACTACAACAAACTGGAACATCTAAGTAGAAGTGACAATAGCCAACTTAAAAAACATAATAGAAAATGGAAACCATGGGAGAAATATAGAGAAACGCAAGAATATATAATGAAAATGCTCTAAATAAAACAGAAATTAGAAACAAACCACATACGGGGCGAGAGGGAGGGGGGGGGGGGGTTGAGGGGGGGAGGGGGTAGATACAGATGAAGATAGGATAGAGAGTAGGAGAAGAGAGATTAAGGGGAGGAAGCCTAGAAGCTCAATGGGATAAACTATCGAATGAGGAAAAAAAGAGAAAAAAAAAAAAGAAGAAGAAAAGAAAAAAAAGAGAGGAAAAAAAAAAAAAAGAGAAACAATAATAAATAAAACAGAAGAAATTCACAAATGATGCAATACCGAGGTGGAGACGAAGGGCTTTCTCTGCTTGTGAAAACACGAGTGACTCTCTGGATATGGTAAAGTCTGATGTGAAAAAAAAAAACTCAGACTCCTCAGAATCCGAGGGGTACACTCTACGAGCCTGTAGGGGTACAAACAGACGAGAGGCAGAAGAGGATTCCTGGGAGGAGGGGCCCGGAACCGGAGAATCAATGTCTCTCTTATTTAGGGAAGATTGAAACTCCTTTAGGGTGGATAGCATTTCGGTCTGAACCGAGAGAAATTGCTTCATAATCTGTGAGGTCTCCTTCCCTGTTAGTTTACAGATGCACTTAGAACAGAATGGCTTGTTATGCTCAGCTGGTAATTTGTCACTACAATTGACACACTTCCTAACACGCTTAGGAGGCTTAGCCACTCTGCTGGACTCCCCCTGGGCAACAGGGTCTTCACCTAAACATATCAGGGAGAAACATATGCCCATTAGCCCTCAACCTCCAGGATTTAGGGGAGGGGGGGGGTTGTTTGGGAGACAAAAAAAAAAACCCTAAGTAAAAGGAAGGACTCACCCTTGGTGGTTTCCTCTGCAGCCATGGGAAACAGACGGTCCTCCTCCATAGTAGCGTCTTGTGCCAAGAAAAGGGCTTCCATGAACACGCTCTGAGGCCGCCAGGCCCCTCTATCTCCCTGGCTGCTTTATAGTGCGCCCCGATCGCCTGCAGCGTTTGTCCGGTGGGGGCCGCCATCTTGCCGCGTGGGAGCGGAATGACGTCACGGCGCCGTGCGCGTCATCAACAGGCGCCCGAATGCTTCTGGCGCCGCTCGGAGCGGCGCCTAACTACCCGCATGCGGTCCAACAAACCCCCGGACGGAGCCAGCAGGAAGGGGGAGGCCTTAGCCCAACCTCCAAGGTAGGGAACCAGGCGGGGGGGGGGGGAGAGAGGATGTGGCCTCTTCGGAGCACTGGAGAGCCCTGCCCTCCTAGGAGGCTCCGGCGTCCAGGGGAGTCTGTCTTCTCCTGTTCCCCCCTGGACTAAGACGAAGGGGAAACCCCCCGGGGGGGGTAGCAAGCTACACCGGACCCAACGGCACCCAGTATCTGCGGTTCGGGCTCCGGGGGGGGGGGGACCACCAGCCCCAGGCCTTAGGTCACAAGGAAAAAACAAACGTTTCGCTGAAAGGGAAACACAATCAGAACTGAGGCACACGGGAGGGGTGTGGCCTTTTAAACCTCATTTTGATTGCGTTTCCTGTCAGGTGAGCCAGTCTACTCTCAGGGTGCCGTCCTGGAAGACGAGGGAGAAAATAGGGTTTTCTTCCGTCTGCAAAACGGATCCATGCGGACGTTAGCGGATGCATCTTCCGCTAACGGATCCGCTCCCATAGGGCCCCATTCCAAGTCCGTTTACGGACTTAGAAAAAGCAGACCGTTCGTCCACACGTGTGAAAGGGCCCTTAGACCCCTTTCACATGGGAGGAGTTTTTCAGGCCCTTAAGCGCCTGAAAAAAGCCACAGCTGCAATCCCAGTCTGAAAGCCCGAGTGCTTTCACACTGGGGCGCTGCACTGGCAGGGCGTCAAAAAAAGTCCTGCAAGCAGCTTCTTTGCAGAGCTTTAGGAGCAGTGAATACACCATTCCTAAAGTGCCCCTGCCCATTGAAATCACTGGGCAGCGCCAACAAAGCACCACTTTTAACCCTTTTTCACCCAATAACAGGGGTTAAAAGCATTCCGCTAGTGGATGAAAAGCGCAGGAGAAACGATGGTAAAGCCCCGCTAAAAATGGCGGCAAATTTACCGCCGACACCCAGGTGCTTTCTATGTTAAGGTACGCTCTGTCTATTTACCAGCAGCAGTGTACATGAGGCCTTATTGTATTACTACAAAGAAGCCATTTGTATATCCACTTCTACACACACTTTGTTGATAGCGCTGGATTTTAATTTTTTTGTTTATTTAGATCACATTAACTGTATTTCTGTAAAGGTGGCCACTTTAAAGCGGACCTTCCCATTATTCCACCACTCACACATTTATTTTTTATAATTTGAGGGAACCCGCACATTTACAGGATTCTCATTTTGGCAAGAATGGCCACAGCCTCCTGGGATGCTGGCAAAATTTATCAGGAGGCCTCATGGAACCCTACAACGCATGCACAGCACTGATGTCTGTCTCTTCCTCTTTTTTTCTGCCAGCACCCTGATGATGCACCATGGGCAATAGTAGGGGCCAGCTGAAAGAACACAAATAAAGCAGCCAAATCTAATGGACATCAGAGAAAAAGATGGCAGCAAGGGACTGGATGGGCAACAGCTGATCGCTAAAGAAAATCATTGGATTTGCTGGCCTGCAAGTATGTATTGTGGATAACCCTACAAAAAAGGCAAGATTGAAAAAATAATAATAATAATAATAATAATAATTATATTATTATTATTGGGGGGAGTGAAATGCCTCCATAAAATGGTGTCACATTTAGAAAATGTATCTGCCAACAGGTAGGAAAATAAATAAAAAAGCAGGCAGTCAGAATATCTGCTGCAGGTAAGTAAAGAGCACAAAGTACACTCGCCGCCCTGCCATCCGCTCACCTGCTCCTTATTTTCTTGGAGGGAGCAACTGCCCCGTTGCAAATCCGCCCCTGGGAACCATACTGTGGCTCAATGCAATGCCTGAAAACGTGCACCAGAGCTGCACTAGCCACTCAACAGAATTTCAACAAAAGTGCCATCAGGTTCTGCCAAAGGAGCCTGCAGTTGGCAATTTAGACTTTTCTTAGGAGTGTGGGAGGAAACAAATACCTGGAGAAAACCCAGGAAAGCATGAGGAGCACAGGCAAACTCCATGCAGATAATCCCCTGACCAAGATACAGAGTAACCCCCATTTTGGCTTACATAAGTGCGAACCACAAACTCTTTACCACCTGCTGTGAACGGACAGTTATCAGACCTCAAACCAAAACTGAGCTTTAGCCCTGGTTCACACTGGGCTGCGGGAGTGAAATCGCGCGATTTCACTCCCTCTGGCAGTTCCGATTTAGGAGACATTTGTGCAGGGTTCTGCACAGATGTCAATGTAAATCGCGTCCTGAAATCGCAAAAAGTAGTACAGGAACTACTTTTTGAAATCGGTGCAGCGCCGCACCGATTAGGACGGTGTCATTGCCGGCAATTGCCGCCGATTTGAGATGCGATTTCACATGTGAAATCGCATCTCTAATCGAACTAAATCGTACCCAGTGTGAACCTGGGCTTACACACAAATCACTGATCTCTAGCGATGCACCGATACCAGTTTTTGTTAAACCGAGTACGGATACTTTCTCTCCAGTCATCCCTTTACTGGGTGGTGTAGTTCACATATAAAAAAATAAATAAAAGGACACACCTCTGCCAATCCTTTGTCAAGTTGATTTGTAAATCACTGTAAAACCAGTCAACTCAAAAACCAACCTTTCCAACCCTTAACTGGATTAGATACCAATAACATAGCTGGGAGAAAGAAAATGGTTAGATGTCATGTAAATATGGTCACTAAAGCACTACAATTACAAAATTACCAGTTAAACTAAACCACAAGCTTCCTTTTTGAAGCAAAAATGTTATATATGCATGGGAAGCATCTCTCTGTAAGCTACCAGAGATTTCGAACTACAGTATGTTGTTTGCACACAAGCATCATTGTGCTCTCCTCCTTTTTGATAAGTGTTTGATGATATTCACAACAACTAGACAAGAAACGAGGCGCACAGGATACTATGGAGGTGGATTTACTAAAACACGAGTGCAAAATCTGGTGCAGCTCTGCATAAAAACCAATCAGCTTCCATTTTTTTTGTCAAAGCTTACAGAATAAGCTGGAGTTATGGCCCGTACACACGATCCGAATATCGTACGACGGATCATACGACTTTTTCACTTAATAGTCGCAAGTAAAATGAAATAGGTTATTAAAGTTACAAAAATTCTCGTTCGACATAAAAAAATAAAATAAAATCGGAAGGGATGTCATGTGTTGTATTGTAGGACGACAACTGTACTGACTAAACGAAAATCGTACGATCTGACATCGTACGAGGAAAATTTTCGCTCTTGTCCGATCGAATAATATCAGATGAACGGTCGTGATCGGCTCTCGAAAGTAGTGTACACACACAACCCGAAAATCGTACGATCCATCATCGTACGATGGTTTTCGTCCGATATTCGGATCGTATGTACGGGCCATTAGAAGCCGATTGGCTACCATAGACAGCTGCACCAGATTTTGCACTCTCCAGTTTTAGCAAATCACCCCCTAATGCAGGGGTCCTCAAACTATGGCCCTCCAGTTGTTCAGGAACTACAATTCCCATCATGCCTAGTCGTGTCTGTGAATGTCAGCGTTTTACAATGCCTCATGGGACTTGTAGTTCCGCAACAGCTGGAGGGCCGTAGTTTGAAGATTCCTGCCCTAATGCCTCGCACACACAATTTGATTATCGTATGACGTATTGTTCGCATTTTGTTGCATAAAACTAATATCGAATACAACAGTATATACGAAAAAAGGTACAATTTTTGTCGTCCGATTCTGGAAAAATCTTCAGGTGTGCGTAGCTACGCATCTGAAATTATGTCAAATATGCGTGACCCGTGTCCTGGTTTATTTTCGTGTTTCCCGATATATCGGCCGTTTTGGAGAAATCGGCCGATTTTTATCCAAATCGGGCAGATATTTTACAATTTCCGCTAGCGATGCCACGGCTCCGGAGCTAGGCGGATTTGCGGATTGCCGCAGAGGTCACAATATCAGGAAAGACCGCGGCTTCGGCCTAGCTCCGGAGCCGCGGCCATCTTGGTACACCCAGCGCGGAGTCCCTCCTCTGTTTACGCCCACAGAGGTAGAGGGGCCCCGCGCTCGTGGGACACACACACACCGCTCTGGTGTCTGTACTACGGGGGGCAGGGAGGGGGTGTGTCTATACTGAGGGGGGGGGTGACAATTTTTTTTACCAGTGCCAGTAACAGTGCCATCTGCCAGTAACAGTAACCAGTGCCATCTGCCAGTAACCGTGCCATCTGCCAGTAACCGTGCCATCTGCCAGTAACCGTGCCATCTGCCAGTAACCGTGCCATCTGCCAGTAACCGTGCCATCTGCCAGTAACAGTACCATCTGCCAGTAACAGTACCATCTGCCAGTGCCATCTGCCAGTACCACCATCCAGTGCCAATTAGTGCCACATTCCATCCAGTGCCATCCACTAATGCCACCTGCCAGTGCCAATACCAGTGCCAAATAGGGCCACCTTCCATTCAGTGCCATCCGCCAATGCCACCTGCCAGTGCCAATTAGTGCCACCTTCCATTCAGTGCCATCCGCCAATACCAGTGCCAATAAGTGCCACCTTCCATCCAGTGCCATCCGCCAATACCAGTGCCAATAAGTGCCACCTTCCATCCAGTGCCATCCGCCAATGCCACCTGCCAGTGCCAATTAGTGCCACCTTCCATCCAGTGCCATCCGCCAATGCCACCTGCCAGTGCCACCATCCAGTGCCAATTAGTGCCACCTTCCATCCAGTGCCATCCGCCAATGCCAATACCAGTGCCACTATCCAGTGCCACCTTCCATCCAGTGCCACCAGCCAATGCCAACCAGTGCTAACTATTGCCACCCATTGCCACCTGCCAGTGCCAACCAGTGCCACCTGCTAGTGCCAATAAGTGCCTTCTGCTAGTGCCATTTTCCTTTCAGTGCCAATTAGTGCCACAAGCTAGTGCCACAACATCATAGGCTTCCCCTTCGGTCTGATATGGAATTTAAGGGGATACCCTTCACCAGAAAATGGCATGTGGTTCCCCCCCCCCCCCCCAATTCATTCCAGACCCTTACCTGAGCACGCAGCCCGGCGGGTCAGGAAAGAGGATGGGGACAAGTAAGCAACCCCCCCCCTCCCCCGAACCATACCAGGCCACATGCCCTCAATATGGGAGGCCTGCACCCCCCACCCCAAAGAATCTTGTGGGGACAATGGCCTCTTCCCAGCAACCCTGGCTGGTGGTTGTCGGGGGTCTATGGGCAGGGGGCTTATCGGAATCTGGAGGCGTTCTTTAACAAGGGGGCCCACAGATCCAGGCCGCCCACCCTATGTGAATGAGTATGCAGTACATTGTACCCCTCCCCATTCACCTGTCAAAAAATAAATAGGCAGCTCCACCGTCTTTTCTTCTTCCAATTTCTTCTCCCTCCGCTAATGCCCTCTCCTCCCTCTGCTGCCGATTCTCCTCTGTTGCCTGTCTTCTCCCTCTGCCGGGTCTCCTCTCTCCACTGTAATCTCACTGTATTCTCCCTCCGTTCTCCTTAAGCTCTCTCTTGCTGCAAGGCTGGGTCCACCGTGTGCCATTATCATAGCCAAGGGGCATGGCCACCCAGTGATGTCAGATGCCCCACCCCCTTGTGACATCACATCCTGGGGCATTATGGGTGTGTTCCCCTAAAACGTTTCTCAGGGCACAAGTCACATACCAAAGTCAGATCAGTTAAGACGATGATCCGACTAATATTATTCAATAAAATCAAAGTCAGACCAAAGTAGTGCAGGAAACTTTTTCAAAGTCGGACCAGTTAAGACGGCTCTCATAGGGAACCATTGATTTATCCAAGTCATGTGACATGTGTTCCCAATGTCTGAGTATTTGTTGTACCAGTGTGAACCACACCAAAGTGTATTTAATCTTTGGAGGCTTTCTGCTGTGCAATCACTAGACAAAAAAAGTCTGCTATGTGTAGGACAAGATCACTCTTCAAAATCAGAATCTACATTTCAAGACAGGCCTTGTAGCACTCTAAGAGCAGGAAGTTCTAATTTCCTGCATCTACAAGCAAATACAGGAGAGGCATTTTGCAAGGCCTAAAAATAAAAAAATAAAACATTTTTTTTACTAAAGCTATGCACTGCCAATAGCAGAAAAACCTGCTCTGACTACTTCCCAAGATACATTAGAACTGCAAAATACACTGGCAAAGTGCCAGATAGGGCATCTCTCTATTTTTGTACTAGAAGAAAACAAAAAACCCCAATGCTTGGTGTCTAATTTTGCATTTCCTATTCTTGGGTAAACAATCTATTGTACTGTTAAAAAATAAAATAAACACATTAACCACTTAAGACCCGGACCAATACGCTGGTAAATGACCCAAGGTGTTTTTGCGATTCGGCACTGCGTCGCTTTAACAGACAATTGCGCGGTCGTGCGACGTGGCTCCCAAACAAAATTTGCGTCCTTTTCTTCCCACAAATAGAGCTTTCTTTTGGTGGTATTTGATCACCTCTGCGATTTTTATTTTTTGCGCTATATACAAAAATAGAGCGACATTTTTGAAAAAAAAACACTATTTTTTACTTTTTGTTAAAAAAAAAATCAACATTTTAGTCAAACATTTAGGCCAAAATTTATTTAGCCACATGTCTTTAGTAAAAAAAAAAAAAAAAAAAAAAAAAATCGCAAGAAAAAAAAATAGCTACCTAGCGGGAACAGCGACACTAATACAGCGATCAGAAAAATTATCGCTTAGTGACGCTGGCAATAGGGAGTGAAAGGGTTAACTAGGGCGGTGATCAGGGTGTTAAAACTTTATATGGGGGGGTGGGGGGGCTATCCTGAACCTAACACTAACTGTTTTTCACACTGCCTGTCACACTGACACTAAATGCAGTGATTAGATCACTGCATTCAGTGACACTGTGACAGGGGGGTGGGGGGGGGGCGATCACACGGGGTTAATATGCCTATGTGAGTGTGTGTCAGTGTTGTGTTGGTGCACACTTACTTGTGATGTCTTCTCTCATCAGCAGCGCTAGGAAACAGCGCTGCGATGAGAGAATACATCATTTCCTCCTTCCTGTGTAAACACAGGAGGAGGAAGTGACAGGTTGGGAGCGCGCTCCCATTGGCTGGGAGCGATCGCGGAGGGGCGGGTATTCGCCGACATACGCCCCCAGATCCCGGATCGCTCCCGGAGCCAGGGGGACCCCCGCACGCCGCGGAGGGGGTCCCGATGGGACCCCCGAACCGCACTTAGGCGGGGACGTAAATTTACGCAAAGGCACTGCAGAAACACTCAAAAGCAACATGGATAGATGTGAATCGAGTAATTATGAGCATACACAGACACACACACAAATTGGATACTGTGACTAGACTATCCAAAACATGCAAGGTGCCTAGCACTTCACATACAAAAACATTCGGAAAATTAGGAAAAAACCCTTTACAGCCCTAGGTTTTGGTGCGCTTGTAAAAGGAGATGGTGACATCAGTTGTCCTGGGAAAGCTGATAATCATGAGAAGATGCTCACAGGGCTTGGAATACTAAAAACTCTCAGGATTTTGGTAGGCCTGAAAACATCACTGCCAAAAGGATATATTTTTTACTCCAACTTTTGAATTTGTTTAAAATAGGAGTGCGGGAATGGGGAGGGGGGAATAATTCACTCTCACCAGATGGCTGCAGCGCTGATGTCAGCCGCATCTGTCCCCCGTCAACTCTACATCTAGAGCTAAGCAATCAATCACTGCTGATAGTTCAGTTCTCCCCCTCCTCTCTGAGCAGAGAGCAGCGATTATCAGTCACTGGCTCTGCACAGACCCTCTAGCGCTCACTGAAGTGCTGGACTGTGAAGGGGACAGGAGGGGCTGGCTCAGTCTCCCAGTGGATCACCGAGAGGAGAAGCCAGCTGTCAGTCCAGGCAGACCATATGGTCGGAATCTGCCTAGACTCCTGGACTGACTGGGTGACGTTAGTTGAATTTAGCTTGCTGTTGGCTGAAAATGGGTCACAGGAGTGCAAAGCAGAGGCGTTTTGACAAATCTACCCGCCATCCACACGTGATCGACGGGTTGCTGCCCCCCGCAATAGAGGTATGGCTTTTAAAAAAAAAAAAAAAAAAAGGAGAGGGAATAGTCATCCGCTTATCTCCCGCTGAGCTGGCGGACTCTGCTGAGATGAGTCCACCTAGTGTGAAAGGGGCCTTAATGTTTTTGTATTTAAATGGGGAGTGGGGGGCTAGGCAATAAGCATACCTTGCACATGTTTAAATTTATCTTAGAACCAAGAAGTGCAAAATAAATGTCATAACATTCTTTACAGAATACATTTCTGCATAACCAAATTTGTATTAAACTTTATTCTTCATAAACCAGGATATCACTTCCAGCCTTACAAAACAGTAAGGTATCGCATCACTCATGTTGTGCACATGACAAAAATGTACAAATTCCAGTCTCAGAAATAATTATGTATAAGCAGAACTTGCCTTGTTATTTCATAGTTTGCAAGCAGGTTTTGGGTGGTGTCAGGGAAGTATGTTACTGTACACTTAAGTGCACATTGTTTTGAAAAACACCAGCTTAGATCAGGAGATCAGAAAGGACAAGATTTCTCCACTACAAACCACTTCAATACCGGGCTTTTATACCCACCTCAATACCGGGCCTATTCTGGCACTTCTCTCCTACATGTACAAATCATCATCCTTTTGCTAGAAAATTATGCAGAACTCCCAAACATCGTCGGTCATTGAAACGTTTTATCTTGCACCCTATTTGCGCAATCATTTTTCAAACGCCTTTTTTTTTTTATGGTTTCATGCATTAAACAACAAAACAGTAAAGTTAGCCCAATTTTTTTTTTTAAATATGAAAGATTGTTACCCAGAGTAAATAGAAACCCAACATGTCACGCTTTAAAATTGCGCACACTCATGGAATGGCGCCAAATTGAGTACTTAAAAATACCCATAGGCACTGCTTTGAAACTTTTTACAGGTTACCAGTTTTGATTTACAGAGCAGATCTAGTGCGAGAATTGTTGCTGGCACTCCAACGCACGTGGCGATACCTCATATGTGGTTTGAACGGCGTTTACATATGTGGACGGGACTTACGTGTGCGTTCGCTTCTGCGCGCGAGCTACCGGGGACAGCAGCGTTTTAATTTTTTTTTTTAGCACTTTTATGTAAACATCCCCTGTAATAGGAAATGTGTGCGACAGATCCTCTTTATGGAGGGATCGGGGTCAATAAGACCCAACCTCTCTCCTCCAGGCTGGAAAGCATTAGATTGGTGAAAATCTTTTTCACAATCTCATGCTTAGTATGCTTACTAGCTGCAATCACGGCTTTGTTTACTTCCGGATACCCGGGCGTGATGTCATGACATCGCGCCCGGGGCCTCCGATGGCCATAGAGATGACCGATGACTATCCGGTCAAAACATGGCCAATACGTAAAAAAATAAGCGTATATTGATTGGTTTGCGCAAAAGTTTTAGCGTCTACAAACTATAGGATAACATTTATGCAATTTTTAATTATTTTCTTACTGGTAATGGCAGCAGGACTTCACAATCAAGAGAAGACTTCACAAGAGCAAATGCAGAGGGTTAACCACATGAAGCCTATTTACTTTAACATTTTACTCAAATAAAGTCATGAAACACAAAATCACTCAGTATCTGCCATTTAACCTAGAACCTGCACAGACCTAGGACGATCTGCGTTTTAAAAGAGGTAACCGTTTTAGTTATTCTCTAATTGTGTCCATATTTAGATGGAAGAGATATTGATACCAATGAAAGACTTTGAACAAATTTGGATTATTCATACAATGTGTAATAGATTTTGATATCCAATTTATAACAATAGCATAGCCACACCACCAAAGGGAACTACTGGAAAACTCAACATATGTTTATTAAAATAATTTTCCAATTTTTATCAGATGTCTTTATTATTCATTTTTCTTATGTGCAATTCACTCCTATTTAGGAGACACCACATTTCAACTTTTCACCAGTTTCCACCTTTATAGAGCCTAGCTAGTGATCTCTAAAATTCCTATTTTGGTATGGTTTCTATAAACTTTCAGTCTTATTTTCTTACTTCCACATTCCATTTAATTTTTTATCTCTCTTTTGCAACCTTCATCTTGATTCGTAAAAATCTCCATAGGTTCCCTTTTTCTGATATTTTATTTCACTTTACTTTTTGGCATTTCCTTCTAACTGAAAATTCACATCTTCACCCAAAAAATATTAACAGGTTTTTGCCACTATTGGGGCTTCATCAGGAAATACATGTGCTCATAGTGCCCAGGTGCATTATTGCACAATAGTAAACATTTGGCCATATTCATACTATTTGAACATGAGCAAATAAAGTATTAAAAACAGTGAACTAATTAAAAACAAAACAATGTAAAATCTGAATAATATTAGGTATGCAAAATAGTTAGTGGCAAGTTAACCGGTTACATACCGATTCCGTTTAAAAAAAAAATTGCTTAATACCTTGCACAGCATGGTCCTGAACTGCCCCTACTCTGGTCCCCTACTGGACCTACTAGCTCCTCCTCTTCTTGGTGTGGTTCTATAGCAAACGACTTGTTTGGGAGGCCACCTGCAGGCTCACTGACAAACCGGGCTGCCCGAATCAAAACACAGGCGGAGGCGCCCACTGCAAATCCTGAGAGTTGCTACAGATGAGCACAATGCTGAAGCGAGTCAGGTGGGAATGGGGGGGGGGGGGGGTTTGAGGGTTATACTACCACCTACACATTTTTGCCTTAATATATACACACACACACACACACACACACACACACACACACACACACACACGGCTTTAGAACCACTTTAAAATGTGATAATTAAGGCTGCGGCTTTGCGGCCTTCTGCAGGCCTAAGCTTCCTTCTGTGATCTAGCGCCATCTTGTGGTGGCTGTTGGCATGACAAGTAAACCAGCAATTCTAATGGAGCTGCCCCAGTGTTTTCACCGTCATCTCCTTTCCTCCAAATAAAGCCCCAAAACATTATATATATTTTTTATTCTAACACCCTAGAGCAAGGGTGTCCAAACTTTTTTAAAGAGGGCCAGATTTGATGAAGTAAAAATGCGCAAAGGGCCGAAAATTTTGCCTGACATTCTTTGAACCATTAAAAGTGGGTCTAAGTGTGCTTGTCTGAGCACTACTACACTGCACAACAAAAATGTGTGTGTGGTGAAGAGATGAGGTCATGTTATTTGGATAGATAGATATTTCGTGGCTCCAACAAATCTTTGTGCGCCACTCAGGACTAAGGATGAGCTTGGGCGTGTTATTTGGATGTACCATATTTATCTGCACCTTCACTTTAGGAGGGAAGTTTCAGGGAAAAAATACATTTTTAATAAAGAACTGTAAAGCAAAATAAGGATCAGTGCCCATCTGCAGCCTCACCATTGCCATCAGTGCAGCCTCACCATTGCCATCAGTGCAGCCTGATCGATGCCCATCTACAGCCTCGGAAGGGATGGGGGGCGTGACGATCGCCAACAGATTACATACAGGAGAATCTCCTGTTTACACAGCAGCCTCTTTCATACAAAGTCCCGCCTCCAATGATAGATAGAGGAGTCGTCCAATGACAGCCCAGGAGACAGGACGTCCCATAACAGTTGCCGCTGAGTAAACGGTATATTCTCCTGTATGTAATTTAACGGCACCCATTCCCCCCCCTTTCTGTCCCCTCTGAGGCAGCGCTGATCAATACAGTAGATCTATATAACCAAATTACCAGCGGGGCCACATTAAACTGAAACGGGGGCCACAATTGGCCCGCGGGCCACACTTTGGACATCCTTGCCCTAGAGAATAAAATGGCAGTCATTGCAATACTTTTCTGTCACACCGTATTTGCACAGCGGTCTTACAGGCGCACTTTTTTGGGGAAATCTATACAACAGTGACATTAAACCAGGGCTGTGAAGTCGGTAGATGTTCCATTAAAACTTGCTTTTTTTTTTTTAATTCCAATCTAAATTTAGTAGGAGTTGGTGCATTGTTTGCCAACTCCAGGTACCCAAAATTTCCACGACTCGACGCCAACTCCACAGCCCTGCATTAAACTGTACAAAAACACACACACACACACACACACACACAGTGTCTCTCTCTCCCCATCTACATCTCTTCATTAAATTTAGGCCAATTTGTATTCGGCTACATATTTTTGGTAAAAGAATACCAATAAGCTTATATTGATTGATTTTCGCAAAAGTTATAGCGTCTACAAAGCAACTACGGAATTTTTTTTTTTATTATTAACACTAGCAATGACGAAGATCAGCGATTTTTAGCGGGACTGCGACATTGCAGTGGACAGGTAAATTACATTTGACACGTTTTTTGGTGACCAGTGACACCCCTTCACGCCGACCGTACGCATATATGCATCCACGGCTTTCAGGGGTTATACCGGGATGATGCCCGCAGCTACTGTTTAGAGCCAGCGGTCTGCTTTCCAGGTATAACAGCCGATGTGGCCAAAATTCCACCAGCCCCCCCGCCCTCCCCCCCCCCCACCACTCAGACGGGGGCCTCCAGTCCCACCCAAACAGATTTAATTTTTTTATTTTTTTTGCAGAGACCAAAATGGAGAATATTGCAATATTTTATGTCACAACATTGTAGATGGAGGCTCCTGCGCTACCGAGGGGGGTGGTGGAGTGGGATGGGGTCACTGCTGCAAACACCTGACACTCTGTCCTGGGCAGAGAGAAGTAGCAAATGGAAAAACAAGGGGGGTGGTGTCTGCGCTGTGAAAAGTGGGTGAAATCCAAGGGTGGTACGGGAATAAATCCCTGGGCTGGTGAACGTGGGGGAGGGGGGGGGGTGTTTTTAGAACAGAGTGATAGCGTACATAAGTTTAGTGTCAATACGTAAACCGTCAAAATGTAGCACAAAAGATAATATTGAATACTAAACAATGGCAAGTGACAAAAAAGGAGTACAAATTCACAAGCAGTAAAATGTACACAATGTGCTGGTCCAAGTAATGTGAAATCAGGGAGAACTACCGCTAGGGGCGCCCCTGAATGTGTAACACAGTGAACAATACAAATAATAATAATATAAATCAGTGAAGAAATGCAAAAAAGTCTCTGAAAGTGTTTCCCAAATGTCCCAGAAGACAGTTTCTAAAAGATGGAGGAAATGGTGCCGGGAAAGGACGTGGTACAGTGAACACCTCAGGTGGTAACTAGCCCCACACCTCACGGCTATGGCACGGATAGCCAAATAAAACCACCTCTGGCAGGGGGAGGAGGAATACACTTCAATGGACAGAAACGACATCAGCACTCAGCAGTAAGGCATGGAGAAGATACAAAGCAAGTAGGATATGGTGTTATGGAAGTGTCTAAACAGGCAACATCATTCACTCATACATCCACTCACATGGAGGTGATGGATGGTGGGCCTATCTCCCACGAACACCGAGTTCGTCCTAAGTCCTGGATGCACACCTGGCTCCTCTTCTTCTGTGTCTGAGCTGGGTGGACACTTGGAGCAGATAGAGGGGACCCTCACACAGCATATAGGATGGGAGAAAAAAAGACCATAGTACAGCCCCGCAAAAATGGAACAGGTTTATTAAAACATATAGGTGCACTCACATTTGGATGATAAAAACTGGGCACAGAAACCAAACGGACGGCAGGGGGGGTCTTGCTGCGTCAGGCGTGTGGACTCTGATGCTCCTTGATCCCTACGCGTCTCGTCATGTCACATGACTTCCTTCGTCATGTGACATGACGAGACGCGTAGGGATCAAGGAGCATCAGAGTCCACACGCCTGACGCAGCAAGACCCCCCCTGCCGTCCGTTTGGTTTCTGTGCCCAGTTTTTATCATCCAAATGTGAGTGCACCTATATGTTTTAATAAACCTGTTCCATTTTTGCGGGGCTGTACTATGGTCTTTTTTTCTCCCATCCTATATGCTGTGTGAGGGTCCCCTCTATCTGCTCCAAGTGTCCACCCAGCTCAGACACAGAAGAAGAGGAGCCAGGTGTGCATCCAGGACTTAGGACGAACTCGGTGTTCGTGGGAGATAGGCCCACCATCCATCACCTCCATGTGAGTGGATGTATGAGTGAATGATGTTGCCTGTTTAGACACTTCCATAACACCATATCCTACTTGCTTTGTATCTTCTCCATGCCTTACTGCTGAGTGCTGATGTCGTTTCTGTCCATTGAAGTGTATTCCTCCTCCCCCTGCCAGAGGTGGTTTTATTTGGCTATCCGTGCCATAGCCGTGAGGTGTGGGGCTAGTTACCACCTGAGGTGTTCACTGTACCTCGTCCTTTCCCGGCACCATTTCCTCCATCTTTTAGAAACTGTCTTCTGGGACATTTGGGAAACACTTTCAGAGACTTTTTTGCATTTCTTCACCGATTTATATTATTATTATTTGTATTGTTCACTGTGTTACACATTCAGGGGCGCCCCTAGCGGTAGTTCTCCCTGATTTCACATTACTTGGACCAGCACACTTAGGACCCTAAGGCAGATCTCCTTCACAGGCGCTTTTCCCCTAAACTGCCATACATGAATGTTACCTATACGTAAGCCTTGTTATAGGTTAACCTATTATTAGGTACTGTAAAAAATCTCCTAAAAACATCCACAAATTTATATACATACAGCCCTCGCTATTTGGTAAATATTTTATTATATCTTTTCATGTGACAACACTGAAGAAATGACACTTTGCTACAATGTAAAGTAGTTACTGTACAGTTTGTATAACAGTGTAAATTTGCTGTCCCCTCAAAATACCTCAACACAGCCATTAATGTCTAACCCACTGGTGTGAATAGGAAACAGGTGTGCTACATTTGTGTTCTGTCTCTCAAAGTTCAACATGGCACCTCATGGCAAAATATATATATATATATATATATATATATATATATATATATATATATATATATATATATATATATATATATATATATATATATATATATATATATATATAGTTGCTCTACATGGAGATGGCCTAGGCTATAAGAAGATTGCCAAGACCCTGAAAATGAGCTGCAGTAAGGTGGCCAAGACCATACAGCGATTTAACAGGACAGGTTCCACTCACAACAGGCCGACCAAAGAAGTTGAGTGCACATGCTCAGTGTCATATCCAGAGGTTGTCTTTGGAAAATAGACATACGAGTGCTGCCAGCAGTCAGCCTGTCAGTGCTCAGACACTACGCTGCACACTGCATCAAATTAGTCTGCATGTCTGTCATCCCAGAATGAAGCCTCTGTGCTCTGATGAGACTAAGATAAACTTATTTGGTTCAGATGGTGTCAAGCACGTGTGTGGCGGCAACCAAGTGAGGAGTACAAAGACAAGTGTGTCTAGCCTACAGTAAAGCATGGTGGTGGGAGTGTGATGGTCTGGGTCTGCATGAGTGCTGCTGGCACTGGGGAGCTACAGTTCATTGAGGGAACCATAAATGCCAACATGTACTGTGACATAATGAAGCAGAGCATGATCCCCTCCCTTCGGAGACTAGGCCGCAGGGGAGTATTCCAACATGATAACAACCCCAAACACACCTCCAAGAAGACCACTGCCTTGCTAAAGAAGCTGAGCTGAGCTGATGTCTCCAGACCTTAACCCTATTGAGCATCTGTGGAGCATCCTCAAATGGAAGGTGGAGGAGTGCAAGGTCTCTAACATCCACCACCTCTGTGATGTCACCATGGAGGAGTGGAAGAGGACTCTAGTGGCAACCTGTGAAGCTCTGGTGGTCTCCATGCCCAAGAGGGTTAAAAAGTTGTTGTATAGGTTTGATTTTTATTTATTTTATTAAATAACAAAAAAAATGTCATACTTACCTCCACTGAGCAGTGCGTTTTGCACAGAGTGACCCTGATCCTCCTGTTCTGGGATCCCACATTGGCTGTCTCGGCTCTTCCCCGCAATAGCTAACCCCCTCTGGGAAGCTCTTTCCCAACGGGGGTTAGCTTATAGGGGGTGCTCCCCAGTCATACAGTTGGCATCCATAGACGCAGAGGGTATGACACGGTCCTGCGCCCCGACGGTCGCGTCATTGGATGTAATCGACAGCAGCGGGAGCCAATGGCTGCGCTGCCATCAATCTATCCAATGAACAGCCAGACTCCGTGGAGAAGAGGACGCCGGGGGACGAGCACAGGTAAGTAAAACAGGAGTCTGGGGGGTTCGTGACAGCAAGGCGTTTTTTCATCTTAATGCATTAAGATGAAAAAAAAAAAAAAACACAAACCTTTACTAGCTTTTTAAGGCAGTGCTGGAAAATAAAGGCGGCCACACAAAATATTGACACTTTGGGCCCAATTTGAACATTTTTACTTAGGGGTGTACTCACTTTTGTTGCCAGCGGTTTAGACATGATAATGGCTGTGTGTTGAGTTTTTTTGAGGGGACAGCAAATTTACACTGTTATACAAGCTGTACACTCACTACTAACAAAAAGAGAGAAAAGTAGCAAGGAGATGACCTCATTAGTCTGCTGCTTCTCCTTACATTGTCCAATCACAGGCTGGGGGAGGGACAAGACCTGTAAGTGTTATGCAAGGTAGAATTCTGGGATAAAGCTAATAATAAAAATGCAACTCCCCCTTCGCAACACCTATTCCAACTACCCTGTGTAAGAAAGATCTGTATACTTACCTATGTTCAGGGCGCTCCAGTCCAGTGCTGTGATTCACCCGTGTCTGCCAGTGCCAGCTGCAGGGGGGAGAAGAGAAAGCGCTCAGACAACAGCAGAAATATCATAGTGATGACACCCATAGACTTATTATGGGCCATTCATTGTCTGTGCCCTTTCCTCTTCCCTGCAGGCACCACATGCTGACACAGGGGAGCGGATCACTTGACTGAACCGGAGCAGGCAGAAAATAGGCAAGTATATACATCTTTCTTACACGGGTAAGCTAGAATAGGCGTTAGGAGGGGACTTTTTTTTTTTACAGTAGGTGAAATTTTGAATAGTTAGTTTTATCCAGGAATTCCTTTAAAGCAATATTAAACCAAAAAAAATATATTGCAGCTTACCAATCAGATGTGGTGGCTGCACTCTTTTTAGTTTCTCCTGAACCCCCCCTTTTTCACCTGGTGATCTGGCCAGTTGCTCTCCTCATGTACTAGAGTGGATTCGCACTCTGGATGAAGGAGAACAGGAGGCACAGCAGACAGTAACATTGTCTGCCAGGGGGAAAGATTTACAAGCAGATTTAGATAAACAAATTGAAGCCAAACTTCAGCTCACGCTTTATAATCAGATACAGTAAACAGTGCTTTTCCTTTTGGGATAAAGGTTTTACATAAATAAAATCTGAATATTGTAAGAATCCCTGATGGTGTTAAATGGTTTGTCTCATCCCTGTAAGGGATACATTCTGCTGGAGAGCTTGTTCTTTTGGGGGGAAAAAACAAACAGACTTACTTGCCAGATCACCAGATAAAAATGTAAAAAAGAAACCCTAAAGAAAACAGCCATCACATTAAAGCAGGGGGGCCCAACCAGTGGTCCGCGGAGCCCTCTCTAATGTGGCCCGCGACCTCCTGCTCTGGGATGGCTGGATGGCAAGGCCAGATAGCAGGTTGCCGACCTGTCATCTGAGAGCATCAGTGTTGTAAATAAAGCCAGCGGTAGAGGAAGCAAGCGGTTTTTCAGAAAGTGCACCACAGCTGCAGGATTTAATAGACGTCTATAGCAAAGTGCAGCTAACCGGCGGAGAAAAAATAAATCACAGATACACTGCGCCGCAATAGACCATCAGTATAAAAGCAGCCTTAGGCCCCTTTCAAGCGATTGGTCCGACCCAAATCTGACCCTCCATTCACCTCTATGGATCGGCAGATGTAAACAGACTTTATTCCATTTACACCTGCCTACCTCCAATCCGATCTGCTAAAACAAAAGAAAAAAAAACACGGAAGTTTTGTCCCCTTGCACCTGATTGGATCAGAGGGCCCATAGAGTAGATTGGGCTGTGTCTGCATGGCATATGCAGACTAGACACAAACCTGTCATCTGCCCACTGCGCTCATTGCGGCCCGTGACTGGTTACCAAGTCGCTTTAAGAGGTTGGGCACCCCTGCATTAAAGAGTAGGTAAGCTGCAATGAAAGAGGTTTGCTTTTGAATTTAAGGTCTTGTTTACACTTCATTCTAAATGTGGCATTGGACACACTTTTTAGGCCCTCATGCACAATGAAGCGATTTGTCATACAAGTCGCAGCCTATTCCTGGCAACGGCACCATTCCAATCGGTGCGATGCCGACTTTGCGGCGCCACACCGATTTGCAATCGTAGTTCCTGCACTACTTTTGACGATTACTGGTGCGACTACAAAAGACTTTGGCGCATGATGCCGAACAGATGTCTTTAAAGTCTGTCCCAACAATGCAGATTTGAAATTGTGCGATTTCAGATGAAGTCGCACAATTTCAAAGCCGTGTTCAATGTGAACGACGGCTTAAAGCATTCTAAATGCCAATCATATTCCCTGTCACTAAATAAAACGGTTATTTATCATTAGTGTAAGGTACAGTCCTGTTTACATATTGTATTTGCTTCAAAAATTATACCCCATGTCACTTTCTTGGGGCTTCCGAGAGACTTTAGCTTTGGAGGTATTGCAGGTATGAGATATCTCAGGGTGCACTGGGAAACCAACAAGTGAACTGAAAAGAAGTCACTTCATGTGTATATATTGTGGAAGTGTCTGGTGCAGATGTGACATCAGGTGCGCAGTGTGGAGCAGCAGGAAGGTGAGCGGGGTCCGGACCAGAGAGGAGCAACTAGCAGATGGCACACGTGGTGGTCAACATGGGAATGCTACAGCAGAAGGTGAGCGGGGACCTAAGGGGGGGGGGGGGGGCGGCGGATTAGCAGAGCTGAGAAGACTACTGAATGAAGCATTAGCAGAGCCAGGAGCACTACTTTGAGCAAGGGATCTGCTGAATGAGGGTACCAATAAGCTGGGGATCAGCTGAACTATTACCGTTTATAGAATAGTTTATATACTATTAAAAACAAATAGAAAATCAACGCACAGACTTCATTAACCACTTCCTGCCAGGTCAATAGCAAACGTCAAGCAGGATAACATGCCAGCGCGCCAATTGGTGATGCGGGGTGTCAGTCCGGCAGAGGCTCTTTACCAAGTGATCAGCTGTGTCCAATCACGGCTGATGACAATGTAAACAGGAAGAGCCATTGATTGGCTCTTCCTCACTCATGTCTGACAGACGCGAGTAGAGGAGAGCTGATCTGACGGGGGGGGGGGGATTATAAAAGTCAATGATCACTGCCTTTAGTAGTGTTGTAAAAATAAAAACTCTGCCATTTAAAACACACACACACACACACACCATACTTCTTTTGTAAGCTGTAAGTTTCAGACAAACCAATATCCACTTATTGCTTTTTTTTTTTACCAAAGACATGTAGCATAATACATTTTGTCCGAAACTTAGAGGAAGTAAACCCTCGTCTTCACCAACGGCACGCTCAGTGCGCCTGCGCCACCGTCTACGGCGTGCACGCACCGTAGACATCGGTGCCTCTTTTTTTGGAAAATATCTCCCTAACCATGTAGGTTAAGGAGATATTTCTTGGACCTACAGGTAAGCCTAATGCCACGTACACACGATCCGAATATTGTACAAAAAATGTCCTCGGAGGAAGAATCGACCGTAATCAGATCGTTAGCACAGGGCTGGACGAGCCGATCATTTTAGTTCATCCGATATTTTATCAGACATGCACAAAAATTTTCCTCGTACGATACCAGATCGTACGATTTCCGTTTGGTCAGTACAGTTGTCGTCCGAAAATACAACACAAATACGTTACAACACGTGACATCACTTCTGATTTTTTACGAGAATTTTCACAACTTTAGTAACCTATTTAATTTCTACTTGCGACTAGTAAACAAAAAAAGTCGAACGATCTGTCGTCCGATTTTCAGATCGTGTGTACGTGGCATTAATCTAGGCTTTCCTGTAGGTTAAAAGTGGTCTGTAAGGGTTTACAACCACTTTAAGAAACTTGATTTTATTGGATATGTTTTATAGCAGAATTTATTTTTTTGGACTTTTGATTTTATTGCAAAACAAACCCAGTGGTAATCAAATACCACCAAAAGAAACGTCTACTGGTGTAAAAAAAATATTTGAGTAGAGTGCTGCATGACAGCGGCGCAATTGTCAGTTAAAGTAGCACAGTGCTGAGAAGCAAAAAAAATCTTGGTCATGAAGGGGGGGGGGGGGGGTAAAATCTTCCGGAGCTCAAGTGGTTCGCGTGTGGTGAAGTCAAATGAAGTGTAAATGAGCCCTAATACTCCACATTGCCACGACATAAGAGTTCAAAGTCATATGACATGTGGCACCCTATTAGCGGCAATGGAAGTTCAAAACTGTTCCAATCAGTGCGACTCAAGTCGCTCCGACTTAAAAAAAAAGGTTCCTGCACTACCTTTTCCTTACACATTTTGCAAAGTTACAGTCAGACAGCCCACAATCCTGCACTAATTTTGGTGCCGCTTTAACATGCCTCGCATTGCCTTTTGTTAAAGAAGTGGTATAGAAGCCGCAATGAAGTGGCGCAGAGACGTGGGATTTGAAGCTCAACTAAAAGAGAAAAATGCTGACAGGCAGCGTATTTGACCCTCTGTCATAATGGCTTCTCCACGCCTGTCAGCGATAATCTACACTACGCCGCATATGCGCAGCTCAGCGTATATTATGGTACCGCTCTGTGCCATGATCAGGTGTGGGGGTGACATCCTCACATCTGGGCATTTCAGTAGGTGAACCTGGAAGGAAGACCAGGTGAAGACGATGCCCCCCGTGACCAGCAGGCGTACGGACAGCGCAGCACTGGAGAGGGTGGCTCTCTAGGTAAGTGTGCTGGAATCTTATGGAGTAAAGCTCCTGGGGGGTTCATGTCATTCTGCTTCGCCTCTAGCAGAGTAAGAATCAGTCTCCTGTCCTGACAGGCAGAGCTGTGTAAAGTTTTGGAGTGGATGGACACCCTCCATGTCTGTGGTGTGTGAAGGAGTCCCATAGACACACATAGGAGTCATAGAGAAGCATGCACAGTGTGTCCTCACTCACCTGTCCGAGGCCGCAGACTGTGTTCCGCTCATTGGGCTCCTCTGGGATAGTTCTCACCTCACTCCACTCGCATGGTACTTTATCTCCACCTAAATGTGAGCGCTCGGGCCCCGCGGGGGGATCTCCGCTCCAGGCCGCGGCTCATAAGCTCGAGCACCAATTACAGGCTGCGGCAGGAAACTTTTAAAGCCATCAAAACAAGGGCTTTCCTCTGCCGGTACTCAAGGGTACTAAGTACCAGCACTTCTCCAAGACTCATCCTGCTCACTGCGCAGGCGTAGGCAAATCTCGCGCAGCTTGCGAATGGCCGGGGACGCGTGATTTGGCGGCGCGTGCGCTCTTCGCTCCTGGGTTCGGGCAGTCTTCAGGTGTTCGACTGCAGCGAACGGCGTCTGCGTACAGTCGTCACGTCGGCAGGAGCGACGGGGGGCGCGTGCGTAGTGAGCGAGAGAGGCTAGGGCAAGTCTCGCGATACTTGTGCTGCAGCGAGCTGAGTGTGCGATGTGGGCGCTCGCTAAGGGAAACCGTGTTGGCTCCATTTTGTGCTCTGCTCTCTTGCTTCCTGTTAGTTATAAATAAATGCAGGGTGCCGAATTTGAGGAGTTGTGCTGCACATGAGTGGGGGGGGGGGGGGGGGTTAGGACTGCTTTTGTGTGTTATTTAAAGTTGTTACGTCATGATGGTCGGAAAAATATCAACATCCTGACATGGAGACACATTGTAGCACAAAAGGCTCCTTTATGAAGCCTTAGGGCCAGTTTACGTATAAGTGTGGTGACCGGTGTTTTTCCACGCTGGTAGAATGGCAATCACTGCTAGAAAACACAGAACAATTCTGTCCTATTCACAAGACACCCCAGAAGTGCAATAAAGTGAGCTGTGATAAAACGCAGACACGCTGCACGTTATCGCAGCACACAGGACAAGGTCACATGTCTGTTGTACAGTGACATAAATGAAGTGTCACTTTGTTCACAACTTACAAGAAAGAACCGTAACACACATCACACTGCCACTGCAGCCGTCATTGACAGCTGGGTACGCTAAACCACTAAGGTTTAATATACAGCAACCGTGTGTTTTTAGTGCATTTTCAGCACATTTTTTTTTTCGTTTTGTTTTGTGGAACAAGGAGACTGATTGTTGAACACAAAACCCTACCAAAGACGCATTAACATGCGTTTTTATTGTGCTTCCATTGATGTCTATGGACTCAAAAACATAGTTGCCAACCATCCCGGACTTGCCGGGACAGTCACGATTTTCAGAAAGGTGTCCCACCATGTCCATGTTCCTGGACTGGGCCCGCCACTCTCCACTGCAGCACCAATCTACCACCAGCTTCCCTGCTGGCAGCTTCTCCTCCTCTCCTCTCCTATAGGCTTTAGCTGCTGAAGGGGAGCCTTTTTTTCTCAAACAATTGGCGCTGGAACATAAAGGGTTTGTAAAGTTATTTATTTATTTTTTTTAAATAACAAACATGTTATACTTACCTCCACTGTGCAGCTCGTTTTGCACAAAGTATCCCCGAACCTGGTCTTCTGGGGTGCCTCGGCTGCTGTCTCCGCTCCTGCCCGCAAGAACTCAACATCTTCATGCGAGCGAGCTTACATGGTGTTTAGCACCTGCGGTTGCGCTCCCGTGATACAGCCGGTGGCTATTGCTGCTCACTGTATCACTCCGCCCCCAGCGCACAGCGTCATTGGATGTGATTGACAGCAGTGCGAGCCTTTGGATGCGCTGCTTTCAATCCATCCAGTGTAGCCAATCAACACCCAGGCTCAGAAACGAGGAGGATGATGGTGGCGAGTGCGGGACTTTTGAGGGCTCAGGTAAGTAAAACTGGGGCTGAGGGCGGTATTGTCGGATGTTTTTTTACCTTAATGCATAGGATGCATTAAGGTAAAAAAACATTTACCTTTAACGAGACCCCACAAAACCCCTCCCCCTATACACACCCTCCAAATCACATCAAATAGTGGGTGTGGTCAGTCAAATTTCACGAACAGTAGGAGGATCTTAAAGGGGCATCAAATACCAGGATTGCATTACGTACAGAGTGCAGAGCTGTCACTTATAAACACAGGAACCAGACTTCTGTGTTTACAAGTGATTGTGGTAGCAGGCACCAAAGGGTCTGAGCCAGAGGTGGTGGAGTTCCACCAAATTCCCCCTGGAAAAAAAACACAGAATAAATCAGTGTTCGGATGAAGAGTGGGGGCTGGTAAACATGTCATGTTCGGCAGCCACTTCCTGAATGAACACAAGGAGCGATCGATACCGATCGCTCAATGTGCTCATTCATCACTGAAGCAAAGTAAACTGTGTAGTTCAGTTCATGCATTAAATGGAAGTTTCTATACAGAGACTTCAATTTATTCAACTACAGTGGAGCTGAGGCTGTGGAGCGAGAGAGAGAAAGAATGAGGACTCTGTCTGTCCTCAGTCACTTTCTCTATTTAAAAAGAGACATCAGGGGTCTGTTAAGACTCCTGATATCTAATCAAAGCCCCTTAACAGGGCTGTAAAAAAAAAAATGTAATATAGTGTAGCAAGGTCTCTGGTCTTGCCCAGTCTAATAAGAACTTTCCAGGCCAAAGATGGCTGACATCCTTCTGTATGTGGTGGGTTGTGAGCAGGGTGGATAGAAATCAATGATTTTTTAAAAAGAAAATATATATTTTTTAGGGCTGTGCAAATTAACTTTTAATTAATCGATTAATCTTTAATTTTTTTGATCGATCAAAATCTTTTTGATCGATTTAAAATTCTTTTGATGGTACTCGCCTCTCCGCCGGCTTCTGGGCCTTCACGGAGTTCCGTCGGAGATCCGGTGATGTCACAGACACCGGCGGGGCTTGCCGTGTCCATCTGAAGGGCTCCTTTGCTGTGCCTTCATATCTGCATGCCGGCGGGACTTTACTATCTGCCACACACAAGGGCTGTTACACTTCCCCCTATCACTTCCCTCTATCTACCTGGGATTCTATAACCATCCACTGGGAGTTGTGATAGTTCCCTTCATGGGACATCTACATGCTGACGGACTGATGTTAACCCCTCCTCATCTGGATTCAGCAGTGGTATCATTGTACACATTTTTATACCAGTATCATAGTTAGCTACATGTTTTTATGACTGCTTTTGCTACTGTTTGGTATTACTACAGTTTATGTAGATACATCGATTTTATCTCCAGTGCAATATTTATTTGGTTACCTACTTGAAGACTATAAAAGTTTTAATGCTATTCCCATCGAGCGCTGCTTTTGTGTGTGTTTTGTATCCTGCTATCCATTTTCCAGTGGTTGGGAGCTGCACTGGGAATCAGCCTGCAAGGAGATCGGCTAAAAGTAGTTGGGTCTGTATGTGCATCATAATTAATCGAAATTAGTCGATTAATCGATTAAAAAATAAAACGATTAATCGAACACAAAAATTTTGATCAGTAACAGCCCTAATATTTTTTATTTAAATCAGATTTTTATTTTTTATTTAAATGGATTTTGTGTTTTCTTTTTTTTTTTTTATCAAATTTGTTTTAATACAATGCGTTTGGAGTAAATATCTATCTCAAGATCGTTTTCTATTTATGATACATTAACAATTCAGTTTATTCAGCATGAAATAGACAAGCTTAGTTATGTAGCATGAGGCTGTATATTCTGCAATATTTACATTTTTGGTAAACTCATTCAATGAATCCAAGCTCTGCATGCTGAGATAACATGCATTGCATTGATGCATTCACACAATTTCACAGTAGCCATGAGAAAAAACAAAGTTCAGGAACATTCCTTTATCACATTGTTTTGCAATGTACATTACAAACTGTATGCTTATTATTCTAAATAAGAAACCTTCATTTTGTTTGCAAATATTAACGATTCTAACTCCAAGCAAGCATGAGTCCTTACATTTAAAGAGCACCTGTCATTTCAGATCCATCATGGCAGCGCCTGTTAGCGGGCATACACTCACCAGCTGCAGCCATGTCCCTCACCAGCCATCCTATTAAAGAGAATGAGACTGTCGTGACTCAACAGCGGGTCAGAGGAGGATCCACTGCAGGACAGAGTCATCTCTGTCCTGCAGTGGATCCTCCTCTGACCCGCTGTTGAGTCACGACAGTCAGACAGCCCTTTTTATATTTTGGGGGAAAGAGTGTTAGGGCCAGGCAACCCTTAGGTAGCTGTGCAAGGCCATGTTTACCCACACGAGCAGGCACAGGTGTTCCATGCATTCATGTGCAGGCAGTCCCTTTGGTGTCAATTGGGATGCAGCGGCTGCACAGACACAGCTGCTGCTCCCTATCTGACATCTGTGTGGGTGCGTGGCATATTCCCAAAGTCATATGTGCTTGCACTGGTATGGATGTCAGATTAGGAGCAGCAGCTGTGTCAATGCTGCCATTTCAATTGACACTAATGGGACTACCTGCACAGGGATGCATGAAATGCCTGTGCATGCCCATGTGGGTAAATGCTGCCCTCTACGGGCATACACTTTAGTACACCACATGTGAAAAAGACCCAGGTAGGTATTCAGTATTCATTTTGAAAGCTATGCTGTGTTTGGCACTGATGTAGTCCGCCAGCAGATCCGCCTGTTCAGCGGGAAATCTGTCTGCTGATCCCCGCTGAGCAGGCGGATGACAGGTTTGTGAGCATGATAGAGCAGACATGGACACAGCCCGCTGTCCTCTATTGGAGGTCAGATGGAAATGGCCGACTGTCATCCGATCCACCAGATTTATAGGAAACGGATCCCTATTGGTTTGTTTTTAGCAGACAGGATCGGATTGGATGTCCGTTGACATTCGCGGCTCAATAGAGCGCAATGGATGGTCAGGTCCATCTGAAAAACTGCCAGGCAGACCCGATTGATTTGTCAGTCTGAAAGAGGCCTTTGTGTCTGCTAATAATAATTTTAGTGTATGTTTGGTGAAAATAAAGATTTCATAAACATTTGTGCAACTATGTGGGCCTAATAAATAAGTAGTATCTTTTTTTGTCGCGACAAGAAGTCTTGCACCTGCATGAGATTGGGTCCTTTTGTTGGATTAGGGCCAACTCCTCCTGGGTGTGGATCTCAGCAGGCTCATCTGGGGCACTTTCACCCTTCCTTTGAGGGAACATGAGGAGGCTGGCGCAGGTAGGACAGGGGTTACCTTAAGGTCCTCTCGCCTGGGATCTACGTTCACCCCTGGACATGCTACCAGATAACAGGAAGACTTGTCCGCATGTCTGTTAACCCTTCCTGGTTTGTAATCTTATAGTTGAACTGGGCTAACTGGGCATCCCAACTTTGCTCCAAAGCCCCCAGTATGGCTTTTTCTAGGTAGGCAAGGGGATTGTTATCCATAAAAACCTCTATTTCTCACCTCATCTTCCAGTACGGCAACACATGAGAGGTGAGAAGCTCCTCCCTACAGGAAACACAATCAGTTCACAGCTGTTTAAAAGGCCCCGCCTTACCCCTTGTCCCTGAGTATTGATTGTTTCTCCCTTCTTTTTTATCCTCTGACCAGAAGACTAAAAAGAGTTGGATGGTACCCCTGTGAGCCAGGTGTAGTAATGCCGGTGAGGGCTGCACTTACCTGCTGCCTCAGAGCTTCTCACAGGTCACCCCCAAAACAGCATTTGTGCAGGCGGTCTGGGCATATTCCAACCCCCGCTGTTGCATGCCACTTAGCAGCTTGGATCTCCTCCTGGGTCCTACCTGCAGCGGGCGCCATTTTGCTAGAGTCCAAACAAGCAACGCACCAAGGGGAGGACTCTGCGCACTCCAAGCCTCACTCTAATGCCGCGTACACACGATCATTTTTCAGCATGAAAAAAACGTAGTTTTTCAAAAAATGTAATTTAAAATGATTGTGTGTGGGCTTCACATAATTTTTCAGGTTCTGAAAAACGATAAAAAAAAAATTCGAACATGCTGCATTTTTTAACGTTGTTTTAAACAATGTCGTTTTTCGGGTTGTAAAAAATGATCGTGTGGGGGCTAAAACGACGTAAGCAAGTTAAGAGAAGCAAGTTATGAGATGGGAGCGCTCGTTCTAGTAAAACTACCGTTCATAATGGAGTAAGCACATTCATCACGCTGTAACAGACAGAAAAGCGCGAATCGTCTTTTACTAACACGGAATCAGCTAAAGCAGCCCAAAGGCAAATGGAACTTCCCCTTTATAGTGCCGCGGTTCTTTTGGAAGGCAAGAACGCAGTGACCTCATCGCGTACGACGAGCATACGCTCGCCACATTCTATGCAGTCGCCACCATCTTGCTGCACCCTACCTATGCCTAGGAGGCTACCTCGAATGCGTCAAAGTCATTTCACGCATGCAAAGGTTTCCACGGTTACAGCTAAGTATACACACTCTCGGGTTTCTGGGCAGTAAAACGCTGCCGAGAATCACGACAAGAAAATAGAGAACATGTTCTCTATTTTTCTCATCGAGATTTTAGGCAGTTTTCTTGATGAGAAACCTGAAAGCCTCAAACACACGCTTGGTTTACTCGACAAGAAAGCTCTGCCAGCAGCACTGACGGTACCGGTCCCAGCCTGCCTTGTTCCCATACTGCAAGCCCACACACGAGGCTCTGGCCACTCTGCTTGGATCTATTGCACCATGACATCACACGACATGCTCAGGCACTGCCTTCACCAGAGCCATCTGATCACACTGTGGCAAGCACTCGGTTGGTCCCAGACATTCTCTGTCACAGTATCACCAAGTGCAGTTTACTGATCCCTGCATTGGTGTCAGTGTTAGGGCAGTAAGTAGTAGGTCCAGATAGGTTTAGGGTACCCCCAATATATCCCCTAATAAAGGTTTAACCTCTTGATCACCCCCCAGTTAACCCTTTCATTCACTGTCACAGTGGCATTGGTATAGTGCAGAGATTTTTTTTTCTGATCACTGTATTAGTGTCACGTATGACGCTAGTTAGTGTTAGTTAGTGTCAATGTCAGTTTAGGTGTTATCGTCAGTTAGCGAAATCCCAGACAGCATCAGATTTTAACCCTTTGATTGCCAGTAACACTAACACACTAACTGTAAGAGAACTGTGACCCTACGTTCAAGGCGTGCACAACGAACAGCGTGCTTTGGCACATGCGCGCGCACACGGGCGACCTGAGACGTTCGTTGCGCCAATGCGCATGCGCAAGCCCAACGAACGGCAAACGCAGGTACGCACGCAGGTTCGTGCACGCGCAGGTACGCACCCCCTAGCGCCAATTGGCGCCAGACTGCCTATATAAAGAAGTGCCCTGACACCAGACTCTTGCTGATCGGTCTTCAGCTAGTACCCTGACACCCGGAATTTCTGCTGTTTTCCTGCCTACTTCCCATTGCTGAACCCAGCTTGCCCTGACCCTGATCCTGTTATTGTCTGACTACGAGTTTATGATCTTGGCTTCCACTTGACGTTTCTACTGCCTGCTGCTTGGTACCCAGCTGCCCGCCTATTACCCGACCCGACTCGGCTGTCTGAACCTTCACCTGCAGGCACTCGTGTTCCTCCTGTCCCTTGGTATCCTCTGTTCCATCTCCAGCAGTACCAGGGCTGGAGATACAAGAGAGGCCGACCTCGTCATCTCAGTCTCCCATCAGGTACGTGACAGTACCGATCAGCCAATGATGGAGTCTGAAAGGGAGGTCTCTCTGCTACAAACTCTCTGCCAGACTGTTACCGCACTCTCTCATACGGTGCAAAGGTTACATATGGATTTTGTCCAGCTTTACGACCAACTGCAGCCTGCACCCAGTATGGTTTCCACCTCAGAGGACTTAAGAATTGGGGATTCTGCTGCTCAAACCATGACTTGTAACCATACTGAACTTTCCTGCTCCCCTGAGCCAAAAGTGCCCCTACCTGAACATTTCTCCGGAGATCGTAAAAGATTCAGGACTTTCCAAAACGCCTGTGAACTTTACTTCTCTCTGCTACCCGCACCTTCTCCACGGAAGAAGTTAAAGAGGGGGTTCACCCTTAAAACCACTTTCTCCCATCCCATCCAGCATACTGGCGTCAGCGCCAGTATGCTGTCTTTTTTTAAAAAATTTTTATAGGTGTACTTACCTCTTAATAGATAATTCAATTTTCGTCCTACCGCGGGGTATGGCGCCGCTATATAGCGTCACGCCTTCCGAAAACAGCCGACTAGCACTCGGCTGTTCTCGGAGCTATACGGTGCCTGAGCACAGACCTAGGAGCTGACTGCGCAGGCGCCGTATATAGCCGCGTCACGCCCTCCGAAAAAAGCCGAAATAGGACTCGGCTGTATACGGTGCCTGCGCAGTCAGCTCCTGGGTCTGTGCGCAGGCGCCGAGAACAGCCGAGTGCTAGTCGGCTGTTTTCGGAAGGCGTGACGCTATATAGCGGCGCCATACCCCGCGGTAGGACGGAAATTAAATTATCTATTAAGAGGTAAGTACTAGTGTTGCTCACGAATATTCGTATTGCGAATATTCGGCTCGAATATGGCATATTCGAGTATTCGCGATATATTCCGAATTTCGCGGTGAATATTCGCTATTTCGAATATTCGTATTTTTTTTTATTTTTTTTTAGAACAGATCACATCCTAATGATCCCCATCGACGTCTAAAAGCATTGCTGGTATGATTAGAGACCTTGGGCCGAGTAGCTGCAGCGATCATTTTATATTGCCGAAAAATCGCAATGCGATTATTCGGCCATAGCGATATCGCGCGATTATTTTCGAGAAATTCGCAATATTGTTTTTAGCTAAAATAACACATATATTCGATTTCAGAGTGTTACTGTCGAAATTCCGCAATCAATTTCTCATTCGCATTTTTGCGAAATTACGATAAAATATCTAGAATATTCTGAGCCAGTCAGAGTGCTCCTTCCGCATTTGCCGAATATTCGCAATTATTTTGTATTGTAATATATCACGAATATTCTAAGCCAATCAGAGTGCTCCATTCCGCATTTCTCGAAATTTCGCAATTATTTTGTATTATAAAATATCACGAATATTCTGAGCCAATCAGAGTGCTCCATTCCGCATTTCTCGAAATTTCGCAATTATTTTGTATTATAAAATATCACGAATATTCTGAGCCAATCAGAGTGCTCCTTCCGCATTTGCCGAATATTCGCAATTATTTTGTATTGTAATATATCACGAATATTCTGAGCCAATCAGAGTGCTCCTTCCGCATTTGCCGAATATTCGCAATTATTTTGTATTGTAATATATCACGAATATTCTGAGCCAATCAGAGTGCTCCATTCCGCATTTCTCGAAATTTCGCAATTATTTTGTATTATAAAATATCACGAATATTCTGAGCCAATCAGAGTGCTCCTTCCGCATTTGCCGAATATTCGCAATTATTTTGTATTGTAATATATCACGAATATTCTGAGCCAATCAGAGTGCTCCTTCCGCATTTGCCGAATATTCGCAATTATTTTGTATTGTAATATATCACGAATATTCTGAGCCAATCAGAGTGCTCCATTCCGCATTTCTCGAAATTTCGCAATTATTTTGTATTATAAAATATCACGAATATTCTAAGCCAATCAGAGTGCTCCTTCCGCATTTGCCGAATATTCGCAATTATTTTGTATTGTAATATATCACGAATATTCTGAGCCAATCAGAGTGCTCCATTCCGCATTTCTCGAAATTTCGCAATTATTTTGTATTATAAAATATCACGAATATTCTGAGCCAATCAGAGTGCTCCTTCCGCATTTCTCGAAATTTCATTCGCATTCGCATTCGCAATAGCGAAATTTCGCAATCATTTCATTTCCAAAAAATATCGCGAATATTCGCATTTAACGAATATATGTCGAATATTCGACTATATATTCGAGATATATCGCAAAATCGAATATGGCATATTCTGCTCAACACTAGTAAGTACACCTATAAAAAAAAAAAGACAGCATACTGGCGCTGACGCCAGTATGCTGGATGGGATGGGAGAAAGTGGTTTTAAGGGTGAACCCCCTCTTTAAGGTGGGATTCCTTATCTCCTTATTGCTGGATGAACCTCAGGCTTGGGCCCACCGACTTCGAGAGCAACGTGATCCTGTCTTGGCTTCCGTGAACTCCTTATTTGCCGCCATGGCTCAACTATATGCTGACCCTTTTTTGCATCAGACAGCTGGAGCTACTCTGAGTCACCTGCAACAGGGCTCCAGGCCCGTTGAGGACTATGTATCGAACTTTCGCTTATGGAGCGTGAATACCCAATGGGACAATTCTGCTTTATGTTTTCATTTTCGTCTCAGCATGTCTGAAGCTATCAAGGATGAGCTAGCCAGGGTGGATACACCCTCTTCCCTAAATGACTTGATCCTTCTTGCTATACAGATTGATCGCCGCCTGCGGGATAGACAGTCTGAAAAAGCCATGAATTCCCACTTGTTGCCTGTTCATTCCGAGCCTCCTTTACCTGCCTCCTCCGCAGTTATGCCGGAAGACACCAAGAAAGTTTTGCATGCCAGTTTTTCGAGATCTCCTCTGTCTCAACAGGAGAGGTCTTGTCGTTATCATAATAGACTCTGCCTCTACTGTGGCGACAGAGGCCATTTTCTTCAGTCTTGTCCCCGAAGACACCGTAGGAGACCCTCTCCTCCATCCCAGATAATCGCCTCTCCAAGTCCGGGCCAGAACCACACCTCACTGCCCATTTCTCTCCAGTTTTCAGGAAAGATCCTTACTGTTTCCGCCATTGTGGATTCTGGGGCTTGTAGCTGTTTTGTAGACTCTTCCTTCGCAACCATGCATGAACTGCCCCTGTGCGCCAAGAAAAACAGCTTTTTAGTCCACCTAGCAGATGTTTCAAGTATTAAATCAGGACCCGTCACTCTAGAGACTGCACTTATTCCCTGTTCCACAGTTTCTGGGCATCAGGAACTCCTACGTATGGATGTCATCACATGCCCTCTGTTCCCAGTTATTCTAGGACAACCCTGGCTGAGGGCACACAACCCTCTCATCAATTGGTCCTCCGGGGAGGTGTCTTTCTCCTCTGATTATTGCAAGAAACACTGCTTTCCTCCTACGCCCAGCCCGGGTGAACCATTCCTCTGTATCAGTGTGGACCCTGAGGCCTCGTACACACGATGAGATATGTCCGCTCAAACTTGTCCGACGGACAGTTTAGAGCGGACATGTCTCATCGGATTTCGGTCCGATGGCGTGTACACACCATCGGATCAAAATCCCCGCTGGCAGACAGCGTGGTGACGCGGCGGTGACGTTGACGCCGCCACGTCACCGCGACGTCACGCACCAGGAAGTAAACACTTCCGCGCGCATGAGTCGGATCCATTCACAGGATACGACGCATGTGCAGGAGGATATGTCCGCTGGTTTCCGGAACTAACCAGCGGACATATCCGACGGACAGGTTTGTAGCGGACAAATTTCAAAGCATGCTGTCCGCTAGCCCGTACACACGATCGGATTTGTCTGCTGAAACGGTCCATCGGACCGTTTTCAGCGGACAAATTCGATCGTGTGTACGCGGCCTGAGACTGTTAAACTTGTGCCTTCCGTCTATCATGAATATCTGGACGTTTTCAATAAGAAGAGTGCCGACACTTTCCCTCCTCACAGGCCATACGACTGTCCTATCGAACTGTTGCCTGGTGCTGAGATTCCCTGGTAGGATTTACCCCCTTTCTGAACTTGAACTTGAGGAATTGCAGAAGTATATCAACAAGAACCTTGACAAGGGATTTATCCGGCCTTCTTCTTCCCGTGCCGGGGCAGGGATATTCTTCATTGAAAAGAAAGATCACGAACTCCGGCCTTGTATCGACTATCGGGACTTAAATAAAGTTACCATTAAAAATCGATACCCTCTACCCCTTATCCCTGAGTTGTTTCAGAGACTGCGTGAAGCACGTGTTTTTTCCAAACTGGATCTAAGAGGGATGTATAACCTGATCAGAATCAGAGAAGGGGATAAGTGGAAAACGGCCTTTAGGTCCCGTTTTGGGCACTTTGAGTACCTGGTGATGCCCTTTGGGCTTTGTAACGCACCGGCCACCCTCCAGACCTTTGTGAACGATGTGTTCCGGGACTTTCTTGATGTGTTTACCATCGTTTACTTAAACGACATACTAGTGTTCTCCACTTCCCTTGAGTCTCATCGGGTCCATGTTAAAAAGGTACTAGACAGACTAAGGAAACACCATCTTTATGCCAAAGCAGAAAAGTGTGAGTTCGAGAAGTCCACCATTCAGTTCCTGGGTCTTGTTATCTCCGCAGATGGGATTGCTATGGACCCACAAAAGGTCTCTGCAGTACTTGAATGGCCAGCCCCAACCGATAAAAAGTCTGTACAATGGTTTGTGGGATTCTCTAACTTTTACAGGAAATTTATCAAGAACTTTTCAGGTATCATATCTCCTATTACACAATTAAACCAGATCACGCACAACCTTTACATGGACTTTAGAAGCCCAAGCTGCTTTTGAAAAGTTAAAGGGCCTTTTTACTTCGGCACCCATCCTGAAACAACCTGATCCTGCTTTGCCCTATATCCTTGAGGTTGATGCCTCCGAAATTGCTGTGGGAGCCATATTTTCGCCATTACAGGGGACAAAATCCCTACTTCAGCCTGTTGCCTTCTTCTCTAGAAAACTAAGTACCTCAGAAAGGAACTACGACGTTGGTGATCGGGAATTACTCGCTATTAAGTCTGCCCTGGAAGAATGACGCTATCTTCTCGAAGAGTGATCTCATCTCGCAAGTTAAGTCAGCAGCCCAAAACCATCCTCCACCTCTGGAACTCCACCTTCGTTTTAAGGAAGGACTTTACTACCACGGTGAGCAAATTTTTGTTCCGGAACACTTACGAACGGCAGTTCTTTATATGTGCCATGAGCGGCTTGGCAGGGCATTTTGGAGCCTAGAAGACCTCAAATCTGGTCCTTCGCTCCTTCTGGTGGCCCCATTTGTTACAGAACTGCAGCGACTATGTTAAATCTTGTACCACATGTCTCCAGAATAAGTCTGATAGGGTTAAGAATTGGGGCCTATTGGAACCCCTTCCTGTTCCTGACAAACTGTGGTCTATGATCACTATGGACTTTATCGTCGAGTTACCCCCTTCCGAAGGGTTTACCACCATTTTTGTAATCGTGGATCGACTATCTAAGATGGCCCACTTTGTGCCCCTGAAAGGTACCCCTTCCGCAGCAGAAACTGCCTCTTCCTTTATCAAAGAAGTTGTACGCCTACACGGCATTCCTGCTAATATCACCTCTGACCGTGGGGTTCAATTCACATCCCAATTCTGGAAATCCCTATGTGAAGCTCTGGGCATTAAGCACTGTTTGTCATCCGCCTATCATCCACAGACAAACGGGCAAACAGAGAGGACAAACCAGACACTGGAGCAATATCTGCGCTGTTTTTTTTCTTTCGCACAAGATGATTGGGCCTCTCTCTTGCCGTTAGCAGAGTTTGCTTACAATAACTCTATACATTCTGCAATCAAACAAACCCCCTTTTTTGCTAATTATGGGTTCCACCCATCCTTTTTGCCTGATGTTCCCCAGGAATCCTCAGTCCCAGCAGTACAGGAACGTCTGGACTTCTGGAGCTCCAACAACCAACTCTTGCAGGAAACCATCACTAAAGCCCAGGAAAATAACAGAAGGTTCTTCGATAGGAGAAGAAGAGGTTACCTTGACCTGTAACCAGGGGATACAGTGTGGCTTTCTACTGCAAACTTAAAGTTGGCCTGCCCCTCTAAGAAATTAGGACCCAGGTACATTGGCCCATTTCCTGTTAAGAAGACGATTAATGCGGTTGCCTTTGAGCTCAGCCTGTCGGGAAGTTTGAGAATTCACCCCGTATTTCACGTCTCTCTCTTGAAACGCTCCATTGCTTACCTCTTCCCTGACTGTGAACCCGAAGCCCCAGCCCCCTTACTTGTCGAAGGAAATTAGGAATTTGAGGTCGAAACCATTCTGGGTTGCAGGAGGAGAAGGGGCCAAACCCAGTTTTTAATCAAGTGGAAGGGCTATGGTCCTGAAGACAACTCATGGGAACCTTCCTCCAACGTTCATGCTCCACAGTTAATTTAATTTGTGCATTTGTGCCTTTGAGCTCAGCCTGCCGGTAAGTTTGAGAATTCATCCCGTATTTCACGTCTCTCTCTTAAAACGCTCCATTGCTAACCTCTTCCCTGACCGTGAACCCGAAGCCCCAGCCCCCTTACTTGTCGAAGGAAATGAGGAATTTGAGGTCGAAACCGTTCTGGGTTGCAGGAGGAGAAGGGGCCAAACCCAGTTTTTAATCAAGTGGAAGGGCTATGGTCCCGAAGACAACTCATGGGAACCTTCCTCCAACGTTAATGCTCCACAGTTAATTTGGGCCTATTTGGACCTTCACCCTGAGAAAAGGCCCCTGATGGGCATCCGGAGGCTGCCCGTAAGGGGGGGCAATGTAAGAGAACTGTGACCCTACGTTCAAGGCATGCTTTGGCGTATGCGCCAATGCGCATGCGCAAGCGCAACAAACGGCGTGCACGCGCAGGTACGCGCCCCTAGCGCCAATTGGCGCCAGACTGCCTATATAAAGAAGTGCCCTGACACCAGACTCTTGCTGATCGGTCTTCAGCTAGTACCCTGACACCCAGAATTTCTGCTGTTTTCCTGCCTACTTCCCGTTGCTGAGCCCGGCTTGCCCTGACCCTGATCCTGAACTCTGTTATTGTCTGACTACCGGTTTCTGATCTTGGCTTCCACTTGATGCTTCTACTGCCTGCTGCTTGGTACCCTGCTTCCAACCTATTACCCGACCCGGCTTCCGTATGACCCGCCTCGGCTGTCTGTACTTTCACCTGCAGGCACTCATGTTCCTCCTGTTCCTTGGTATCCTCTGTTCCATTTCCAGTGGTACCAGGGCTGAAGATACAAGAGAGGCCGACCTCGTCATCTCAGTCTCCTATCAGGTACGTGACGCACACACCATTCAACTCCCTTACTAGAATAGTGTCTGAAAGGATCAATATTTTTGATCTATACTAGCGTCCCCAGTAGTATAGTATTCCCAAAAATGCAGCGTTAGCAGGATCAGCCCAGACACCTGCATTTAGCTCCTCCGCCCAGCCCAGCCCAGCCCACCCAAGTGCAGTATCAATAGATTACTGTCACTTACAAAACACATCACACAAAACTGCAGTATTTAGCAGAATCAGGCCTGATCCCTGCTAGCACTAACAGTTAATTTTTTTGTAGCAGTACAAACTGTCCTCTGACAACCAGGTGGTCTTTTACCTGTGAGTCACACTAGTTACCTATAAATTCATTGGCCAAAATGTCTAACAAAATTTATGCTAGTGAAGAGGAGCGGGAAGTCCTCCCTGTCAAGCCCTGTACACACGGGCCAGAATCTCGTCAGGAAAAAACCCTGAACAAGGGTGACGTCATCGCGTACGACGAGCAAGTGCTCGACACATTCGATGCCGTCATCTTGCTGCACCCTACCTATGCCTAGGAAGCTACCGCGCAAGCGGCAAAGTCATTTAGAGCATGTGCAGGTTTCCACGGCGACAGGTAAGTATACAAACTGTCAGGGACCTACCTGTGGGCTCCGACGAGCCCCTGTTGCTCGCGCTCGTACTCCAATTGCGCGCGTCTGCACGCCGCGCGTGCGCGCGCGTGCACCTATCGTGCGCACGCGTGCACGGCGCGCATCTGCGTCTCGGGGGCGCGCACGTGCGCGGCGGGAGCGCGCGCATGCGCACTAGCCCTTCTTCCCCTTTAAAAGCTCAGTAGCAGCAGTGACACCTTGCTGTCTGATCTACAGCTTTGTGTTCCAAAAACCCTGAAACCTGATGTCTGTTGAAACCTGATACCTGCTTACCTGATACCTGTTGAAACCTGATACCTGCTCTACCCGATACCTGACCCGGCTCCGTCTGACTACCTGAATACCGTTACCGACCCCTGGCTTGATCCGACTCCGCTCTACTCTGCTGCCCATCGTTACCAGACCTCTGCTTGAACTTTGACAACGCTACCTCCACTACAGAGTGACTTTCGGGTGATCCGCCCCATCTGACCCTTGTTGACTGCATACCCGTTCCTGTCTTGCATCTGACCAGGCTCGTCCACCAGTTCCCGCTATCCGGTTCCGTGGCCCTCCAGAGACGCTGTCTCCTACACTGCCTGTCCGCAAGATTGCCATTCCGACCGGTCTGCTGTCATCCCAAGCACTCTTACCCCGCCGCACTCCCGGACTTGCTGTCCCCACTCCAGCAGTCCCTGAACCCGGGCGGTAAGAGGGGCTCTTTCCTGCATACGAGGCTCTATCCACGAGGTACGTAACAGTATCAGACAGCCATGTCAGAGCCTGCGGGAATAGCCCCTGCCATAGACGAAATCTGCAAACACCTGGCGTCCCTCACAGAAGCAGTAAAGAACCTACAGGAAGGCTACGTTAGGCTAGAAGGACAGGTACACAGCCTGGCTGCCCCCAGTGATCCAGCTGCTCCTTCAACCTCCAGATCCGCATCAGCTGTTTCTGCTCCTTCGGTGGTAATGCTCCCACCTGAACCAAGAGTTCCAGTGCCAGAGCGATTCGCTGGCGACCGCACCAAATTTCGAGCCTTCCGTAGCGCCTGTGAGCTCTACTTCGCCCTGCAACCCCGGACATTTTCCTTGGAGGTCACTAAAGTGGGATTCGTAATCTCCCTACTACAAGGGGACCCTCAGACCTGGGCCCACCGGCTGCTCGAGGAGAATGGTGACCAGACGCGGACCCTGTTCGCTTTTCTTGAGGCCATGGCTCTGCTATATGATGACCCTCAACGAGCCGCTACCGCAGAGTCTGCCCTACTCACGCTCCAGCAAGGCCGCAGAGCGGCTGAGGACTATGTTACGGACTTTAGACGCTGGAGCGCGGACACTCAATGGAACGATGCAGCTCTGCGGCACCAGTTTCGCTTGGGCCTTTCTGAAAGTCTTAAGGACGAACTCGCTCGAGTGGGGGTGCCTGAGACCCTCGAGGATCTAATTACCACAGCTATCCAGATCGACCGCCGGCTTCGTGAACGCCGGGCTGAGCGATCTTCTCAACCGAACCGTCCCACCTGGATGACTGCTAAAGTGCCTATGCCGGCTTCTCGTTACCTGCCTCCTACCTACCCAGATCCCCCAGCACCAACCAGGACTCATCTGAACCCATGCAACTTGGCCTCATGCGGCCAACACTACCATCTGAAGAGCGGGCACGTCGTCGCCAACTCAACCTTTGCATGTACTGCGGCGGGACTGGCCACTACGTTCGCAACTGTCCTGTTAAGACACGTAAGTGCCTCATCTCAGCTCCTGTCAACTTCTCAGCCCTGTCAGGCAATGCAACCCACCTTGCTCTACCTTTCTCGTTACAGTGCCAGGGAAGGACTATTCCGGTCAACGCCATCCTTGACTCCGGCGCATGCAGCTGCTTCATCGATACCGCTTTTGTCAACCTGCACAGCATCCCCTTACGAAGAAAGACCCATGGACTCTCTGTTTTTCTGGCCGACGGCTCCCGCATCAGTTCTGGACAGGTAACCCAAGAGACTCTACCTCTACCTGCTTTAATCGCTCCTCAGCACAAGGAACTGTTGGTCCTAGATGTGATTTCTTCTCCTCTGTTTCCGGTAATCCTCGGACTACCCTGGCTTCAGGCTCACAACCCTCTGATTAATTGGGCATCTTGGGAGGTGTCTTTCCAGTCCCCTTACTGCCAGCAATACTGTCTACCCGGGCCCTCCAGTTCACCTCCCACCTTACTATGTATGGACTCTGACCCAAGCCTGCTTCAGTGCATTCCTGAACCCTATCATGACTTCCTGGACGTTTTTAGTAAACGGGGGGCCGACTCCCTTCCGCCCCATCGCCCCTATGACTGCCCGATCGAGCTCCTCCCAGGGGCCGAAATTCCTTTTGGGCGTATCTTTCCGTTGTCAGAAAAGGAGCAGGAGGCCCTAAAAATATATATAGATGAAAACTTACTTAAGGGGTTCATCCGGCCTTCTACCTCCCCAGCAGGCGCTGGAATATTTTTCGTTACCAAGAAGGATCAGTCCCTCCGTCCGTGTGTGGATTACCGGGAACTAAATAATGTCACAGTGAAAAACCGGTACCCGCTACCCCTGGTACCCGAGCTCTTCCAAAAACTGAGGTCAGCTACCGTCTTCACCAAGTTAGACCTGAGAGGGGCCTACAACCTGGTCCGTATTCGGGAGGGGCACGAATGGAAAACAGCTTTTCGTACCCGATTCGGTCATTACGAATACCTAGTCATGCCCTTCGGACTGTGTAATGCGCCCGCCACCTTTCAGCATTTTATTAATGACGTACTCAGAGACTTTCTGGACATCTTTGTAATTGTCTAACTTGATGACATCTTAGTCTTTTCCAGATCATTAGACAGACACCGAGAGCATGTTCGTAAAGTCCTCCACCTGCTCCGACTACACAGATTATACGCCAAGGCAGAGAAATGCGAATTTGAACGTCAGACCATCCAGTTCCTGGGCCTGGTAATCTCTCCCACCGGAATTAAGATGGACCCTCAGAAGGTGTCTGCTATCCTCGACTGGCCAGTACCCCTGGATAAGAAGGGGGTACAACGCTTTGTAGGTTTTGCAAACTTCTATAGAAGATTTATCAGGGGGTTTTCTGCAATAATTTCCCCCATCACACAATTGACCAGACAAAACCTACGTTTTCACTGGAACCCAGAAGCTCAAAAGGCCTTTGACCGACTCAAAAAGCTTTTCACGTCAGCCCCGATCCTCAGTCACCCTGATCCTGCACTACCCTATATCCTCGAGGTTGACGCATCTGAAGTCGCAGTGGGAGCTGTTGTCTCCCAACGCCAGGGGAATAAGGACCTAATGCATCCCATCGGATTCTTTTCCCGGAAACTTTCTCCTGCGGAAAGAAATTATGATGTCGGAGATCGTGAGTTACTTGCCATCAAGACCGCATTGGAGGAATGGAGGTACCTGTTAGAAGGTGCAGCCCACCCAGTATTAATTTATACCGATCACAAGAATCTTGAGTACCTAAGATCTGCTAAAAGGTTGAAACCCCGTCAAGCCCGCTGGGCGCTGTTTTTCTCACGCTTCTGTTTTCACATCACATACCGACCAGGTTCAAAGAACGTCAAACCAGACGCACTATCCCGGATGCATGATAACCCCAAGGATATACCGGTTCCGGACACTATTTTACCAGCAGGTAACTTCCTACTTCTCCAGTCTGGTCTACTCTCCGAAATTAGAGAAGCATCCACAGACACCTCCAAACCTTCCAGCATCACTTTAACATCTAGGGATGGACTGTTTTGGAGAGGCAGCCAAATTTTCGTTCCAGAGACAAGCCGTGTGGAAGTCCTGAAACTCCTTCACGACCACCCGTTGGCGGGACACTTTGGGGTTCGGAAAACTCTCGAACTGGTACGTCGTACCTTCTGGTGGCCAGACCTGGAAAATTTCTGCAAAACGTATGTTAACTCATGCCCCACGTGTAATCGAAACAAGACCACAAGAAGCCGAGCTTGGGGACTATTGAAGCCCCTACCTGTGCCCAATAGACCCTGGGAAATGATTTCTATAGACTTTATAGTAGAACTTCCTCGTTCGGAGGGGTGCACGGCAATTTTTGTAGTCGTGGATCGCCTATCCAAAATGGCTCATTTCCTTCCCTTAAGGAGTACCCCAACGGCCACAGAGACTGCTCGTATTTTCATCAAGGAGATTGTTCGGCTACACGGAATTCCCTCCGACATCGTGTCTGACAGGGGGGTTCAGTTCACGTCCCGCTTCTGGAGATCCTTATGTGAAACCTTGAAGATTAAACTCTCCTTTTCCTCAGCTTATCATCCCCAAACCAACGGGCAAACAGAGAGGACCAACCAGACTCTTGAACAGTACATTAGATGCTTTACGTCCTTCTCTCAGGACGATTGGGTTTCCCTGCTACCTCTAGCGGAGTTCGCGTACAATAACGCCAACCACTCAGCTACCGGGCAATCCCCTTTCTTTGCCAATTATGGTTTTGATCTAACCTTTTTACCTGACCTTTTTTCAGAATCCCCAGTCCCGGCAGTGCAGAGTACGATGGAGTTCCTCAGCCACAACAACCAGGTATTACGGGAAGCGGTGACTAAAGCTCAAGCTGCCAGTAAAAAGTTCTTTGACCGGAAGAAGAGAGGCGAATTGAATCTTCAGCCAGGTGACCAGGTATTGCTATCTACAACCAACCTCAAGTTGGCCTGTCCTTCAAAGAAGTTGGGACCAAAGTTCATAGGACCTTTTCCAGTACGAAGGAAGATCAATGAGGTATCGTATGAACTATCCTTACCTGTATCTTTGAAAATTCATCCAGTATTCCATGTGTCATTGTTGAAACCTGCAGTTCTGGATCCCTTTCCTGATAGAGGGACCAGTCCCCCAGAACCTGTTTTTGTTGATGGATGCGAGGAATACGTTGTGGAGGCCATCCTCGACTGCAGGAAGTGGCAAGGGCAAACTCAATTTTTAGTAAAATGGAAAGGGTATGGCCCAGAAGACAATTCCTGGGAACCCGAAAACAACATCCATGCACAGAGACTGATTCGCAATTTCTTTTCCGCTCACCCTGAAAAAAGAATCCAATTTGGCATCCGGAGGCTGCCCCTTGGGGGGGGGCAATGTCAGGGACCTACCTGTGGGCTCCGACGAGCCCCTGTTGCTCGCGCTCGTACTCCAATTGCGCGCGTCTGCACGCCGCGCGTGCGCGCGCGTGCACCTATCGTGCGCGCGCGTGCACGGCGCGCGTCTGCGTCTCGGGGGCGCGCGCGTGCGCGGCGGGAGCGCGCGCATGCGCACTAGCCCTTCTTCCCCTTTAAAAGCTCAGTAGCAGCAGTGACACCTTGCTGTCTGATCTACAGCTTTGTGTTCCAAAAACCCTGAAACCTGATGTCTGTTGAAACCTGATACCTGCTTACCTGATACCTGTTGAAACCTGATACCTGCTCTACCCGATACCTGACCCGGCTCCGTCTGACTACCTGAATACCGTTACCGACCCCTGGCTTGATCCGACTCCGCTCTACTCTGCTGCCCATCGTTACCAGACCTCTGCTTGAACTTTGACAACGCTACCTCCACTACAGAGTGACTTTCGGGTGATCCGCCCCATCTGACCCTTGTTGACTGCATACCCGTTCCTGTCTTGCATCTGACCAGGCTCGTCCACCAGTTCCCGCTATCCGGTTCCGTGGCCCTCCAGAGACGCTGTCTCCTACACTGCCTGTCCGCAAGATTGCCATTCCGACCGGTCTGCTGTCATCCCAAGCACTCTTACCCCGCCGCGCTCCCGGACTTGCTGTCCCCACTCCAGCAGTCCCTGAACCCGGGCGGTAAGAGGGGCTCTTTCCTGCATACGAGGCTCTATCCACGAGGTACGTAACACAAACTCTCGGGTTTCTTGGCAGGAAAACACTGCCGAGAATTACAACGAGAAAATAGAGAACATGTTCTCTATTTTTCTTGTAGAGATTTAAGGCAGTTTTCTTGACGAGAAAACTGAAAGCCTCGTACACACGCTCGGTATACTCAGCAAGAAAGCTCTGCCAGCAGTTTTCTTGCCGAGTAAACCGAGCGTGTGTACGAGGCTTTAGGTTCAGACTCAGTATTTGAAACTGTAGAGTGTGGCACCCCGACAGATGGCTCTAAGGACGGAGTAGTGGTCCCTGCTAAGGTCAACTGCTAAGGTACCTGACCCCGTTCTTCTGTTGCTGAGCTGCAACAACCACATGATACTTGTATGCAGCAGAGTGTCAGTACTAGTTCCACTCAACCTTCTGGTGAACTGACAATCACCAGCGGCTTAGTACACCCTGGTCGTAGACAAATCAGCACTGCAGTATCACTTGGTAATGTGGCGTGTCCCATAAGTGCCTTTAAAATTGAGTTTGTTGGATTTTTCTAATAACAAAAAGTATAAAAAAAAAATCTAAATTTGCGCCTTTTTTTTTCTGTTTATTTTGCAAAAAAAATTAATCCCAGAGGTGATCTATTTGAAAGAAAGCTATTTGTGTGGGGAAAAAGAGGCACAAATTTTGTTTGTGTACAGTATTGCATGACTGCGCTACAAGTTAAATCAACGCAGTGTCAAATTGTAAAAAGTGCTCTGGTCATTAAGGGGGTAAAACCTTCCGGGGCTGAAGTGGTTAAACACCATCCACAACTGCACTCCTGTAACCACAAGGGCTCTATTGTTCTATTCTTCAGCATCCTGTACTTCCTGGTCAATAAACCTTACATTCTATGGGGTAGTCATATGCCAGTATAGTATAAACTTGGCTTATTGGGACTGCTATAGGTGACGCTACACTAAGCTATATTCCATGCCCATAGAGGCGCCCATTATAGTACATTGGTTTGGATCAGGGGTAAAGTCCTGGGGAAAAAAGTATGGGAACTCCCACCCAAGATCCACTCCCCCACCGGAAAAAAAAAACTGTACCTTGGTAATCCTTTATGTTACTGGTCACTTCCTGACGGAATACCCGCACACTACCCGATGAATCCATATACAGGAAGCGACCAGTAACATAAAGGATTACTAAGGTTCGCCTGCCCCTGACAGTGACTCGAGCCGGGCATTGCCGCTTAGTGAAGGATTGGCTCGGGCGGCCTCGGCTGCTCTCGGCTGCTCTCGTCCTGCAAAGGGAACTGAGTTCCTGCTGTGAAAAAACTGCAGGAACTCCGTTCCCGCAGGACTTTAGCCCTGGTTTGGATACAATTGGTTGATTTGTGTTATACTCAAGATACAATGTCTGGTATATACGCAGACCAGACTGCAAAAACGTCTCACACATCTGGTACCGCCACAATCAGGAGACATAGCAGATGGTGTTTTGGGGTGAAATTAGTATGCCTATGCTGTGTGTGTGAGAAATAACTTCTTAAAATTACAAATTTGTAAACAAAAACACATTTTATTTCTTCAGTTATGTAACAAAATATACAACTTCAAAAAACTCACAATGCGTCTTACTAAATAGCTTGGGCTTTCATTTTCCATTTCTTGTCACAACCTGACACACGTGATGTCAGTGGGATAGGAAGTTAGGGGAAAATCTCAACTGAAAAAAAAAATATTTAAATTTAGGCCCTGCTCACACCTGTATATTTTATGTTCGTTGCAGGTGCTGTGCATTGGAAAAGTCCTGTTTGCTGCATATTTCATATGGTCTCTAGGTGAACGCATGCAACCTATTGATTGCACCCAAAGCACACTGCACCTACAAAACATAAATGCCCAGATTCACAAAGCACTTACTTTGACGTAAGTGCAAATGTGCGCCGGTAAGTGCAAATTTGCGCCGGCGTATCTGTGCGCCAGACCCACAAACCAACATACGCCAAAAAACTGGCCACCCTACGCCAACGTAGCTTACATACCCCGGCGTAGCGTGGGTGCACTTTTCGTCTGGACGCATGTTGCTGCTCCCATTGATTAGGCATTCAAACATGCAAATGAGGGAAATACTGCGATTCACAAACGTACGCCCGCCCGACAATGCTGCGCAAGGTGCGCGTAAATTGCACGTCCGGCGTAAAGTTATTCCCTATAGATGAGGAGCAACCCGGCAACAGACATGCAAAGGTCTGCACCAGAGAACACAGGCCAGCATATTGGGCGTACGTTACGTTCATGGCGTACGTGGTGATCAGGCGTAGCCTAGGCAGTTGTGCCAGTGTGGTTGTGAGCATGCGCATAAGGGTGCAGTTTCATGCGTCCACGTCACGGCAACGTCACGGCGCATGCGCAGTTTGTGATACGCCGGGCGTAAAACACTGCACCATGCTCGGACTATCATTTGCATGGGGTCTCTCTGTGAATCTGGGCTATAAAGTCTTTGTAGTGAACAGAGCCTTACCTACTTTTCTAATCGATCCCTACTCCACCTAAATTAAAAAAGGCTGCCTTCAGGCTTGTTATTGTTGCTTGTAGATGACTTTTGTAACACCATGGTTTGCTCCAGGGACCCAGCCTTGTGGCACCACTTCTTTATGATTAATGTTCATATCTATAGTCATCTATGTTCATATCTATGTCATATCTATGTGTCAGCACAATTAAAAGAAATTTCAAAACTAAAGTTTTATAGACGGCTCCCAGTACACTTTAATCCCTTCATGCCTAAGGGTAAAACAAATTGTAATGCAACTTTGACATGTGTTAGTAAAACTGTACATATCATCACAACTACTTTGTGCATCACAGTGGATTATACTTTGTTTTTTGTTTTTCAGGACAAATTGGGCTTTCATTTAGTAGTAAATGGTTATGGATATCTCCTGATTTTTATTTTTGTATTTTATTATTATCAAAGAAAAACTGGGCAAAATTGTACAAAATATTTTTCTTTTAATTTACCTGCATATTTTTTGTTACTCCCATAACCTTCCACCAAGGAACAAGCTAAAATAAATTCTCCTACTTATAACGATCGCAGCGATACCACATACGTGTATATTATTTGTTGTTTGTACCCGTAGTACAGCCCAGAAACAATAGTGCGCATTTTGCTTCTTTTTTTTTTTTGTCCTACCTAAAACACAGAAGCTGATGCCAATTTAAAAAAAATGAAACGAAAATCCTGCCCAAATATATTGACCCGGACCTTCAACCCTGGCCTTGACCTTTGACCCTAACTTGACTCAAACACCAACCCTGACACTAAATTATCTCAAACCTTGATCTAGGTATTCTGTCTTTATTTTTTTATTATTTATTTTATTTTTCTTTAAACACACTTTTCTTTCCACTGCAAGGAAAGATTCATTGTAACTTTTCTCTACATTCACAGAGACAGAAACACAAGGGCCGGCTTCACGGTGACTGATCACTGTGGTAGCCAATCAGAAATGACTCGGAATCTGGAGTTCCGGGTCCCGATCGTTGGTACAGTGCCTGGGTTTCTTGGTGCATATGCCCCATGGAACAAAAAGTCCAATGCAGTGTTACGTCGGCAGGAAGGAGTTAAAGCTAACCAGCAAAAATAAATCTGTTTTAGCTACACAGGCTAAAACCAGAGGTTTTTATTGTATTTATTTGCCAATACATGTAGAAGTCACATTGCCGTGTCAAGGCACCTCAAAGAGCAATGAATAGATGGCAGACTCACCTAGAGGTAACCCTTTTTCATAATTAAAATATATCACAAACTCTGTTAACATAAGCTGAATAATGATGTGTAGGCTGAGAATTTTTTTTTTTTTATAAATCAGAGAGTTGCATAGTAGACTTTTATTTTATTTAGTAGCATTTGTACGACACATCTTCATACTGTATGTATATACATCAACAATGGTAAGTACCATGTGTAAAATATTCGATTAATCTACATCATCATATGCAGCATTTTTATATATATATAAAAAAGAAATTTTATGATAAACTGTCATCCAGAAAATCTCCTTAGAATTACAATGCAATTGTTAAAGTCACACATCAAGTAAAAATATTAAGAAAAATATTTACACATTTAAATAATTTAGCAGTTAAGATAGTTTCCTTTTGGGACTTCTGGATTATATCCTATGAGTAAGGTTTGGCAGGACTAAGTAACAAAAAAAAAAAAATCAAAATTTTAAACATGATTAAAATATGTTACATTGGTGGCTCTAGCTTGTTAAAAAACACAGTACAGTCTGTGGAATCCTGAGACAGAAAGACGTTTTAAAAGAACATTTTCAAAAGCTTCCCAACATGATCTTCAGTGATTTCATTTTGTGGATCATCTTCATTTACGGGTAGTAGGTATTCTGCAACAATGGAGGCACTTTCATTGTTTTGGTTTACTTATCTCCTTATTTTTATTAGTGACAAAAGATTTTTTTCAATGCAGGTATGTTGGAGGATTCCATCGATACCATGGTCTACATAAAGAGAGTCATGAAATTATTACTTGGCAATAAAACTGATTAAATTAAAGAGAAATACATTATTATATATACAGTCTCCTTATATTACTGGACTGTGTAATTATAAGGGGCTTCTAGATCAACTCGGTTTAGTAATGTGTTTATTGTACATAAAACAATTATATAAACCATATTTTTGAACGAAGGCTCAACACAAGGGCACATAAGAAACAATTGTTTGACCTAGGGCAGAAATAGGGATATGCAGTGAGGGATGCTCAAATAAAGATACCCCCCCCCCTCAAAAAAAAATCCAATTTTGTTAAGGGGGGCAAAAGGAAAATTATATTAAGTTATTAAAGTGGAACTATACTCACCTTGAATCCACCGATGCGGTGTCCCAGAGCTTCCTGCTAGCAGCTGACGTCTTCAGGCAGCTGGATTCTGGTTCTCCATCACCAGCCACCTTCATTGGCTGGGAGATGATGGGGTCACTCCCGCAAATACGCAGGAGTGCAGTCAGCTTTGGCATTGCCGAATTTCAATGTGCGTGTCAGCTCACTGGTTGGACAGGCAGGTAAGTAACTTTATTGCAGATCATCTGTGCACCCATTTTAATTTTTGTGGGTAAAAAGTAACCCCCTTTTTATTGATTAAAAAAAAAACACCCCCCCCTTTGCTGATATATATATACATTACAAGGATTTTGACAAACTTTGTTGCAGATTACTACCTTTTGTTATTCTGAAGAAATCCATGTGTGTTTGTCTGTGCCCATGTTCCAAAGTGAATTTAATGGGAGTTTTTTTTTTTTTTAATTATCAACCAGCAGCTGCACCTGCAGGGCTCTAATGAGGAAAATTGCAGGGCCCTATATTCCTTTAGATGTGTTTACCTATTGGAAATATCTCACCAAAAATGAAATTTTTGTTGCAGAGGATGCCTGAAATCTGTCTTTTATCTTAGTGCAGATTTCTGGGAAAATAAGTGAGCAAATCGTACAAGCAGAAAATTATATATTTGGGGAGTGTTCTGTACACATTCTGTGTACAGAACACCTCCAGGTAGCCAAATTGCATTGCATTGCACAGAAAATAACACAGCTACATATTGGAAAGGTAATTTTTAATAACATTCAATTACAATATGACTTGTGTCTCAATTGTATATGCTATATTTATTATTTTTTTGTTTGCTTTTTTTTTTTTTACTTTAAAGGGGTTGTAAACCCTTGCAGTTTTTCACCTTAATGCATTCTTTTGTGCTGCAGCTCCCCCCCCCTTTTTCTCACCTAAACCCGATTGTTCCAGCAGCGGGGACAAGCACAGCAGCTCCTGCCACTGTCTTGGGTCCTCATTGGATAGATTGATAGCAGCAGGAGCCATTGACTCCCGCTGCTGTGAATAAAATCTAGTGACACAGAAGCCAGGGGGAGAGGCAGCCGAGTCCTACTGTCTGTGTCAATGGACGCAGTATCAGGACTAGTGCCCCCATGTAATGCAGCTCTCCATGGAGGCACTCAAGAGGAGGAGGAGCCAGGAGCACCACGGGGGGAACCCCAAAAAAGGAAGATCTGAACAACTCTGTGTAAAACTCTTGCACAAAGGAGGTAAGTATAACATGTTTGTTGTTTAAAAAAAAAAAAAAAAGCTTTCCAATCACTTTAATTGCTCCCTTGAGCTTTCAATTGCTCATTTATACTCCCAAAAAAGGTACACTCACAATTAAATATGCTTTCAAGACAATTCTGTCTGTGCCAAATAAAAATTTCCAGAGTAAATCTGACTGTGTGTGTATGTATATATACTATATAATATATATATATATATGATAGGCAAACAAAAGAACGCTCACCCAGATGAACTGTAGCTGGAGGTATTCACATTGGGTTTTGAACTGTTTAGAGAGATTCCAGGGCTGCAAGAATGAAGGCCTGAACTTGGTGAGGATGGTCTGCTGGAACTCCCAGGAGAACAAGATGAAGTTACTGTAATACAAGAACCCATCAAAGCAAACATTGTAAGTGCACATATTGAGAATTCAGCTATACCTTTTAATTGCTCACCCTGATTCTGAGACTTAAGGCAGCCCCTTTGTTAATTAGGAGCGATCTGCTCTTTTTTATTTGCCTTGTCTGTGCCAGACACAGCAACGAAAGTAGGAGCGCTAAAGTTGCTTGCTCCATCTCGCTCTGATCAGCATCCCCCCCCCCCCAGAAAGTCTATCTTTGCTTTGTTGATGTGGCATATGCCACTGCACCAGTTTGGCACAAGAAAACTGTTAATTTCCACTATTGTGGGTATTTTGTAATTCTACATAACACCAAAAAGTAATACAAACCTTAGTTAGAATAAGATTATAGAACAAACTTGTGCACTGACATGGCAACAGGAGTGCAAAACTGTACTGATTGTACAAAGTAACATTGATTGATCACAGAGACATGATTTAACAGTTATTATTTTATCAGGACAGGTTCTGATTGGCTCCTCATCTGATAAGGACTTAAAATAGAACTGTCATGCCAGATATACGGGGCTGCTGGTTTCCTGGAAAGGCTAATCCATTAGCACTGCCTAGCATTAATACAGGGTCAGAGACTTGGAAAAAGCATGCAACAAATAAACTTCCAAGAAAGATTTTCTATCACTATATTATTCCTGGCCCAGTGTGCACAGAGGCCAAAGCATTAAGCCTCGTACACATGCTCGGTTTTCTCGGCAATAACCAGCAAGAAAACTGCTGGCATAGTATATCGTGCGTGTGTATGAAGCTTTCAGGTTTCTCGTCAGGAAAACTGCCTAAAATCTTGACGAGAAAAATGGAGAACATGTTCTCTATTTTCTCTTCATGATTCTCGGCAGTGTTTTTCTTGCCGAGAAACCCGAGAGTGTGTATACTTACCTGTCACCGTGGAAACCCACGCATGCTCAAAATGACTTTGACGCATGTGCAGTAGCTTCCTAGGCATAGGTAGGGTGCAGCAAGATGGCGGCGACGGCATCGAATGTGACGAGCACAACACAATTTTTTTTCCTGATGAGATTCTGGCCCGTGTGTACAGGGCTTTACAGAATGTATAGTAAGAGTGTCTCCTTAGTAAGTACTCATGACAAAAATGGGTTCAGAATGTAAAACACTGAGGCCTCGTACACACAACCGTTTTTCTCGACAGAATCCATCAAGAAACTTGGTGGCAGAGCTTTTTTGCCGAGGAAAACGATCGTGGAACAAGATCGCCTTTTCCTCGTCGGGAGTCTCAATTTCCTTGTCGTGTTCCTCGTCGGGCTGGTTTACGACGAGAAACACGTTCATGTGTTTGTTTAGAAATTCGAGCATGCTAAGAATAAAGTATGAGACGGGAGCGCACCTTCGGTAAAGTAGCGTTTGTAATGGAAATAGCACATTTGTCACGTTGTAATAGACTGAAAAGTGCAAATCGTCTCTTACCAAACTTTTACTTAACACACGATTAGCAAAAGCAGCCCCAAGGGTTGTGCCAGTGGAATAGAACTTTTCCTGCCGTCGTACGTGTTGTCACCACGTTTGAAAACGATGAGATTTGGTCTTGACAGTGTGTATGCAAAGACAGCTTGTCAAGATTGTCGACAAGCCTGACAAGGAACTCGTCGAGGAAAACGATGTGTCTTTTACAACGAGTTCCACGGTCGTGTGTACGAGGCCTGAGAATCATTTATGATGAAATCTCAGGGAAAAGTAATACAATTGCAGACCAAAATAGCATTAGCAGTATTGATGAATGTAAAGGTTTTGGGTAGAGTAGAGAGGGATCAGAACACTTATCAGGTTTTATTGTTGTCTGTGCCCCCGTTATAGAGATTCACCCTCTCCATTTGCTTTAACATTTTCATTGAAAGTCAAAGAAAATCACAAATTTTAGATCAACATCATGCCTTGTACACATGGTCGGACAGGCTTTTTCTCTCTCCGTTTGACTTTTTTTGTCAGGGGGGCTAAGATAGAGAACCTGTTCTCTTTCTTTCCGACGGACTCAAGGCTGACTTTTGCACGGTCAAAAGTCCGACCTTGTGTATGAGGTATAATAAAAGGTAAATCAATAGGCACATTGGTGACACACTGCGATTCCCTTACTTTGGAGCAATTTCCGCTCACCTCCTGTTTGGCTATGAGACAGGAAGTGAAGGGAAATCTCAATCGGACACAAATGACAAAAAATAAAAAATAACAACTTTTATCCAAAATGAAAAAAAAAAATACGTTTTGCCATTAGTAACATTTTAATAAGGTCGACTTGTGCAGTGTATGTGTAAATATTGCCTCTGCTAATGTTATCTTACCTGTGCTGGTCATTGTGCTGTGTACTGGAGCGATACCTAAAGACCCCAAAGAACCGGACGTTGATACCTGACACAGAAAAAAAATGTCATTACGTCAACAGGACAATATACAGTGTATGGGCCAGATTCACGTAGAATCCGCGGCGGCGTATCATATGCCATTTACACTACGCCGCCGCAACTTACTGGAGCAAGTGCCGTATTCTCAAAGCACTTGCTCCGTAATTGGCGGCGGCGTAGTGTAAATGGCCCGGCGTAAGGCTGCATAATTCAAAGGGGGCAGCTTGTATTTAAATTAAGCGCGCCCCCCGGTGATCGAACTGCGCATGCGCCGGCCGTAAAAATAGCCCAGTGCGCATGCTCCAACTCACGTTGGAAAACGTCAATGAAGCCCTATTCGCAAATGACTTAGGAAAACGACGTAAACGACGGAAAAAGACAACGCTGTCCCGAGGCCATACTTAAAAAAGGCATACGACGGACCTTCGTAAACTTACCCCTCATATAGCAGGGGTACGTTTACGCTTACGGAAACGACGACGAGGCGGCGCAAAAACATTCGGGAATCGGCGTATCAGGCTCATTTGCATAGTCAAATGAGAAATCGACGTAAACGCCACCTAGCGGCCGGCGTAACATTACATTTAAGATCTGACTGTGTAAGTGACTTACGCCAGTCGGATCTTAGCGTAAATCCGGCGTATCATGTTTTCTGGATAGAAAACAATTAAACGCCGGCGGGAAATTCAAATTACGCCGGTGTATCTGTAGATACACCGGCGTAATTCTTTTGAGAATCTGGCCCTATGTGTATAAATATATATTTTCATTCAGTGTGTACATAACATCTCCTACTGTATGTTATGTTCAATCTTCTATACACCCAAGCTACCGTGCATACGTCATTTCGAGCATGTGCAGGTTTCCACGGCGACAGGCAAGTATACACACTCTCGGGTTTTTCAGCAGGAAAACTGTAGAGAATCTCACAACGAGAAAATAGAGAACATGTTCTCTATTTTTCTCGTCTAGATTCTGGGCAGTTTTCTTGTTGAGAAAGCTGAATGCCTTGTACAGAGCAGTTTTCTTGCTGGTTCTTGCCGAGTAAACCAAGCATGTGTTCGAGGCTTTTCAGTGTTCATTTAGTAGTTTCCCATTCATTTTTTATTTTTTTTTACTGAACAGCAAGAACAAAACTCGACCTAAAATAGCCAACTGCGAACGCTACAATATAATAAATATGGCAGGTACCCTTTTGTAGACAGTTTTAAGTCTTACCATTCTTGAATTATACATAGGAGACTTCAGAGGCAAGTTAATTGGACAGTTAATTCTTTTTTCCTTCTGGCGACGATTGCAGAACCAAACCCGTACCACTTCCTTCTCCATAGCCAACTGTTCAGCTATCATGCTAATTTCCTCTGAGCTTGGTTTTGGGTTCTAGAAAAAGAGATTTACAATGTCTGTACAGGTAACTGACAGGAACTCTATATATAAGAGAAAATAATTAGAGCCTCACATAATATTACTTACATCTTGAAACCGTTTCTCCAAAGTCAAGCGTATGTTAGTCTCTATACTTGTCCTTTTTTTCCTTTTACGTCCAAACATCTCACTTAATTGTGGATATGTGCTGTTTTGTGTCATAGCGGAATCAGACGGGGCAGACTCTAAAAGGCCAAAAGATAGGATGAGTATATCCGTCCCTATTTGGCGTCTGTACTTTTTTAACATAACATTTATGTTACATACTGATGTAGTGCACATCATTTCATTTGTACATACTCATGTAAGTATTACCTGCATCACTTAGCCATTTTTCCAAAAGAGGTTTCAGCTTACACATGTTTTTAAAACTCAGGTTGAGAGCTTCAAATCGAGATATTGTTGTTTGGCTAAAATCGTTTCCATACAACTTCCCCATAGCCAGGCCAACATCACCCTGTTAACAAATACATACATTTATATGTGCATTGTGTTAATATTTGCAGTATATAAACTCAAAATTACACATTCTCTAATCTGCTGTTCAGCTATTGGTTACATCATGATATCTTATGAACGAGTTCTATCATTAAAACACCTACTATCAATAAAGATTGTTTTGGTTCATACTGAGCTGCTGATTATTAGGCAGTTTCAGATCACCTAACCTGTATATGGTACAATGCTGTGTTTGTTCCTAAAATCTGAGGGAACTATCATGTTTTCATAATTCAGCAAGGTCAAGGGGGAATGGGGGGCGAAAAGATATGCGCCCTGGGCTCAGTGGGCCAGATTCACAGAGCGATTACGCCTGCGCAACAGGAGATGCGCGTGCGTAAGTCTAAATGTGCGCGTGCGTTTCGATGCACGGCATCCCCGAAACGAGATACGCAAAAAATCTACTTTTTTTTGTCCAGCGTAATTTCGTTAGACAGGCGCATCCATCCGCGCAAAACTGCGCGAGACAGACCATTGATTTGCTAGTCAAATATGCTAATGAGGGACTTACGGGGATCCACAAAAGAACGTTGGGGCAGCGTAGGCTACGCAGTGTGCGCAACAGCAAAATGTCCTGTCTAAAATTAGACCATATAAAAGCTGGTCTAAAAAGAGAAAAAAAGTCTACATGTTAGATAAAGCAACACTGTTAGTGAGGAGCTCAGCAGTCACACGTGTTGCACAACAATCTGTATGCCAACATGCCAGGGGCATCTTCGCGCATAGCTATACTACTGACTTTAGATGAGCAAAGAAGGAGGAGGGCACTGAGGAGGGCACTAAGGAGGGCACGGGAGATGTTTTTTTTATACTTTTTATTTGCTTATATAAACTTTACAATTTAATCTAATCTAATACAATATTCTTACCTGATACAAGCCCCTCACTCTTCACTCTTCATGGGAGAGGATATATCACACACGCATAGACATCTATGGCATGAGTGATTCTGAGGTATCTCGCATCTTCAGAATCACCCCTCATGCCATCATGGAATTAACCACAACCTTGCAGGAGGACATCAGCAGCCCAACACATGGCACTACCCATGACACCCATGACAGCTACATATACAATCATAGCCCCATCCCCACAGATTTCGAACAGAACATGTATGGGGACAGCTGGCTGGTTGGTGAGTAATATGGGTGGCAGGCATGACTGTCCCCCCCCCCATGATGCACACATCACAAGGGGCACATGCACTACTAACATCCTCCTGTCTTTTCCCTTCAAGGTGACTCTGCATATGCACTGGGACCCCATCTCATGACCCCATCTCATGCCAGCTCACATATGCATGTTTGCACGTTAAACACACACATTAATCATGGCACAATGAGAATGCATGCATGCACACCACTGTGGTCCCTAGCACACACACCCCACATCCTCATCACATTGGATTGGTACAAGCCCACCATGCAGGACTTGTGAGCAGCAACGCCACGCCACGGCTCCAATTATGTCACTCTACATTCATACACCATTCACACAGACCTGGGTTCCACTTCTCCACCACAAATGAGGGTGACACCCCTTTTCCGGCAGGAATATCACCCCCACATTCCAAAATCATACACAAACAGAACCAAAAAAATTAAATAAATGACGAGCAAAAATAAAAAATGCCCAGCAAAAATATAATTTAAACAAAATAACAACAAATAAAAAACATAAAAGACAAAAATCACTCTGCAAAACAGTCCCCAAATATCTCAAAGACACGTCACAAACAAACAAACAAACGCTAATAAACAAAAGCACCTTGCTGTATAGGGAGGGATACAAAGGGATGTACTTTTGCAAAGGAAGTGCGTTTGTGTCTGTCTATTTATGCTGTCTGCGTAGTTCACTAAGTTGCCCTGGTCCACTTCCAATTTCACTGATTGCGCCGTTCCCGAGTTGTGAGCATGCGCACAGAGGTGCTGACCATGGTCTGCTTCAAGCGCGCATGCGCGAGCCGGCCGGCCCTTCATTTGCATGGGGTCACGGCTCATTTCAATGTAACACGTCCACGTCCTTCCCAATTTGAAATACTCCGCCTTACGCCTCTGAAATAACGTTACGCATTCGCAATTTTGTGCGTAAAAGCGACGAGAATAGGGTGATTGCGTGGCTACATTGCGCAAGTCTAACGTAAAGGCGGTGCGCTACGCCGGTCCAATAATGCGCAGATGTACCTGAATCTGGCCTAGTGTTTTTATGTAGAGGGTGGGAGAGCGTGCTGGGAACTTGAGTCCATTGCTTTTTGTAAATCCTCATACACACGACCGGTTTTCTCGGCAAAAACCAGCAAGAAAACTGCTTCTTGCCGAGATTACTGTTCGTGTTTATGAGGCATTTAGGTTTTTCGTCAGGAAATCTGCCCAGAATCTCGACGAGAAAAAAAGAGAATCTGCTCTCTTTCTTCTCCTTGTGATTCTTGTCGGCCTGTTTTCCGACGAGAAACCCAAGAGTGTGTAGACTTACCTGTCGCCGCGGAAACCCGCGCATGCTCAAAACCTTCAGTGCAATTTCAAGTTCACTTTGTACTTGTAGTTTGCACTGGTAGTGCAAAGTGGATTTGCCTTTCGTAAATAACCCCCATTGTGTATTTGCCATGCAGAATAAAAAGATTTGAAGAATTAATATGCATGCACAGTATTTTATATCCTGTAGCCTATACATAATCCTACTAACACACTGGTAGCCACAGGAAGAAGTATAGCCTTACCTGTGTAAAGCCTAGTTTTATTCGCCTCTGCTTGAATGTTTTAGCAAACTTTTCCAGTTCTTCTAAATCACTGGGTTCATCTGGAGCAACAGATATGTGTTTTGAAGAATGCAAGTGCTGTCCCAATTCTAAATGTGGTTCTACAGACGAACCTGAAAGGCTGGGCCGTCCAACTGCCTGCATCAAAAGCACAAATTGATTAATGACATTTAGTCTCCAGCATCATTGTAAATATTATCCAAATTGTTTTAATCTAGAAATGTAACTAATGCATGCAAGGAAAGGTACCATACCTGGTTAACCAGGCCCATTCCAGCTTGAGACTGTAATGAACCGCCATGTTGATTAGGCAAAGCAATAAGATTTGGTTGAAGAAGACCTAAAATTTGAATAGAAAATCATACCTTAGTATAAAAAGTGGTTCTAAAGTCAAACATGTGAAGCAGAATCTCTGACCTTTTCCAGTCTAATGGGAACCTTCAAGGCCAATGATAACTGACATCCTTCTTTAACCTCCCTGGCGGTATGATTCTTTCTGATTTTAGGTGCTGCAAGCGGTACCATTATTTGCAAGGAAATTTGGCGTTTTATACTGTAGGCTTGTAATTCTTAGGAATAACTCACTTAAATCTGACCAAACACAAGTCTAATAGGCATCCCGGGTATGATTTTTTTTTTTTTTTTTAAACAAAATTATAAATTATAATATAATAAATAATTATAAATAATTATAACAAATAATAATATAATTATAATAAAAATGATTCAATAATGTAATCAAATCAAAATCACTGAAATTTGCTCAGTTGCAGAATTGTCGCTGTCCTTTTTTTTTTTTCTTATGACGAATTTCCCCAGAAATCGCTATCGCTCAATTCTGCAAGTGATTATAATTTATTACCGCTGTTTTCTAGCTGATCTAAAACCATTTTTGACATAAAGGGACACTTTTGGTTGCTATGGACAATCTACAGTTTCCAGGCAGAAAGAACATTTTTTATTATATAAAAGAACATGTAGGGCACTGGGCAGACCACTAGGGACAAGGGGGGTGTGTATTTTTTACATGCAGTACTGTAATCTATAAGATTACAGTATACTGCATGTAATGTGTTTGTTTAATTTTTTGAATTTGGCGCCGTTCTCCGCCCCCGTGCGTCGTAACGTCGCAGGGAACGGTGATCGACGGCACACGGAGGCACTGTGTGAATCGAGGGAGGACGCCGCTCGCTCACACAGCGCGGATGCATCGCTGGATCCAGGAACAAGGTAAGCCAGCGCGCGCTGCAGGCTCTGCATAGCTACCCCGAGCGTGACTCGGGGATACCGATCTTAGCACAAAAAAAAACACCCCGAGTCACGCTCGGGAATACCGGCAGGGGGGTTAAGTGATGGGTTGTGAGGCATAGTGGGTGCAAAAGTGTTAAAAGTCTCCAGACACTTCTTGGATGTAAAGAGGTTTTATTTCTTTGACAGTCCTTTTTATATTTTGTAGAGGAAAGAGGGTTAGGACCATTACATCCTTAAGTAGTTGCAATTTCAAATGGCAGACGCTGAAACTTAGATAGGAGAACAGCCGTACAGAAAAAGGCCACAGCAACACGCCACTTCTGCATGTGCAGGATTACTGACTCCTATGGTAACGGTACTTAAACAGTTCCTAACTCAAAGTAACAGTTCTCTCAGCTGTACTAAAACTTCTCCTTATAGTTATTCAGCCCCTTGAGCTCCTGGTCTCTCACTGGACCCTCTGATTTACTAACTCTGAAACCCGTGAGCTCCTCAAGGCTTCTTAGGTTGAATCTTCCTCAAGGGTCACCCATGCTTTCCTGCTTGGCACTTTGGATACCTCCAAGCTTCACCCCTGCTGGCCCTCTTGGTCCCCAGCTTGACACACAAGGCTGCTCTGCAAGCGTCACCTCCGCTTGTTGGGTCCCTGACTTGATCACCGCCTAAAGTTTGCCGATTCTCCACCATGCCCCTTCGGTGAGAATACTGCTCCGGTACTTGCTTCAGTTACTCACTGTGGTCCCTAGTAAAAGCGATTGGTCCCTTTGTGGAAAATGCTTTCCTTCTACCTCAGACCACTGACAGGTTCTCCAACTGACAGAACCATCACTTTTGGTTGGACTGTAAACTGAAGTCCCAAGCCTGTGCTGCCCTCTTACTTCTGGATAAGCTCTCACACAGCCTGGTAGCCTGATGCCCCTGGGATATGCCCAATCCCTAGTAATTAACTACAGTAGCTACTCCTGACAAGGAATTTGGTGAAGAGCTTCCTGACTAAACCCCAGGGTGCTTCACATGTTTTTCCTTTTTACCTTAATGCATTCTCCCCACTACGTATTTTTCACCCCATCTCTAAACACTTACCCGACTCCTTTCATGATCCAGCATTGCCCTGCCTGTCTCACAGGAAACACAAGCATAAGCAGGAGCTATAGGCTCTGTAAGTCCCAATTCTGTGAGGAGTGAGGGGGGTGACGCTGATAGCCCAGCTCAGGAGCATTCCTACATGGGTGCCTCTTAAGCACACTGCTTGCTTAGAGCAGTGTTTTTCAACTCCAGTCCTCAAGTCACACCAACAGGTCATGTTTTCAGGCTTTCCATTATTTTGCACAGGTGATTTGATCAGTTTCACTGACTTAGTAATCACCACAGCCATTTCATCTGAGGGAAATCCTGAAAACTTGACCTGTTGGTGTGCCTTGAGGACTGGAGTTGAAAAACACTGGCTTAGAGGACATCTGCAGGAGGAAGGAGCGGAGAGTGCAGGCAGAGAAACCCAAAACAGGCGGTAAGGGACCACTTTGTGTTATACCATTGCACAAAGTCTAAATTATTTTCTTTTATTTCAATGAAAACACACACACTACAGCTCTGCAATACACACAGTGGAGGAAATCGTTTTCCCTCTGCAGTTTTTCATTTCTGCATTGGAACATCATTGCAGCAGACAACTCTGCACCATCCTAACCATTTAGTGCTGTCACAGAATGCAAAGACTTGGAGTTTAATAAGGGTTATCAAAATGTAATAAAATTGTTGTGATTGAAATTAAAAAATAAATCAGCCCTTCCTTTTGGAGTATTTTTTATTATGTGCATTACCTCTAGCATCATGTAACATCATCCCCAACTGTCCCTCCTCCAAAAAGAACTTGCTTCCAATTTTGCTCCAATACATATGTTTGCAGCATGTCTGATTTTTGGGGTAGAGAGAAGTTATAGGGTTTGCTAATATAAGTTATAATAATAGTTGTTTCTAAACTATTATTACAGTAACTAACTTTCACATCAATCTCCTGTGCTTTATATATGCAGAAAGCAAATTAAAGAGATACCTGTGATTTAATGCAAATATACAGTATTCACAAATAAATGACTTCCAATAAAATAAACCTATGCATGCCTTTTTCTTTTGTGCAAGTGTGCAGTCCCTAAAAAAAACAAAAAAAAAACTTTAGGGGCTCCTGAGGAAGTCTGCAGTGATAAAGGACATAGGGGGTGGAGCCAGTGATGTCATCACATTTGGGAGGAATGTAATCAAATCTTGAAAGAACATGGTTTTGTCTCTCAATGTGGGAAAGTGCAAAATTAACTTTTTATTCATTAAAGGTCAACGAATCTGGTGAGTCGATTAAAAAAGAAATATAACAAGCTGGAGGGTAAAGTTCACAGCAAAGTGTTAGGCGGCGTACACACGACCGGTTTTCTCGGCAGAATTCAGCAAGAAATTTGATGGGAGACGTATTCTGCCGAGAAAACCGGTTGTGTGTACACTTTTCGCCGAGAAACCCGTCGGGAAACTCGTCGAGCCAAAAAGAGAGCATGTTCTCTATTTCCTCGTTGGGCAATGGGAAAATTTGGCTCGACATGTTTTTTAACTGCCGAACTAGGAACGATGGGGCAGATTCACAAAACAATTACGCCTGTCTAACTGGGGTTAGACAGGAGTAATTTCAAATTTCCCGCGGCGTATCACTAGTTTGAATTCTCAAACCATGATACGGCGGCTTCGGGCTTCGATCCGAGAGGCTTACGTCTTCGTAAGCCTTCGGATCTACGCTGCCATCTATTTGCGGCCGCTGGGAGGAGTTCGCGTCGTTTTAATGCGTCGGGATATGCAAATGTGTTTTTACGGGGATTCACGAACAAACGAGCGAGCGTCGCAATCGTTTTCGTCTATTTTTTTATACGTAATGTTAGAGCAGCTTTTTGCTGCTCTAACTTTACGTAGCCCATGTTAAGTATGGCCGTCGTTCCCGCTTCGAATTTATTTAATTTTTTTTTTTGTTTACGTAACTCGTCGGGACGTGGATCGCCCGTAAAGTACGCTACATAAACAACGAATGACGTCACGACGTGATTTCGCGCAATGCACGGCGGGAAATTTGCGAACGGAGCATGCGCAGATCGATCGCCGCGGGAACGCGCCTAATTTAAATGTTTCACGCCCCCTACTCGCGCAGATGGATTGCGACGGGAGAAATACACTACGCCGCCGTCGTTTACCGTAGAAAATCTACCTGAATTCCACGTAGAGCAAGGTAAAAAACGGCGGCGTAGTGTATTTCTGATACGCTACGATAATCCATTTCTCTGTGAATCTGCCCCGATGTGTTTTGCCCGACGACTTTCTCGGTCGTGTGTACGCCGCCTGACTTTTTATCAAGGAAGACATTTGGGTGCTAGGTGCTATTGCAAGGACAGTACTATTAACAGAAGAAAGTTGAAGTTTTTGCTTTTTTGGGACTGCACTATTACACTTAAAAATGATACATACAGTTTATTTAATTGGAAGCAATTTATTTGTTTGCATATATTCATTAGGCATTTCTTTTTGTATGTTTTGTGCCCAGTGAATGGTCTGGTGACAGGGTCTCTTTAACCACCAAGCTGCAATTATACCTGCTACCAAGTTATATGTTGCCATTTATTTAACTTGTCCTTGGGGGTTATTCACTAAAGTCAAACCCACTTTGCACTACAAGTGCAAAGTGCACTTGAAATTGCACTAAAAGTGCACCTAGAATTGAAGTCGCTGTAGATCCGAGGGGGATACGCAAAGAGAATAAAAAACAGTATTTTAGCTTGCACATGATTGGATAATAAAATCAGCTGAGCTGCCCCTAATTTCAGATCTAGATTTACAGCGACTGCACTTCCAAGTGCACTTTCAGTGCAATTTCAAGTGCACTTTGTTCTTGTAGTTTGCACTTGTAGTGCAAAGTGGATTTAGCTTTTCGTAAATAAATAACCCCCTTAGTGTATGCATTTTAGTGTTTTTTTTTATGATGATGTTCACCAGATGGTGGCACTGTAACACCATCTTGCGATGCAGTACAGGTTGATATTTTCTGGTTCCTAGGACCTAAAATTCTTGGAAAGAATTGGATGTTGCTGATCAGGGTTCTACCCAATAAGCATGAACAAGTAATCTACATTTTATATTAGTAGAGTTTTCAGCTACCTGTCATTTTATCAATAGGTCCAATATGTGAAGAAATAAATACAGAGGAAAAGCAATTGTCAAGTTACTCAACAGAGCTCAATAAATATCAATACACAAAATAACATCGTTAGACTTTACTTGCTCCTGGCAGATGGATGGCCCTCATTTTCAATTCACAGTTATGCTAAATTGTTAGTAAAGAAAGGCACAAAACTCTGGTACTGGCAGTTCTTTACTGTTATTTGTCATTTCACTATACTAATAGAGCAGACTGCAGAAATCTTAGCCGAATATACTTAGGCACCTGACCTGCATTGCAATGCACATTGTAACTCATTACCGTGCTATGCCTGGGAAAAAAGGTTAAGTGGGGGGCACCGCAAAAATGTGAAGCACCCTAAAGTGTTGGCTCCCTCAGGGATCCTTTACACTTGTTATACCCTCTGAAGAGCGATCCATGGTGGATCACTGCCTTTTTTAACGACTAAAAACCCTATTTACCCTGCTGCAACTATGTGCATTGCAGACGATTTCAGTGCAGCTTAAGCATGGGGTCATGCTTAATTTAAATAGATGGCGCCCACCTCCTTCCTACTTTGAATTAGGCGGGCTTACGCCTAAAACCAAGTCTAATGCCGCATACACACGACCATTTTTCTCGTTGTAAAAAATGACATTTTTATTGGTCTAGAAAAAAATAAAAAATGTTCAACCCGATCGTTAAGCCGGCCTTGCCTACACACGATCGTGAAAAAAAAACTGCTCTAGCAAAGCGCGGTGACATACAACACGTACAACGGCACTATAAAGGGGAAGTTCCATTCGGATGGCGCCACACTTTGGGCTGCTTTAGCTGATTTCGTGTTAGTAAAAGACGATTTGCGCTTACAGCGTGATGAATGTGCTTACTCCATTACAAACGCTAGTTTTACCAGAACGAGCGCTCCCGTCTCATAATTTGCTTCTGAGCATGCACGTTTTTTTTTACGTCGTTAAAGCCCACACACAACCATTTTTTACGACTTAAAAAACTAGAGCATGTTCGAAATTTTTAATGCCCATTTTTTACATTGTGAAAAATGCTCTGGAGCCCACACACGATCGTTTTTAATGACATAAAAAAAAAAAAAAGGTAATTTTTTACAACCCGAAAAACGGTCGTTTACGTGGCATCATTCACCTGTCCTTGGAGCTGTCTGCTACCCAGCTTCTAAGCTACACTCTTCCGTGCTGACCTTAGGGAAAACCTGACCAGATCGAAAAACAGATAATTTCCTTGCTGAGTACAGTGAAGCCAAAATTTAACCTAATGCCGTGTACACACGGTCGTTTTTTGCGATGAAAAAAAACAACGTTTTCTGTGAAGTAAAAAACGACGTTTCTGAAATGTCACTTTTCAAAGACAATTTTGCATACACACCATCGTTGTTTTCACAAAAAGCAAGGTTACGTTCACCACTCTTTTCCATTGAAGCTCGCTTCATAACTAGCTTCTGGGCATGCGCGGGTTGAAAAACGTCGTTTTGAACAACGTTTTTGCTACACACGGTGACTTTTTGTGAAACAAAAAACGACGTTTTGAAAAACGACACAAAAAATTCAAGCATGTTGGAACATTTTTTTGGTCGTTTTTTTGAAGACAAAAAACGACGTTTTGCCCACACACCATCAATTTAAATGACGTTTTAAAAAACGTCGTTTTTTTTCATCGCAAAAAACGACCGTGTGTACGCGGCATAAGTGTTGGCAGGGCGCTACATATATTTAAACCCAAAATATTTATAATACTTTGGATAAAATAGGGAGTGGTTAAAACACCTATTCGGTGTCCCCAAATATGGAGATTCACCCTTTATGTACTGCAGACACAATGGTAAGTGAGAGGAAACCTCTCCAATGTCAAGTGTCCTCTTATGCCTCATACACACGACCAGTTTTCCTATGGGAAACACTGCAGTGGAGCATACACGCGGCCGGGTTCCCGACCAAAGCTGTCATGGCAGTTTTCCTGCCAGGAAAGCCGTCCGTGTGTAGGGCTGCGTACACACAACCGAGAAACTCGTCGGGCGAAACACGCACTTGCGGTGCATTTGTCAGCTAAAATGGGGTTAAAACAGGCTGTGAAAAGGCATTGAAATTGTTTCCTCCACGCATGTCATGACCCTCTGGAGCGCGATCTGAACTTGGATTGGCCTTCAGAGGCAAGAGGGATTTAGACGCATGTCTAAATCTACCCTTATTCTTTTGTCAACACTTAGTTTGTCAGGGTGTGACAGAACAGGAAGCGAGGGAAAAATCTCCCAACTGGAGAAAGATGATCGTGGAGCCCTAAAAATCGTTCTAATCTCCACTCCCTCCAAAAAAGGATTTAGCCCCCGTTGACATCGGGCCAATTTGACATGCGATTTGACATGTCAGATCTTATGACAAATTGGATCCTATTACCGGCAATGGCACCGTTCAAATCGGTGTAGCGCCAACTTTGCAAAGCCGCACAGTTTAAGTAGTTCCTGCACTACTTTTGGCGACTTTGGGTCGATTTTCAATAGATATCTGCACAGATGTCTCTGAAATCGCTCCCACAGTCAGACTGAAATGCGGATTTGAAATCATGCGCGTTCAGCTGAACTCAGGATGAGATGAGCTTTAACTGATTTTCTGTTCTAAAAGTGAATCTATGCAACAGGTTTTGTTTTTACATTGTTTATTCTTGGGATTGTGTTTTGGATTTGATTATAAAATAAAGATTGATTTAATTAGCATACCTATTTTTTGTGATAGTGGTTCCTTGGTTGTGATTACCACTGTCATTAGTCATAGGTGTTCCAAAACATGTATTACCTACAAACATTGTCCTTGTCTCCTATCATTGTTTCCATCACACTTGCAAAGGAAATTGATAATAAACATAGTTTGGGGTAATGCAATTTTTTTTTATGTATTATTTTTTTTAAACAAATTAAGAGGATAGACTTGCATAAAACCATGTTGTTCCCCCCCCCCCTATCTGCTCTTTGCATCAATAACAAATGTTTACACTTTTATTGAGTGTGAAAACATCCATCCATCTGCCATTATAGCCTCTGTTTGATCTGCAGTTGTCATGGTACTGCATACGGGCAGCACAGTGGTGTAGTGGTTAGCACTTTCACCTAGCAGCAAAAAGGGTTGCTGGTTTGAATCCCAAGCACAATCTGCCTGGAGTTTGCATGTTCTCCCTGTGCCTGTGTGGGTTTCCTCCCACACTCTAAGGACATGCTGGTAAGTTAATTGGCTCCTGTCTAATTTATATAGTATATGTGAGTTAGGTTGTACACTCCTTGAGGGTAGGGACTAATGTGTATGTAACTCAGTGAATATACCCAACTACAATTATATGTGAGAATCCCCAGTAGAGGTTCTCATGGATTAGTTGGCCTAAGGCAGCCCAACTGAAAGCAATGGGAGGTTGATGGCTCCCACAGCTCACCACAGCCACTCGCATGTGATCGCTCATTCAGCCTGTCTGCGTCCAGGGCTGATCATTTGCAGGGAATCGCTGAATGAGCAATTACAGCTGAGCGACTGCAATTAGCTTTGGGAGCCAGCAACCTCCCAATGTTTTCCTTGGGGTTACCTTCCACAGCTAATTGCCCAAATCCCCCACTGGGGTTCTCACATCTGAGGCCGCGTACACAAGGGGAGACATGTCCGCTGAAACATGTCCGACGGACCGTTTCAAGCAGACATGTCTCCTCGGATTTTGGTCCGATGGCGTGTACACACCATCAGACGAAAATCCCCTTGGACTGAGGATGCGGTGACGTGGCGGTGACGTTGATGCTGCCACGTCACCACTTCAGGAAGTAAATTATTCCACCCATGCGTCAAATACATTCGACGCATGCAGGAGATTTATGTCCGCTGGTTAGGCGTACTAACCAGCGGACATGTCCGACGGACAGGTTTCCAGCGGACAAATTTCAAACATCCTGGAAAAACCTGTCCACTAGGTCGTACACACGATTGGATATGTCCGCTAAAACTGGTCGGCGGACCAGTTTCAGCGGACATGTTCGATCGTGTGTACGCGACTTAACTGTACTTTGGTACATTCGGAAGTGTGAATGTACCACAACAAACTAAAGCTGGTCCTCACCATACTTATTTTATGCTATTAGATGTCGTCACAGTCTTCCTGGTTGACTCATGGCCAACATCATTCAAACCGCCGCCTTTAAACCCAGACAACTTGAACCTTTCCTTAAGGCTGTAAATAGATTTTGAAGAGAAGCAGCATAGTGACCCTGATTTTTCCTGATATCAGCATGCTACTTTTGAGCCCATCAACTGATTGGCTACTTGTGTTTCTTTTTTCCCTCCCCGTCTGAGCTCTGATGTACAAGGACTGAAAAAGGCTGATACCAAGCCACATTAAGTTACAGTATACTGCCTGAATTTAAAATACATGTAACAATGTATTAAAGAACACATCACTGCACTAATTTGTTACATGGTATTTGGTTTTAACCCAGAAGTCTAGAACAGTGGTGACCCCATTTTTAGCCAGTAGTACATTTCATCTGCTCCACAAAGCTGAGATCGAAGTCAACGAGAAAGCAAATCTAAATGGGAGTTAGCAGACACTGCCAGGATCACATTAAGAACTAAACACGCTGTGAATACTGTGACTTAACAGCATGGTCTCACAACACATTGGCATATTATTGTACAAACCCAGCCACACAACTTGGCACCTAAATCCAGGATACTCCCTAATCTGCCAACAGGAACGTTCAATCCCGCTGAGGAAACTGCTGTGGATTTCGCAATAAACATCAATAAATATTCCTCAACGTATAGCATTTTACAAAGTTGAATAATACATGAAAACACCCTCACAAACAGAAAGCTATGGAACACAGAAGCAGTAAGTGCAAAACATTAAAGGCATAGTTTAAGTAAGGGGTACCTGTAGATAAAAACAAACTTGGATTGTATAATAGTTGTATAATGCACTTCCAATAGCTGTAGGCCATTTACAACCTCCTGGAATCTGACTGAAAAACTCCCAGAGATTGCATTATTCCATCCTGCCTTGTTGCTAGGATGTTGCATAGAGACTCCTAACTCCTATTATTTACCTCCACCATCACAGGAAGTAGCTATTTCTCTGATTCAACCCCCAACACATGTGCTTTCTCTCCCCTGATGCAGAAGCTCTGAGCTCACCATTTGATAGTTTGCTCCTGTGATGGTGGAGGTGAGCAGTAACAGCTGGAAGTCTTTTAGCAACATCCTAGCAACAAGGCAGGGTTGAAATTTAAGTGCCACACCACTGCTAAGAGGTCCAGATACAACTTTATTCATTAAAGGTCAAGGGTACATACCAAGAAATAGTCAACGCGTTAGGGGGGTTCACATGCCCCCTTCATCAGGGCTCGACTGGCAACCAAGTGAACAAACCAGTAGTGAACTTGACCTACAATGGTATTTCACCCAGTGCGAGTTGAAAGCACAGGCCTAGTCAGCAGCTTGTTTGGCAGGTCCAGTTCACTACTGGTTTGTTCACTTGGTTGCCAGTCAAGGCATGATGAAGGGGGCACGTGGACCCCTAAAACATGTTTGCTATTTCTTGATTTGTACCCTTGACCTTTAATTGAATAAAGTTGTATATGGACCTCTTAGCAGTGGTGTGGTGCTTTAATTTCAACCCTTGTTACATTACACTATAAGCCAAGGAGACTGTGGAGATCTTCTGGGGTGTAGAAGCCACTTACCCAGGAACCAGATAATCTACACCAGGGGTAGGCAACCCCTGGCACTGGTACCACAAGTGGCAAGCAAAGCTACTTTTGCTGGCACTTGACTAGCTCCCCAACAGCAGAGCAGTGCAGGAAAGTGTCAGTGAGACACAAATGCATTCCAATTTCAGAATTCTCCACACCGCACCTGCACTGAGGGGAAGTACTGTGCCCCCACACATTGTAAAAGATGGGAAACATTGTTTGGTTCTCTAACTTTGTTGTTGCTGCGATCGTCAGCTTTTGTGATGGGGAAGAGATTGGTTGCAGTTCTGCTATGGGGGGCTGTCCCCGTTTCCAGGAATAATAGAACTGTGATTGCCCCCCCTTAAAAAATCAATCACAGTCCTGCTAGCCCCGTCCACAATCTGGAGGAAGATGACTCGCTTGGTTGCCACTACAAATCTCAGAAAGAAGAGATTTCACTGTGATGAAAACCACAATCAGGTGACAGTTTTTGGAATTACTGTTGAGCTTCTGGAAACTTTGTTGAAATCATTTCTGAACCTTTGCATCACTTACTACTGAACCCCTGCACTCTGTGTCCCTTCAAGCCACAGCCAGTATTCAGCGCAATGAAAATCACACCCAACCACTTTTTCTTAGCTGCCGGGGCCCAACTTATAATACTGCACACATGCCCACTGCTTTCAGAAAATACCCCTGACCTGAGCTCATCATTGCGCATCCATTCCATATGCTTGTATGTGACATCCCATACATCACATACATCCTATACATATCATACAAGCACGTGGGCTGGATGCAAGAGGTGGATCAGCAGGATGAGTGTGCCATGACTGGACAGGTAGATACTGTATGTCTCATCTCTGCTTCCTTTCACCACTCTGAATTTCACTCATATCATAAATGAGAAGAGGGTACAGAGGTGGAGCATAAATGGAAGCAAGAAGGAGAAGCACTCCGATAAATGTACCTTCTTTCTTCCATTTATGCTTCGTGCATTGCCTGCACCCATTAGATTTTTCTGAGTTCACACTCACCACCGAGGTGCACTCATCTGGAGCGGCGGTCTCTTTCCCCTACAGCGGTGGAGATGAGTAGGAGGGTACAGCGGTGGGGAAAATGAGCAGGAGGGGTTCAGAGGTGAAACAGAAGAACAGGGAGGTACAGTGGTAGAATAGATGAGAAGGGTGTTCAGCAGTGGAGCAGATGTGAAAGGAGGTGTGTTGATGGGGCAGATGTGCAGGGGGTTACAATGGTGGGGCAGTTGAGAAAGGGGGTACATTGGTGGGGCTAATGAGCAGGGTGGTACTTAAAATCGGACTGCTTTAAAATCGGACTGATGAACGCCTGACCATCGGTCCAAACCGATCGTTAGTACGCAAAAGCATCGGTTCAAAAACCCGCGCATGCTCAGAATCAAGTCGACGCATGCTTGGAAGCATTGAACTTCGTTTATTTCAGCACGTTATGTTTTACGTCACCGCGTTCTGACACGATCGGCTTTTGAACTGATGGTGTGTACGCACATCAGACCATCAGTCTGTGAACCGATGAAAATGAACTTCAGTCCATTTTCATCAGTTTGGACTAATCGTGTGTACAGGGCCTTACAGACCACTTTGACCTACAGGTAAGCCTAGATTAAGGCTTACCTGTAGGTGCAATAAATATCTCTTAACGTACACGGCTAAGGAGATATTTGCAAGAAAGACGGCAACGATGTCTATGGTGCATGCGCTGTAGACAATGGCGCGCAGGTGCACTGAGCATGCCGCTACTAACGTCAATCATGCCGTCAGTGTCGGCTTCCGCTGCTCCGGCCAGTCACAGCGCCGGAGCAGCGATGCCCGAAAGTCACCCTGGGTATCATGGCGGCCACAAAGGCGGTGTCCGAGGACCACTGCGAGGGCTATATTCTCAGGTAAGTAATTCATAAAGAGCTAGTATGCTATGCATACTAGCTTATTATACTAGCTTATTATACTAGGTTTATTGGAAAACGTAACATAACATATGACACATTTCTCATGCAGTAAGAAATACAATTACATTGCATACATTATTTAACTACAATATCAGGACAGATTACAGAATACCACCCGCCTGTATGAAATCAGGATCATTCCTGAGGATAATGCTGCATTATAACACTAATAACATGTTAAAGTGCAATATACATGACTACCATTCCTGATTCATCAACAATAGATAGAAGTGGCATGTGTACGGTAGTGGGGATAATGTATGAAAACAAACATACACAACCCTATCGGTCGCATGTAACACACATCTATAATCAACTCACTCATCGTTTAAGCAATTCCACCATGACCCCACCAAAGTTGTCCTCAACAGAAATAGACAATAATATAGTGTAATGTTCTTCAACCCTAGCACTGAACATGCCTCATTATACTTGCAAAAGCCTATCCATTACGAGTTGAGCGTGACCCAACCCAGGAGTGTCAAGCCAGGGTTGCCACATTGAGTAAAAAAGTACATTTCGATATTGGTACGTGAGCTTTTCCCGTATTAACAATCTGTTGACCATCTCCACCCATTGTCCCTCCCTTGGCACCCTAGGAGTAATCCACAATCTCGCAATAGTTTTCCGGGCAACATTTAACAAACGCAAAATGGCAGAACGACCGTTAGGTGAAAGTGAGGGCACCTCTAAGGCACCCAGTAAGCACGCGACCGGGTCATGAGGCACAGGAAATTAATAAGCCTGGAAAATGGTGGAGATAATATACTGCCAGTACCTAAAAAGCTTTGGACACTTCCACATCATATGCAGCAAGCCTCCTTCATGTGCACAGCATTTTGGACACAACGGGGAATCTCTAATGCCCCACTTATGTAGGTGAGACGGGGTTCTATACACCCTATGTAATAGGAACAGATGCGAAAGTCTATGTGCCGCAGATACCGACACCAATGGAGCGGAGGTGAGACACAACTCCCAAGTCTCACCATCAATAGGACCCAGATCCCTTTCCCATCCCTTCCTACATGCCAGGGTGGATGCATCATGCGTGGAATTAGGCAGTCTAGCGTAAATCCTTGAAATCATGCCCTTTTTTTCTTCTGTCAGCAATACATCATTAAGTAAGGGATGCACTATTACTGTAGTTGGGGACAGTCTACTCTCACTCTGTATAGCATGTCTCAACTGCAGGTATCTAAAAAATTACCTTCAGTCAAGAGAGAACTCATCACTGAGATCAGCAAATGATTTAAGGACCGGCCCTGTAAACAATTGGGAGATGTAGTGAATCCCTGCCACCTCCCATGAGCGAAAGTCTGTGAGCTTAAAAAGTTCTTTGTAGTAAGAATTTCTCCAAATGAGTGTAAATGAGCACACCCCCCTAACCTTCAGAATAGACCTAATGTATTTCCACAGGGTGTTCAACAGGACTATGGTAGGGAGGGCGTGCGATAAATGCGCAAATTCTGCCTCTAAATGGGATATGATGGAAAGCTCTGATTCACAGGGGACTAACAACGCCTTAATTAAATCGCCCGCATCTGCCCCCCCCCCAGTTGCCAAGATGTTGGATTTGGGAAGCCACAAAGTAGTAGCGGGCATGTGGAACTGCCATGCCCATCAGTCCCTGCGCTAGCCCATTCTGAGCATGCACCAGTGCTTCTAGGAGTTCCTCTTCGGATAAAGGGACATTAAGTAAGGCCAAATCCGAGGCGGGTAAACGTGGCATAGGGTACCTATCCAGAAAAGAATGGAGCTCCCCTGGAAAGGGTTGAACTTTAGATGTGTAAACATCCTGAAAGAGTTTAGTAAAACAGTCCATAATGGACCGTTTGGAGTAACATAATACACCATTAGCGTCTCTCATTGCCACAATATGCGATGGGGGCTGCTGTGGCTTAGCCAGGAGTGCTAGCATATGACCCGTGTTTTCACCCTCCTCAAAGTGTTTCTGCTGTAAAAAGAACCTTTTATTTTCGACTAACTGTAGGGACAAATCTTTAAGCATAGACTGAGAGGCCATCCATTTCCTTTTGTTGGTATCTGTAGGATCTGTTACATAATCTGCCTCCGATCGGGAGGCCATGGTGGAATCCTCGTTCAGCAAGTGCATAAATTAACCGGCTAACAGGGCCAGATAAACTTGTCAAGGAGCTGCGCAAGGCCTGTGCCAGACCCTCCTGGGGGCAACAGTGGAAGCGCACAACAGTGTCTTAGAAACTTCTCAACAGCAAAAACAATGGCCTTTGCAACAAAAGCGAGCAGTCTCCGCCTTGGTATAGGGAATGTGGAAAGAACTTACATGGCATAGACAGGTATTACGATGTAATTCACGAAGAGCCGGGCGCCTGTTGCGGGCCTTCCGGATCGATTGTTCTTCTCGATCCAACCATTGCGCAGCAGTGGACAGAGAATCAAATAATTGCACTGAGTCAAACACCTCCACTCTTAGACGGCAGGGTACAGCATGGCATATTTCAATTCAAGATCTCTGCGCTTGACATCCATGAATTTGCCTCTCCGTTTCTGCAACTATCACGGTAGTTAAAGATAAACTCACCAAGGCCAAGATGCTGAGGGCGGCTCCCTTTGCGACCTAACGCGATCCGCCCCCTGGAGTGGGTACAGGGGGACGGACGCACCGGGAGGCACTGGTACCGACAGGTGGACGAAGACTGGATCCGTGGAGCAGAGACTGATCCGGAAGCAGGTCACTGGGGTCAGCCGGGGAAGCACACGGAGATAGTCCGGAAGTCCGGATAGCTGGAGCTGGGAACAAGCAGAAGATAAATCCGGGAAACAGGCCGTGGTCAGGAGGGTTGGAGAGATCAGGAAGTCCGAGAGTTCAAGCCAAAGGTCAAGAGCAGGAGACAGCAGCAGTCCGGTAACAATAGCCAAGGGTCAAAGGATCAGGGTCAAAAGGTCGTAGGTATCAGGTTCACTTAGAAGCTGTGACAAGCCAGCAACCAGACAGGAGGAAGAGGCTGGCTTAAATAGCCCGCCTAAGCCACTGATTGGCCGGATGGAGAGCGTGTCCGTGCGCTCCCGTGCGTGCGCCTGCGCCGCGCGCCTATACCGCGCACGCGCGCGCCTAATACGTGCACGCGCGCGCCCGAGCCGCGCATGTGCGCGCTCGCGGTAAACGGCCGCGAACGGGCAGCTCTAATGCCCTGACAGTGCCCCCCCCCAAGGGGCGGGCTCCGGACGCCCAAACTGTTCATCAACTCCGGGTGGTCTCGATGGAAATTTCGGATCAGCCGAGGGGCATGTAAATTTCTGGAAGGCTCCCAGGAATTGTCCTCAGGAGGATAACCTTTCCACTTGATTAAGTACTGAAGTTGCCTCCCCCTCTTTCGACAACTCAGAATGGATTCCACCTCGAATTCCTTTTCACCTTCGATCACCACCGGAGGCGGTGGGAGTTCTTCTCTTCCAGGGAAGGTGTCTGGTATGAAAGGCTTGAGCAGTGATGCATGAAAGACAGGATGGATCCTGTAGGAGTCCAGTAATTCTAGTTCAAAAGCCACAGGGTTGATCTTCCGCTTGATTTTAAATGGGCCGATGAACCTAGGGCCAAGTTTCCGGGAAGGGATTGGTAGTTTGAGGTTTGTGGCCGATAACCAGACCTTTTCGCCAACTTCGAAGTTCGGGCAGTCCTTCCTCCCCCTGTCGAAAAACTTCTTGTAACTCTTTTGGGCTTGGTGCATGGTCTCCTGGAGTTTCTGGAAGTTTCGTTGCATGGCAACTATAAGTTCCTGGACAGCTGGGAACGGGGTCTGGTTAGTAGATGAGTGAACCGAATTGTTGTAGGCAAACTCTGCCGCTGGTAGCAAAGATGCCCAGTCGTCTTGAGATGATGAACAAAAACAACGGAGGTATTGCTCCAATGTTTGGTTGGTCCTCTCTGTCTGCCCATTGGACTGCGGGTGGTAGGCAGACGAGAGGCAGATCTTAATTTCAAGCGACTTGCAGAGCTCCCTCCAGAACTTAGAAGTAAACTGCACACCCCTGTCTGACACGATGCTCTTGGGTGCCCCATGGAGTCTTATGATTTCCTTAAAAAAATTTTTGGCTGTCTCAGTCGCGGAGGGTGTACCAATCATAGGCAGGAAGTGTGCTAATTTAGACAGTCGGTCAATTACCACTAGAATTGTAGTAAAGCCTTCGGAGGGAGGCAGATCTACAATGAAATCCATTGAAACATCTGTCCAGGGGCGTTCCGGAACAGGAAGAGGTTTGAGTAGGCCCCAGGACTTGGTGTTCGGACCCTTACAACGCTGGCAGCGAGTACAAGAAGACATGTAGGTCTTACAGTTTAATTTCCATTTCGGCCACCAAAAAGAGCGTCCGATCAACTCCGCGGTCTTCCGTGCTCCGAAGTGGCCTGCCAGCTTGTGATCGTGGAATGTGCTTAACACCAATTGCCTTGTTTCTGTAGGTACAAAGACTTTGCCCCGTGACCACAGTAGACCGTCTTGTTTCTCCAGAGAGAGTGCCAGTTGGTCGGTGCATTGGTCGGAGGCCCTTTTAAGAGAGGTCAATAGGTCAATTGGAGAAATTAATAAAAAGTTCTTGGGGGTTAGGATGGTACTAGGCTCCAGCGGGTCGGGCATTTCGGTGAACATTCTGGAAAGGGCGTCTGCTTTCCCATTCTTAGACCCCCGGTCTGAAAGTGATGTGGAACAGAAAACGGGTGAAGAACAAGGCCCAGCAAGCTTGTCTTGGTCTTAGGCGTTTGGCGGATCGCAAATATTCCAGGTTTTTATGGTCCGTAAAAATCAAAATGGGGTGAAGGGCACCTTCCAGGAGATACCTCCATTCCTCCAAGGCAAACTTAATGGCCAGTAATTCCCGGTCACCGACGTCATAGTTTCTTTCCGGAGAGCCTAGTTTCCGTGAAGCATAAGCTACAGGGTGTAGCAGAGATTTAGGTCCCTGTCTCTGCGATAAGATTGCTCCGATGGCAATTTCCGAGGCGTCCACCTCCAAGATAAAGGGCAAGGTTGGGTCTGGGTGTTTTAGAACAGGTGTGGAAGAAAACAAGGTCTTGAGCTTTGTGAATGCCTCCTGTGCTTCCTGTGACCAGTGGAAACAACATCCCTGCTGGGTTAGTTTGGTAATAGGGGACACAGTGGATGAAAAGCCGGCAATGAATCTTCGGTAAAAGTTGGCAAAGCCAATAAACCGCTGTACCCCCTTTTTGTCGGTCGGAGCTGGCCAGTCCTGGACTGCCTTGACTTTCTGCGGATCCATGGATATCCCATTGGTCGAGATGATAAAGCCCAAGAACTGAATGGTGGTCTTTTCAAATTCGCATTTCTCAGCTTTAAGATATAATTTATGTTGCCTGAGGATGGCCAGGACTTGTTTAACGTGGACCCGGTGCACTTCAAGGGATACTGAGAAGATGAGGATGTCATCTAGATAGACGACCAGGAAGTCATCCAGGAATTGGCGGAAGATGTCATTTACCAGGTGCTGGAATGTGGCAGGGGCATTACAGAGACCGAAAGGCATCACCAGGTATTCAAAGTGGCCAAACCTTGACCTGAAAGCTGTCTTCCACTCGTCTCCGGGCCAGATTCGGATAAGGTTGTAGGCACCCCGGAGGTCGAGTTTAGAGAAGACCCGGGCTGAACGGAATCGCTGGAACAGTTCCGGGATCAGGGGTAACGGATACCGGTTCTTGATGGTTATTTTATTCAACTCCCGATAATCGATGCAAGGCCTGAGGGAGCCATCTTTTTTTTCGATGAAGAAGATTCCTGCCCCGGCTGGGGAAGAGGAAGGACGAATGAATTTCTTTTCTAAGTTTTCGTCGATGTAAGCCTTAAGGGCTACTAATTCAGTCTCTGACAAAGGAAAAATTCTCCCGAAAGGGATTTTAGAACCAGGCAACAGGTCAATAGGGCAGTCGTATGACCGGTGCGGAGGAAGGCGGTCTGCCTGCTGTTTGTCAAACACGTCTCTATATTCTGAGTAAACTGCGGGAACGTGTTGGAGGTCTTCTGACGCTGTCATCAAGGTAGCACAAGCGGGTTTAGTAGGTATGAGGCAATGTTGGGCACAATAGACTGAGGGAAATTTGATCTCCTTTTCGCACCAGTCTATACTGGGTTGGTGCACTTGTAGCCATGGAAGCCCCAAGATGATGGGGGCCAGAGGAGACGGGATAAGGTCTAGGCACAGGTACTCTTGGTGTCCGGTATCCGAGATGGCAGGAATAGGTAGGGTTTCGTGGGTAACAAGTCCTGAGCGGGGGAGTGAGCCGTCTGCCAGATGGATCTGTAAGGGGAGGTCCTTAGGACGACAAGGGATCTGCAGCTTCTGGGCCAGGGCGGAGTCCATAAAGCAGCTGCAGGCCCCAGAGTCAACGATGGCCGGTAGCCGGGTCGCCCCCTCCGGGAGCTGTAGGGAGAGAAAGAGGATAACATAAGTCTGAGGTAAGTTGGTAATGTGGTAATTGAAGGTGGATGATGGTCTAGACTTACTGGGTCTAATGGGACAAGTGCGGAGGACGTGGCCTGCTCCACCGCAGTACAGGCACAGATTTGACTGGCGTCTACGCTGCCTCTCTTCAGGCGTGAGGGGAGCCCGGACCATCCCGAGTTGCATGGGCTCAGGATCCTGAAGCGAGAAAGCGGGCGGAACCGGGAGAGGCGGAGGAGCTGGAGGGAACCTTGGTGGGGTCAAGCTGGGACGAGTGGCTTGACAGCGTTCTGAACGTCGCTCATGTAGGCGTCTGTCAAGTTGGGTAGCTGATTGAATCAAAGCTTCCAAAGTGGCAGGTGGATCAATTCTAGCTAGTTCGTCCTTGAGGGACTCTGAGAGACCTTGGCGGAATTGATATTTTAGGGCGGCCTCATTCCACCCTGTGTCAGCAGACCACTTTCGGAATTCCGCAATAAAGTCCTCCACTGGTCTCCTCCCTTGATTCAGCTGGTGGAGAGTAGCTTCGGCCGTGGCCGAACGTAGGGGGTCATCATACAGTTCAGACATGTTTTTAAAGAAGGTGTCTAAAGTGTCCAGTATTGGGCTCTTCAGTTCCAGTAGGCTGTGTGCCCAAGCCTGTGGCTCATCCGCGAGCAAAGAAATCACAAAGCCTACTTTCACGGCTTCCGAACAGAAAGTTCTAGGTTGCAGGGCCAGGTACAGTGAGCAGGCATTTTTGAACGCCCGGAATTTCTTGCGGTCGCCAGAGAATCGCTCAGGTGTTGGGACGCGAGGCTCTGGGTGAGTAACAACCATTGCTGGTCCTGGAGAAGACTGGGAGGTGGATGCCCCCATAGCTGGAGCCGCGGGAGGGGCCGTGGGTCCAGGCGTGACAGCCATTTGTTGGAGGCGACCATCCATTTGTACGTATCCGTCCTGCAACTTCTGTACCGCGTTGGTTAGTGCTGAGACTTGTAGGCAAAGAGTCTCAAAGGGAGAGCGCGCCCTGTCGGCCTCGGACATCTGGCTGGCTTGTACTATCACGGTAGTTAAAGATAAACTCACCAAGGCCAAGATGCTGAGGGCGGCTCCCTTTGCGACCTAGCGCGATCCGCCCCCTGGAGTGGGTACAGGGGGACGGACGCACCGGGAGGCACCGGTACCGACAGGTGGACGAAGACTGGATCCGTGGAGCAGAGACTGATCCGGAAGCAGGTCACTGGGGTCAGCCGGGGAAGCACAAGGAGATAGTCCGGAAGTCCGGATAGCTGGAGCTGGGAACAAGCAGAAGATAAATCCGGGAAACAGGCCGTGGTCAGGAGGGTTGGAGAGATCAGGAAGTCCGAGAGTTCAAGCCAAAGGTCAAGAGCAGGAGACAGCAGCAGTCCGGTAACAATAGCCAAGGGTCAAAGGATCAGGGTCAAAAGGTCGTAGGTATCAGGTTCACTTAGAAGCTGTGACAAGCCAGCAACCAGACAGGAGGAAGAGGCTGGCTTAAATAGCCCGCCTAAGCCACTGATTGGCCAGATGGAGAGCGTGTCCGTGCGCACCCGTGCACGCGCCTATACCGGGCACGCGCGCGCCCAAGCCGCACATGCGCGCGCTCGCGGTAAACGGCCGCGAATGGGCAGCTCTAATGCCCTGACAGCAACTCTGCTGGGGAAATCTGGGAAAAGGGACACTTTGGTGTAGTCAGTCTTCAGAGCAGCTGGCTTAATTCTAGCATTATGTAGGATAGTATCCCTATTCTTATAATGAAGGAGCCTAAACAGAAATGGACATGGAGGTTGTCCCGGAGGCGGAGGCCTGGCAGGCACCCTGTGTGGGTGTTCCACAGAAAACATAGGAGAGAACACCTCCTTTCCAAAGGCAGCAATCAGCCACTTCTCTATGAACTCCACAGGGTTCTTCCCCTCTATTTTTTCCGGCAGACCGATCGCTCTCACATTATTTCTTCTCATCCTATTTTCTAAATCTTCCAGGCAGGAAGAATGCTGTGCAATTAGGTGATTTTTTATATGTGACGTCTCTCTGCATGGATCCCATGTCATCTTCAATGGTGCTCACCCTTTCCTCCAATGCAGATGTCCTTTCCCTCATCTTTTAGGCATCTTGCCTTAGAAAGGTAATTTCAGATTTCATCCCCTTTATTTCAGTGGTAAGGACTGCAATAGACATGTTACAGGAGGTAACTGCCGCAAAAATGTCCCTCAGTGTGGGTCCTACCTCCATATTAGGGCTTGCAGGGGCTTGAGGCCTATCAGACACCGGGATAGGAGTACTCACTGTGTCCCAGACTAGGCCAGAGCTGACGGTGTTTTCCAGGGGCACTGTGTCATCAGCCTCAGACACTCCACCGGATGAATCCTCCGGTTTACTGGAGGATGCCACCGACTCCCTCATAAGCGGCTTGGAGAACAGCTTTTTGGCAGCCTCCCTGTGCTTCTCCTTGGCCGTGCGGCCTGCATAGGCGCCATTTTTGGTAATGAGGTCAGCGGGTTTGTTCACCAGTTGGTGCTTGGCGGAGGACATCGTGGGGGGATTGATCCGGTAAAGGTATGCACATATTCCCGGTACCTTCTGACACCCGTCTAGGCTTTTTAGGGGTACTGGTATCCTATCCCTCAGGATAAATGATCGGAGTTTCGGCGGAGCTCACTTCAGTTGCATTCGGCTACATCCGATGCCTGGCCATGCCCCTATTACTTCCTCTTTAAGACAAGAAAAACATCATAAAATTTTTTATTTTTTTTTTAACATGATGTGCTTGTAGCCATTGTGCTGTGTTTACTCTTTGACTTTTGATGGAGGAATTATTGCTTTTTATTGTAAGATCAGAAAAAGCTTTTACAGAGGAAGTGAACTTTCCTTATAGTGGATCATGGTGTCATCAGGATTTATAGGCAGATTTTTGAGACCGGGTTTCTACAATGCTTGTATGTGCTGAAAAGGCTTTGTTGTTTAACAGGCCACATTTTGTAAAGTGACTGCTGTTACTAAGGTGACCCTTGTGGGTAGCTACTCAATTTCATTGGGATTTCTTGAGTATTTTTTTAATATAATTGAACAACTATTTCCCCAGTGCGGGGACCAACAGCAAAAAACTTAACAAGGTTGTTAGTCATTCTACAATCTATCCAAAACAAAAAAAAAGGTTTTGGCTTTGCATACACTTTAACTAAATGGACTGAAAGAAGATATATATTTTTTTTACTTGCAGAGGCATGATGCGTCTTTAGAAATGTAAGTCAAAGTACACTATATTGTCAAAAGTATTGGGACACCTGCCTTTACATGTACATGAACTTTAATGGCATCCCAGTCCTGGTCCTTAGGGTTCAATATTGAGTTGGCTCACCCTTTGCAGCCATAACAGCTTCAGCTCTTCTGGGAAGGCTGTCCACAAGGTTTAGAAGTGTATCTATGGGAATGTTTGACCATTCTTCCAAAAGCGCATTTGTGAGGTCAGGCACTGATGTGATATATTTAAAGGGTAAATGTGTCAGGCAGGGTACACACGACCGGTTTCCTCGACAGAATCCATCAAGAAACTTGGTGGGAGAGCTTTTTTGCAGAGGTAAACGGTTGTGTGTATGCTTTTCATCGAGTAAACTGTCGAGGAACTTGACGAGGAAAAAAGAGAGCAAGTTCTCTTTTTCCTCAACGGGAGTCGTCATGTTCCTCGTCAGGCTGGATTTCCAACGAGAAACACGTTGGTGTGTGTGCTTAGAAATCTGCGCACCTTCGGTAAAAGTAGTATTTGTAATGGAGATAGCACATTTGTCACGCTGTAACAGACTGAAAAGTGCAAATATCTCTTACAAACTTTTACCTAACACGCAGTAACATGAGATTAGCAAAATCAGCCCCTGCCGTTGTATGTGTTGAAGTCACCGAGTTTGAGAACGAGGAGATTTGGTCTTGACAGTTTTTACGCAAAGACAGCTTGTCAAGTTTCTCGACAAGCCTAACAAGGAACTCGTCGAGGAAAACGATGTGTCTTTTCCGACGAGTTCCTCGGTCATGTGTACGAGGCCTTAGGACAGTTATGTTGAAAGTGAGATTCCGGAATTCCTTTCTTACTGTTCCTGTGATTCAATAGTAACACTAATTTGAATTCTCACACCCAACAAACACTTCAACTACTTTGGTGCAGTTGTAACTGTATTCAATAACATATCCCTTACCACTTTGAACAGAAGTAATCAGGTTTCAAAGGGTTACCAGTCAGGTTATTAGGCATCACATCAAACAATTTAAAGTTTGAACTTGACTATAATAAACACAATTTTGATTGGTTACCTTTGGTAACTGCAAGTGCACACTACTATTTCTCTTTCTGCTGTCTAATCTTAGTTATTTCTGGGTAGACAATGGTATAATTAGTGAACGGGTTTTGTATGTATTTTTTCCCTTTTAAACAACACTGTATTTCATTGATGCAAACAATATATTTATTCATGTCAGCTTGTTAAATGTTTGGCTAGTTTAAATAAATATTTAATGAACCATGTCTTCCTTTTCTTGTGCTAGCAACATTCACTATACAGTAAAACTTTGGATTACGAGCATAATTCGTTCCAGAAACATGCTTGTAATCCAAAGCACTTGTATATCAAAGCAAACTTACCCATGAGAAATAATGGAAACTATTCCACAACCATTTATTCATAGGTCCTTCAGTTTATAGTCCATATAAAAAGATTATAGCAATTTGATTGTGTAACCATAAAATGTCCATCCACAAATGGAAGCCTCCATAAGGGGATTAGAAGCAAAATCCAGCAGGAGCTACAGAGTATAAAAGAGAAGAGGGGCCTCTCCGCGTACACACAAGGAGACATGTCCGCTGAAACTGGTCCGCAGACCAGTTTCAGCGGACATGTTCGATCGTGTGTATGACCTAGCGGACAGGTTTCCGGTGGACAAAGTTTCTAGACATACCTAGAAACTTGTCCGCTGGAAACCTGTTCGTCGGACATGTCCGATGGTTAGTACACCCAACCATCGGACCGAAATTCCACGCATGCGTTCAATTGATTCGATGCATGCGTGGAAGCTTTGAACTTCCTTGTTTGAGCACTTTAGTGAGTTATACGTCACTGCGTTCTCTGTCCGCTGGGATTTTGGTCTGATGGTGTGTACACACATGAGACCCAAATATCCCTTTAGACATGTCCGATGAAAACGGTCCGTCGGACCTGTTTCATCGGACATGTCTCCTTGTGTGTACGCGGCCTCAGTGTAGCAATATGTTGCTAAATGGTGTACCTTCATTAACCACTTTAGCCCCGGACCATATTGCTGCCCAATGACCAGAGCACTTTTTGTGATTCGGCACTGCGTCGCTTTAACTGACAATTGCGACGTGGCTCCCAAACAAAATTGGTGTCCTTTTTTCTCACAAATAGAGATTTCTTTTGGTGGTATTTTATCATCTCTGCGGTTTTTATTTTTTGCGCTATAAACAAAAATAGAGCGACAATTTTGAAAAAAATGCAATATTTTTAACTTTTTGCTATAATAAATATCCCCCAAAAATATATAAAAAAAACATTGTTTTTCCTCAGTTTAGGCCGATACGTATTCTTCTACATATTTTTTGTTAAAAAAAAATCATAATACGCGTTTATTGATTGGTTTGCGCAAAAGTTATAGTGTTTACAAAATAGGGGGTAGTTTTATGGCATTTTTATTAATATTAAATTTTTTACTAGTAATGGCGGCGATCAGCATTTTTTTTCAGTACTGCGACATTATTGCGGGCACTTCGGACACTTTTGACACATTTTTGGGACCATTGGCATTTTCTTAGCGAGCAATGCTATAAAAATGCATAGGATTACTATAAAAATGCCATTGGCAGTGAAGGGGTTAACACTAGGGGCAGGGAAGGGGTTAAGTGTGTTCCTGGGTGTGTTCTAACTGTATGGGGGGGTGGCCTCACTAGGGGAAATCACTGATCTTCTGTTCATTGTATGAACAGAAGATCAGCGTTTCCCCCGCTGACAGGACCGGTCCCCGCTCTGTAACGAGCGATCGCGTGTGCCCGGTGGCGATCGTACCCGCCGGGCCCGCGCGCAGGACTCGGGGGGTGAGCGGGGACCAGTTAGGCTGGGTTCACACTTGTTCCAACAACGCTCCTACATTGGGAGCTCATGTAGCATGACGTGTGAAAATCAATGTTTCCCTATGAGAGCCGTCTTAACTGGTCCTACACAAGTCAGTCCGACTTTGAAAATGCTCCCTGTACTACTTTGGTCCTACATTGATCCTACTTCAGCCCATTGAATATCATTGAAGTAGGACCAAAGTAGGAGCCTTGTCCTAACCATTCGACTTTTGCCATCTGACATGTGATTACAGCACCAGTAAAAGGAATTTATCTCACTCTGGGATTGTTTTGATTGGTAAAAGAACAAGTCAGTCTATCACAAAGTAGAACCAAAGCAGTATCCTGTTCATGAAAGTAGGATGGATGTAGGACCAATGTAGGATCAATGTAGGATCAATGTAGGACAAATGTCGCAGAGCAAAGTAGGATGAAAGTCGTGTAGTGTAGTGTGAACCCAGCCTTAACCATGATGTTCATACTTCAAGAAATGATGGTGTATCATTCAATATGATAATCTTTCCATGGTACCCATGATTAGTTGCCTCACAGCCAGAAAACCCAAGGCTGGCTCTCTCCAATACTTTCTGATACCAATTTTTATTCTGATTTAGTGAGACTAGGAATTGGCCTATGGAGGAGGGCTTCCCATGGGTTTTCGGTTAGATATTTTTCAATGATAAAGATTATTAAATTATATGTGCACCCCACAAATGTTGAACCATTGGGCATTGCCAGTTGCCACCTAATATGAAATAGCGTACCAGCGAAGGCACAACCACAGAAATACAGGGGGGAACCAAAGGTGTAAATTTTGCTAGTTGTGTTGGAGTCATGTAGCGGTGGAACAACAGAGATAGAAGATGTGGAATTAGGATCTCAGATACATTTTGTAAAAGAGGAAAGTATACCCACTGGGACCAGGACCATTGCTGTTTTTTAAGAATCTAATGGCATCAGTAAGTTCTTGATGTTGCGATATCTTGAGTGTGGTTGTAAAATTCGTAGGAAAGGAAGGCAATTGTAAGCTTCAGTAAAACAACCAGGAAAGAAGTAAGTGCTGCATACAGGTGGGATAAGGCTGGATAAGTGTTTACATTTGGAAAGTACAAGCATACCCCACTTCTAAGTACACAATGGGGGTTATTTACTATCGCTGGAAAGTGCAAAATCAAGCTCACTTCTGCATAGAAACCAATGAGCTTCCAGGTTTTATTACCAGGCTTAATTGAACTAGCTGGGGTTAGAAACTCGTTTTGCACTTTCCAGCGATAGTAAATAAACCCCATTGTGTACTTAGAAGTGGGGTAAGACTGTATAGCAATCAGATTACTAGTGAATTTATTGTTAGCTGTGTGAAGAAAAAAGAAAGACGTGTTTATATTGGAAGGTTTTCAAGTGTTTGGCAAGCATGATAGTAGGTTTGTTGCTAAGGGCATATCATTTTAGTCTAGTCCTTCGCAGTTGTTTCTCAGTTTCATTGGTTAAACAAAGGTTCAGTTCCATTCTGACTTTATAAAGAAGTGCACGACTGTTTGGAGTGGGATTTGTTTTATGCTGTTGTAAAGCATAGTCCAATTCTAATTCTAACTCTGTCTTACATTTTTATCTCTGTTGTTTGCAAAAGGGAAGATATCTGAATTATCTGCCCCCTAAATACTGTTTTATATTCCTCCAATAAATTCACTGGAGAAGAAACAAAAGAAAATACTTATAAGGCCCTTTTCACACTAGGGCGTTTTTCAGGCGCTTTAGTGTGAAAGCACTTGGGCTTTCACATTGGGATTGCAGATGCAGCTTCTTTCAGGCGTTTTACAGGTGCTTTTTTTTAACACTAAAGCGCCTGAAAAACGCCCCAGTGTGAAAGGGGTCTCAGACCTTGTACACACGACCGTTTTCCTCGACAGAATCCATCAAGACACTTGGTGGGAGAGCTTTTTTTCCAAGGAAAACGGTCATGTGTATGCTTTTCATCGAGAAAACTGAGGTGGAACTCGACGAGGAAAAAAGAGAACAAGTTCTCTTTTTCCTTGTCGGGAGTCTCATGTTCCTCGTCGGGCTGGTTTTCGACGAGAAACACGTTCGTGTGTATGCTTAAAAACCCGTGCATGGTCAGAATAAAGTATGAGACTGAAGCGCACCTTCGGTAAAAGTAGCGTTTGTAATGGAGATAGCACATTTGTCACGCTGTAACAGACTAAAAAGTGCAAATCGGCTCTCACCAAACTTTTACTTAATACGCAGTAACATGAGATTGGCAAAAGCAGCCCCAAGGGTTGTGCCAGTGGAATTGAACTTCCCTTGCCATCTATGTGTTGTACGTCACCGCGTTTGAGAACGACGAGATTTGGTCTTGACTGTGTGTACGCAAAGACAGCTTGTCAAGTTTCTCGACAAGCCTAACAAGGAACTCGTCGAGGAAAACGATGTGTCTTTTCCGACGAGTTCTTTGGTCGTGTGTATGAGGCCTTAGAGTTGGATTTTAGTTGGTTAAGAATTTCAGAAATGGTTAGTAAGGAATTGTTGAAGGACCAAGAGGAATTACAAGGTAAATAACTGTTGGGTCATGATCTGACCAGAGTACAGGTAAGATTTTAGCTGTAGAGAGTGCTGGTATAAAGAAGGCAGAGACTAATGCCCCGTACACACAATCGGAATTTCCGTCAAGATAAACAGATTTTTCTGACGGAATTCCATTAAAGCTGTCTTGCATACACACCGTCACACCAAATTCCGACCGTCCAAAATGCGGTGACGTACAACACTACGATGAGCCGAGAAAAATTAAGTTCAATGCTTCTGAGCATGCGTCGACTTGATTCTGAGCATGCATGTTTTTTGCTACTTCGAAGTTCCATATAGGCGAACAAATTTTTTTTTCATCGGACAAAAAGAGAACATATCTAAGTCCGTCGGAATTTCCGATGGAAAAACTCAGATGGGGCGCACACAGTCGGAATATCCGATGACTTTTTCCAATCGGAAATTCCGATCCTGTGTACAAGGCATAAGATATAGTCAATATGGATATAAAGGTTATGAGGCACAGAGTAGTAAGTATAGTCTCTAAGAAGAGGATTTAACTTTTGCCATGCATCTATCAACAATGAAAACTTTCCTCTTTGAGACAAGTTGATTATGACCACGCCTAATTAAACCGACCTGTTTTTATTGTTGATATTTTACATGGTTTCTTTTTTTTTTTTTTATGTACACAAGCTATCAGTTCGCCTGTGAAGTCTTTTTTTCTTTGTTTTCTTGGATTGCTTTTTGGTCCAGAATAGACCGGCGGACCTCCTTCCAGCGCTTAGACACACCCTTCAGGGTGTATGTGGCGCTGTATAGAAATATTAAAAATCAATCAATCAATCAATCAATGAATAAATCATGGAAGTGGGCATAGTCTGAGTACGCTGGTTTTTGGGTTTTGATTTGTCAAACTAAGTATTGGTTAATAGGTTTGAATCTCTGCATAAAAATATAATTCCTTTGCCATGTATGGCGGCGAGTTACACTAGGTGAGATGGAAAGGAAATTTGGGAAGTATTAGATGCATAATAGTATAAAAAAGTAATGTCCGAGTTCAGGATTTTGCTTTGTAATAAAAGGTAACGTCTCTGAGGGTCGGGGATATGTTTAGTACAGGCAAAAAGAACCCCCCTGTGCTCTGTGGGAGCAGATGCAGAGAATACGGTAGAATAGGAGGGAAGAAATTAGTGGATGGAAAAATGTGTTTCTTGAGGGCACGCAATGTCAATATGATGGGAATGGAGAAATTCAAACTGTTCGGCGCTTACAGGGAGAGTTTATTCCCTTAGTGTTGAGATTGAGAATTTTAAAAATAAACTTTAGAAATTATTTTTTTTTTTTTCGTTTGTGATAAAGGTTTTACATAAATAAATAAAGGCTGATCACCTCTGTAAGTAAGCACCCCTGTTGGTTTGTCTCATCCCTGTAACTGATAAATCTGTGATTGAGCTTGTTCTTTTGAAAAACAGACTTACTACCCAGATCACCAGATTAAAATAGAAGAAAGAACACCTAAAAAGAGAACTAATGCAGCCACCACATCTAAGGCCCTGTACACACGAGGAGACATGTCCGATGAAAACGGTCCGCAGACCGTTTTCACCGGACATGTCTCCGGGGACCTTTTGGTCTGATGTGTGTGTAGTTTGCAGTTGTGCCATACTCTTTTCATTTTTGGATGATGGATTGAACAGTGCTCCGTGAAATGTTCAAAGGGGATATTTTTTTATAACCTAACCCTGCTTTAAACTTCTCCAGAACATCTCGACAACTTTATCCTTGACCTGTCTGGTGTGTTCTTTGGCCTTTGTGACCCTGTTTGTTCACTAAGGTCCTCAGAGTTTTACAGAACCTGCTGTTTTTATACTGAGACTAAATTACACAGGTGGACTATTTACTAGTTAGGTGACTTCTGAAGGCAATTGGTTCCACTAGATTTTAGTTAGGGGTATCAAAGTAATGGGGGCTGAATACAAATGCACTTCACATTTTTCAGATATTTATTTAGAAAAAAAAAATGGAAAACCACTTTGTGTTGGTCACATAAAATCCCAATAAAATACATTAACAGTAAGTTTTTTGGTTGTAACATGACAAAATGTAGAACATTTCAAGGAGTATGAATACTTCAAGGCACTGCATGTGGTAAAAGTTTGATCATCCTTTGTCAAAGTCCTAGTGTATCAGGGTGTAAAGATGGTTAACACACCTCTATCACCTCTTGATATCGCCTCTGTCTGTCCGTACTATGTGATGCTAATCTAACATCAGCATAACAATACCCATTAAAATAATTGTCATGGGTGCTTTACTTCCGCATTCATATATTATTTAATAGTGTGATTTCTTCCTTGTTATATTTTTTAATAGATATGATAATGTATTTCATGTCTGGTTATTGAAGGGAAAAAAAAGAGATTAATAATTCTAGTCTTGCATGTTACCTTGCTGGACAGGCTGTGCTTGTGACAGAAGGAACTGTGAAGCTGACTGTAGGTGGCTGGGGACCAGGACTAGTTGCTGGAGAGAGTGTATAGAAGCCATATCCTGTAGGAATACATAAATACAATAAAACAATCAATTGTTTTGTTTACAAAGTGGAATCTCAACAAAGAGCATCAAACACAAGATACAAATTTAAGATTAATATGCATATTAATAAGATTAATATGCAAGACTGTTATTTTCAGTGCTCATGGTGTTATGGTGATCATAATCATATGATGGATAAAATATGATATGTTTCATGTGATACTACTCATGCTGGATTATCTTTCTCATTCAATATACATATATATATATATATATATATATATATATATATATATATATATATATATATATAGTGAGGGATTCGCTCGGTAGCGGGGGTGTGTGACCCCCCTGGATGGGTTCACTACATGCTGAACTATACAGAAAGGCAGTTGAGGATGGTTGAAAACAAATAATATGGTTTATTCTTCCATATTGCTGGATACAAGTGCAAGCATCCAAACAGCATAAACAAAACAAAACCCTTGCCACTTGGGGCATCTATCTTCACAAGACAGGAACCTACCTATGGAGTCTGGGCACAGCCTACTGCTGGGCAGACACTGCTGGTCAGACAGCAGAAAAACAATAGTCTTTTTGATTTTTATCACACAGAAAAATCAACAACCACCTCACCTCTTCAGAAGTTTTTCTGACTGCTCTCCTTAACTCAAAAGGCCTCAGGATGCAGCAATCAGTAGTCATCATTTGAATAACTTATAGAGGCCTTAATTGCCTCATTCTGAACAGCTGAAGTTTTCCAACGCCCTAAGGGCCCTTTCACACGAGCGGATGAACGGTCCGATTTTCATAAGTCTGTTTACGGGCTTACAATGCTTCTCTATGGGATCGCGGCTATGGGATCGCGGACGTTAGCGGATTAGCATCCGCTAACGTCCGTAATCATCCGCCTCCGTCAAGATCCAGTTTTTCGGACGGAAGAAACTCCTATTTTTTATAAAAACCATCAGTACAAAAAAAAATTCACTCAATGGACAATGACATGCGTCAAAGAAATATGACACATGAACAGATCAAATGAGATATCAGGATGACACGAGTGATTATCATCTGAACGATAAGGAGGTTCTGATGGTCCCAAGCAGTTGGTAGCGCAACAAGGCATTTCCTCAGGACCAGCAGTGCATAATAGTTGTCACAGGCTAATCAAACTATTGAGATAGGAAATAATGGAGAGTAGGTGTAGAAATGGAGAAGGAAGTTGCGAAAAGATGGGAAATGGTAGGGGTTCTTTGGGGTCGCTATGTGCAAAAATGGACCACATCTTGTTTGGGTCTAATTGTCCTCCTATCAAAGTTGCAATATTTTAATGTTTTTTGAAACCCTTATCCTATTTAATTACTCATGCTTTGGTATGTATATTGGCCTGAACAATAAGATTTTGGTCTTATCCATGCATACCAGGCCCTAACTATCATCTGCTTAGAGGTCATAGTAACTTGTAGTAGCAATTTAAATTGAGATGTAGTAAGCTCCTCTGGACACTTATTAATAAACCAATAAGGTAATCAGGCGTTATAGTAATATAAAGTAGGGTAGACAACATTTTAAACCATATGCATAGATGGGTCCCCAGATCTAAATACCCATGGAAGCATGCCAGAGAATAATTAGGTACATATTTAGCTATGTGTGCTGGGACCAGGTACCAGCAGGTCGATACTTTATAACTGGCATCCCATTTTTTTAAGCAGATTTGCTCAACAACCAGATATCTTTTTCAATTCTCTTCCTCTAAGAGGTTACCAAGATCATGCGCCTAGCGTTTTGTATAAGAAGATGCACTTTTGGTAGGGTAGTTCACAAGATATTGATATTATTTTAATTTTTTTCCAATATAAAAGACACTACCCCTGTGATTAAAATATGTGACAGCTGCCCCTTTAAGTGTGAGCCACACTAATGTACTGTACCAAAATATAAAGTAGGCGTTATTTAGCTACATAGATCCTTAACTTATATATACTGGTATCTAGGTGATTTAAACCTTAAACACCTTGATGTTCTCTCCCCTCAGTGGGATATACACCAATCACCCAGAAAGAAAATGACAGGGGAGTCGTGCAACACGTCTTTATTAAAAAGGCAAAAAAAAAGCTGATCACCAGCTCCTGTGTAAGGGACATCAGTCCCCAGTGGAAGAGGCACATCTGCCTCATTAGTAACCACCAGTACCGCCTGCCAGTGCCCCCTACCCGTGCCACCTGCCAGTGCCCACAATGAACTCCAATGCAATAAAGTGCCACCTATCACCTATCAATGCCCACCAGTGGTGCCAGTCAGTGCCACCTATCAGTGCTGCCTATCAGTCTCACCTACCAGTGCTGATCAGTGGCCATCATTGCCACCCATCAGAGCCCATCACTGCCACCTATCAGTGCCCATTACTGCCACCTATCAGTGCCCATCAGTGCCACCTATTAGTGCCAATTGTCAGTGCCCACCAGTGGCAACTATCAATGCCTTTCAGGGCCACCCATCAGTGCCACCTCTAGGTGTCACCTCTCAGTGCCCACCAATGCCGCCCCTCAGTGTCCACCAGTGCTGCCTATCAGTGCCCACCAAAGCTGCCTTATCGGTGCACATCAGTGCAGCCCATCGGTGCAGCCCATCAGTGAAGCCTATCAGTGCCCATCAGTGCAGCCTCATTAGCGTACATCAATGAAGGAGAGAAATTACCCGTTTGCAAAATTTTATAACAAAATATCAAATATCACCAAAAGAAAGCTCTATTTGTGGGGAAAAAAAATGATAACATTTTTATTTGGGTATATTGTTGTATGACGGTGCAATTGTCATTCAAAGAGTGAGAGCACTGAAAGCTGAAAATTGGTCTGGGAAGGAGAGGGGTTTAAGTGCCCAGTAAGCAAGTGGTTGAAAAACAAATCCCCCACATGTCAAAGTCAAAACATATCACCAGACATTTATATATTTATTGCATGAATTTGGGGACATAATAGGCTTATTTTTTTGGATCAACACAATTTAAAACAATTTACTGCACATCACTATTGTTTTTGATAATTGCAGGGTATTTAAGGCTTAAATCATCTAGATACTAGTATATATTTAAGTTAAGGATTTATGTAAAAATGAATGGCCCTATTCTAAAACCCAGGCTGGTCATGCATGGATTTATTTTTATAAGTGTTGTCATCTTTCTAATTATTAATAGCTATAACATTGTTTACATTATTCAGAGATATTAACTGCCTATTTGGAAAATGCCGTTCATCTCCTGCTGAGATTGCCAAGCATGCTTTAAAATTTAACAATCCCTGTGACACATTCAAGATAATATTTATAATTAATACATTAATAATAACATTTATAAAGCAGTGAATGTGGTGAATTTATTTTAAAATACATTAGTTTCACTGCAATCGCATATTAGATGAACATCACATTCACTGGTTTATAAGTATGTCCTGCATAAAACAGTGTAGTGCTCAAGTACTGTAATTGCCCAAATTATTATAATTAGATCTCCCACCTATAATGTAATATCAGATTTAGAAAAAGGCTACTTAGTTTTCTCAATCTATACCAGACCCTTATCTGAGCATGCAGCCCAGCAGGTCCTCAACCATACCACACCATACCAACATGGGGGGCAACTTTGGTAAGGGGGGCTCTGCACCCCAAACCACGTTGTCCCCACAACAAGGGCCTCTTTCCCACTACCCTGGCCGGTGGTTGTGGGGGGTCTGTGGGTGGGGGGGACTTATTGCAATCTGGAAGCTTATTGGATCCTGCCCCGCCATCTGAATGAGTAGGGGTACATGGTACCCCTACTCATTCACCAAAAAATGTGTAGCATAGAAAAGCACAGGAGGCAGTTTTTGACAAATGCTTTATTAAAAAAATGTAAAAAAAATGTTCCCCAGTGTAGATCCATCATCATCCTGTCGCCACTGCTCACCCGGAGAAGAAAAAAAGCTCCCGACACTGCGCTGCCTCTTGCCAATTAATAAACTAGGGGGCGGTGTCATCCGGTGATGTCATCAGATGGCCCTGCCCCGTGTGACATCACCAACCGGGGCTTGCTGGGTTGGCAACGTTACATGGGGGCGGTTCAGCCTAGTTATCGGGTGGCATCGTCCCTTAGTTTCTTTAGCTGCGGGAGGAGGCGGAGCTGTCAGACAGCGGAAGCTGGGCTTTTTTTTTCCTAGGCCAGCGGTGACACAGGGGACTTTTTTGGGGGGAAACCTAGCTGCAGTTTCCTTCAAAATCCATAGCAGACCCAAAGAGCCTGGTATGGCCTGGCGGGGGTATCCCACACAGTTTTTTCCATAATTTTTCATTGCTGGCAGGTGAGAGTGACAGCTTTACTGTATATGCTTAAATTATAATTACTACATTTACAATGTGATGTCTGGATTTGTGAAGATATTTGGTGCATACAATATGGATTTATGTCATCTGAGACTATTGTGAAATATATTTGAATATAAGGTTTGTGCTTGAAGTTCATCTTTAACTGGTGTGGGTCTGTGTGCGACAGTAGGCTAAACCTAGAACTTATACCAAAACAATAGGGTTGATTTACTAAAAGCAAATAGACTGTGCACTTTGCAAGTGCAGTTGCACTCAATTCCTCCCGAGCTTAGTGAATGTGGTGAAAGTTCACTTTGTAAAGCTTACCCAATCAGGTGCAAGGAGGAAAAATTTCATTTTTGCTTGCACATGATTGGATGATGGAAATCAGCTGAGCTTCACCACATTTGCTAAGCTCTGTGGAAAATTAGTGTAACTGCACTTGCAAAGTACACAGTCTATTTGCCTTTAATAAATCAACCAAAAATACATTTATACCTATTAGATTGTAAATAATACAGTAGTGTCATACCCCAGTCATTTGTCCTCCGCCCATTATAGATCCTTGAGGCAGATGACATGGTCGATGAGGTATTCCAGGCTGCAGTGCTTCACTAAAATCTTCTGTTTTAATCTGTAACACATAGACACACATTTAAATATGATAGGTGTGATATGAACAAAACACATTTAAAAGTCAACTTCACAATAATTGATTTTGGAGAAAATGCTGGTGGCTAAAATTACAGCTCAGTAGATACATTTTTTGAAAATAAAGTGCAAGAACAGGCAGTAAATGATTTTCTACCATTTAATAAAATATCAATAACATTTGAAATGTATGTAACAGCACAACTTGGATATACAGTATGTCATAGCTTTCCAATAAAATGTATGAAATTAGAAAAAATAACACAGTATCTAGCACCATATATTTCTTGTAAAGAGATATCGATGATTATTCTTGCTTTATGTTATAGTGGAACTACAGCCTTAAGATGAAAGGATATAGTTCCACGTCTGCTTCTCTTTTGCCTGCCAGCAAAGTTTCAAGCCAGCCAGCAAAAACCTAACTAAAGGAGGAAAGGTCTGTATCAAGGTAAGTCTGCTCTCAATTCATGCATTGCTATATACTGTATATCCCATATTATGAACTCAGATAGTTTTGAGCTAGGGATCACAATTTTCAGTGGTGCCTTGATGCAGGCACTGTGGCTTTGCATGTACAAGGTATTTGTAGAAACGCGTAGAGAAAATCAGTACAGATTATCCACCCTATGGAAGTATAGTCTCACTTCAACCAGTTTTATGATGGTCATTTATGTACATATATTGTTGGTAACTATGTATGACAATTTGTTTTTAAATGTATGTTAACATCTGTTCTTTGTAACAATAAATATTTTTATATATTTTATATTTTCCGTCTGTCCTCATTAAAGTCCTGTCCTGGTTATTCTTTGTACTGTTATGAATATTATACTGTACACGTACACCTTTCTTGTACCCATATATTTACTAGACATGTGCATTTGTTTTCGTCCGAATGCATTTTCGTCCGAATTTCGGTTAAAATGAATTCAAAATCCGAAAGATCTGACATAAAAAAATGCTTTATTTTCGTTTTCGTTGCTACAACAGTTCGATATAGATAGAAGATTCGACATGACGCTGACAATAGCAATCTGTGTCTATCGAACCTGTGGTCGAATGTGCCTAAACTTAAGTCTATTAGTCCAAGATTATTCTACATTGAGGAAAAAGATTTGACATTATAGAGACAGTGTTGGGGTAGACCATTCAACATGAACGACAAAGATTCGACAAAGCAGCGAAAAACATACAAACGTCAAATCTATCATTGAAGGCTTATGGTGTCTGTCGAAAGTTGTAAGAAGATTCAACAAGCAGCTAAACTGTATGATTGCGGCATCGTACAGTTTAGCTGCTTGTCAAATTTCCGGTCAAATTCTGGGCCCATAGGCTATAGAAGAATTTGAATGTTGGTTGACTAGTAATAATAATTTATAAATATAATTATTACTAGTGTCATACAACATTAGAATTCTTCTATAGCTTGTAGGCGGAACATTAGACTGGAAATGTACAATTGCGGCGTCGGCGTCGTACAGTTTAGCTGCTTCATCGAATCTTCTTAGAACGTAAAACAGACCATACGCGTTCAATGACAGAATCGACCTTAAAGCAGAGGTTCACCCTAAAACAAGTATATACCATTCAATCCAGCATACTGCCGACATGTACAGTATGCTGTTTTTTTTCCGATTTACATACCGTAGTATAGGTATTCCCCCCTCCCCAGCTTCCGGGTAGTGAATCCCGCGGGACTGGGCGTTCCTATTCGAGACTAAGAGACTAATTCGCGTCACCAGTTTCCGAAAGAAGCCGAACTGCGAGTCGGCGCCATACGGCGCCTGCGCACCGAAGTTCGGCTTTTTTCGGAAACTGGTGACGCACCTTTTGCGCTGGGGGGAAGCTTTTGTCATACATCAATCTCTTAGTCTCGAATAGGAATGCCCAGTCCCGCGGGATTCACTGCCCGGAATCAACAAAGTGTGCTGTATAAAATTATATCACAATAGTGTGACTTTTATGTAATGTAGAGGAGTGAACATTTGTGTTTTACTTTAGGAAAGCTTTATTATGATTTTGCTGCTACATTGCAAAACACGAAGGGAAAGAAAAACAGATTGAGTAAATTGTTTGTGTAATATTGCAATAAGACTTAGTTGAAATTACAACATTACAAATGAGCATGACAGGTTTGCAATCGCTAAAAATTCTAATTTCACTGTGTTCCTATAGCTGAGCATTTAAATGTAAATGTCATTCAGATATTCTGACATCACCACCTCAATCTAGAGACATGCCTCTCTTTGATAGAGGACTGGATGACAAAGAGTTATCTCAAACTCAACGGAGCGAAAACAGAACTTATCCTCTTTCACGCCAAGCGTAAGAATCTACCTGCAACAACCTGGACCCCCCCGCTCATTCTGGGCAAAATCATCACCCCCTAGCGCCAAAGTCAAAAGTCTCGGGGTCATTTTCGACTCCTACATGACAATGGACGCACAAATAGGGTCAGTAGTCAGCGGATCTCACCATCTGCTGCGCCTACTAAGCAGACTTACTCCTTTTATTCCCAAAGAAGACATAGCGGTCGTGGTGGGAGCAATTGTAAACTCAAGATTGGACTATGCAAATACCCTTTACCTCGGACTCCCCAAGTACCAAATCGCTCGTCTACAAGTCGTTCAAAATACGGCCGCTAGACTTGTGACTGGGAAAAAACCTTGGGAATCAATCTCACCTTCACTAAGACCCCTTCACTGGTTACCAGTAAAAGACAGAATTACTTTTAAAGCACTCTGTCTAACGCATAGATGTATTCATGGGAATGCTCTCCATTATTTATGCGAAAAAATAAAAGCTCATAACCCCAATCGCGTTCTGCGATCCACCAATCAAAATCTACTCCAGATACCGAAAGCCAATTATAGGTCCAAAGGAGATAGAAGATTTGCTGTCCAAGGTCCCAGACTATGGAACGCTTTACCAACCAGCATTCGGTTGGAGGAGAACCACTTAGCATTCAGGAGAAAGATCAAGACACATCTCTTTTGATACCAAAGGAGACAGGAACAACAAGCGCCCAGAGGCAATTTAGTTCGCATGTGCTGCGCTATATAAGTCTTCATTCATTCATTCATTCATTGTTGCGATCCTTTGTTAGGAGGAAGTATTTTTTATTTATTTATTACATTTTTTTTTACACTTTTTTTCTTCATGAGGGGGTTTGGTTCTGATCAGTGGATACCACAGTGGATCAGTGGACACCACTTAATGCAGCATTTTTCTTCTACGGCCTCATTCACACAGGTGTACTACAGCATACACCCGTGCAATGGCTGTGTTTTCCAGCACACGGATACACATGTGTACCGTGCAGGCAGTCCCATTCGTGTTAATTGGGATGCAGCAGCTGCTCCCATTTGAATAGCCATGTGGGTGCGGGTACATGGACCCAAATGCAGACAGTGTGCATGTTCTGGGCCGTATTTGCTTGGCTGTCAAATTGGGAGCAGTGGCTGTGTCCGTGCTGCTGCTGCATTCCAACTAAACTTAACCTCTTGGCGCCAAGGTGTTAATGGCGCTGCCAGCTATTGTGTCCCCATTGACATGAATAGGACTTCTTGCAAAGGGATGCACAGAAGATCTCTGCATCCTCGTGCTTGCAAACAGGGTAGTCGCATGGACATACACAAGGCCTGATACTGATCTGTTGCTAGCTGCAATCAGCCAGGAATAGATCGTTATAGCAGTGGTCAACTGCTATAAGGAGATGGTGAACAAAGCCAAATCTCTGCCTGAGCCTACATGAAGTGAGCCTACATGAAGTGAGCCTACATGAAGAGCCTACTGGAAGTGCCGTGACGGCGCTTCATCAAAAGCATTGTGTTTGTATACACTTATACAGTGCATTTCTATGGAGCAATCTGTAGAAGCATTAGAACACCCAAAGCTGATTTTAGCTCCCAAGCTTCGGGCTAAATTGGTGGTTTCAGTACTAGTGCCCTCAGAAACCCCCAGGAGTTGCTGAATCTGGGTGCCATTTTAAAATGGCACTTGGCAAATAGTTGTTTTCTTCTGCACCTTTTGAGAATGGCCCTCGGATTTGGTTTTTTTTTGGTTTGGTTTGCTAGATTAAGGATGCAATGAGGTTGTTCCTGATAATGGTTTGGGGAAGGGGATGCTATGTAAAGTATAAAATAAAAGGGATAAGTGGGTGTAACATTGATATTTAAAGAAAGACGAACAAGACTTAGAGGGATACTTGAAGTAAATATAAGTAGAGCATAGAACCCAGCTTGCCTATACCGGAGGTAGGGCTGGGATAAGGTAATGTGCGATTTGTCGAAAAATTATCTGTATATACTGTGTGTATATATATATATATATATATATATATATATATATATTATATGTAATGGAAAATCTGTACACCATTTTATGAAATATAAATAAAGAATATATATATATATAAAAAAAAAGTTTAACCACTCAAGTGGTAAACACTAAATTCAAGGCAAACAGCTACACCTATAAAATAAATAGGGAGCTATTTTATCTGCCAAATAATTTGAAGTTCTGCCATTTAAAGAAAAAAGAAAGCTGCATAGCTCTGTCACACAGCCTAACCCTGTCCAGCATGGCAAGAGACCTTCATTTTCTCTACTGCACATAGAGATCTTATCCTTCCCCATGGACAGTGAAAGTAGGAGCAGCAAACTAATGAGCCCTGTCACTTTGAGCTCTCTTACTATCAGCATGCTTCTTGCTGCTTCAGTTTTTTTCCAAGCTAGGTTCTGCTGTACAAGGACTGCAAAAGACTGATACCAAGTCAAATTCTCCCCGGGGTTCAGCTTTAAAGCTGCATAACGGCATTTTCTAGATTGTTTTAGTTCAAATATGCAGAACTATGCAATGAAATAGATTATGTATAATTTGTCAGAGAAGACAAAGCACATCCAAAAATCTGCTATGGTTAGCATTCTACAGTCACGACGTGGTTACATCAAAACTATGTTTACAGTGTAATAAATATAAAAAGTTTTGGCATAAATTTTTTTATAACAATCCAGTGGCATATGCACCACTGTATGTATTTATTTATTTTGTTGGGGGGGGGGGGGGGGTGACGTTATTAAGCTCTTTTAATATTTTACACATACATAAATCTACAATACATTTACAGCATGAAGATTTTTTTCACTTGTATGTAATGATAATAAGTAGATAATGGATGTATGCACATGGTTCCTAAAAGCACTGAAGGAGTTAAGTCCCGTTTTCACCCAAATGTTTTATAATAACCTGGCTCTTGCAGCTTCCCCACCCACATCTTTGGCGCCCCCACCTATTTCCCCAAGGAAATGAGACAGGAACCAACTTGGAGAACTGAATTCCCTCCAGGGACAGCTCCTCGCCCACAACATTTCCTGGTAGTAGAGATATCAGGAAATAAAGAGGGCCAAGGCAAGCAAATGCTGAGGATATTGCCATGTTGGACGACACTCTGCAAAATGCTGTATTTGTTCATATACTAAGATTGCCTTAATAAAAACGTTGACACCTTACTTGATCCAAACACTAACCTTTTTTCTTTATTTTTTCATATATTTAACACTTAAAAATATTGACATTTGATTAGTATTAAATATATACGGGTAATTCACACTGAAATCAAGATACAGATGGTAGAAAATATGAATCCAAACAACAAAATGAACTGTAAGTATACGTACATATAAAAAGGGCCATTATTTATAATATTTAGCACCCTTTTGACATTCCATGCTATCAGGTTGATACATTGTTGGAGCTTGTGCACCAGTCAGAAACGGGTACACGAACATTTGGGAGCTGGGCACCGAGGTGGGAGTGTCCATACTGGGGTGCCCTCCCTCCCCGTCCCCATCACACTTGCAGGTACATGGCCAAGGAATTTTGGAGTGCGGTGAGAAAAGTTTGATGGGAAATTGAGAGACTAGTTTTTCCTCAGGTAGGTCTTGCAGTTGACTGACGGCACATGGCAGTGAGTAGATCTATAGGCACTATTCAGTCCAATAGTGGCTTTCGAATCAGCTCACTGCCATCCATGGGGCAATCAAAAGTAAGACAAACCTAATGGGGAACTAGTCACTTAATTCTCCGTCAGACTTTGGCTTAAGTCATTTCCTAAATATGGTCTTAAGCCCAGTGGCTTAAGTCATTTCCTAAATATGGTCATTGGCATATCTGTGTAATGACATCCCCATTATCCCCAGCCCCTTTGTATACATTTAGCTTTTTGTTGGGGAATCTCCCGGCCTATAGCTGAATGGGGCCAGGGATAGAGCCCTGTGGGAAAACTGCCAAGCTCACGACAGCTTATAGCACAGACATGCCTCACTCTGAGCACTGGGGTTCCTCCATGCCAGTTTAGAGCTGATCCTTATTACTGCCAGTTCCCTTATCTGTAAACTGGTGGTAATTTTTATGACATATCCAATTGTTGGTCAGCAATTCACGTGCATCTATACTTGATGTCCCACCACTGCGCTCATGTAAATGACCTCCCCTGGAGCTGCCATCTTAAGTAAAGATAAAGTGTAAATGTATTTTAAATGAAAAAATAATGGCGCTATAATCACAATGTCAAGTGAAAAAAATCTAAAAATAATTCAAATAACACCAAGTGTTAGTGAAACTGAAAAACTCAAGAATCTATATAAAATATGAAAAATAACAAAAAGTGAAACAAAAAATCCAATAAAAGTTCAAAAAAATTAATAAGCTTCAAGTTATTAACTTGGTGACAAATCTTCTTATGAAAAAGTGAACCTCCTTCCAGCTCACCGCTTGTGACAGTGATTCAGCTCCCTTTAACCGCTTCCATACAGGGCATTTTCACCCCCTTCCTGCCCAGACCAATTTTTAGTTTTCAGCGCTGTCGCACTTTGAATGACAATTGCGCGGTCATGCAACACTATACCCAAATGTTTTTTTCCCCACAAATAGAGCTTCGTATGGTGGTATTTGATCATCTCTGCGTTTTTTATTTTTTGCGCTATAAACAAAAGAAGAGCGACAATTTTGAAAAAAAAAACACAATATTTTTTACTTTTTAATTTAATAAATACCAAATATATTTATTTTTAAAACAACATTTTTTTTCCCTCAGTTTAGACCGATACGTATTCTTTTACATATTTTTGGTAAAATAAAAAATCACAATAAGCGTTTATTGATTGGTTTGCGCAAATGTTATAGCGCCTACAAATTAAGGGATAGATTTATGGCATTTTTTTTACTAGTAATGGTGGTGATCTGCGATTTGTATTGTGACTGTGGCATTGCGACGGACACATCAGACACTTTTTGGGACCATTGATATTTCTACAGCTATTAGTGCTATAAAACTGCACTGATTACTGTGTAAATGTGACTGGCAGGGAAGGGGTTAACACTAGGGGGCGATCAAGGGGTTAATATGTTCCATAGGGAGTGATTCTAACTGTAGGGGGAGGGGACTCACAAGGGGAGGAGATCGATATGTGTTCCTCTGTACTGGGAACACACATTGGTCTCCTCTCCTCTGACAGGACATTGATCTGTGTGTCTACACACACAGATCCATGGTCCTGCAGTGATTGCGGGCAATCTCGGGTGCCCCGGCGGACATCGCGGGCCCGGGCACCCGCACCGGGTCCCAAGCGTTGCGGCAGGTGCGCGCGCCCCCTAGCCACCTGGGAAGCCCATGATGTCATATGATTTCCACCCGGAGGGAAGGAGGGTTCACGCCAACGTCATTTCACAATGACTCGGTAGGGAAGTGGTTAAGAAACGCACTCACCAAATTTAAATGCCTTGCACTCTCATGCTCGGCACAAATGCTCTTAAACCCATCAGGGTTAATCAAACTTTTCAATATTCATCGATGCTCATCAGAAGTGGATCGCTCCACCATAAAATGAATTGACCAATTCTCACAATAAACGGCAATGCCATTTTCCTCTGAAGAAATGTCATCATACATTTCTGTTGCAACAGCTGGAGGTCTGCCTGAATGAGGAGATCAGGGATGTCACCAAGTTAATCACTTGAAGCTTATTACTTTTTATGGACTTTTATTGCATTTTTTGTTTTACTTTTTGTTATTTTTCATATTTTATATAGATTCTTTAGTTTTTCAGTTTCACTATGACTTGGTGTTATATGAATATTTTTTTAGGTCATTTTTATGAACCTGTCACTGCCATAGCGATAGGTTCTTAAAGCAGCAATAGTAGTAACTACCTGAATTTTTCGCCTGTGTCGGTAATGTTACCTAAACTGACACTAATGCTTGCCTGAATTACAGTAGTTGCAGGTAGTGTTGTTAAGGTTTTATTGAATTTTCCAGTCTGTGTTTTTAGAAACTGAAGCTAAGTCTTCTATCAGGCACAGTGTCATGTGTACCTGTATTCATGTGATCGTACTGTCACAAGAATATTGATCACAGACCTGTAAACAGGATTCAGTCAGTATGACACTTGCTGTTTCCAGCACTAGATGGTCCATAACCGCTGATAGTTAAAGTAGGGTGACTAGATGTCCTCGGTTTCTGGGGACAGTCCCTAACTTTATAGAATCGGTGGTGGAGTCTATTTGTGTCTAAAGCCTCATACACAAGATCAGATTTTCTGCGGACAAAGCGTAGGACTTTTGTCCAAAGGGCGTTGGCCATGAACTTGTCTTGCATACAAACGGCAAATAATTGTCGGCCAGCAAACACAAAATTGCATGTTTTTTCAGCTCTTTAACGCCACCCTTTGGGCAACTTCTGGTAATGTTGTGTTATGGTCAGCATTGCTTCTGAGCATGTGTGTTTGTACTTTGGAGTTTTGTCCGGTGGACAAAATCAGACAACACACAATTGTTGGCAGACAATTTTAAGGCATGCTACCCAACATTTGTCCGCGGTAATCCGACAACAATTTTTCGATGAAGCATACAAACAGTCAGATTTTCCAAAAACAGCCTGTCATGACACAATTCTCATTGGATAATCCGATCGTGTGTACGAGGCTTAAGTCTCTTGCAGATGTCCTAAAAAAAGGTGTTCACCTTTCTTTTAAATCACCTTTCTTTGAAATTATTACTGTGTCTGAGAGCACAGCACAATGTTGGCACATTACAGGGCCATTTTTGTGGATTTATCGCAACCATACTACTGATCTATAACAAAATGCACATTTTTAAAGCACAGCAATGGGGGTTATTTACAAAAGGCAAATCCACTTTGCACTACAAGTGCAAACTAAAAGTGCAAAGTGCACTTGAAATTGCACTGAAAGTGCAGTCGCTGTAAATCTAAGGGGGACATGCAAGTGTAGCGCCCCCTTACTTTCAGAAAGGGCGCTGCGCTAAAGTTAGTAGGGTGAAAGACTTATTTGCTCTCACCCAGGTTGATTTGTTCAGGTTCGGCGGCCCTGAATTGTCCTGTGGGTCATTCTGCGCTCCAGAGATGTGGTCCCATCTCTGGGCGGCAGGTGGCGGCAGAGGGTTTCAGGCAGAGCCACTTTTCCCTAGCAGCCAATTGGAGGAGCGTTTCCCTTGCGGGGCATGCTGGGGGAGGGTATATCTGTGGCAGACCCCATATTTCGGGGTTTTTCGCGGGTTCCTGGTTCCAGGTGCGGCACCTACCTTTAGGGTGTGCGCACATCGCGGGCCCCACCACTATGACCTACCTGGCCGGGGCCCGTGCCATGCGGAGTTCCCGACTCTGGGCCCTCATGGCTCAGAGACACTGAAGTGACTGAGGAACCTCAGTGACTTACTGGGGTTCCGCATCTCAAGAAGACAGAAGTGAGAGGATATGCTCTATTGCTCTTAAGTACCGGACCTGTGGCAGAGGCCTCTACTAATCTCCTAGAGCCAAGTTGGTGGCAGCGACTTGTTCCTTCTCAGCTTTCTCAGTGACACTTTGGCTGCCAGGTCTGTGTGAGAGACCTGTCCAGGTGCACTGCACCCACTCCGGCTGGAGTGGCGAGGTGATTGATTTAATCACAGAAGGCAGGACTGCTTTCTCTATCTAAGCCTGACTCGGCGAAGTTACTCTACTTTCATCAACCTTTTCCTATCTACCTCAAGTTGATGTGTTGGTCGTGTTGGACCAGGAAAATAATGCATTCAGAAAACTTCAGCTACAGGTTGGACATTCGTTACTGCTTTGCTCACTACATCCACCCCAAGACACCACACAGAGGTAACTTAATCCGCCGATCCCAATCTAATCAGCGGCTCCTGAATGGGGTAGCGCTACAAGGAAAATAAAAAACAGCATTTTAGCTTGCACATGATTGGATAATATAAATCAGCAGAGCTGCCTTCTGAATTGAAGCAAAACAATAACAACAAACTTAGGAGAGCCTGATCATGTGAATTATGCTCTCGTTCAGTTACAGAGTTGTGTCTGCTGTGTCTGCCTTGGTCTGCATTTCATGAGTGAGCCTGTAAGAACTAAGATGGAAGCCACAGTAGAAACAAACATTACAATATATAGAAGATAGAGATATTCACTCTGTTTTAAATTGAGCAAGATAATAAAATACTTTTCTATCTATCTGTCTGTCTGTCTGTCTCTCCATGTTTTCTGCAAATAACTGGACACACTAACATTTTCTGATGGTATGTTTTGAGCCAAATTGATGTGCATTCAAGGCATTGCAGCAGTAAATTGAAAAATGCTTTCAGGTGGAAAATGCAAAGGTAGTAGATATGTAGCATGAAGAAAATTGTCTAAAAAAGAAGCAAGAGTGTAGAAAATTGCCCTCATTCTATACTTGTACCGCCCTGTACTAAAGACTGCAACACCTCATTCCAGACTTGTTTAGAAATGTGGATTCTGATTAGCCATGGCTGTGGGACAACAGGACTGTGCAATAACTAATTTCATAAACACTTTAATACAGAAAAGCTATATCAATATATGTGCAAGAAGTGCCACAGCACTCTCCAGCAAACAAGTACAACTTTTCATGACCATGTGACCTTGAACTGCCTGGTACACAGGGCCGATGTTAGAAATCATGGGGCCCCCGTACATGCTTCCTTATGGGGCCCCCCAACTCTATCTATACCCCACCTCTCAAGGAGCAGTAAACAGCTGCACTTTATCTGCCTATGCCCCAAAAATAGGCCTATCTGTTGACCCTGTGGGGCCCAGTGAAATGTAATTTATGCAATGGTAGGCAAGTAGGAGTGAAAGTGTGGTCTAGTAAAATATGGCCTGGGCCCAGTACTACAGCAGCAGCCCAGCTGGTACCTAAAGTTAAAGGTTAAGATACCAAAATAAATAGGCTTGCATTTGTGAAATATTAAAATACACTGCCCACTAGGAATTAATATTTGAAGGTATCAGTGATCTAGTTATTTTTTTCAGGCATACTAAATATAATATAAGATAACAAAATAGGTAGGTACTAGGGAAGAGCTTTATGTTCGGGTTAAACATGAGTTTGACACGAACATTGGCTCTTCTCCCATTCGCCGAATAGCAAAAAATCTGGGGTGTTCGTGGCAAATTCGAAAAGCCGCAGAACACCCTTTAAAAGTCTATGGGAGAAATATTAAAAGTGCTAATTTTAAAGGTTAATATGCAATGTTAATATGCAAGTAATATCCAATTGCAAGTTTTAAAAACCGCAGTTTCTTCGAGAGCAGTGATTTTAATAATGCTTACAGTAAACAATAAAAGCGAAATATTTCTTTAAATTTCGTACCTGGGTGGTGTCTATAGCAGTGGTCATCAACCCTGTCCTGCAGGGCCCACTAACAGGCCAGGTTTTATGTATTACCTTGGGGAGATGCAGACTGGAATACTGCAATCACTGAGCAGCAAATGACACCACCTGTGATGCATTTCAGGGCCTGTTAGTGGGCCCTGCAGGACAGGGTTGATGACCACTGGTCTATAGTATACCTGTAAAGTAGTGCATGTTTCCCATGTTTAGAACTGTCCTTGCACAAAATGACATTTCTAAAGAAAAAAAGTAATTTAAAACTATGGATCAATATGGATAAGGTCTGGTAAGGATATTAAGGGCAACCCTGCACCAAATAAAAAATAATGGCGTAGGGGTCCCCTCAAAATCCATACCGGACCCTTCAGGTCTGGTGTGGATTTTAAGGGGAAACCGCACCAAAAATGTTCCTGTTCTTCTGTCTGTAACTCCACACAGTAATGTAAGGCTTTCTCCCTGGTGTGGAGTGTCGTGCTCGCCCCCTCCCTTGGACTACAGGAGAGTCAGGATGCCCACTAACACACCGCTCCTTTCTCTATCTGCAATGTAGAGATCGTCCTGACTCTACTGTAGTCCAAGGAAGGGGGCGAGCACGACACTCCACACCAGGGAGAAAGCCTTGCATTACTGTGTGGACTTACAGACAGAAGAACAGGAAGTGAGTATTTCTCAGAAGAAATAAGGACATTTAAAAGCAAAATTGAAGGATGAGGTAAGTGAAAGAGGACTGCACTAAGGTAAAGGAAGCGATTTGGGAAAAAAATTGTACCTTTACAACCCCTTTATTGTGAATGTATTTTTATTCTTTTGGCTAAATAAAAAGTATATCAGCACTCTGACTTGTTTTTCCTTTGTGAGCATATCGGTATTCAGTACCTGAGAGAGCTTGGACTACAACTGGCTGACCTTTTGATCTGTAATAAAGCTTGGAGTTTTATGCCATCTGGGGAAGAGTGCTTCCATATTTTTTATTTTTTTTATGTCCATGAAGAATGCTATCTGAGGATACATATTCGATTAGGCGAGGTTGTACATTGTAAAATAGGTCAAATTGTGAGGTGAGATTACAGCCTTGGGGGATCAGGTAGAGGTATCTATGAGATCCAACACCAGTGCTTGGACTTTGAAGAAGGGAACATACCCTGAAAGCTTGTCCTGAAATATTGTGTACCTTGCAAATAAAAAAAGTATCATGGACAGTACTCATTTGTTAAAATTCAATCTGAACCGTAATGTGTAAGTCCTACTTTACACCGTATTTACACCTGAGAGCCTTGTAGCTTGAAGCTCCAAAATACTGTACACAAGGTAAGTCCCATGCGTTTCAATTGACCCACTGACTTTAATGTTACATGCATTTTTCAGGCAGTCCCATAATAAAAGTCTAGGGGGTCCAAAATGCTTGATCCTGTCCCGTAAAAGCACCTGTATGGCACTTCATGCTTAAAAATGCACACAAATGCACATAAAAAAGCAGAAAAATCACCTACATACGCTACGCTCAAGTAGGAATATATGTTAAGGTTCTTATTTATTCAGGTCATGTTACATCTAGTAGTAATTAGTCACATTCATTTGGATCTGTCCTATAATTTTAACCGGTTCCCGACTGGCTCACACAGATACACTGTGGAACAATGGCTTTCCTGGGCAAAATCCTATATGGATACGTCCTTCCCCCTAGTGGCCACCAGAGGGCTCCCGCACAGCCGCTGCACAGCCAGAGACCCAATGTGTGTGGCTGGCGGGCACGATCACCGTCGGTCATGCCCGAGTGCCAACACACAAATCTCTGTGCTGTCAGGGCAGAGGAGACATGTCGTTTGTTCCTACTAGGTAGGAACAGCAATATGTCTCCTTACCTAGTAAGTCACATCCCCATACACTGAGAACACACTGAGGGAACACACATTTAACCAATTCAATACCATGCACTTTCGCCTCTTCCTGCCCAGGACAATTTTAGCTTTCAGCGCTGTCGCATTTTGAATGACAATTGCGTGGTCATGCAGCACTGTACCCAAACTAAATTTTTATAATTTTCTTCTCACCAATAGAGCTTTTTTCTGGTGGTATTTGATCACCTCTGGGGTCTAAATTTTTTGCTAAGCAAACTAATAAAATATCTAAATTTATTGAAAAAAAAAATGTTTTTCTCAGTTTCTGTCATAAAATTTAGTTTTCCCCTTCACTGACAGGCACTAATAAGGTGGCACTAATGGGCACTGATAATGCGGCACTGATAAGGTGGCACTGATAAGGTGGCACTGATGAGGAGCCACTGATATGTAGAATTGATGGGCACTGATATGCAGGACTGATGGGCACCAATTAGCGGCACTGATATGCAGCACTGCTGGGCGGCACTCATGGGCACTGACAGGCAACACTGATTGGCACTTATAGGTGGTACTGATTGGCACTGACAAGTGGTACTGATGGGCAGCACTGAAGATAAGGTACTGATGTGTTACTAACAGGTGTTACTGCTGGGCACTGATTGGCACTGTAATGGGCACTGATTGGCACTGTGGTGGGCACTGATTAGCACTGTGGTGGGCACTGGCAGCCTTTTATTATGTGGACACTGCTGGGCAGTTATTGGCATGTGATTGGCACTAAGGGGGTTGTGCTGATAATCAATGTGCTGATTATCAGCACAGACCCCCCCTCTGACAGGGAGAGCCGCCGATCGGCTCTCCCTGTTAGCACGAACTAAGGAATGCCATTTACCGTCACTTTCTGGTTCACGTGATGATCAGCTGTGATTGGTCACAGCTGATCACGTGGTAAGAAGCCTCTGACAGAGCTGGATGACAAATGACGCCCAGTCAGGCTAACAGAGCCACTTCCCGGACACCATTATGCTATTAACCGGGCGGGAAGTGGTTAAACTCTTGATCGCCCCCTAGTGTTTACCCCTTCCCTGCCAGTGACATTTACACAGTAATCAGTGCCTATGTATAAATGTCAATGGTCCCCAAAATGTGTCAAAAGTGTCCGATCTGTCCGCTGCAATGTCAGGGGTAAAAATATTCTGGGGCTGAAGCAGTTAAAGACATTCTGTAGCTTGTACAAGCCACTTCTTCTGTTCTAATAAGTACAATCCCCCAGCATTTATATCCACAAAGGTAGCAGCTACACCTTAAAGCGGTTGTATACCGCTGCATGTTTTTTTTTCCTAATCTGCAAGGCAAGGGTATAATGTGCTAGTATGCATAACATACAAGCTCATTATTTGAAACTTACCTCAAAACAAAGACAAAGAATGTCATCTCTGGAGACAGCTTCCATCTTCACTGTCTTGCTTCCAGGTTTGCGGACTCCGGCTCTATGACTGGCTAGAGCCATGATAACATCACAGCACAGGGCTCTAAAGAAATGTCATGGGCGGCTGTTCCTTCGGACCGAATGCACCACTGATTTCACTGGCTGCATGTACAGTAAATATCTCCTAAACCATGCATGCATGTTTAGGAAATATTTACACTACCTACAGGTAAGCCTTATTATAGGCTTATCTATAGGTAAAACATTTAAAGATTAAAGTTAACTTCCTCTTTAACCACTTAATACCCGCCCACCGTGAAATGACGGCGGGCGGGATACTCAATTATCCTGACATCACGTCATATGACGTGATGTCAATTTAGGCCAGTAGGTGGCGCGCCGCCGGCGCCGCGCACGCACCCGTCGGGTTACTAACAACACCGTGCGCGTGCCCGGCGGCCGCGATGGCCGCCGGGCACCCGCGATTTCTGTGTAACTGAGCTGGGACGTGCAGCTCTGTGTGTAAACACAGAGCTGCACGTCCCTGTCAGGGAGAGAGGAGATCGATTGTGTCCCTTGTACATAGGGACACAATCGGTCATCTCCCCCAGTCACCCCCTCCCCCTACAGTAAGAAAACACCTAGGATACACATTTAACCCCTTCCCCGCCCCCTAGTGTTTAACCCCTTCCCTGCCAGTTACATTTATACAGTTATCAATGCATATTTATAGCATTGTTCACTGTATAAATGTGAATGGTCCCAAAAATGTGTCAAAAGTGTCCGATGTGTCGGCTATAATGTCGCAATCCCGAAAAAAAAAAACGCAGATCGTCGCCATTCCTAGTAAAAAATAAATAAAATAAAAAATCATAATTATGTCCCCTATTTTGTAGGCAAATATATTTTGCGCAAACCAGTCACTATACGGTTATTGCGATTTTATATTTAATTTTTTTTTACCAAAAATATGTAGAAGAATACATATCGACCTAAACTGAGATCAATTTTTTTTTTTATTTTTTTTATGGGATATTTATTATAGCAGAAAGCAAAAAATGTTGTGTCTTTTTTCAAAATTGTCGCTTTTTTTTTGTTTATAGCGCAAAAAATAAAAACCGCACGGGCGATCAAATAGCACCAATAGAAAGCTCTATTTGTGGGAAAAAAAGGACGCCAATTTTGTTTGGGAACCACATCGCACGACCGCGCAATTGTCAGTTAAAACGACGCAGTGCCGGAAGCTAAAATTTGGTCTGGGCAGGAAGGGGGTGTAGGTGCACAGTAGGCAAGTGGTTAATCCAGTCAACACAGTTTTTTTTGTTGTTGAAAATATATACTTTATTTTATTTTATATAAAATATATAAAAAATAAATAATAATTTAAAGACAGATGTTATTATGCAAGGACAGGAAGGGAGGTGTGCTACATAAAATAGCTTAAGCAGTCATTAACTGTTATGCAGTCAAATGACCGTGCCACTTTTTTGCGATTCGGCACTGTGTCGCTTTAACTGACAACTGTGCGGTCGTGCGAAGTGGCTCCCAAACCAAATTGATGTCCTTTTTTTCCCCACAAATTTTGGCGGTATTTTATCACCTCTGCGGTTTTCATTTTTTGCGCTATAAACAAAAATAGAGCGACAATTTTGAAAAAAAATCAATATTTTTAACTTTTTGCTATAATAAATATCCCCCAAAAATATATAAGAAAACATTTTTTTCCCTCAGTTTAGGCCGATGCGTATTCTTCTACATATTTTTGTTAAACAAAATCGCAATAAGCGTTTATTGAAAGGTTTACGCAAAAGTTATAGCGTCTATAAAATAGGGGATAGTTTTATGGCATTTTTATTAATATTTTTTTTGTTTACTAGTAATGGTCGGCGATCAGTGATTTTTATTGTGACTGCGACATTATGCCTGACACATCGGACACTTTTGACAAATTTTTGGGATCTATAAAAATGCACTGATTACTGTGAAAATGACACTGGCAGTGAAGGGGTTAACCACTAGGTGGCGCTGTAGGTGTTAAGTGTGTCCTAGTGAGTGATTCTTACTGTAGGAGGGATGGGTTACATGTGACAAGACAGTGATCACCGATTCCGATTACAGGAAGCGGTGATCACTGTCATTGTCACCAGGCAGAGCGGGGAGATGCTTGTTTACATCAGTTCTTCCTTACCGTGAGACGATTGCGGGTATCCGCGGTCGGGCTCACGGAGCTCGCAGTGGGTGCGCACGTGACCACAATGCCGCGCTTTTAAAGGGGACGTCTATATACGTCCTTCTGCCTGTTCGTGCCATGCTGCAGACGTATATAGTCGTGCGCTGGTCGGTAAGCAGTTAAATTGTATAAAGACTACATACAATAGTTTACCTTATAGGCATTTTTATAAATGAATGCTCTGCTTTTGTACTTGCTTTTTTTGATCACTTGTTTATTTCTGCCTTTCATTTATTTGCTCCCAAAACACAAATTACACATACGAAGGAGCTGCACACATTCTGGAACTGAAAGGTGACAGCCTATATGTGCTTCTACAATTCTCTGTACTGAGCCTCATTTGCATGACAGAGACAAAGCTACAAACAAAAACTCTACGCACAAACGGCCTGTTCAGGCTTGCAGGAGTTTCCAAAGAAAAATACAAGTCTCTCCAAAGATAATCAGTTTGCTGAAACCTCAATCTAAAAAAAAACATGTAAGTTGTCTGGGCTCTGAAATTATGTAAATACAGTACATGGAAAAAAATTACATGGACATTTTCACAGGTATAATTGAATAAAATATACTGATTATACGCTTTAAAGCAAACCTGTACCTTAACACCACCCCTCTTCAGCTGTATACACTCACCTTTGGCTCCCCTGCTGCTCCATTTGGCCACTGGGACAGAATAGAACACCCATTACCTGTGGGTTTTAGTGCTTGGTGTTTGGCCCAGATATGTCCCATGGGGGCAGGGAGATAGTCCTCAGCCCTGTGTAACCTCTAAATGGAGCAGCCCAACTGATCCAGGTCGGTCTTTCTTAGAGACGGCTCTTTAATTAGGCAAATTAGGCGGTCGCCTAAGGCCTTGCGCTCACGGGGGCCTCACGGCCACCTAACTTACCCAATGCATTACCCCAGTTTTGAGGGACAGGGGACCTTAACGCCGCTGTGCTCAGGCAGCGTTAAGAGCCCTGACTCAGGAGCGGTGCTGTCAGCATCCCTAACAACCAGTGAATATCGGTGACCCCACCCCTTATGACGGCAATGACCCAGCATGCCCTCAGTCAATGACATCACAAGGGGCGGATTCACAAGGTGACATCTCTGGGTGGCCCCAGCCCCTTAGTTATTAAAGAGCAGGATCTGGGGGCTACCTTGTTAAAAGGGCGTTCCAGATTCCAATAAGTCCCCTGCCCGAAGACCCCCACAACCACCGGCCAGTGTTGTGGGGAAAGAGCTTTTGTCCTTGAATTATTTTTCCTATTGTGGGGTTGAGAGTTGGGCCTCATGTCATGTTTTGCCTAAGGCCTCACAAAGCCTAGAGCCGCCTCTGGTCTTTCTTCGAACATTGTGACTGAATGGAGCAGCAAGGGGCAATGGAAAAGTATGTATGTGAAGCTAGGGAGGGCAACAATAAAGTATAAATTAGCATACAATATTTTAAAAAGTTGTTTAACAGCAGAGTGTGGATAAAACATAGCATGGGCAAAGCACAAGTACTCTTTAAAAGGTAACTCCACTTTTGTGGGGGAAAAAAAGCAAATAAAAAAAGATAATGTAAATTATACAATTGCTACAAAAGTCCTATGGAATGTTATTAAAAATCCCTTTTCCTTTTCAATCTGCGGCACTGTAATTTTCATTAAAAAGCAATGCAATATGGTAACCTGGAGGTGTTCTGTAAACAGTTGGTGTAAGGAATGCCCCCCCGTTATGTAATTTCCTGCTTGTGTGATTGGCTCATTGATTTCCCCAGAAGTCTGCACTAAGATAAAAACTGTATAAATTTGCAAAATGTATCAAGTTAAGATTCTTAAAGGGGAGTTCCACCCACAATTTCACTTTTTAAATATAAATACCCCTGTAATACACAAGCTTAATGTATTCTAGTAAAGTTAGTCTGTAAACTAAGGTCCGTTTTGTTAGGTTGTTACAGCATTTAGATAGTTTATAATCTAGAAATAGACCGTGGCCATCTTAAGTGTGGGCATCATGAAGCCAGACTGTATGACTTCCTGGATTTCAGCTTTGCATATCTCGCACATGCTCAGCGCTGCACAAGCAATGTAATAGGTTTCAGTCAGGTTTGCAAGAACTACTGGGAAACATGATGCCTATCACAGAAAACCTTGCAAATAGCCTTGTGACTTAATAGCCTAGGCTAATAAGGACGAGGAAGTAATGGACTACAAAATAAAGGTATTTACAAGCAACAAAATAAATAAAAATTGTCCATTCTAAACACTATGAGATTAGGGCATGCAGCACAGACAAACATAAAAAAATAGGTGGAACTCCACTTTAACTCTGTTAATAAATCAGCAAAATTTACGGATTATTTGGAAACATAAATGTTATTTTAGCTCCATCAACTGTGCCACACCTATTGCTCAGACTTATATAACGTTTGTAAGTATAACAAAGTAAGAAGAGTCACTTTAATTCTATCTGCCTCTCAACATAATATAGTTTGTTGGTTTACCATGTAATGAGAAATCTGAGTGTTTTGAATTGTAGAAACTACTCAATAATACAATAGGTGGAAATATTCTGTGTGCCTCGTCCTTTTTTTTTGTATGGAAAACATACAGGTCCTGTACAGCAATGGAAGCTTTAAACTTTTTTTTTTTTTTAACGAAAGGCAAATCCACTTTGTACTACAAGTGCAAAGTACAAGCGCAAATTGCACTTGAAAGAGCAGTCGCTGTAAATCTGAAGGGTAGATCTGAAATGGGGGGAAGCTCTGCTGATTTTATTATCCAATCAGGTGCAAGCTAAAATGCTGTATTTTATTTTCCTTGCATGTCCCCCTCAGATTTACAGCGACTGCACTTCTAAGTGCACTTTCAGTGCAATTTTAAGTGCACTTTGCACTTGCGGTTTGAGTTGCATTTAGTAAATAACCCCCAAAGTATTCTATGTACAGTAGACCGTGCTTTTCCTTGGTCTGGGTTGTGATAGGTATTGACAAATAACTTTTTGTGAATTCTGCTTTTTTTACCTAGACCATAGATAAAAATAAAGGCTCTCTAAACTCAATAAACTGGAGTTGACGTCCCTAAACATTAGACATGCATGAACATTGAATTACAATCTCAATATATCAATTGCCTATTTCAGTCTATAAAGTAGTCTTTTAGAATAGCCTCTGTATGTTGCTTTTTGTTGCCAGCAATACACTTGTGTTTATTAGCATTGGTTATAAAGTTATACTACTATACGGCACTGTAAATAGAACTGTAAGTATTCAGGTGCTTTACCTCTGAATGATGCACCTCAATTATCAATGATAACAAGCTCACACCTATGTTCAGCTGGTATAATGTACACACCATGCTATACAGTACACGTGTCTTAAGTGTCCTAAGGATCTTTCTTGTGGTATACTTCTTTCAAAAAACATCTTCTAGTGCCTTTTAAAATGCTCCCCAGCATGGATGCAGAAGCTTGAACCAGTTACCGCACCGTAAGAAAAACATTTGCCTAACCTCCCATTGATATGAATGTAAGAACCTCAACTCATTGCAGTCTAGATCAGGGGTCTCAAACTTAAATTACCTGAGGGCCACAAGACAAGTTTTCATATCCCATGCAAACTTTCAAACTTCAAAAACAACAGTACTGGTGGCAGCGAATGCATTATTAATCCCCAGCACTGGTGTCAGCAAGCGCATTATTACCATCAGCACTGGTGTGAGCGGACACATTTTTTACCCCCAGCACTGGTTTTAGTGGATGCATTACCACTACACTGCACACTGACCACTACACTGCACACCGACCACTACACTGCACACCGACCACTACACACCAACCACTACACACTACACGATGACCACTACACTACACAATGACCACTACACACATCAGGGTACATGGGGCACATTAAGTCACATCAGGGTACATGGGGCACATCAGGGTACCTGGGGCACATCAGGGTACCTGAGGCACATTAGGGTACCTGGGGCACATTAGGGTACATGGGGCACATTAAGGCACATCAGGGTTCATGGGGCACATCAGGGTACATGGGGCACACGAGGGCACAATCAGGGTACATGGGGCACAATCAGGTTACATGGGGCACAGTCAGGGTACATGGAGCACAATCAGGGCACAATCAGGGTACATGGGGCACAATCAGGGTACATGGGGCACAATCAGGGTACATGGGGCACAATCAGGGCACAATCAGGGTACATGGGGCACAATCAAGGCACAATCAGGGTACATGGGGCACAATCAGGGCACAATCAGGGTACATGGGGCACAATCAGGGCACAATCAGGGTACATGGGGCACAATCAGGGCACAATCAGGGTACATGGGGCACAATCAGGGTACATGGGGTACAGGTCAGCGTTTACCTGTCTTTTATCTTCACATGCAGAGTAGCGCAGGAAGCGTCTGTCATAAGTTCACTTCTCTGTCTCACGCTGCGTCTGCTCCCCGCCCCCGGCGCCCCCCTCTGTTCTCGTCCATCCCAGGTGATATCACAAGTGTGAGACAGAGAAGTGAACTTATGACAAAGACGCTTCCTGCGCTACTCTGCATGTGAAGGAAATCTACTCCCCCCACTTCCGCAGCACCCCCTGCGCTGCCTGCGGGCCATTTATAACCGGTCCGCGGGCCGCAAATGGCCCGCGGGCCGGTACTTTGAGACCACTGGTCTAGATGATGGATGTGCATTGCTCCTTCTATCAATGAAAATGAAGCCGCATGGTGAGAAAACCTCTTGCTAAGCCTAGGGCAGTGGTCCTCAACCTGCAGCCTGCAGGACAAATTTATCAAGAAAAGATCCTTTGCTTGTCTTTAACTGACCCTTGGGGCAAAATTCTATCCACTGACACCAATTGTGGAGCAGTATTTCTCCCACTGATACATAAGATAGGGCACCATGCCTCCCACTTACACCAACAATGAGGCACTATTCTTCAATGACACCAAAAAATGGAGCACTTCCATTGACACCAATGATGGAGCACTATTCTTCCAATAAATTAAAGATAGACACTATTCCTCCCACCACTATTCCTGACACCAACAATGGGGCAGTTTATGACCAATGACAGACAATTCCTCCCCAGGCTGACCACAAGTGGTAGACTTTATACTCCTTATTGCCACTGTCTGACCCCTACTAAGGTCTGAAGGAAAGTCAATTGGCCATTTGTCTGAGGACCCCTGGTCTAGAGTTTATTCAGATTTACTTCCTTTGCTTAGTTGATGTTGTACATACCTGTCTGCTAAAATCCAGGCTGCTTCTCTCACCGCCTAAAATGGAAGCACAGACAAAATCGTATGTTTATGGAACTAGTTTAGACAAATGTACATGTAGGACGTAAGAAGATTTGAAGATCTGTTTTTTAATAAATCACCATTTTTCTTTTGATGAACAAAAAAAGCAGTTTACCATATTTGTTCAGTAAGTTGGCAGGCCAATATTAAAGTCTAAGTGCCGGAAACCCCCCCCCCCCCCCAAAAGAAAAAAACACAGAAAAATCAGCACAAGGGACTTAGTGCTGCTGATTTACTAAAACGGGTGGGTGTAAAATCTGGCACTCTGCATGGTAGCCAATCAGCTTCCTGGTTTTATTGTCAAAGATTAAAGGGGTTGTAAAGGTTTGTTTTTTAATTTCTAAATAGGTTCCTTTAAGCTAGTGCATTGTTGGTTCACTTACCTTTTTCTTCGATTTCAATAAAAAAAAAAAAAATCTTTATTTTCTTTGTCTGAATTTCTCACTTCCTGTTCCTTCTCAGTAAGCTGTTCTGGCTGACTAACCCCGAGCCTGAATGACTCAGATGATGGGGGAAAGCTTACTGAGGAGAAACAGGAAGTGAGAAATTCAGACAAAGAAAAAAAACATTTAGAAGGGAAATGGAAAGTAAAGGTAAGTGAACCAACAATGCACTAGCTTAACCACTTCCTTACTGGGCACATATACCCCTTCCTGACCAGGTGAAATTTCAGCTTGTGGCACCGCGTCACTTTAACTGACAATTGCGCGGTCGTGCGACGTGGCTCTCAAACAAAATTGACATCCTTTTTTTCCCACAAATAGAGCTTTCTTTTGGTGGTATTTGATCGCCTCTGCGGTTTTTATTTTTTGTGCTATGAACAAAAATAGAGCGACAATTTTGAAAAAAAAAACAATATTTTTTACTTGTTGCTGTAATAAATAGCCCAATTAAAAAAAAAAAAATTAAATTTTCTCAGTCTAGGCGATACGTATTCTTCTACATATTTTTGGTAAAAAAAAAAAAATCGCAATAAGCGTCTGGTTTGCGCAAACGTTATTGCGCTTACAAAATAGGGAACAGAATTTTTATTTTTTATTATTATTTTTTTTACTACTAATGGTGGCGATCAGCATTTTTTTCATAACTGCAACATTATGGCAGACACATCGGACACTTTTGACACATTTTTGGCGCCATTCACATTTATACAGCGATCAGTGCTATAAATATGCACTAATTACTGTATAAATGTGACTGGCATTGAAGGGGTTAACACTAGGGGGTGAGGAAGGGGTTAAATGTGTACCCTGAATTGTGTTCTAACTGTGGGGGGAGGGGGGGTGACTGGGGGAGGTGACCGATTGTGTCCCTATGTACAAGGGACACAGATCGGTCTCCTCTCTCCCCTGACAGGACGTGGATCTCTGTGTTTACACACAGAGATCTACGTCTTGTCCCTGTAGCCGCCGATCCCGAGTGCCTGGCCGACATCACGGCCGCCAGGCACGCGCATCGGCATGGCGGAGCGCAGGCCGTAAAAACACGGCCAGTTAGAGAATTAGAACCACCCTGCGGCCGTACAAAGTCGTACGGCCGTCGGGTAGTGGTTAAAGGAACCTATTTAGAAAATAAAAAACAAACCTTTACAACCCCTTTAAATGACAGGTTAGAAGCTTATTGGCTACCATGCACAGCTGCACCAGATTTTGCACTCTCCAGTTTTAGTAAATCAACACCACAGTCAGCAGGATGTGTTCCTTGTGCTGATGCCTGAAGCTGGGCAGAAAGAGCAGGCATAGTTAAGCCCTGTACACACAATACAATTGTTGGCAGGGGATTGGCTGTTGACAGACTGTTGTCCTAAAATCTTACCATTAGTACGCTCCTTTTGACAATTGTTATGCAACTTTCGGACAACAAATGTTGGATGACATGCTAGTAAATTTTTCGGCGGACAACGGTTTGACATCAGATTTTCTGATGCTCAGTACACAAATCCGTCACACAAAAGTCGAAAATACAAACACGCATTCTCGGAATCAATGCTCACCAAACACAAAATTAGCAGAAGGGGCCCAAAGGGTGGCGCTCAAGAGCTTAAATTCCTCGTAGTACATCACTACGTTCGTGTTTGTGGAACGACAAATTTTGTATCGTTAGTATGCAAGACACGATCCTGGTACACGCCCTTTTGACAAAAATCAGACGCTCGGTTGGCCAACAATCGTATTGTGTGTACGAGGCTTTAGACTCTCTTGATGAAAGTCTGTGACCGACCTTTAGTTCTATTAACCCCTACCGCACCAGAATATTATGGAGGCAAGGGTGGGGAAGGCATAGACAGAGGAAGATTTCAACTAACAGAAGAGGAATCATTCTACTGACACATTCTACTGACTGTCAGTTATGTCAGTTATGTCCCAAGTGCTGCTTTTTTCCTTTTTTCATACTCTGCCTTGTCATACTATTTACTCTCCATAGGACTGAATAGGGAATGCACAGCCCAAGTTTTGGAGCATTGGATTTAATATTTTACAATAAAAACCACATAAATATATTTCAATGTAAAGTATTATAAACAGAGTGAGACTGTGAGTGTCTACGACTGCAAATTTGCATTTTTAGCAGCTGCTAATATAATAAAAGCCAATTGCCTGGCAGATACACTGCCCAGATAGAATTTGAAGGTCATGTTATTATTAATATGGATTGAAGTCCACTATGCAACCTGCTCCCAAAATGTCAACAATTACTTTTTAGGAGCACATACAGATCATACTAACCCATCTCCAATGTCCATCTAATTCTGAACTTCTAGAATTTATTAAAGAGGCATCCTTAGTATTTGCTACACCTCGTCACTAATATAAGAAACTTAAAGCGGGGTTCCACCTGCGATTTTAACACTGTAGCTGCTGACTTTTAATAAGGACACTTACCTGTCCTAGGTTCCCGCAATGTCGCCCCCCGAGGCCAATACCTTGATCGTGGCAGGTCCCGGCGCCACCATCCTCGGTAAGGGAAACAGGCAGTGGAGCCTTGCGGCTTCACTGCCCGTTTCCTACTGCGCATGCGCGAGTCTCGTATCGCTTTGTGAATGGGGGGCTGCTCTCTGGGATACACACAGTTCCCAGAAGGCAGCATGCCCCATTCCCCAGAAGACAACGCGGGGAGGACGAGGAAGAAGACCTGCCACGGACTAGGAAGAGATTAGGAAAATCTGTATAGAAACCGCAATTTCTGGTAAGGATTTTTTTCTGTAGGATTTTGGTGTATTTTTTTTTTTTTTTTTTTAGGGTGGACCTCCACTTTAAAGTAAGCTTTGAGTTATGGTAGATCTGTTTAGGCACTTTGCAATAAAACAGAATAAAGGAAAGGGATGGTCGGCACTCAGGATGACATCCAAATTAGTATTTCTTTATTAAATGCATGAACAAAGCTGTAAAAAAGCCTACGCGTTTCGGACATTAGTCCATAGTCATGGCACTTTGCAATAAAAGTACAGCTACTAAAGTGGTTGTAAACCCTTCCATATACCCACTGATGGGACTGGACTCAGAGATGAAACAAATCCTTGTGCATAAGTTGTACTTGTTTATCTGCAGCCCCCTCTCCTCCACATCTGTTCAAATTCCAGGTTTAAAAAGCTTGTCTGAGAGTTAAGAAAAAAGGGGGCGGAGAGTTGAAGTTACACTCTGAGGAGCTCAGTGAGAAGAAAGAGTGCTAATTGTAGGGAGGAGACACACCCCTCCTCAAAAAGCACACGGGAACAGAGCTGAGGCTGTCAATCAACTAGAGCTCCCTCACCTGTTCTCTTTCTTCTCTCTGTGTCAGGAAAGTGTCAGAAGCATAGGCCTGCGCACAGGGTGTGCCAGGTGTGCCCAGGCACACCCTAATCACCCTGTGCAGCACAGGTTCCTCCTACTGCCCTGGCTTCCATCTTTCCCCCTGAAACTTCCCTCCTCTCCTTTAGGCTCTTGCTGCTGGGATGTTTTAGGAGTGGGGAAGGAGCCATTAAATATGTAATTTACTGACTCCTTTCCTTTCTGAATGAACACCGTGAGCGATCGGTAGTGTGTGTTTAGGCTTTGGGGTGCACACCCTAATGCAGTAGGCTGCGCACACCTATGGTCAGAAGTGACTCATGGAAGTAGGAACCAAACAGCAGACACTTAGTGATCTGGATAGAGACAAGTATACACTATAAAGGGATATGCTTTGTTCATATTTCAGGTCTGAAGTTTACAACCACTTTAGAGCAATTCTTCTGTTCCTGAAGTGTGATGTTCTCTAGTGGACAACAGAGGTTTTCATCTTTATTCAATGCTGTCTTGATTTTTGCTGACGAGCAAGAAGGAATACAAAATAGGGAAAGTATTTATCTACATGACATGATGAAGTGAACATAATTAGGCAAGTTTAGGTGGGTCAATTTCTTGGGCACTCATTAATTTTATTGGCCAGAATAATAATAAACATTGAAATGATTTACCGCTCACCTAGCATTAACGTGTCAAGCATTTTGTACATAGACACATAGGCTAGCATGCAGGGGTGTTTAGAGGCAGGAAAAAAATACACCAAACTGCGCAGCAGAAAAAATGTCCAGTATGCATCAGGCCAAACAGTAATGCAGATTTCAGGTATGTGTTAATGGAAATAACTGATGGCCCAGCAATAGCAATAGCAGAGGTAATAGCCACTAAAAGGTCCACGTCTGGCTAAAAGAGACCTTCATATGTTTGCTGTATCGAGTGAGTCATTTGTGGAGATTACTCGCAAAGAGAAAATGACTTGGAATTTTGGTTCACATTTTGCACAGAGGCCAAGATGGGGTTGGCACTATTCCTGGAATTAACTGCTAATGCGGAGGATGTAGAAAACCAAGACTAGGAATGGTCATGTAATCTGTCAGTAAAATCACATGACATGAAATAAAGTGTATCTTTTTAGTTTGTTGCTCTGTTAAGAATTTAATACTTTTCTTCTACTTATATACACTACATTGTCAAAAGTATTGGGACAAGGAGATACAGTTGCAGGGGAGAGGAGAGAGAGCATTCAACAACAGCTGGGAATGCCTGTGAGCGTTGACGTCACCCATAGGTTCCCAAGGCCCATCCATTGTCAGCATTCCCTGCTCTCCCATGCAGCCTTTGCTTACTGACATAGGGGAGCCAGATCACATAAGATTATTGGAGCAGGCTAAAAAAAAACACTATATACTGTATATCTTTATATAAAGATGAGCAATGGTAAAGATGGAAAAGTAAATCAAAGAGAGACACACACTTTTTAATGTTCAAAAAAATAACAGAGATGTTTTAAAAGTGTATTAAAGGTTAATAAAAATGTGCCTTCTACGTACATTTTATAGTTTTGTGGCTGGTAGAAAATGTCTCTATTCCATTGCATGCAAAGCGGCATTTCCACAAAATGCACGGACCTTTTGCCAACATACTTGCGGCATTCCATATGGGATGTCCCAGAGATGATCTGTTGACACCATTCATTGATCGTTTACATAGTTTTAAAGTATTACAAAAGTACAGTTAGAAAATGCTTTCCATTACGGATTCTAATGTAGTGCGAGAAGTTGTTCAGGTGGTCATAGATGGGCATGATATAATAAAGGTTGTAAAAGGGATTTTGGGGGTTTCTGCCCCCATTGGGTGTAGAGGGAAGAGTGAAGAGAAAGTAGACAAGATGTGTTCTAGGCAGAGGGAGGATAATTTGGGTCATTAGCAGGGGGAGTGATCTAATGCCTCGTACACACGACCAGTTTTCCCATCGGGAAAACTGCCATGACAGCTTTTGGCCGGGAAAACTGCCCGTGTGTATGCTCCATGGCAGTTTTCCCAACAGGAAAACCGGCGGGAATCCCGGCAGGAAAAATTAGAACATTTTTTTTTCCTGCCCCAATTCCCAGCAGATTTTTTCCTGGCAGTTTTCCTATAGGAGCATACACACAGCTTCGGATTCCCAGCCAAAGCTCTCATGGCAGGAAAACCGGCCGTGTGAAGGGGGAAAAGCTGTCGAGTCGGTTCTCGGTTTTCCCCTTGGTTTTCGCAGCGGACTTTTTACCACCGGGAAAAAACGATCGTGTGTACAAGGCATAAGGCTGGATTCCATCTATGCATGTTTTAGTGCATTTTGCAGATTTGCACTACAGCCCATTTAACATGGTTTGCTATGGAACATGTTCCGTAGTGCAAATCTGCAAAATGCAAAAAGCACTAAAACTGCATAGATGTGAATCCAGCCTAAGACAGTAGTTGTCCAGAATCAAATAAAGGGGGAGAAGTTTAGAGGACAAGGATATTGGACAACAATATGCAGGAGAGGAAGGCTGAGGGAGAGCATGGGACCATAATAACCATAATAAGTTTGTATAATGTGTTCAGAGTGAAAGTAATGATTGGTCCAGGTTCATCTGGCTGCTGTACTCCAGGTGGGAGCCACTGGGACCATAGTTTTAGAAATTAGGAGTGAGTAATTGATAATTTTTGCCAATGGTGCCAACTACACTCTGCTTCATTGTTTCCATGCTTTAGCGCTTGCCTGATAGCAAGAAAGATAAAGGTTACCAATTTCCTTTATATATTTGGAGAGGTTGAAGATGGGTCTACTTAATAGAGCTTCTTAAGAATTTTGGGTTAATTTTTAGCATAACCCATCTCTCAGAATTTTCTTGGACTAGAATGTTGGTTGGTCTCTGATCAGAGATTACACCCACAGCTTCTTTATCGGAGAGATAGTACGAACATCCATTTGGGGATCGCACTCCCAGCTGGGCTTCGTCCATCCATCCCACAGAGGTTTTCTGATGACCAGCCAAAATACTGCCCTATCAAGGAGCCCATTTTGACATCAGCCAATACAAGCCTATATTGACTTTCAGTGGTGTAAGCCAGCTGAAGTCAATTGGTTCCGGTAAGCCTGCATTGCTTTCGGTGGTGGGAACAACTCAGTGGAGAAGTTATTTAGCATTCACCAATCATCAGACTGACTGCTATTTTCACACCAAGATTTATAGCTATATTTCAATTTTTTTATTTTCCTTTCACGGGATATTATTGCACCTGGCATGTATTGGCCAGTTACTTATTTATGTTTGTCTAAGAAATGAATTATCACTGTTTTTTAGTACATGTGTGTCTACATATATGTGAGTAATTGCATTCAATAGCAGTTGATCATATTATGTAATGCTATCACACTAACAGAGTATTCTGTTCACCACGCACCAGTCACATAGTGCCTGTCCCTGGATTTTCCAGGGTCTTTTATTTGGTTTCACAATTTTATTTCACTTCTTTTGTGCCTCTGACTATCATTAATAGATAGTCATTCCAAGCGCTACACATTTTCCACACATAGAATGTTGGTTGAGCATTTTGCTGCAGCAGTCCACAATTTTTTTTCCAACTCCGATATTTCTAGGGCCCTCCTAGGCTGCTTTCCCATTTTAATAAGGACATTTCTAATTATTTACAGAAGAGGAAAGAGCTGTGTGTAACCTAGTTATTATTCCCATAGATTGAGAATCACATAAGCAGTTATCTTCGGTGACGGGCATAAGGGACTGCCTGAGCAATTTTTTGCTAATATCGAGTTGTTTTGATTTAGAGGTATCTAAAGGTTTCCAAGTTCGGTATTTCTTAGTAGTCTCTAAGGCAGTGGTCTCCAAACTGTGGCACTAGGGCTGGATGTGACTTTGTCCGGCCATTAAGGCACATTTATTCCTACTGACACCAAGGATGGGGCATTATTCCTCCCACTAACATCAACAATGGGGAACTATTCCTCCAGATGACACCAACGATGGGGCACTATTCCTCCCACTGATACCAATAATGGAGCACTATTCCTCCCACTGATACCAATAATGGGGCACTATTCTTCCCATTGAAACCAATGACGGAGCACCATTTCTCTCACTGACACCAACGATTGGGCACTATTCCTCCCACTGATACTAATAATGTGGCACTATTCCTCCCATTGACACCAATGATGGGGCACTCTTTCTCCCACTGATACCAATGATGGGCCACTATTCCTCTCACTGATACCAATGATGAGGCACTATTCATCCCACTGACACCAATGTTGGGGAACTCTTCCTCCCTCTGGCACCAAGGATGGAGCACTATTTTTCCTCCTACTGACCACAGGTTCTATGTTATTTTTAAAATCCCACTGACCACCAAGCCAGAGACATCGTGGACTCCCTCTGACGCTGGAGCATTTTTTACTTCCACTGGCCTCAGTCTGGCCCTCCTAAAGTCGGGAAGACAGTGGATTGGCCCTTTTATTCCGAGAACCTTGATCCATGGCAATATGTAGATGCTGCTTTGTGTGGGTGTGGTTAGAGTGTGGAAGGGGACACATGATCTCAAATTGCCCGGGGGGCTTGTGAGTTGTCAGTTCGCCCCTAGGTTGCCCTTGTATAACCATGTGAACTCTTCTCTTTACATTATTATTTATGGCTATACCTATACTGATAATTCAGAAGGAAATTTTGCATATGCAGCCCTGGGGCAAGAAAATGTAGTTTGCATGTTTCAAACATCAGTCTACTTGTTATAATTTAAAACCTTTATTGTGAAGTTGTGTTACATACTAATAAGAAGCATGTTTATCCATGTACATGTGAACATGCAATTATAGATTCTAGAATATTGTGCATTATTTCTAGTCTGCCTTACTTTGCATCAGCCTTAAGCTTCTGTTACGGTAATATTTGATGGTTACAGATAATTTGTATCTGTATACATTTGCAACATAATAGCAATTGGAAAAAATAGTTCAGATGGGGAACCTATGACTTCGGAAGCAATGACTTCAGTCTACAGCAGGGGTGCCCAACTTTTTGAAGAGCGAGGGCCACTTAAGCAACTTGGTAACCAGTCAAGGGCCACAATGAGCGAAGCGGTCAGATGACAGGTCACGGCTACTCTATAGGCCCTGCGATCCGCCCAGGTGAAAAGGAAAGAATTCCCTTCTGTTTTTCGGATTGGAGGTAGGTGGGCATGAACGGACATCTGTCACTCTATAGAGGTGAAATGAGATTCCCATTTGGTCGGGCTGATCGTGTGAAAAGGGCCCAAGACTGCTTTCACACTGATGTGCTGCAGTTTACCCACAGTGCACCTGTGTCTGACCTGCGGGTTAGCTGAACTTTGCCATAGACTCCACCTGTGGCAAAAGCCGGCGCTGTAGAGGAATCATCGGTTTATGGGGCTCTGCTCCGCAGCTGCTTTCTTCCTCTACCACCAGATTCATTCACAACACTGATGCTGTGGTATGGCAGGTGGCAACCTGCGATCTGGGCTTGCCAACCCATCATTCCAGAGCAGGAGGTCGCGGGCCACATCAGATGGCTCCGCGGGCCACTGGTTGGCCATCCCTGCTCTACAGTATTATGGAAAATGGACACTTAGAGAAAAGTTATAAATAAATATTTTATTGCTAGGGAGTCACTTCCCCATTTGTAAAGCACAATATCCAGAGCAAGGAAAACACATTTGCCACGATCTTTTCTCTAAGGCTGGCCATACATTATACAACTTTTATGTTCAATTTCCTTTAGATTTACCTTGAACTATGTAGTGCAAGGGCCTGCCTGATTGCATACAATTTGAATTGTTTAGGGTTGACCTCATATTATATTAAAGGAAAATTGTGCAAGAAAATTGTATAGTGTATGGCCAGCCTACTGAAAAAAGGTGTGGTTATATAAAGGCTGCTAAATGTCGCAATTGCGCCACAATTTCTAAATGCATTCATAGTGCAGTGCACATGTGGGGAGGCGAAGTGTAATGAGGTGGCAGTAAACACTCAAAGTCCAGTTGCAGTAAACAGAACTTTGAACTTTAGGTTCATAAACGCACAATAAGAATGCACAACAAGCCCGGCGGGGAGCACTCACAGGATTACCGCGATGAGGGGAAGCAGTAGGTCTCAGGCATGCCATCAGTGTCTGTGTCAAGGGGCATAATGCAGCCTGGCCCATCAGTACTCAAGTAGGGAAGCTTCCAGGAAGGATTGCGTGACCCTGCAGTGTCTAACACCCTAGAGAATAAAATGGTGGCCGTTCTTACAAGCGCACTTTTTTTTGGAAAAAAAAAAAGTTGAATTATAAAATAAGACAAAAGTAAAGTTAGCCTAATTCTTTTTTATTGTGAAAGATAATGATACGCCAAGTGAATTGATAACCAACATGTCACGCTTCAAAGTTGCGCACGCTCGTGGAATGGCGACAAACTTTTAACCTTATAAATCTCCATAGGCGATGTTTAAAAATTTCTACAAGTTACCAGTTTTGAGTTACAGAGGAGGACTAGGGCTAGAATTATTGCTCTCACTCTAACGATCGCGGCGATACCTCACATGTCTGGTTTGAACACCGTTTTCATATGCGGACGCTTCTCACGTATGCGTTCGCTTCGGCATGCCTTCTATGAGGCGCTTTAAAAACATATTTTTTCTTATTTATTTTACTATTATTTAACCGCTTCAATACTAGGCTTTTATACCACCTCCATACCGGGCCTATTCTGACACTTCTCTCCTACATGTAATAATCATCATTCTTTTGCTAGAAAATTACACAGTACCCCCAAACATTATATATGTTTTTTTTAGCAGACACCCTAGGGAATAAAATGACGGTCATTCCAAAGTTTTATCTTGCACGGTATTTACGCAATTATTTTTCAAACGCTTTTTTTTGTAAAAAAAATTGTTTTATGAATTAAAAAAATAACAAAACACTAAAGTTAGCCCAATTTTTTTGTATTATGTGAAAGATTATGTTACACCGAGTAAATAGAGACCCAACATGTCACGCTTTAATTATGCGCACACTCATGGAATGGCGCCAAACTTCGGTACTTAAAAATCTCCATAGGCAACGCTTTATTTATTTTTTACAGGTTACAGTTTAGATTTACAGAGGAGATCTAGTGCTAGATTAGTTGCTGGCACTCTAACGCACGCGGCGATACCTCACATGTCTGGTTTAAACGGCGTTTACATATGTTGGCGGGACTTGCGTGTGCGTTCGCTTCTGCACGCGAGCTATCGGGGACAGGGGCGTTTTAATTTTTTTTTTATCTTTTATTATTTTTTTTTACTTATATTTTATTTATTTTTACACTTTTTTTCATTTTTTTTTTTTTTTTTTTCCACTTTTATTCCTATTACAAGGAATGTAAACATCCCTTGTAATAGGAAATGTGTGTGACAGGTCCTCTTTATGGAGAGATGTGGGGTCAATAAGACCTCACATCTCACCTCCAGGCTGGAAACCATGAGATCGGTGAAAAAAAATTCACCGATCTCATGAATGGTGACTTACAGCCGCAATCGCGGCTTTGTTTACATACGGGGACCCGGGCGTGACGTCATCAGATCGCGCCCGGGTCCTCCGACGGTCATAGAGATGACTGGTGACCATCTGGTCACCAGTCATCTCTATGCTTCCTGCCGCCGCCAACGATTCGTTCTCCGGGCCCCCGAAGGTACAGGTAAGCCCGGAGAAGCACCGGATGGCGGCGGGAGGGGGGGGATGTCCCCTCCCGCGGCCTGTAAGAACGATCAAGCGGCGGAACCGCCGCTATGATCGTTCTTACTTTGTGCAGAATCGCCGGCTGAAGAAGAGGATATCTGGATGATGCCTCTGGCTGCAGGCATCATCCAGATATTCGCCTGCAATACCCAGGCCGTCAATTGACGGCCACTTAGGATGGTAAATCCCATCCCAGGCCGTCAATTGTCTATGGCTGGGTATTGAAGTGGTTAAAAAAAAAAAATTGAGTCACTTTTATTCCTATTACAAGGAATGTAAACATCCCTCGCAATAGAAAAAAAGCATGACAGGACCTCTTAAATATGAGATATGGGATCAAAAAGACCTCAGATCTCATATTTACACTAAAATGCAATAATAAATAAAAAACTATTGAAAAAAAATCTCTCCTTTAAGAGCTATGGGCGAAAGTGATGCTTGATGTCGCTTCCGCCCTCCCATGCCATTGAACCCGAGCAGGGGTCATCTTCCCCTCAGTCGGCAGCCAGACATTCACGGGAGAGGATGCGATCATCTCCGCCGCTACTGGCAGGGCCGGTAAGCGGCGGGAGGGGGGGCACCACTCCTGCTGCCGATAAAAGTGATCTTGCGGCGAATCAGTTGCAGAGACCAATTTTATTGAAAGAAAAATGCACGCTGTTCCCAAAAATACCAGGGTTATGGTAGCTGCTGCCATAACCCCCCGGTATTTAGCGTCAAAATACCGACGTACGGGTATGACGATTTGCACGAAGTAGTTAAATTATTATTATTATTATTGTTCTACAGCTTTTATATAGCGCCAACAGTTTGCGCAGCGCTTAACAAAATAAAAGCAGACATTACAGTTACATTACAATTTGGTAAAAGAGGAATCAGAGGGCCCTGCTCATTAGAGCTTACAATCTAAAAAGGGAAGGTCAATTGAAAAAAAGGTAATAGCTGTGGGGGATGAGCTGATGGAGGAAGTAAAACAGTGTTAGTTAGAAGCAGGATAGGCTTCTTTGAAGAGAAGAGTTTTCAGGGATCGTCTAAATATGGATAGATTAGGGGACAGTCGGACAGATTGGGGGAGGGAGTTCCAAAGTATGGGAGAAGCTCTGGAGAAATCCTGGAGGCGAGCATGGGAGGAAATTACAAGGGAGCTAGAGAGCAGGAGGTCTTGGGAGGACCGAAGAGAGCGGCTTGGTTGGTATTTTGGGACTAGGTTAGTGATGTAGCTGAGGGCCGAGTTGTGGATGGCTTTGTAAATAGACTATGCTTGACCCAAGATGGCTGCCTGGGTCACATGGAGCACCAGCATCCAATTAGATAGCTGATCAAGTGACCCATGAAACCATAGAGCAGTGTTTCTCAACCTATTTTCAGTCAAGGCACCCTTTAAAAATTATGGACTGTCTCGAGGCACTGAGGCAGCCCATTCTAAAATGTAAAAACTATTCTAATTCTAGTTTTACATAATGCAGCAACATCCACAAATCCAAGTAGAACACCCAATGTTAGAGGTGATTTATTTCTCCAATAAAACAAAGCTTTAATATCACTTTAAGTATGGCATGAATGGAAACAGTATACGATTTTTCATTATTTTAGGGCAGAGTTACACTGATGATTGGAGGCTAGGACAACCTGAGCAGTGTCAGTCTCTTGCTGCTAAGAGATGTACCCACTAGTTGACAATCATCACCTTATCAGCATATTGATTTCAGCGTGCTACAAAGGAGCTGACTTGCCAACAAGTTATTAAACCTTTTAGTAGCAAGAGATTAAAATGGCTGATAGTGCCCTATTCCAAAGACCTGTTCACACTTGGATGTTTTCCTGCAGTTAGGCTCATACATTTAAATGCACAGAAAAGCATTTCAAATAGGAATTTCATATATTACAGTTCACATGCCACATCTATAGCAATTTTTTATACTTGAATCCCCGCCCCCCTTATGTTGTACAATGCATGACAAGATAAAGTGTTTAAAACAAAAAGTGTGCTAACAGTGCACATAAATGCACATACAGTACACCCTGTGAAAACGCAGCTCTATAATCATTAATACATCATCAAATTTATTTTTAAATGCGAGCAGTGTAAGTACATGAATTTGACTTGGCATAGAGAGGAAAGATTCAACATTATAGAGACGGTGTTGCGGTAGACTATTCGACATAAACAATGAAGATTTGACAAAACAGCGAAAAACATACAAACGTTGAATCTGTCATTGAAGGCTTTGACAAGCAGCTAAACTGTACGACGCCGCAATCGTACATTTCCGGTCAAATGCTCGGCCCATAGACTATAGAAGAATTCGAATGTTAGTTGACTAGTAATAATAATTTATAAATATAATTATTACTAGTGTCATACAACATTAGAATTTTTTTATAGCTTGTAGGTGGAACATTCGACCGGAAATGTATGATTGCAGCGTCATACAGTTTAGCTGCTCCGTCGAATCGTCTTAGAACATTGGACAGACACTATAAGCCTTCAATGACAGATTCGACATTAATTAATTCTGATTTTCGAATTAATGCATTTTTTAACGAAACAAAATAAATAAAAATGAATTTCGGGAGTAACTAAATTAATTATTTTTTCAGGACGAAAACGAAATTCCGAAACAAAATATTTCATGTTTGCACATGTCTACTAACTAGTCCACATCGACCAGCCAGTGTTTCCGTCAGCTGGTTGGAGAGCCGAACAAAGCCGGGATCAGATTTGATCGACTCTGAGCTATGGTAACCCAAAAGCAATGACCTGACATCACTTCCCACTTCCCCGGATGTCAATGGCACCAAATCAAAAGCATTCAAAAACAGAGGAGGGATTTGGGGTATTATAGACGGTGACCCCAAATCTCTCCATAAAGAGCACCTGTCACATGGTTATTGCTGTCACAAGGATGTTTACAGTCCTTATGACAGCAACAAGAGTAAAAAATAGATAAAACAAGAGTGTAAAAATACAAATAATAAAATAAATCAATAATGGACAAAAGTGAATGCATGCCTCGGTCCCAAATGGACGCAAACAGCGATCGTCCCACACATGTGAGGTATCACCACAAACGCTAGATCATGGGCCCTTAATCCATGCACCCAGCCCCTAATCTTCATGCAGGGTGCCGGACACATTGATTTAAAAAAAAAATTAAGCGTGTAATTAGAGCCTGAGGCTTCAAAAAAGGATGGGATTGGGGGAGCAGCGCCCTGAGCCCACCCAGTTGTGTGACAAAAGCATATCAATATTCGCTATTGTCTTCCTGCTTCTCCTCCCAGCCAATGAGGAAGTGAGTCTTAAGACCCAATTGGCCGAAAGGAGAAGCGTCTATATTGGCTGTGAGCAGGGGGGGAGGCACAGAGGAGGAGATGCAGGGGGAAGCCGCCAAAGGTGCCTGGATGGGTTAAGTGCAGGTTCTGCTGTGTCATGTATTTTTGATTTAATTTTCTGAATAAAAGGCAAAAACTTTTTTGGAGTGCGGCTGTCCAAAACTTCTTCCTGTTTTATGGATGGGTTAAGTGCAGGGCTGATGGACAAACGATCGACCAAGTGATGAGGGGGGTTTGACTGATTGACCAACCGAGCGACATGGGGGTTTGACTGACTTACCGGACGGACCAAGGGGGGAGGTCGGGTGGTTTATTTGCCACCCCCAAAAAAATAGAGCACCAGCCACCACTGATAAAACTGCACTTAGGTAGCACTCCCCCCTTTCCTTCCTTGAGGTCAAAGCCAAGAATCTGTTTTCAGGGTGGAGATATATGGAGATAAGAAGTGGTGCAATCGTCTAGCAGTTAACATACTTGACATTGCTAAAGGTATAACCAGACAATGAATTGCCCAATATACAGTACCTTTGAAATGTTAAATAGTATCAGAGAGATTTTTTGAAGTCCAGGGCAGTGCAAAGGGGGGCAGAGGAAATGCACAACCTTTTTCTGTAACAGTCACTACTGTTACCCTTCACAATGCCAAAAGACAGACACTCAGATCAGCACAAATTTCTGATAATTTTATGGAGAGGGCTAAGAAGATATAACCATGCCAATGGTGCAGCGGAAAACATAGCACAGTGAGGAAGGTTTGTGGTCCAGGCTAATAGGACAGTCAAAATTAGAAGCAGCTTGCGTTACACTAACAGTGTAGCACAAGCTGGCGGGGACTCTTTCTGTGCTGCCCCCCAGCAAAGTGCTGCCCTAGGCCTGGGCCATGTTGGCCTAGGCCAGGATACAGCGTTGGCTGCAGCACAGCACAACACACTACTTCTTCTGGATTGCTCTGTGAACAAATGCAAAGTGCACCTATTTGTTCATGCATCGAGGTGCACCCAAGGCCTCTTTCACACGGGACGGATTCATGATGATTCGCCCCGTGAACCTCCGCTTGCTCAGTAGGGATCGCTCCGCTGATCCCCGCTGAGCTGGCGGATGACAGGTCAGTCCCTGCACACTGTGCAGGGACTGCCCTGTCAGATCTCCGTTCTCCCCTATGGGGGGATCAGATGAACACGGACCGTCTCTCCATGTTCACCTGATCTGATACGCAGACGGATGGAAAAATAGGGTTTAGCTCTGTCTGCAGAATCGGAGGATAGCGGACCCAGATGTTCATCTGCTGACACCTGCAATTTGATAGGGATCAATATATGTCCCTTTTTCATCCGTACACGGATGGAGGAAAAAGCGTACATACGGTCCGCCCATGTGAAAGAGCCCTAACTCATTTATTTGAAATGGATTGCCTAACATAGTCTCAACACACTTCAGTGCATGAAAACCAATGTGAATGGGCACTTAATTTAACCAGTTTAACCAGTTGAGTACATCCTGGAGTCTTTCTTTCCCCATTGGGCTCCAGCTTGGCAGTCAAGATTTACGTAGGTACATGGTAGGTGCTACAAAGATCCAAATCTTTGTAGCAGATCTGCCATTAGCAATGATTGCAATACACAGATGTCTCAGCATCTGCACTTAAAATGTAAACTAAGTTTATACATTGTAATTAGTTACAACTGTCAAGAGATGCTAATTATAAAGTATTTTTCCCAGGAGTTGCTGAAGAAAACCTTACATAACATTTTTTTCCCTGACTACTTCCTTGTTATCACTGACTAGTCCTAATTAATATCTTATTTTTTTTTTTCATTCAAGTTTAAGTTTATTTTCTGAATAAAGTCAGTACAATTTAAAGAACATATCAGGAAATCAATACATTTTGTTACATATCCTTAACCACTTGTCATCTGCCCGCCGTCAAATGACGGCGGGCAGACGACTCCATTGTTCTGACATCACGTCATATGACGTGATGTCCCTTTAAAGCCGCGGGCGGGCGCGCGCGCGTCGCCGGCGGCGCGCGCGCGCGCACCCGCCGCTACGCGGGGATCCCGTGCGAGTGCCCGGCGGCAACGATCGCCGCCGGGCACACGCGATTGCTCTGTAAGTGAGCTGGGACGTGCAGCTCTGTATGTAAACACAGAGCTGCACGTCCCTGTCAGGGAGAGAGGTGACAGATTGTGTTCCTTGTACATAGGGACACAACCGGTCACCTCCCCCAGTCAGCCCCCCCTCCCCCTACAGTTAGAACACTCATAGGACACACATTTAACCCCTTCCCTGTCCCCTAGTGGTTAACCCCTTCACTGCCAGTCACATTTATACAGTAATCAATGCATATTTATAGCATTTTTCACTGTATAAATGTAAATGGTCCCAAAAATGTCAGAAAAGTGTCCGAAATGTCCGCCATAACGTCGCAGTCCCAATAAAAAAATCGCAGATCGCCGCCATTAATAGTAAAAAAAAAAAAAAAAAAAATGCCATAAACTATCCCGTATTTTGTAAACGCTATAAATTTTGCGCAAACCAACCGATAAACGCTTATTGCATTTTTTTTTTTACCAAAAATATGTAGAAGAATACGTATCGGCCTAAACTGAGGGAAAAAATATTTTTTTTATATATTTTTTGGGTTATTTATTATAGCAAAAAGGAAAAAATATTGCATTTTTTTAAAAATTGACGCTCTATTTTTGTTTATAGCGCAAAAAATAAAAACCGCAGAGGTGATCAAATACCACCAAAAGAAAGCTCTATTTGTGGGAAAAAAAGGACGCCAATTTTGTTTGGGAGCCACGTCGCACGACCGCGCAATTGTCAGTTAAAGCGACGCAGTGCGGGAAGCTTATATTTTGTCTGGGCAGGAAGGGGGTGTAGGTGCACAGTAGGTAAGTGGTTAAATATTGAGACATGAATCGTTTGCTGAAGTCATCACTATGTCATTTCTCAACCATACCTAAATAACATTCTATCTGCGATGAAAGGAAAACAGGTTCAACAAGGGAGTAAATTCTGAGCCTAAGCCATATAGTCTAACCGGGGTAGCTCCCTACCCTCCCCCAAATCCTGCAGTTCCTATCAATCCGTCTAGGGTCCCTAGTCTACAGCAGTTGGGATAAATCAAAACCTCATTGGTCCAACATATATAGGAATGAGATGGGAAGGGCACCCTCCACCCCCACTGACACCCCCAATGGGATCACTCTGTGCCCGGGGAGATAGAGTAATTCCCCCAAACCATCCCGCCCCCTTAGCAAGTTATTATAAATATTACATTTTTGTGAAGTCCACTTCGTGATGTACCTCCATTTCATAAACTTAAAACTTCTCAAGTACCTCTGGTACGAAGTGTATGATATCTGGACCGATTAAATGAACCTAATACTAAAAGAATAAATAACAAGTTCGATGAGAGGAGAGGGAGAGGGAGGGAGAAAAAGAGAGGAGAATCCCTCTTCAACCTCCTCCACCCCTATGATAGAGGCGTAACATGTATATATATGGAGAACGTTTCCCAAACACAGATTATACAAAAAACCTGAACACAAGCACAGCATAAAACCAGAACATAGAGAAGAAAAGTAGAAGAGAAGAAAAAGAGGAATGTGAGAAAGATAGAAAGAGAAGGAACGAAAAAGAGGGTAGGGGTGAGAGGGTAGAGAGACAGAGGCCCAGATTCATAAAGCAATTACGCCTGTCTAACTGGTGTTAGAGAGGAGTAATTTCAAATTTCGCGCGCCGTATCACTAGTTTGAATCCTCAAACCATGAGACGGCGGCTTCGGGCTTCGATCCGAGAGGCTTACGTCTTCGTAAGCCTTCGGATCTACGCTGCGATATTTTTGCGGCCGCTGGGAGGAGTTTGCGTCGTTTTGATGCGTCGGCATATGCAAATGTGTTTTTACGGCGATCCACGAAGATACGAGCGGTCTTCGCAATCGCTTATGTCTGTTTTTTTTTACGTACTGTTAGACCAGCTTTTTGCTGGTCTAACGGTGCGTAGCCCATGTTAAGTATGGCCGTCGTTCCCGCGTCGAATTTAATTTTTTTTTATTTTTTTTGCGTAACTCGTTCGGGAATAGAAATGTCCGTAAACGACGCTACTCAAACAACGAATGACGTAACGACGTGATTTCGCGCAATGCACGGCGGGAAATTTGCGAACGGAGCATGCGCAGTTCGATCGCCGCGGGAACGCGCCTATTTTAAATCCTTCACGCCCCCTACTCGTGTAGATGGACTGCGACGGGAGAAATACACTACGCCGCCGTCGTTTACTGGACAAAATCTACCTGGATTCCACGTAGAGCCAGGTAAAAAACGGCGGCGTAGTGTATTTCTGATACGCTACGAGAATCCAATTCTCTCTGAATCTGGGCCAGAGATCCTACCTGCCAGGTGTGTACATCAGCCTACAGTAAGTTATGTTATCACCCCTTTATGGGGTGTGAGATCCCTAAGTATTTTATCCATGGTTCCCAGATTGCGTTAAACTGAGTAAGTCTATCCAACATTGAGCCAATTCTCCTTTCCTGTTCCATTATCCAGGTGATCTTTCTTTTCATACTTAAGATTGAGACCGCTTGTTTCTTCCAGGCTGCAGCTATAGTGATTCTAGCTCCTGTTAGGATAAACCATGTCAGCCTTCTGGTAACCTTTGATACTTGTGGTATGAATCCATTCAGTAAGACAATCGCCGGGGACTGATGTATATTACAGCCCGTAATCCGTCTAATTATATGGAACACTTTACTCCAAAAACCTTGTATTCTTGGGCATTCCCACCAGGTGTGAATCATGGAGCCCACACCTTGGCATCCTCTGAAGCATAGAGGTGAGGATGAAGGATATATGGATGCCAGTCTTAGAGGAACTAGATACCATCTAGTAAATATTTTGACATTCGCCTCTATGAGTGACATGTTGATGATACCCTTTATAGATCTATGGAAGTTTTCTCCCCAATCTTCCAAATCCCACTCATCCTGAATTTCCTTCTCCCAAGCTAGCATATAGGGTAATTTATTGACATTGTTCGCAAGGGATTTGTAAATTACAGAAATACCACCCTTCCTTACTGGGACCTGTTCACATTTTCGTTTAAAGGGCGTAAAATGACCAGTTACAGCCTTGTCAGTCCAGAGTTTCTGTACAAAACTGTAGATTTGAGAAAATCTTGATTTCTCTGAAGGAGGAAGATCAAGATTGTCCCTAAAATATTGTTCTGATAGAGGACCTGAGTGGGAGAAGAATCGTCCAATGCGGTATACTCCCTTATCTCGCCACCACTGGAAGGATTCAACGTTCACATTGGATGCAAAGGACGGGACCTGAAATATATCAGTTAATGGTAGACTCTTAGAGACTAAAGAGGGATTGCTCCTGAGGGAGTCCCACAGAACCAATGCCTGTGACAGTGCCGGAGACATAATAGAATGTCTGCGTTTGGGGATAGACCACACAAGATTTTCCAATGAGCATGTGGGGGACGCCTGTTCTTCCAGACTAACCCAATCAGGTTGGTCCTGTTTGAGGTATATATCTGACAGTTGTGCCAGTCTAGCTGCCTGGTAGTACCACAGCAAATTTGGGAGTCCCAAACCTCCCTGATTAGGGAGATTAAAGAGGCTACGCTATGATACACGGGGGCTCTTTTTGTTCCATACAAATTTGGTGATCTTACCCTGAAAAGCCTTCAAGTGATTCCTTTTTATCGGTATGGGGAGAGAACGAAAGAGGTATAGAAGTCTAGGAAGAAGAGTCATCTTGACAGAGTTTATTCTGCCAATCCAGCCTATATTCTGTGTATCCCAATCACCTAAATCAGATTCAAGTTTTTTATACATAGGAGGGTAGTTGGCTGTATATAGATCCTCAAATTTCGAAGATAAATTAATACCCAAGTATTTGATAGATGAGCCATTCCAACCAAATTCATATTTCTTTTGTAGTAAGGAAACTACATCTACAGGAAGCGAGACATTGAGGGCCCTAGATTTGGACATATTGGCCCAGATTCAGAGAGAATTGGATTCTCGTAGCGTATCAGAAATACACTACGCCGCCGTTTTTTACCTGGCTCTACGTGGAATCCAGGTAGATTTTGTCCAGTAAACGACGGCGGCGTAGTGTATTTCTCCCGTCGCAATCCATCTAGACGAGTAGGGGGCGTGAAGGATTTAAAATAGGCGCGTTCCCGCGGCGAGCGAACTGCGCATGCTCCGTTCGCAAATTTCCCGCCGTGCATTGCGCGAAATCACGTCGTTACGTCATTCGTTGTTTGAGTAGCGTCGTTTACGGACATTTCTATTCCCGAACGAGTTACGCAAAAAAAAAAAAAAAAAATTAAATTCGACGCGGGAACGACGGCCATACTTAACATGGGCTACGCACCGTTAGACCAGCAAAAAGCTGGTCTAACAGTACGTAAAAAAAAACAGACGTAAGCGATTGCGAAGACCGCTCGTATCTTCGTGGATCGCCGTAAAAACACATTTGCATATCCCGACGCATCAAAACGACGCGAACTCCTCCCAGCGGCCGCAAAAATATCGCAGCGTAGATCCAAAGGTTTACGAAGACGTAAGCCTCTCGGATCGAAGCCCGAAGCCGCCGTATCATGGTTTGAGGATTCAAACTAGTGATACGGCGCGCAAAATTTTAAATTACTCCTGTCTAACACCAGTTAGACAGGCGTAATTGCTTTATGAATCTGGGCCATTGACTTTAAGGCCAGAGGCCCTGGAGAATTTGTCAAGTACAGAGTAGATTTCGGACATAGAGGAAATCGGGGAAGTAACAAATAGTAGCAGGTCATCCGCAAATAATGCACATTTGTGGTCCTTACGGGTACATTGAACTCTGATATTCGCGTTATTCCGAATCGCTATTGCCAAAGATTCTATAACAATTGCGAATATCAAAGGAGACAATGGGCATCCCTGGCGGGTTCCGCTTTTAATTTTAATAGATTCTTAAAATAGTCCCTGCAGTCTTATTTTAGCCTCAGGAGAAGAGTAGAGTGCAGATAATATGCCCAAGACTCTTGAGCCAAACCCTCAACGTCTCATAACTTCAAACATATATGGCCAGGAGACCGTATCAAAGGCCTTTTGAAGGTCCAATGATAAAAGCATCCCTTCTTGTTTTTGATCTCCTATCCAACCGGATTGCAATATGGAGATTATGTCTACCGCTCTCCTTACTTGGTCAGGGCCTTGTCTACCAGGAATGAAACCCACCTGATCCTTATGTATATACTGACCAATGAAGGATGCTAGAATATCTTATTTTTTTCCCCATGCTTTCATCAGCTAGTCTTTTTGCAGATTAAAAAAAATACTATTTGTACAAAAAAATAGTTTTTGTTCATCTTGTTTGATTTATTTTTGTAGCTTAAGGCTCCATTCACACTATGGCGTTCCATCTTGTGGGCCACAAATCGTGGGACACCCTTGCAATCCCCGTTACTTTGAATGGCACCCAAATCGCGGAACAATTTTTTTTTACGATTATCACCTGACGAATCACAGTAAAAACGCACAAACAGAATTGTGGGACTCCTGTCGCCCAAAAGAAGTGAAGTTCTTTTGGGCGTCAGGTGTCCCGTAATAGGAAGGTCATTGCCAAATTAACAGGTCCAAAGGCTAAAATGTGAAATGGGCTCCTAAGCTACACTATATTATTAAAGAAGGATGAATGTGACCCAACGCTCCAAGAATAAACAATGCCATGTTTCCATCCCTAATTATTCTTATTATGATTATTATGTAAATCTTGTATGATTAAATCTAGATTATTATATTATGTTGCTTAATTAATTAATTTCTTTGCTCTTTCATATCATGGACCACCCTTAGTGGTGAACGCCATCTAATCAAAATTAGATCAACTCTTCTAAATGTATTCATATCTATCATTTACAATGACATGTTTCATGCAAAGTCCCGATTTCCTATATTATTAAAAGTCTCCGCTCAAATTTCTCCTAAAGGAGTTCTATCGGGTTGAGGTCAGGACAGTCAAGTTCTTCCACCCCAACTCGCTCATCCATGTCTTTATAGACCTTGTTTGTGCACTGGTGCAGTCATGTTGAAACAGGAAGGAGCCATCCCCAAACTGTTCCCACAAAATTGTGACCATGAAATTGTCCAAAATGTCTCGGTGTACTGACACCCTAAAAGTTCCCTTCATTGGAACTAAGGGGCCAAGCCCGACCCCTGAAAAACAACACCACACCATAATCCACCCTCCACAAAAATTATTTAGACCAGTGCACAAAGCAAGGTCTATAAAGACATGGATTCGCCGGTTTGGGGTGGAGGAAATTGAATGGCCTGCACAGTCCTGACCTCAACCCAATAGAACACCTTTGGGATGAATTAGAACAGAGAATGCGAGCCAGGCCTTCTCGGACAACTTCAGTGCCTGACTTCACAAATGACCTTCTGAAAGAATGGTCAGACTTTTCCATAGGCACGCTCCTAAACCTTGTGGACAGCCTTCCTAGAAGAGTTGAAGCTGTTATAGCTGCAAAGGATGGGCCAATTCAATATTGAACCCTACGGACTAAGCCTGGGGTGCCATTAAAGTTCATGTGCATGTAAAGGCAGGCGTCCCAATACCTTTGGTAATATAGTGTATCTCATAATTTTCTCTCTATACAGTATGGTTCCCCATTTACAGATCATTTCATTGTCATTTCCTGACTAAGTCTATGTTTGTATAACACCTATTTGGGTTTATGCTGTCCTGTACCATTGAAAACCAGTTTATCTTTTTCAAATGTTTTTCATCTAACACCAAAAAATAAATGAATATATGTCTAAAGAAAGAGCTGCCATGTTTGCTGACCTGAAACTTAAGTATGCTATAATAACAGTACAGGCAAATAAATGGGAAAAAAATACTCCAAGTCTGTATTTCCTGAGAAAAATGTATGTTATAAGAAACGTTAATGAAAATGAAATAATGTTTAAAAATATATATATATATATATATATATATAAAGATACACACACAGTATCTCACAAAAGTAAGTACACCCTCACATTTTTGTATACATTTTAACCACTTGACTACTGGGCACTTAAACCCACTTAATAACCAGACCAATTTTCAGCTTTCGGTGCTCTCACATTTTGAATGACAATAACTCAGTCATACAACACTGTAACCAAATGAAATTTTTGTCCTTTATTTCCCACAAATAGAGCTTTCTTTTGGTGGTATTTTATCACCTCTGCGGTTTTTATTTTTTTCGCTATAAATGAAAAAAGAACGAACATTTTGTAAAAAATGAATTTTTCTTCATTTCTATTATAACATTTTGCAAAAAAGTAATTTTTCTTCATAAACTTGGCCTAAAATGTATACTGTCACATATCTTTGGTAGCAAAACAAAAAAAATTAGATATTATTTAGTCTGGGTGAAAGTTATAGGGTCTACAAGCTATGGTACCAATTACTGAAAATTGATCAATTTGATCACATCTGATGTACTGACAGCCTCTCTCATTTCTTGAGACCCTAACATGCCAGAAAAGTACAAATCCCCCCAAATGACCCCTTTTTGGAAAGAAGACATTCCAAGGTATTTAGAAAGAGGCATTGTGAGATTTTTGAAGTTGTCATTTTTTCCCACAATTCTTTGCAAAATCACGATTTTTTTTCATTTTTATTTTCTTTCCACAAAATGTTCATATTAGCAGGTTATTTCTCACACACAGCATATGCAAACCACAAATTACACCCCAAAACACATTCTGCTATTCCTCCCGAGTATGGCGATACCCCATGTGTGAGACTTTTACACAGCGTGGCCACATACAGAGGCCCAACATGCAGGGAACGCCATCAGGCGTTCTGGAAAACCCAGACCAATTCTGACATTTCTCTCCTACATGGAAAAATCATCATTTATTTGCTAGAAAATTACATAGAACCCCAAAACATTATATATACTTTTTTAGCAAAGACCCTAGAGAATACAATGGCGGTTGTTGCAACTTTTTATCGCAAATGGTATTTGCACAGCAATTTTTCGAACACATTTTTTTTGGAAATAAAACAGTTTTGTGCTTTTTTTTTAAAAAAAACATTAAATTTAGCCCAATGTTTTTGCATAATATGAAAGATGAAGTTATGCCGAGTAAATAGATACCCAAAATGTCACCCTTCAATATTGCACACGCTCGTGGAATGGCGCCAAACTTCGCGACTTAAAAATTCCCATAGGCGACGCTTTAAATATTTTTACTGGTTACATAATTTTAGTTGGAGAAGAGGTCTAGGGCCAAAATGATACCTCACATGTGTGGTTTGAACACCGTTTTCATATGTGGGCGGGACTTACGTTCACGTTCGCTTCTGTATACGAGCACGCGGGAACAGGGGCGCTTTAAGTTTATATTTTTTTTTATTGTTCATTAACTTTATTTATTTTAGTTTGACACGTTTTTCCCCAAAAATAAATGTTTTGATTACTTTTATTCCTATTACAAGGAATGTAAACATCCCTTGTAATAGGAATATAGCGTGACAGGTCCTCTTCAGTGAGATATGGGGTCAATAAGACCCCACATCTCACCTCTAGGCTGGGAAGCCTGAAAAAAAAAACGACCGCAGAGTATTGCGCAGGGAGTATTGCGCAGGGGGTACTGCAGAGTATTGTTCAGAGTATTGCGCAGGGGGTACTGCAGAGTATTGTTCAGAGTATTGCGCAGGGGGTACTGCAGAGTATTGTTCAGAGTATTGCGCAGGGGGTACTGCAGAGTATTGTTCAGAGTATTGCGCAGGGGGTACTGCAGAGTATTGTTCAGAGTATTGCGCAGGGGGTACTGCAGAGTATTGTTCAGAGTATTGAGCGGGGGTACTGCAGAGTATTGTTCAGAGTATTGCATGGGGGTACTGCAGAGTATTGTTCAGAGTATTGCGTGGGGGTACTGAAGAGTATTGTTCAGAGTATTGCGCCGGGGTATGCTGAGTATTGTTCAGAGTATTGCGCTGGGGTATGCTGAGTATTGCGCCGGGGTATGCTGAGTATTGCGCCGGGTATGCTGAGTATTGCGCCGGGGTATGCTGAGTATTGCGCCGGGGTATGCTGAGTATTGCGCCGGGGTTACTGCTAAGTATTGCTGGGGGGTACTGCTGAGTATTGCTGGGGGGTACTGCTGAGTATTGCTGGGGGGTACTGCTGAGTATTGCTGGGGGGTACTGCTGAGTATTGCTGGGGGTACTGCTGAGTATTGCTGTGGGTACTGCTGAGTATTGCTGGGGGTACTGCTGAGTATTGCTGGGGGTACTGCTGAGCATTGCTGGGGGTACTGCTGAGTATTGCGCAGGGGGTTGCAGGGATGGCTGAGCAGGGATGGATGGATCTGTGACTGCAATAGTCACAGATCCATCCACAGCGCTGCCGCCATCCGCGCTCCCCCTCTCACACTGTACCGATCGGTACAAAGAGAGGAGGGAGGAACCGGCGTCATCAAATGACGCCGGTCTGTTTACATGTGATCACGTGGTAAACCGCCGCTATCAGCGGAGAGTTACTGTGATCCGTGACCCGGCGGTCACGGACATTCCCGTGTGCGTGCCCCAGTGGGCGCGCGGGAGCGCGACTCTGGAATCACGTTATATAACGTGATCCCAGAGTTAAGCAACCACCTTGCCGCCGTTATTTTTCGGCAGGTGGTTGCTAAGTGGTTAATTATATTTTTTCATGTGACAACACTGAAGAAATTACACTTTGCAGGCTTTCCTGTGTTGGAAAATAATTGTGGCCACCCAAAATATTGACACTTTGGGCCCAATTTGGAAATTTTCACCTAGGAGTGTACTCACGTTTGTCTCCAGCGGTTTAGACATTAATGGCTGCAAGTTATTTTGAGGGTACAGCAAATTAACACTGTTATACAAGCTGTACACTCACTACTTGTCATTTCTACAATGTTGCATGAAAAGATATAAAAAAATATTTACAAAAATGTGAGGAGTGTACTCACTTTTGTGAGATACTGTGTGTGTATATATATATATATATATATATATATATATATATATATCCTACATGATATGACTGTTTATTGTGTGTGTATAGTGCTTTACTATGAGAACTGTGCTTAGCCTATTTGCATAACCTGCTCATTTTCATATTGCTGCTTGGTGAGATGAGACATATTTTCCTAACTGAGGCTCACAGTTTTCATGACCAGTCATCCAAATGTTTAAAATTCAAATAAGGTCTATTATGTCCGCTCCACAAGAGTTAACATAAAGGAGAGCTAAGCTGTCTGTTAAATCCGCAATCATGACAACCACCTGTTTTCACTGAAAACCATAGCCAGGTGTTTGAAATAAAACCAAAAGGAGCTGTGGTGGCTCAACGTGATTGGCACTGCGCTGACAAGCCATTCACCTCTGCAGCCAAGGGTTCGGATCCCGGGCTCGGCTACATGTGAATTGAGTTTGGTGGTCTCAGCCCGGCTCCCGGTGGGTGTGCTATGCAAGGTACGCCTGTGCTTAGTACGCCCACCCCCCCCCCCCCCCCACAAAAAACCACCACACTTGCACGCACACAAAATTGGTTTAAAACACATGCACTTTGGCCATGCGGTCTCTTAAAATAAAGAGAGGCGAAGGACCTACGGGGCTGGCTGGGTGGGCTAGGCCCCCTCACTCCCTCATAGGGGGAGTCCCTCTGCCCCATTGGGGTCCCGTTGGGCCCCAGTTGGGCTCCCAAGAGGAGCAGGTAGGGCGGGGTGAGTGGGAGGCCCCCCTTCACACCCGCCATTGCCACCAGGGGCATGGAGAAGGATGGCGATTGCCTCCGGGGGGAGGGTCTGCCTACTCCCAACTCCTGCAGTCCGGCTCCTCTCTCTCGAGTTCACGCACAAAAATACACTTAAAAAAAAAAAAAAAAAAAAAAAAAAAAAAAAAAAAAAGAAATAAAACCAAAAGGGAAGAAATATGTATTCTAATTAATGAGTAAGGGTCCTTTCACACAGAGCGGACCGTTTTTCGGTCCGCTCCGTGTGCTCGTCAGCTCAGCGGGGGGTCTCCGCTCAGCTGTCGGCGGACAGGGCGGTCCCCGCACACTGTGCAGGGACCGCCCCGTCTCTCCTCCGCTCTCCCCTAAGGGGAGTCGGATGGAAACGGACCGTCTGTCCTTTTGCATCCGATCCGTTTGGCCGGACGGAAGAAAAATAGGACATTCTTCCGTCCGCAAAAACGGATGCGGATCTAGCGGACGTTAGCGGATGCATCATCCGCTAACGGATCCGCTCCCATAGGGGCCCATTACAAGTCCGTAAACGGACTTGTAATGAGCGGACAAACGGTCCGCTAGTGTGAAAGGACCCTAAGTAATTCACTATAGTCTGTAAAAAAATGTAAACAAAGTGACTGAAAAAAAATATTGGAACCCCTGAGCCACGTATATTTATTGGTGGTAGCTAAATCAAGTCTGGATTTTTCCTACGACAGTGGTTCTCAAACTCAGTCCTCAAATAACCCCCCAACGGGCCATGTTTTCAGGTTTTCCTTTACTTTGCACAGCGGTTTTAAAGCAATATCAATGACATGGTATTGCTAAGAGCTATTTTATCTAAAGGAAGTTACCAAAACATGGCCTGTTGGGGGTATATGAGGACTGAGGTTGAGAACCACTGTCCTAAGATACCACCAGGAACTCCATGCATGCATACACCCTGGAATGGATTCAAAAACACTAGAGAAAAGAAAACTGGATCCCCCCCCACCTTTATCAACCATTCAGCTTCATAAAGTATGTTCACTTTTGAAGGGTAAGTATGGGCCAGGCAATACCACTGTATATTCTGTGTTTGAGTTTACATAACTGAGGTCCATTATATGGCTTGTATTCAAATTATTTGTGATATACTGTAGTAAGATCATTTCCTACATGGCTACCGCACATTTACAGTTGATAACTTGTAGTAAAGTGTTTGCTTAGTCATACATCCCAAAACCTTATAATATTACATTGGAACACTTAACATGGCTTTCCGCAAAACTAAAAATTAAGCCTATTCTCTAATCGCAAACCCCTTTGAAGTTAAAAAAAATAAAATATATATTTTTTTTAAATCTGCTTCAAGCTGATATATGATGAGCTTGAATAACTTCAGGCAAAATCTTAAACAAACAATTGCAAAATAAAAAATAACACATGCCTAAAACTTCTAGCCACGATAACATTAACATTAAAAATAAGATCTTTTACATCTCGGGTTCTTACAGGTTCAAAAGAAGAATATTCCCTCACTTGTTGTGAATTTGTGTTTATTTTAAAGCTCATAACCTAAGGTAGACATGTAAATCAGGCAAACCCTGTAGAGCTTAAATCCCCTGGGAATTTATTTGCAACTCATCACTTCAGTATCTGAAAATATGCTTGGTCATGCCTTTTCTGTCTTTCATGCCTCTAATGTCAATGTATTATTATGCTTCACTAACCATTTTTATTGTAATATTGATGTTTATTTTTTAATAAATATTAATAGTTAAAGTGATTTTTAAAGGCCGATTTTTTTTAAATTCATGGTTTGAGTGATGAGGGGTTGGAAGCTCTGCCAGGTTATTTTTGCTGTCTGTTTCCCAATTTGTCCTATCCTAGTGACAGTTGTTAAACCGCTTCCAGCACAGGCCTATTCTGGCATTCCTCTCCTACATGTAAAATTCATAATTGTAGTGCTAGAAAATTACTTAGAACCCCCAAACAATCAATATATATATATATATATATATATATATATATATATATATATATTTAGCAGAGACCATAGGGAATAAAACATTTTATGTCACACGGTATTTCCGCAGCAATTCTTACATTTATTTGGAAAACACTTTTGTGAATTAAAACAAAACACTAATGTTAGCCCATTTTTTAATAATGTGAAAGATGATGATACTTAACATGTCACGCTTTAAAATGGCAATGGTGGAATGGTGCCAAAACTTCTATACTAAAAAATCTCCATTGGCTATGCTTTAAAATGTTTACAGGTTACCTAGTTAGCGTTATACATGAGGCCCTGTACTAGAATTATTGCTCCCGCTGTAACGTTTGCGGAAATACCTCACATGTATAGTTTGAACGCCATTTACATATGTGGGCACGACCTATGTATGCGTTTGCTTCTAAGTGCAAGCATAAGGGGATGAGGGACACTTTAAAAAATGTATATATTTATTTTATTTTATTTTATTTTTACACTTTACCTTAAAAATGGTTTTGATTACTTTAATTCCTAACATGTAGGGCATGACAGGTCCTCTTTATGGAGGGGTCTGGTGTCTATATGTCCCCTGATGTTGGAAATCTTGAGACAGGGAAAAAAAATAGATCTCAGGCATTCCAGCAAAAAAAATTACAAGGTTTACATCTGCCGGCCTCAGAGGGTCATAGAGATGGCCATCTGGTCCGTGGTCAGCTCTATAGTAAACCACTGGCGGATTCGTTCTACAGCTTGCCAATCTGTGGGCGAGCCAGGAGAAGCAACGGAGGGTGGCGAGAGGGGGCGTCCCCTCCCGCATCTATAAAAGCAACCAAGCAGCTAAACAGCCACTGTGATGGTTTTTACTTTGCAGGAAATCACCTACTGAAAAAAATAAAGATATCTAAATGATGCCTACAGCTGCAGGCATCATTCAGATATCTCCACTCAAAGTCCAGAACGTCATATGTGGTAAATTAAGACACTTGCTCTGGTAACAACTGTTTAACCACTTCACCCCCGGAAGCTTTTACCCACTGCCTGACTTCCTGACCAGGCCAAATACTGTAGCTGCTGACTTTTAATACTAGGGCACTTACCTGTCCATAAATCCTGCCAAGTTCTCACCCAAGCTGATTTTTTGCCACCGCCATCTTGGCTAAGGGAAACTGGCAGTAAACCCTTACAGCTTCACAGATGGTTTCCTACTGAGCAAGGCACAAAGCGTTCTGCACTTTGTGAATGGGCCGGCTGTGGGGGAAGGAGGGAGGTCCAACTGAGCCAGAAGTGGGAGTGGGTACCTGTCAAAACCATATACCCACTCCCCCCACCAAAAGGTGCCAAATGTGGTAGTGGAGGGGGGAGTAGGCAGACAAGACTCCTTTTGGGTGGAGCTCTGCTTTAAAATGGATTTTCCCCACTTTGGAGAAATCTTCCCTCACTTCCTTTTGTGTCTAGAAAACAGGAAGTAGAGGACAATTTCAGTCCAAAATAAAAATAAAATGTCTTTAGATGTACAACAGCCCAGCCAACATCTGGCTATTATCAGGGAAGGGACCCACGCAAGGAAGCATTATGGTACCAAGAAATGTTAGGTTACTTACTAATACCATGGTATTCTATCATCAATGAGGTGGCCTGACTCATGCTCCAAGGGTGGGCTGAACTAGCTCTAGATTTCTAGATTTCCGATACAATGACTGGGCTATCGAATGTTGGATCAAAAGAGCATTTTGATTTTTGTTTTTATGAATTTTCATTTGTTTTTCTACTCATCTATAGCCAGCTTTAGTTTAAAGTCTGAAGTAAAAGACAAAATAATGTCCTATTTTTCACATATCGAGGTTGTAGGTAAGACCTTTTTACTTTTTAGCACATCAAATGATGGGTATTTAGTCACATCTTTATGTCTAGGCAAGTTCTTTGTACTTTTTTACTGCCTCTGCTGTGTATCATGGTGGCCCTCAAAACACCCAAACCTCTAGATGTGAGACATATTGAAAGTCCTCACACGTCTCCTGCAATGCACTGCTGGATACCTTTGCATCCTATAGCCAGGCAAGAGTTACATGGGGGCATGCAATGCTGTATCCTGGCCTAGGTCAACAAAGCCCAGGCCTAGGGCAGCACTTTGCAGGGGGGTAGCACGAAAAGAGTCCCCGCTGGCTTGCACTACACTGTTACGCAAATTACAGGCATACCACACTTTTAAGTACACAATAGGGTTTATTTACTAAAGCTGAAAAGTGAAAAATCAGGCTCAGTTCTGCATAGAAACCAATGAGCTTCTAACCCCAGTTTGTTCAATTAAGCTTTGGTAATAAAACCTGGAAGCTTGTTGGTTTCAATGCAGAACTGAGCCTAATTTTGCACTTTTCAGCTTTAGTAAATAAACCCTATTGTGTACTTAAAAGTGGAGTATGCTTGTAGTCAAGCGCTCCCATAAAGCACCCGCACTGCTTCCGTGCTTCCGATATGCAGGCGGCCGGCATTCCGCAAATGGGGGGGGGGGGGTGGCCCGCATCTAATTTTGACTGTTTTATCATCCTGAGCCACAAACCTTCCTCACTGTGCTATATGTTTCTGCTGCACTATTGGCATGATTATATCTTCTTAGTCCTCTCCATAAAATTATCAGAAATTTGTGCTTAAAGTAGAACTATAGGAAACACTTTTTTTTTTAAATTTTGGATAGAATAAGGGAGGGTTATAGCCCCTGTCAGTTTACTTTTTACCATCCCTGTCCCATTGCAGAGATTTCCCTTCACTTCCTGCCCCATAACCAAACTAGGAAGTGAGAGGAGTTACGTTAAGGGATTATCCATTGCAGCCCCCCCCCCCCAGGTCCTCAGAGCTAGTGTCCCCACTCGAAAATTTCAGGGCATGTCTTAACTGGTTGCCGACCAGCCGCCGCAGTTATACGGTGGCAGGTTGGTTCCCCTGCGCAAGAGCCCGTAGCTCTACGTCGGCTCTCTAAGCGGCCACTAGGCGCCCCCCGCTCGCCCCCGAGTCCCGTGCACGTGCCCGGCAGGCGCAATTGCCACTGGGCACCCGCGATTGCTCGGTACAGAGCGAGGACCGGGAGCTGTGTGTGTAAACACAAAGCTCCCGGTCCTGTCAGGGAGAGAAATTCTGATCTTCTGTTCATACAATGTATGAACAGAAGATCAGTGATTTCCCCTAGTGAGTCCACCCCCCCATACAGTTAGAACACACCCAGGAACATAATTAACCCCTTCCCCGCCCCCTAGTGTTAACCTCTTCACTGCCAGTGGCATTTTTATAGTAATCAATGCATTTTTATAGCACTGATCGCTATAAAAATGCCAATGGTCCCAAAAATGTGTCAAAAGTGTCCGAAGTGTCCGCCATAATGTCGCAGTACCGAAAAAAAAAAATCGCTGATCACCGCCATTACTAGTAAAAAAAAAATATTAATGCCATAAAACGACCCCCTATTTTGTAAACGCTATAACTTTTGCGCAAACCAAACAATGAACGCTTATTTTTAAGAAAACAATGTAGAAGAATACGTATCGGCCTAAACTGAGGACATTTTTTTTTTTATATATATTTTTGGGGGATATTCATTATAGCAAAAAGTAAAAAAATATAGATTTTTTTTTAACCACTTAAAATGCTGCTAAAGGACCTTGCCCCTTTTTGCGATTCGGCACTGCGTCGTTTTAACTGACAATTGCACAGTTGTGCGACGTGGCTCCCAAACAAAATTGGCGTCCTTTTTCCCCACAAATAGAGCTTTTTTTTAGTGGTATTTGATAACCTCTGCGGTTTTTATTTTTTGCGCTATAAACAAAAATAGAGCGACAATTTTGAAAAAAATGCAATATTTTTTACTTTTTGCTATAATAAATATCCCCCCAAAATATATATAATTTTTTTTTTCCTCAGTTTAGGCCGATACGTATTCTTCTACCTATTTTTGGTAAAAAAAATGGCAATAAGCATTTATCGGTTGGTTTTCGCAAAATGTATAGCGTTTACAAAATAAGGGATAGTTTTATTGCATTTTTATTAATTTTTTTTTACTACTAATAGCGGCGATCAGCGATTTTTTTGTGACTGCGACATTATGGCGGACACTTCGGACAATTTTGACACATTTTTGGGACAATTGTCATTTTCACAGCAAAAAATGCATTTAAATTGCATTGTTTACTGTGAAAATGACAGTTGCAGTTTGGGAGTTAACTACAAGGGGGTGCTGTAGGATATGTGTGTTCACAGGGTCTGTTTACAACTGTAGGGGGGTGTGGGTGTGACATCATGTCCCCCTATAACATGGATGACGTAACCGATGCTGCGGCCACAGTGAAGCACGGGGAAGCCGTGTTTACACACGGCTCTCCACGTTCTTCAGCTCCGGGGACCGATCGCCGCACTCCAGCGGCGATCGTGTCCACGAGTCCCGCGGTCCCGGTCCTGGAGCTTTGGACCGGGTCACGGGAGCGCGCCGCGGGCGCGCGCCCGTGACCTACGGCTGGGTACTAGAAACCAACGTATATATACGTTGATGTGCCCAGCCGTGCCATTCTGCTGACGTAAATGTTCAGTAGGCGGTCCTTAAGTGGTTAAAATAGTCGCTCTATTTTTGTTTATAGCGCAAAAAATAAAAACCACAGAGGTGATCAAATAACACCAAAAGAAAGCTCTATTTGTGGGAAAAAAAGGACGCCAATTTTGTTTGGAAAAAACGTTGCACGACCGCGCAATTGTCAGTTAAAGCGACACAGTGCCGAATCGCAAAAAGTGCTCTGGTCATTGGGCAGCAATATGGTCTGGGGTTTAAGTGGTTAAACAGCAAGAGATGTGGCTTTGACAGGAAGGGATGGGTCATTTTTAAATTAGTGGGGGCACGAGTTTAGTCAGGCCTAGTGTAGCACAAAACCTAAATACACTAATGGGGGCATGTCTAGCCATACACAAAGACCAACTTTAAAGACGGTCCTCATTTGCATATGTCTATTAGGGACTGCCGTAGTGCGAAAAGGATGCAGCCAAAACTCTAAGGGCCTATTCAAATTGTGTTGCAGCACATTAAGGCATATGTAACACACATGTAATGCACATGTGTTAATGAATGCTTTTTTTTCAGGGCATGTATTTTCATGCATTGCATTAAGGAATCCTAATCATTAAAAAATGCACATGACCCTTCTTTAGCAATAAAATGCATCACAACACACATTATATGCATTGTGATGCAGTGCAGTGCATCTTGCAACACTTTACTGTACAGTGTGTTAGGATGTCATTCACAATGACTGGCATCACATCACATCACACAAAGAGAAGGTGCATTGTCAGTGTGGTCATGGTGTAGTCAGCAATGATTAGCCAGCAGTGGTCCGTCTATAAGGGCGCTGGAGCGCCGCCCCCTCTGGTTCCGCACTGCCACTGAAATAACATACATTCATGCATTGCATGAATGTATGTTATTGTTGCCAGCTGCTGCTGGTCTATTGAGGTGGCTGGAACTTGAGCGCCGACCACCTGAATAACGGCAGCTGGTTGGCTGTGCGGAAGTGCCTATCACAGCCAGCGCCTCTGATAGGCTTTCCGAGTACAGCCCTTGTCTCCAAGATGGTTATCCTCGGAACGTACGGGGGGGTGCGTTCCTTGGATAAGACTGATGGCCGTCTTAGCCAATCAGGTTCGCCGATTCTGGTTATCGGTAACCTGATTGGCTGCAGCGTCACCAAGGCGGGAGAAGACATTGAGGGACGTGGAAGGATTAAGGTAAGTGCATTTTACAGGGCCCAGAGGGCACAGTGGCGACAAAGGGCACAGTGGCATCAATGGGCACAGTGGTGACAATGGGCACAGTGGCAACAATTAAAGGGCACAGTGACATGCACAGTGGCAACAATGGGCACAGTGGTGACAATTGGCACAGTGGTGACAATTGAGGGGCACAGTAGCTGCGTTTGATGGCATGGCACAGTGGTGACAATTGATGGCACAGTGGCTGCGTTTGATGGCATGGCACAGTGACTGCGTTTGATGGCATGGCACAGTGACATGCGTTTGATGGCATGGCACAGTGACTGCGTTTGATGGCATGGCACAGTGGCTGCGTTTGATGGCATGGCACAGTGACTGCGTTTGATGGCATGGCACAGTGGTGCAAATTCATGGCATAGTGACTGCATTTGATGGCATGGCACAGTGGTGATAATTGATGGCACAGTGACTGCATTTGATGGCATGGCACAGTGGTGCGAATTGATGCCACAGTGGCTGCGTTTGATGGCATGGCACAGTGACTGCATTTGATGGCATGGCACAGTGGCTGCGTTTGATGGCATGGCACAGTGGCTGCATTTGATGGGCACAGTGAAGCTGCAATTTTTTTTCGTTTGCGCCCCCCCCCAAAATGTTGAGCACCAGCCGCCACTGTTAGCCAGGTTCAACTGTCATATTGGCTCATGCTCATGCTGTCATATTGAAGATGTTTTGCCACTCATCTAGGTAGTTACCTAAGTTTTGATGAGTGTCAGAAACATATGCCAGCATTTTGCAAGTTACTATCTCAGTCTTGTCAATCCAGTCACCACAGGGTCATGCAATGGTGTTGATTTACTACAGGCAAATAGGCTGTTTGCTTTGCAAGGGGATTTTCCCCCAACTTTAGTAACTGAGAAGAAAAATACCCAAACACATCCAAGATTTTTTTTTTTAACTGTATTTTTGCTTGAACATGATTGGATGATGGACGTCAGCAGAGCTTTACCTCATTCACTAAGCTAAGGGAAATTTCCCTTGAAAAGTGAAAAGCCTATTTGCTTTCACGAAATCAACTCCAATGTGTTAAAGCACATATTGATTGTCTAAGAGCATGACAGGGGAAAACTACCATGTTTTGTTTTCAAAATCTAATCACTATGGTGCCAAAAAGTATATTAATGTTTCACAGCTGAAGATGTGAATTGTTAGATTGCCAGGGTAAAGATTTTCAAACAGCATTATATTTGGGTGGCAGATGCCTTCAAACTTGTGGTTGTTAAAGTTTCATGTAGACTGATTACTGTCCTTGAAGGAATGTCCCCTTTTATTAAAGCGTTAATAAACCAATTGATTTCACAGTTTCAAAAAACAGTTACATTTGGACACGTGACAGAAATGTGCCACGGAACCCTGGGAGGAAGTGGAAGCTGGATGCTTCTAAAAAGCGGCCACCCCCCCCCCCCCCAAAAAAAACAAATTACATTCCACATGTCAGAGGGTCACCATTGCTTAAAGAGAAAGTTCAATTTTTGGGTGGAACTCTGCTTTATTGGTTCTTCCCAATTTCAGACATTTACTTACTGTCTCAAAATCCTTGACAGATGGAATACAAATAGAAAGGTATATGACATCATAGGACATCATTGAATTCCGGGTTGCACAATGCAAATTAAGGGCAATAGGATTGTGGCCAAATATGTAGTGATGTAGTGAGGTACATGAATATGTTGTCACTAGACAGGGAAAATACACACCTGCTCTCATCATGATTCACATAGTGAGTCATCCAAATTTTCAAAAACCAAAATAAAACAAATCCATGGTTGAAACAGGTCGTGGACCAAGATAGGAAAATGTCTTCCTATTTTATTAGATTATACACTGTTATATCCAGTTGTCCTCTAAAGGAAACCTTTCAGTACATGCAAAGTTTCAACTCAGTAGAATGCCACCCTGGAGATGCTCAACAACCTCTGAAGGCAACACTAATGCCGCGTACACACTATCAGTTAAACCAATGAGAATGGTCTCATGGACTGTTTTCATCGGTCAAAACCGATCGTGTGTGGGCGCCATTGATTATTTAACCATCGGTTAAAAAAAAGCCAACTTCTTTTAAATTTAACTGATGGTTTCTTAACCGATAGGTCAAAACCGATCGTTAGTAGGCACCACCATTGGTTAAAAATCCACGCATGCTCAGAATCAAGTCGACGTATGCTTGGAAGCATTGAACTTCATTTTTTTTTTGTTTTACGTCACCTCGTTCTGACACAATTGTTTTTTTAACCGATGGTGTGTAGGCGCGACGGACCATCAGTCAGCTTCATTGGTTAACCGATCAATGGTCCATCAGACCATTCTCATCGGATAGACTGATAATGTGTACGCAGCATAAGTGTTCAGTGACTGCATTATTCATCCACCAAGACAGCAAAATGGGCAAAATGTGCTAGAAGCGGGCAGTGGCTGATGATCTATTCTACTGAGGTTATTTGTAGAGGCAACCATATTGTCAGGAGGGAGGAATAGAGCTTGAATGATCTTATCCTGATAATCTTTATATTACAGGACATTTTGACCTTAATGCAGAAAGACAAAAAACATATCATAAGTACCATATGCAAAAAGGATTCTGTACTAACAGTATCCTGTTTCCCCATGCAAAAGAGGTGCAGAGGTGTATAGTACATTTAATGCAGGTAACATAATTGTATCAATTTATCCCTAGAAGCATAGGTGTGCGCAGCCTATTGCATTAGGGTGTGCACCCCAAAGCTCAAACACACATGTCCTATAAATATATAGGGCAATGGACAGTGTCGGTAGAGCAGTGGACGATGTAAGTAGGGTTGAGGTTGATGTCAGTTTATTTTTTTAGATTTTTATTATTAGATTTTTATAATTGCATTCTTTTTTTTTTATAATATTTTTATACAATCATTTTATTATTGTTTTTTTTTACAATCTTTTTAGGTGCCACATTGGGGGCTTTGGTGAAATATCAGGGTTCTAAACAGGCCCCTGATGTCTCACTTTTGAGACAAATAAAGGGACTGGGGACAGAGATTCCCCAGTCTCTTTCTCGCAGCCAAGCAGCAGGGGGAATATGCCCAGCACAGGGTGATTAGGGTGTGCCCAGGCACATCTGGCACACCATGTGCGCATACCGATTCCTAGAAGGATTGCCTCCTTATAAGTCTGAAACTTGGATTTCACAGAATTTTATTGTCTTATGTATGGAAGCTTGTTGGTATAGAGCAGGGATATGCAATTAGCGGACCTCCAGCTGTTGCAAAACTACAAGTCCCATCATGGCTCTGGATGTCATACTTGTGGCTGTCAGTGTCTTGCTATGCCTCATGGGACTTGTAGTTTTGCAACAGCTGGAGGCCCGCTAATTGCATATCCCTGTTATAGAGCTTTTTAAGTACAGTTTTACGGCGGCAGTTCGGCTCTGCTGTGCGAGATCACGTAGCTATACGTCATCTTGAGCTGACTCCCGCACGAGATGTGGCTTTGACAGGAAGGGATGGGTCATTTTTAAATTAGTGGGGGCACGAGTTTAGTCAGGCCTAGTGTAGCACAAAACCTAAATACACTAATGGGGGCATGTCTAGCCATACACAAAGACCAACTTTAAAGACGGTCCTCATTTGCATATGTCTATTAGGGACTGCCGTAGTGCGAAAAGGATGCAGCCAAAACTCTAAGGGCCTATTCAAATTGTGTTGCAGCACATTAAGGCATATGTAACACACATGTAATGCACATGTGTTAATGAATGCTTTTTTTTCAGGGCATGTATTTTCATGCATTGCATTAAGGAATCCTAATCATTAAAAAATGCACATGACCCTTCTTTAGCAATAAAATGCATCACAACACACATTATATGCATTGTGATGCAGTGCAGTGCATCTTGCAACACTTTACTGTACAGTGTGTTAGGATGTCATTCACAATGACTGGCATCACATCACATCACACAAAGAGAAGGTGCATTGTCAGTGTGGTCATGGTGTAGTCAGCAATGATTAGCCAGCAGTGGTCCATCTATAAGGGCGCTGGAGCGCCGCCCCCTCTGGTTCCGCACTGCCACTGAAATAACATACATTCATGCATTGCATGAATGTATGTTATTGTTGCCAGCTGCTGCTGGTCTATTGAGGTGGCTGGAACTTGAGCGCCGACCACCTGAATAACGGCAGCTGGTTGGCTGTGCGGAAGTGCCTATCACAGCCAGCGCCTCTGATAGGCTTTCCGAGTACAGCCCTTGTCTCCAAGATGGTTATCCTCGGAACGTACGGGGGGGTGCGTTCCTTGGATAAGACTGATGGCCGTCTTAGCCAATCAGGTTCGCCGATTCTGGTTATCGGTAACCTGATTGGCTGCAGCGTCACCAAGGCGGGAGAAGACATTGAGGAACGTGGAAGGATTAAGGTAAGTGCATTTTACAGGGCCCAGAGGGCACAGTGGTGACAAAGGGCACAGTGGCATCAATGGGCACAGTGGTGACAATGGGCACAGTGGCAACAATTAAAGGGCACAGTGACATGCACAGTGGCAACAATGGGCACAGTGGTGACAATTGGCACAGTGGTGACAATTGAGGGGCACAGTAGCTGCGTTTGATGGCATGGCACAGTGGTGACAATTGATGGCACAGTGGCTGCGTTTGATGGCATGGCACAGTGACTGCGTTTGATGGCATGGCACAGTGACATGCGTTTGATGGCATGGCACAGTGACTGCGTTTGATGGCATGGCACAGTGGCTGCGTTTGATGGCATGGCACAGTGACTGCGTTTGATGGCATGGCACAGTGGTGCAAATTCATGGCATAGTGACTGCATTTGATGGCATGGCACAGTGGTGATAATTGATGGCACAGTGACTGCATTTGATGGCATGGCACAGTGGTGCGAATTGATGCCACAGTGGCTGCGTTTGATGGCATGGCACAGTGACTGCATTTGATGGCATGGCACAGTGGCTGCGTTTGATGGCATGGCACAGTGGCTGCATTTGATGGGCACAGTGAAGCTGCAATTTTTTTTCGTTTGCGCCCCCCCCCAAAATGTTGAGCACCAGCCGCCACTGTTAGCCAGGTTCAACTGTCATATTGGCTCATGCTCATGCTGTCATATTGAAGATGTTTTGCCACTCATCTAGGTAGTTACCTAAGTTTTGATGAGTGTCAGAAACATATGCCAGCATTTTGCAAGTTACTATCTCAGTCTTGTCAATCCAGTCACCACAGGGTCATGCAATGGTGTTGATTTACTACAGGCAAATAGGCTGTTTGCTTTGCAAGGGGATTTTCCCCCAACTTTAGTAACTGAGAAGAAAAATACCCAAACACATCCAAGAGTTTTTTTTTTAACTGTATTTTTGCTTGAACATGATTGGATGATGGACGTCAGCAGAGCTTTACCTCATTCACTAAGCTAAGGGAAATTTCCCTTGAAAAGTGAAAAGCCTATTTGCTTTCAGGAAATCAACTCCAATGTGTTAAAGCACATATTGATTGTCTAAGAGCATGACAGGGGAAAACTACCATGTTTTGTTTTCAAAATCTAATCACTATGGTGCCAAAAAGTATATTAATGTTTCACAGCTGAAGATGTGAATTGTTAGATTGCCAGGGTACAGATTTTCAAACAGCATTATATTTGGGTGGCAGATGCCTTCAAACTTGTGGTTGTTAAAGTTTCATGTAGACTGATTACTGTCCTTGAAGGAATGTCCCCTTTTATTAAAGCGTTAATAAGCCAATTGATTTCACAGTTTCAAAAAACAGTTACATTTGGACACGTGACAGAAATGTGCCACGGAACCCTGGGAGGAAGTGGAAGCTGGATGCTTCTAAAAAGCGGCCACCCCCCCCCCCCCCCCCCAAAAAACAAACAAATTACATTCCACATGTCAGAGGGTCACCATTGCTTAAAGAGAAAGTTCAATTTTTGGGTGGAACTCTGCTTTATTGGTTCTTCCCAATTTCAGACATTTACTTACTGTCTCAAAATCCTTGACAGATGGAATACAAATAGAAAGGTATATGACATCATAGGACATCATTGTCTCATCTTCCTCTACATTTAGTCTGCAGACTTTGTTGACTAATTCTATTGAATTCCGGGTTGCACAATGCAAATTAAGGGCAATAGGATTGTGGCCAAATATGTAGTGATGTAGTGAGGTACATGAATATGTTGTCACTAGACAGGGAAAATACACACCTGCTCTCATCATGATTCACATAGTGAGTCATCCAAATTTTCAAAAACCAAAATAAAACAAATCCATGGTTGAAACAGGTCGTGGACCAAGATAGGAAAATGTCTTCCTATTTTATTAGATTATACACTGTTATATCCAGTTGTCCTCTAAAGGAAACCTTTCAGTACATGCAAAGTTTCAACTCAGTAGAATGCCACCCTGGAGATGCTCAACAACCTCTGAAGGCAACACTAATGCCGCGTACACACTATCAGTTAAACCAATGAGAATGGTCTCATGGACTGTTTTCATCGGTCAAAACCGATCGTGTGTGGGCGCCATTGATTATTTAACCATCGGTTAAAAAAAAGCCAACTTCTTTTAAATTTAACTGATGGTTTCTTAACCGATAGGTCAAAACCGATCGTTAGTAGGCACCACCATTGGTTAAAAATCCACGCATGCTCAGAATCAAGTCGACGTATGCTTGGAAGCATTGAACTTCATTTTTTTTTTGTTTTACGTCACCTCGTTCTGACACAATTGTTTTTTTAACCGATGGTGTGTAGGCGCGACGGACCATCAGTCAGCTTCATTGGTTAACCGATCAATGGTCCATCAGACCATTCTCATCGGATAGACTGATAATGTGTACGCAGCATAAGTGTTCAGTGACTGCATTATTCATCCACCAAGACAGCAAAATGGGCAAAATGTGCTAGAAGCGGGCAGTGGCTGATGATCTATTCTACTGAGGTTATTTGTAGAGGCAACCATATTGTCAGGAGGGAGGAATAGAGCTTGAATGATCTTATCCTGATAATCTTTATATTACAGGACATTTTGACCTTAATGCAGAAAGACAAAAAACATATCATAAGTACCATATGCAAAAAGGATTCTGTACTAACAGTATCCTGTTTCCCCATGCAAAAGAGGTGCAGAGGTGTATAGTTTTATTGTCTTATGTATGGAAGCTTGTTGGTATAGAGCAGGGATATGCAATTAGCGGACCTCCAGCTGTTGCAAAACTACAAGTCCCATCATGGCTCTGGATGTCATACTTTTGGCTGTCAGTGTCTTGCTATGCATCATGGGACTTGTAGTTTTGCAACAGCTGGAGGCCCGCTAATTGCATATCCCTGTTATAGAGCTTTTTAAGTACAGTTTTACGGCGGCAGTTCGGCTCTGCTGTGCGAGATCACGTAGCTATACGTCATCTTGAGCTGACTCCCGCACGTGTGCCCAGCGGGCGTGATCGCCACCAGGCACCCGCGATTGCTCGTTACAGAGGGAGGACCGGGAGCTGTGTGTGTAAACTGTCAGGCCGCGTACACACGGTCGTTTTCCTTGGCAGAATCCATCAAGAAACTGTAATGGAAATAGCACGCTGTAACAAACTGAAAAGTGAAAATGTCTCTTACCAAACTTTTACTTAACACGCAGTAACATGAGATTAGCAAAAGCAGCCCCAAGGGTTGTGCCAGTGGAATCGAACTTCCCGCGCTGTTGTATGTGTTGAAGTCACCGCGTTTGAGAACGAGGAGATTTGGTCTTGACTGTGTTTTTACGCAAAGACAGCTTGTCAAGTTTCTCGACAAGCCTAACAAGGAACTCATCGAGGAAAACGATGTGTCTTTTCCGACGAGTTCCTCCGTCGTGTGTACGAGGCCTGAGGGGAGAAATGCCTGATCTTCTGTTCATACAATGTATGAACAGCGATCAGTCATTTCCCTTAGTCAGTCCCACCCCCCTTCAGTTAGAACACAACCAGGGAACATATTTAACCCTTCCTCGCCCCCTAGTGTTAATCCCTTCCCTGCCAGTGGCATTTTTATAGTAATCAATGCATTTTTATAGCACTGATCACTATAAAAATGCCAATGGTCCCAAAAATGTGTCAAAAGTGTCCGAAATGTCTGCCATAATGTCGTAGTACGGATAAAAATCGCTGATTGCCGCCATTACTAGTAAAAAAATAATAATAAAAATGCCATAAAACTATCCCCTATTTTGCTATAACTTTTGCGCAAACCAATCAATAAACGCTTATTGTGATTTTTTTTTACGAAAAATATGTAGAAGAATACATAAGGAAAAAAATGTTTTTTATATGTTTTGGGGATATTTATTACCGCAAAAAGTAAAAAAATATTAATTTTTTTTCAAAATTGTCGCTCTATTTTTGTTTATATAAATAAAAAACGCAGAGGTGATCAAATACCACCAAAATAAATCTCTATTTGTGGAAAAAAAAGGACGCCAATTTTGTTTTGGAGTCACGTCGCACGACCGCGCAATTGTCAGTTAAAGCGACGCAGTGCCGAATTTCAAAAAGGGGCCCGGTCATTGAGCAGCAATATGGCCTGGGGCTTAAGTGGTTAAAGGTTGCCAGGAGAAATAAGAAGGAGGCAATGCTACTGCTGCACTTCTGTTCACTATAAATGGTGGGTTTACCCAACAGGATGCTCTAAAAAATTTACAAAAAATAATGGATTTAGTAGAGCATAGACCTTGCACATGTAAGGGTTTACAGACTGTGGGCCAGATTCAGGTACAATTACATTGGCGCAGAGTATCAGAAATACACTACGCCGCCGTATTTTACCAGGGCTTTTTTTCAGCTGGAACTTGGTGAAACTCAGTTCCACCACCTCTGGTTCAGGACTGTTGCTCCCTGCTCAGCACTATCACTTGTAAACACAGAGGTCTGACTTCTGTGTTTACAAGTGACAGCTTGTCTCTCTGCAGCTCCCACAGATCTAATCTCCTGAGTGGCTCCCACTGAATGCAGAATGGTGACAAGGGAGATGTGGGTGCGGGGGGTGCAGTGCAGATGCTGACACCCCCACTGGATGATCTCCCTGCAAGTGAGAGAGCCATTTACAGTGTGCAGGGAGGTCCTAGAGCCAGTTTACGAAGAGGGGAGAAAGTGAAATATGGTTGGGGATGCCAATGTAAACAGCTGTGGAAGAAAGCTATACTCTGCACTCTGTATGCAGCGCGCCCCCGAACTCTGCACGTAGCACACCCATGAACTCTTCACTCTGTACATAATGCACTCCTGGTATTTAACCACTTCCCGACTGCCGCATGTACATATACGTCCACAAAAGGGCACGTACAGGCAGATGGGCGTATATTTACGTTCCTGCTTTTGTGCGGGTCGGGGGTCCGATCGGGACCCCCCCCCCGCGCTACATGCGGCGGTCGGAAACCCGCGGGGAGCGACGAGGGCGCGGCTATTCGTTTCTAGCCGCCCGCTCGCTTCCCCGTGCTTCACTGTGGCGGCTGCATCAATCATGTGATCCCTTATATAGGGAGACTCGATCAATGACGTCAGACTTACAGCCACACCCTCCTACAGTTGTAAACACAGCGCCCCCTGTGGTTAACTCCCAAACTGCAACTGTCATTTTCACAATAAACAATGCAATTTAAATGCATTTTTTGCTGTGAAAATGACAATGGTCCCAAAAATCTGTCAAAATTGTCCAAAGTGTCCGCCATAATGTCGCAGTCACGAAAAAAATCACTGATCGTCGCCATTAGTAGTAAAAAAAATAAAAATAATAAAAATGCAATAAAACTATCCCCTATTTTGTAAACGCTATAAATTTTGCGCAAACCAATCGATAAGCGCTTATTGTGATTTTTTTTTACTAAAAATAGGTAGAAGAATATGTATCGGCCTAAACTGAGGAAAAAAAAAATGTATATATGTTTTTGGGGGATATTTATTACAGCAAAAAGTAAAAAATATTGCATTTTTTTCAAAATTGTCGCTCTATTTTTGTTTATAGCGCAAAAAAATAAAAACTGCAGAGGTGATCAAATACCACATCCGCTGGTTAGTACAATAACCAGCGGACAGAACTGTCCGTGCATGCGTCGAATGGATTCGACGCATGCGCAAAAGCATTTTATTTCCGGGTTTGGTGATTTGGCGGCGTCAACGTCACCGCCACGTCACCGTGTTCCCTGACCGAGGGGATTTTTATCCGATGGTGTGTACACGCCGTCGGACGAAAATCCGGAGGAGACATGTCCGCTGGAAACGGTCTGTCGGACATGTTTCAGCGGAAATGTCCCTCCGTGTGTACGCGGCCTAACAGTCTTGAAGCTGCAAAAAATATTAAAAAATATAAAGCCTTCTCTCAACCAGAAACAGACAACCTTCAACACTAAGTTTGTATACCCCTAAATTGAATAGTCAATGCTAAAAAGAACTGGTAGTTTACTGAGGACTGAGCAGTTACAATGAAAATTAAGGATTACTTTTAAAGCAAAATGCCATAAAAAAATAAATAAGATAAAAATGAATACCCCCTTTAAAGATAACATAAGAAAACCAACTTTTGCTGCCAAAATCAGCTTTAATCCAGAGATTTCCACCAAATAACTTTTTCCTTTAGATGGATGACTTAAGTCAGATGGCCACCATCATTCAACTTACTTCCTCTGAGCTCAAATTGTCCCAGACCTGTCCCAGTTTGGTACTCGACAGTGAAAATGAAGCAGTCCAATGATAAGCTAATCTCTGTCACTTTGCTTTCTTTTCCTATCAGCATGCTTCTTGTCAGCACATGATCTGATTGCCTCCTGCACTGCTTCTTCCTATAACACCCTATTTCTACTATAACGTGGCTGCAAGTGGTTAATAATAGGTAAGCCTCATATACTTACATAGCTTGCATCAAAAATAAAAAGGTGCATTAACGCGTTTCTAACTATCTGCCTAGAATTCAGCATCTATACCCAAGAGTCGTCGCCCCCCCCCCTTAGGAAAAATACACTTTCTAGTATTAAAAGAGCGATATAAACAGGTCAGGTCAGATATTCCCAATTTTATTTATAAAAGTTTATTCACTATTCCTATTTTCAGACAATAATTATTATTATTATTATTATTATTATTATTATTATTATTAATTAGACAAATTCCATCCAAGTTTTTTTTTTTCTTTTATAAAAGAAGATAAAATAGGCTCATAGGAAGAAAGATAAAATATCATGGCACTACAAACGCCATAAAACCAATTTTCACGGGAAGCGTAAACAGTGGGAAGCAGGTGATTGTAATGTTATGCAGCCAAAATACACATTGGAAACATGTGGTTTTCATAATCAAATAGTGCTGGTAAACATAACGCAAACAATAGTCTACAGAGCAAAATAAAATTGCTACATTTACCATAATCACTGGGATATGTTTCGTTAATAGTAAATTGCTAAAATGCTAACCATGGTACTACATTTCATATGTTTTGTACCGCTATATAATTAGCACAGTAGGATTAATTGTAAGTTCAATGAAGGATAATATTTCTGTTGGTGCTACAAACCAATCATGTGCAAGAGAACCAAAAAACTCAAATAAACAAAAACAACAGGAAAATCACAAGCATGTGATTTGCTATTTGTAGCAAAAATAGATTGAAGTTACGGATATTTTAGCTGGCATCATGATTGCTCTTGCAATAACACACTTGTGTACGGTCCTTGCAACAATAAAAATTGCAAAATGTCCAAAGAGCTGCACCTCAAGTTATGTGGTGTATCTCACTAAGCGCCAGTTCACATCTATGCGGCTTCAAAGTTGATTGACTTTGACAGCTGACATCCTGCGCGACTTCATTGCGGCTTGCTTGCGACTTCATTAACAGAAGTCAATGCAGGTCAAGATGAAGTCCCCCCCAAAGTAGTGCAGGAACCTTTTTATAAGAGTCGGTGACTTGTGTCACACCGATTAGAATGGTTCCATTGCCATTAATGGGGTGTGAATTGCCAATGCGATTTTGAACTCTCAAGACGCATGACAAGTCGTAGCAGCATGAACTGAGCCTCAATGCAACAAGTGCAACAAGTGAAACCAGGGATGTTATATTGGTGACACAGGAAAAAAGAAAACAAAACAAAAAAAAAAATGAATCTACATAGCCACATAATGAAAGAACAGAGAAAGGATGCCTACTGTGCACCGATGGGCCACCAACTCCCACATTCTTACCATTTTAATGAAGGACATGAATGTTTTAGTTTTCAAAATAAACTTTAAAAAATGCACAGAAAAAGAAATACTCTAGAAGAATGAATGATATTCATTCGCTGTTGTAACACCTGGGTGGGCTCATGGCACAATGCTCTGTGCTCCGAGCCCATCCTATTTTGAAGCCTATTGGAGCCTATGGCTCTAATCAGGTGCTCTAAAAAAACACCCCCCGCCTCTGTAATTCAGGCGCCCGGCATCTTGAAAGGGGCCAAACACCTGAATTGGGGGTGGCCATATAGGGGGTGGCGTGGAGAGAGGGGGCAGATGGGCCACCATTGTACAGGACCCTTTTCCGCCCCATAAATGTGTAAACTTGAGAGCCGTGTTCTGTCGAGAAGTGCCCCCCATCAAATAGTGCCTGCGCATGTGCAGGACGGAGCCGCACTCCAGCTGAGTTGCCAATCAGCTGGAGTGATATGACCAGGGTGCAAGCGCACATCATAGGAGGTATCTCTCGATAGTGTGCTGATGGTCTGGTTTTGTGCACAGTGACTATTTAAAGTGATTCTAAAGCTTCTTTTTTTTTCTAATAAAATAATAAACATGTCATACTTACCTGCTCTGTGAAATGGTTTTGCACAGAGCTGCCCCATTCATTCTCTTTTGGGGTCCCCCGCCAAAGCACCCGACTGCTCCTCTTTGGCAAATGCCCCCATAGAAAGAAATTCCTATGAGGGCACTCATCTGAACTTGCTCCCAAGATGTCCTGTCTGCATTTATTGACACAGACAGGACAGCTCGGCCTTGCCCCCACTCCCATGCGCAGTGCGTGCCCGGCTGTGAAGTCGAAAACTGTCACGGCCACGTGCCCACAGTGGCTATGACGGCACCGGCGAAGAGGAGGGGGAAAGAAGCGGCGCTCCGGGCAGCCGCATTGCTGGCCCGTGGGGCAGGTAAGTGTCTGTTTATCAAAAGTCAGCAGCTAAACTTTTTGTAGCTTCTGACTTTTAATAAACAAAAAAAGCCTGGAACTCCCCTTTGATTAACGCTTTGATCTTATTCTGTCTAAAATTGTATTTTCTTGCTGCCTGTAATAGAATACCCATAACAAATCTATATGGCCTCAATAAATGCTTATTTCAATATCCAGGGATTGAGCACAGCATCTACTATCAAAAGATAATTACTGATATGACATAAAAATGTAAGGTCCATTAATCTGGGAGCTCTAAACCCCTAAATAAAAAACAACAACAAAAAAAAAGCTAAAAAATAATACACATTAAAATAAAAAAATACCTACGTCAAGCCCATTTCTGACGATGCCGGTGGCATTACCGTGTATTATTGCTTTCAGTCTCATGCTACTAAAAAAATACCTATTAAACATCCACTAAAATCAAAATGCTACGACATGAAGTTATTGGCATGTACTGGTTGGTGCCTCATTATTGTGAGATTCTATTCACCCATGAAGATTAGCCCAATCCCAGATGTCCCCGATGTTGCTACAGCAGAATTTATTTTTTGTAAACTCATATTAGCAAGATTTAACAGCCTTCATCTATAACAAAGAACATATGTTCTATAAGGTAAACCAGTATATTGTTCCAACGTCACTCTGCAATATGGAAGTATAGAGGCTGTCATTCCTTATCTGCTCATATAATCTCTTTAGTACTTTTGTTAGTCACCGGCCCACCAGTATGCAAATCATGCATTCTGCTTTTCACTAACTTTCCTGATCAGCATTCTTGTCCAGGGTCAGTGTCACAGAAAGACACAAGTCTATTTAGTTCAACCAATAAAAGGAAAAAAAAATTGAGAAAATAACATAAATGGTGCAACCAATTTCCTTCACCTACTTATCCAATACACATATATTTCATAATTACATCAATTATAGCTGCATAAATAAAGATTTATATCAAAATGTCTGTTTGCTATTATTTATCAATAAAAGCGCCAAGAGTCATTTGTCTTCAGTTTATTTATTAAAACTGTGTCACCAATATTAATCTCAACTGTGCCACCAATAATAATGTTCACCGCCAGTGCTGTGCTCCTCCACTATTCGAACAAACTGCTTAGCAAAAGGATTGATCCACTTTGCAGTAAGATCAAGGGAAATATGAATACTACCATTTCTACACTGTTACATTCCAGAACCTCAATGAACTATCAGTTTGCACACCTGTTTGGAGTCAATGGTGTTCACTTTGCAAGGTAATATTCACTTTGCGAAGGACTTTTCCCTTATGTTAGTGAATGTGTTAAAAAATCACTTTGTTTGCATGTGGTTGGATGATGGGAGTCAGCTGAGATTCACCTCATTCACTAAGCTAAGGAAAAATTCCCTTGCAAAGTGAAAATTAAAATAAACAGACTATTTTCCTTTAGGTAATCAACCCACAATTAAACTATTGGACCTGTATACGTGTGTTGGAATTTTCTAAATAAAACTATTATTGATAAAAAAAATTATTGGACCAGCATGACAGCCAGAAAAGTGAGGCCGCCTACACACGATCAGACCGGTCCGATGAAACTGGCCTGAAGACCAGTTTCATCGGACCAAATTGTTCGTGTGTACGGCCCATCGGACCCTTGTCCATCGGACCAAAGTTTTAAAACTTGCTTTAAAATCTGTCCGATGGACACCTGTCCGTCAGGCCAAAACGATGGTTAGTACACAAAAGCACTGGACCAAAAACCCGACATTTATATTTAGAAAAAGTTAAGCACACCAACGCAGGATGGCACTGCGGGTGTACAAAGATAACAAAGCTCCACGTCCTATCATAGTGAGAAATTGAGAAAAAATAGAACTGAGAAAATTGATTTTATAGGCACCACTGATAAAAGATATACATTTTATTAAACACACCACATACATATAAAAACAGAATTAAAAAAAAAAACAGTAATTGAGAATTTCTTTTTTCAATTCTGTTTTTATATTTATGTGGTGTGTATAATCAAATGTATATCTTTTATCAGTGGTACCTATAAAGTACATTTTTCCAGTTCTATTTTTTCGAAATTTCTCGCTATTCCTAAAATTTGGTAACCCTTATGTATCATAGTTCTCTTTCTATGCCTAGAGCCACTACACCAGAGCTTTTTTTCTCAGAAAATAGGTGCAGGAACTCAACCACGACCCGTTCAGATTTCACAAACAGTAGAAGGGTCTTAAAGGGGCATTAAATACCAGAATTGCATTACATACAGTGTGCAGAGTTCAGGGGGTTACAAAGCAGTCACCTGTAAACACAGAAACCAGACTTCTGTGTTCACAAGTGATTGTGGTGAGTGGGCACCAAAGGGTCTGAGCCAAAGGTGGTGGAACTGAGTTCCACCAAGTTCCCCCAGAAAAAAAGCCCTGCACTACACTATAGTCTCACAATACTGTGCTAAAAGATGACATTGTCAGTCTACAAGTACTGAAAGCTACAGATCCACTTCCATCGGGCATATTACAATCAAACCAAGCTATTTTAAATATTTTAATTAAGGTACAAAAAATCTATTTGGTTATACTCAGTGTCATTTTTGCCCTAAAGCTGGATAAATAATATTTTTTCTTCTAACCCTAAGTTGTACAATAAAGGTCTATTGATACAATTTAAAACAAAAAAAGGAAATTAGCTGAGACTTTAATATTTTGAATATCTCAATTTTTTATTTTCTTTCATTATTCAACGAAGCACAATGAATGTGTTTTTAGGAACTAAATCTTAGCTGCTTCTCTTTATTTAATAACACAAAGAAAGTCGTTTTTTTTAAATCAAAATCTTACTGATGTAACTTTAGTTGGCAATCAGCTCTTTCGGAACACAAAGAAATCAATATGATAGTGGTTAATTCATTCAGGACCTTTGAAATAACTACTAAATCCTTACTTTGTAAAATAAATAACTACTAAATCCAACTTGACCTTCTCTACAAGTACACTAGCCCACATTTGATTTTTATCTTTCCTAACATACCCTGGAAAAAAAACAATATAGCAAAAATTTTGAAAAAAATATAAAAATAAAATACAGTTCAAAGCAAGTAAAGCCTTCCCATTAAATGTCATATTTTAACGTTACAGCATAATAAGTGACCATAGGAAGCCAAAACTTGATTCAGAGATCTCTCTATTAGCTATTGACTCAGACACTCACCATTCTGTAAATGTGCCTCTCCGTTTTGCTGTTCCTCTGTGGAATCTGGTTCACGGCTCATGTTAATATCTGAGAGAAGTCAATGGGAAAAAAACAAATTTTAATAATGCATATAATCTATTTCTAAACCATTGTATTATAATAAAATTCATTCGACTTTCAAATTCAAGAGTACACATGCTATTATCATATTCATCATGTAGGGAGTGGCGGAACCTTTAGAATTTCTTTAAATTTGTTTGAGTTTGTTCCCTTCTTTGCAGACCTGAGGCTCTCCATTTTTTGCTTTAGCGGAGAGACTTACACAGAGGAAACATTTTTTCCCTATAAAATGTAATGTTGTCTTCTTAGCATCATCTTTTCCAAAATAGTACTGGGAGTACCAATGACCTGTCAAATTTTGACCAGTTAGTAAATACATATTGTTTAAAATTCTATGAATACCAATAACAGACACTTCCAAATAGCTGTGAGTTATTGCAATCAGCCAATGAAGTGCAGCTTTTTACGTAATATATAATACTCACTACATTCATGCAATTGGTTGGCTTGGCAATATTGCCTATCAATATTAAAAGGAACTCATTCTACATTGCCCGCAAATTCGCACATTCACACTCAACTTTCCTCATACACACATAATCCCCCCTTTCCATCACATCTATTTCCTCACCTTTACAACCTCCCAGATTTACTATAACTTGGCAGCTTCAGATGAGACCTGTAGCTGCGTCTTCATTCAGGGCACTATTTCTCTTTTCCAGGTGAGAAAGAAGTCAGTTGGAGAAAAGGAATATTTTATACAAATGACACTGACCCCCCTCCACCACCCTTCCTGGGAGCTCTTTAACCCTTAGCACACAGGTAAACCAAACAGATAAAGCAGAGAATTTGCATATGCCTTAGGCAGTCAGTCATTGCAAATTTGAATAAGATAACAATGTGCTGCTTTCAGGGCATTTAAACTTTTTTTTTCCACATTCTAAAATGAAATAAAGTAAAAGCAAAAAGAAAAAGCCAACCTTGTTAAAAGACATCAAACTATTACTAAATACATAATAGTCCAATGTAGTCCAATGTATCCCATCAAAATCATACAAACTTACAGGTGGACATTTACATTTTTTTTTCTTTTTTTATGCAATCTTTTTTTTTATTTTCTTAATAAACAACAGACAAAACAAGACAGAACAAAACATCATACACATTGGAGAAAAATATTATTGTAATGCTGGCCATACACTATACGAAAAATTGGCCGAAAATCGGTCGTTCAGACAGTTTTTCGAACAGTTAATGGGCTCAAAATCGATAATCATTGGGACGTTTTTAAACGAAAAAAACAAAGGACAAGTTTGGAAATTTTCTGCCGAACGAACGATAAATTGAAAGGTTAATGTCCGAACTTTCTGTACTAGGTATATGTAAAAAAAAAACTAACCAATTTTGTTTTTATTTATTATTATTATTATTATTATACAGGATTTATATAGCGCCAACAGTTTACGCAGCGCTTTACATCAGGGAAGACCGTACATTCACAATACAAATCAATACATGAGGGATCAGAGGGCCCTGCTCGTAAGAGCTTACAATCTAGAAGGGAGGGTCAAGTGGAACAAAGGGTAGTTAGCTGTGGGGGATGGTCAGATAGACTCAAAAGAAAAGTGCAGTTGCTAGGTGTGGGAAGGGTAGGCTTCTCTGAAGAGGAGGGTTTTCAGGGATCCTCTAAAAGCTAATAGAGAGGGAGATAGACGGATAGATTGGGGTAAGGAGTTCCATAGGCTTGGAGAGGCTCTGGAAAAGTCCTGGAGACGAGCATGGGAGCAGGTGATGAGAGAGCTAGAGAGTAGGAGGTCTTGAGAAGAGCGAAGAGAACGATTAGGTTGGTATTTAGAGACTAGGTCAGTGATGTAGCTGGGGGCAGAGTTGTGGATGGCTTTGTAGGAAATTGTTAGTAGTTTGAATTTAATTCGTTGGGTGAGCGGAAGCCAGTGGAGGGATTGGCAGAGAGGAGCAGCAGAGACAGAGCGGTTGGTAAGGTGGATGAGTCTGGCAGCAGCGTTCATGATGGACTGAAGGGGGGATAGAGTGTGCAGTGGTAAGCCAGTGAGAAGGGAGTTGCAGTAATCAAGGCGAGAGATGACCAGAGAGTGAATCAGTAGTTTTGTGGTGTCCTTGGTTAGAAAGGGGCGTATTTATGTCCACTGAACGATTTATCGGTCATTACATGATGGCACTGTTGTTTGCGCTCACGGCCGAACGTTCGTTTTTTGAAAGTTCGTTCGGACGATTTTTCTTATAGTGTATGGCCAGCATTAGTTTAAGATCCAATCACATTACATATCAGCCATCAATTCAAAAATAGAAAATAAAAAGAGAAAAGATAATTAAGTATTTTAACTGGGCTAGGATCTAAACCATCCCTTTTAACAAATTATATATCAATCCACATCTAATATAGCAAAAATAGACTTTAGTTCCTTCTAACCACAGCGGCCCCAGGCATTATATACTGTATATATATATATATATATATATATATATATATATATATATATATATATATATATATATATATATTAGGGCTGTGCAAATTAAGTTTTAATTAATCGATTAATCTTACATTTTTTTGATCAATCAAAATCTTTTTGATCGATTACATTTTTTTGGATTGGTACTCACCTCTCCACCAGCTTCTGGACCTTCAGGGAGTTGCGTTGGAGATCCGGTAACGTCACAGACACCGGCGGGGCTTGCAGTGTCCATCTGAAGGGCTCCTTTGCTTTGCCTTCATATCTGCATGCCGGCGGGACCTACTTATCTGCCACACACAAGGGCTGTTACACTTCCCTCTATCAACCTGGGATTCTACAGCCATCCACTGGGAGTTGTGATAGTTTCCTTCATGGGACATCTACATGCCGACTGACTGATGTTAACATCTCCTCATCTGGATTCAGCAGTGGTATCGTTGTACACATTTTTATACCAGTATCATACTTAGCTAAATGTTTTTATGACTGCTTTTTGTACCATTTGGTATTACTCGCACCATTTTTACAGTTTATGTAGCTACATCGATTTTATCTCCAGTGCAATATTTATTTTGTTACCTACTTGAAGACTATAAAAGTTTTAATGTAGAAAATTTCAGAAAGAGATGGACAGCCGCACTCCAAAAAAGCCATGATTAAGCACTATTAAGTGTGAAACGCGTCGGCTGTTCCCCTTTTCTCTGCTGTGGTTTTGTGATGTACATCCTATATTTTTACAAATAAAAGATGACTTTCTAAGTGTTTTGGAGTGCGGCTGTCCATCTCTTCCTGAAATTTTCTACGTTGCCTAGTGCATTGCCAGCACCTTGGTTCCTGGGAGGTTCCTTAACAATCCACAAGACCCACCTGGAGCGGTGATTCCTTCCATAAAAGTTTCAATGCTATTCACATCGAGTGCTGCCTTTGTGTGTTTTTTGTATCCTGCTTTCCATGTTTCCAGTGGTTGGTAGCTGCACTGGGAATCAGCCTGCAAAGAGATCAGCTAAAAGTAGTTGGATTTGTATGTGCGTTATAATTAATCGAAATTAGTCGACTAATCGATTTAAAAAAAAATCGATTAATCGAACACAAACATTTTAATCAGTAACAGCCCTAATATATATAAATGCCTATATTGAATGCACGGATCAATAACCCTCATCAGCATACGATGCTATATATGACTTATCTAGCCACTTTGTCCAAACTTACTAGGGCAGCCCCTTTTTGTTTAGGTGTCTCTCTACAGTGAGAGATTATTATTTACCAAGTTACCAGCATACAAACGTAGAAGAAGAGGGTTTCTTCCAATGTAAAGCAATGGCTTTTCTCGCATAAAATAATGTAATGTTAGCAAACACTCACTCTGTCACTGTAGGGAGAGTAGCCTCCACCAGACCCAGCAAGAATACAGACATTGATAGCTGTAAAGGAGCGGAAATAATAGAATTCAACAAATCCACCACTTACACCCCAAAAAAAATGATATATAGGCAAGTACAGAAGATGTGTACTTGCCTACAAGATGTGCACCACACTGCCAACACTGAGATGCGAACACAGGATTTCACTTTTGAAGTCTGTGTGGAGTGATATATTCTCTATGTATAAATTTTGATATCATTTTCATTTTTAGGAGGTTTATAAGTCCCAATAAGGATAAGGGTAAAGACTCCCACTTTTTCAACTTTAACCCAATATCTCCTAGGATCGGAGTCAAATTTAAGGAGATAAATTCAGAAGCTTGGCGAGCGATTATCACTCCTAATTACTTGAAGTTCTCCACCCACTTCAATGGAATATCACTCAAAGCCATACTACGAGCCTCTGTATCTATTGAGAACAACAAGGACTTTGTCCATTTTACCTTCAGCCCAGTACCAGTTGAAAAAGAGTCCAATATCTGTAAAGCCCCTTTGAGAGAGGGTGCAGCGTCATTCAGAAATAAAAGATCATCTGCATACAAGGCTACCCTCTCCTTCAACCAACCAATCAACAGCCCTTTAATATTAGGTGAAGTGCGGAGGGCCTCTGCCACAGGCTCCATTGCAATAGAGAAGAGGGTCGGAGACAGAGGGCAGCCCTGTTGAGTTCCCCTAATAACAATAAGGAAGTTGACAACCCTCCCCCCATTTTAACTGCAGCGGTGGGATGTCTATATAGGACCTGCAACCATTTTCATAAATACCATTGGAAAGCCCATTAGAGTACCTCCCATAAAAAGGGCCATTCAAGAGTATCAAAAGCCTTCTCTATATCTAGAGAGGCAACAACCCTAGATCCTACATTAACATGTGAAACATGAATATTAGTAAACAATCTCTGCAAATTCACATCAGTGTCCCTGCCGGCCATAAACCCCATCTGGTCTGGATACTGTTAGGCATCATCGGTTGTAGCCGTTGGGAGATAAGTTTTGTCAAAATCTTACAGTCCACATTCAAAAGAGTAATAGACCTATATGAGGCACAGGATGACGGATCTTTTGGGAGCTTAGAAATTAGAACTATACAGAGATCCCTCTTTTAAACAATTAGAATAAAGGGAACCCAGTACAGGAGCAAGTAGATCTCTATGGGCCTTATAGAATTCAATAGAAAGGCCGTCCGGTCCCCAAGGGAAATGTACCAATAACCAAAAGGACCTCCTCAGATTTTATAGGGCGTACTAACATCTCCCTCTCATTATCTGTTAACCAGGCCAGTGCAACTGAATCCAGCCGAGCCGCCAATTCCGTTGGCTGGAAATCGGGTGCTAACTGGGATGTATATAATGTCTGATAAAAGTGCTGAAAGGTCTCCAAAATTTTAGACTGTGTAGAAGCCATATCTCCTGAGGGGGTATGTATTTCTGAAATCGGAATACTAGGTTGTTCATGTTTAGCCATCATGGCCAAAAACCGACCATTACGATCCCCCTGCTTGAAGGATTTAAGTTTCTTTTTAAATAGATCCATCATTTCTACCAAAAATATGTAGCAGAATACATACTGGCCTAAACTGATGAATAAAATTGTTGGCCCAGATTCACAGCTAACTGGTGTTAGACAGGAGTAATTTCAAATTTTGCGCGCCGTATCACTAGTTTGAATCCTCAAACCATGATACGGCGGCTTCGGGCTTCGATCCGAGAGGCTTACGTCTTCGTAAGCCTTCGGATCTACGCTGCGATATTTTTGCGGCCGCTGGGAGGAGTCCGCGTCGTTTTCATGCGTCGGGATATGCAAATGTGTTTTTACGGCGATCCACGAAGATACGAGCGGTCTTCGCAATCGCTTTCGTCTATTTTTTTCTACGTACTGTTAGACCAGCTTTTTGCTGGTCTAACGGTGCGTAGCCCATGTTAAGTATGGCCGTCTTTCCTGCGTCGAATTTAAAAATTATTATTTTTTTTTTTACGTAACTCGTTCGGGAATAGGAATGTCCGTAAACGACGCTACTCAAGAAAAAATGACATAACGACGTGATTTCGCACAATGCACGGCGGGAAATTTCTGAACGGAGCATGCGCAGTTCGATCGCCGCGGGAACGCGCCTATTTTAAATGCTTCACGCCCCCTACTCGCGTAGATGGCTTGCGCCGGGAGAAATACACTACGCCGCCGTCGTTTACTGGACAAAATCTACTGGTATTCCACGTAGAGCCAGGTAAAATCCGGCGGCGTAGTGTATTTCTGATACTCTACGCGAATCTAATTGTATCTGAATCTGGGCCGTTATTTTTTATATATTCTTGGATATGTATTACAGTAGAAAGTAAAAAATATTTTGTTTTCAAAATTGTCGGCCTTTTTTGTTTATAGTGCAACAAAAAATATTTGTGTTTGGGTAAAATGTCGCAGGACCTCGCAATTGTCAGGTTAAGCAACGCAGTGCCATATCGCAAAAAAATGGCCTGGTCATTAAGGGGGTTAATCCTTCTGGGGCTGAAGTGGTTAATTAGTACAGTTGTCATTCAAAAATACAATACAAATACACAACAACACATGACATCACTTCCAAAATTGTATTCTGTTGTACAAGGATTTTTAGTAACCTTAGTAAACTCTCCAATTTCTATATGAGATTAGCATGCAAAAAAAAAAGGACTATCATTCATTCGATAATCTCATTGTGTGTACCAAGACCGAGCTGTCCTAGTCAGAAGAGTGTAAAGAAAAACAAAAGTGTGTAAAAATAAATAAATAAAACATAAACATAAAATGAATATATATGGGCTTGATCTAGGTTAGGGTCACGTGTCAAGGTCAAAAGAAACCGGCAAGAACAAATGTCACAGTGTATTATAGATAGGATTAAAAAAGTTTTTGTTTTAGTTTTTTTTACATTTTTTTATTTAGTGTCAGTGTGTTTAGGTAGGATAAAAAAGAAAGCAAATGCACACCATTGCTTCTTTTGCCTACCAAAGATACAAAAAACAAATAACACTACATAATACTCATATGTTGTATCACTGCAAACATCAGGTGTAGGAGAATTTATTTCAAGGGCTTTTTGGTGATCATGGCTGGCAAGAAATGTACAGCTAAAATAAGATAAAATGTAACTATTTTTTTGTACTATGTTGGGCCCATTTTTCTTTGAAACTAAACAAACAAACAAAAAATAAATAAATAAATCAGGTGATATCCATTACTATTGATTACCAAATAAATACCTTCCATTACATTCAATATGTAATGGAAGAGTTTTATTTTATTTTTTTACTTATTGTGCTGAGGTTTATTTGTGTTTGTGAGACTCTTGTATGTGGCACAGCAATCAATGCCATATTTTGTAGGTGCAAGGAAGCCCAGGTTTTGTTTACCATGCCCCTTAAAGAATAAGTTCACCCTTAAAAAAATAAAAATAAATGCATATTTTTTGCAGGTAAAAAAATGTGCATTTACTGTTTATTTTTTAGGAGCCTAGAAAGCATTGCACCAGCCAGATGCAGATTGCTGATGCCATGCAGGTCTCCTGCAGACCATATCTCATACGGGCAGGCAATTTCACACAGACGGGAAGAATCAATGAACTACCAGAGTGCTCAACAGCACCATGGCAGTTCATTGCAAACTACAAGCCAACAGCTGCAAAGGTGGTTGTAGTCCATTATTTCACAGAACACTGTGAATGAATGACGCAGTAAGGTAGGGCAGAGCCGTGCCGAGTGCATTTTATTTTGATTGTGGCAGCGAGTGGGGGAAGAAGATCCCCTACTTGGTGTCAAAATGGGGGATCGGGAATGGTATATTTGTAACATGGTACATGTTGCACCCAGAATATTACCATAAAAATGTTTCCTTAATGCTCACCCCCCACTGTTAACAGTTTGCCCATACCCACTGTTTGCTGTCATGTGGTGCATGCACCGTATTACTACTCTACCTGGGGTGCACAGGAGGTGCCAGATTGTCCCCTTCCATCAAAATATACCCACATTTCGCGCAGCAGGTCACCATCCCCCTGAATTGTACCTCATTCTCAGCTTCTAAAGTTGCAACGTATGGTTAGCTTGCCATGCTTGTGCTAGTTTACAAACTAAAATAGGTTTTTATATGCATCTACTCTACAGTGCTGTGATAGATTCACTTTAAAGGACCACTATCAATAGCACTACGTGATGGGATGATGCTGGACCACTTAATGGCAAGTATCACTATTCAACTGAAACTGGTATAGGCTAGCTGATGATAACTTCTTGTCTCACATGAAAGCCTGTCATAGCAAGAAGCTGCCATGACAAGATAGTGATATAAGTCAAATGAATAATCACCTAGATTTTGTAATAGTAATTGGCAGCACTAGCACAGTCCTGCTTTTTTCTGCTTTTCTTAAAGCTTAATGGATTTGTTGCAATTACAGTTCTGCAGACAAAACTATTTTATTCCCACCTAGCAGTGATGGACCATCCATTAGGGGTGCCCGAGCTCTACCTCCTCTCTCCACCCCACCCCCTATATGCAATGGATAGATTAATGCATAGCATGAAAGGACACCGTAGCAGCTTTCCCCGTTGCGCTTAAGGACAGGGCAACCGCGCTGGAAGATGGCCGCATTAGCTCCGACCATCGCCTGCATCCAGGGTAAGGACTGACCGGCAGAGAGCAGGTGTAGGGGGGGTTTGCTGTGGGAGTTAGTGCCGAACTGTGGGAGGTTAGGGGCAGTTGTGCTAATGCCGCTCCACTGGCAACCGGGGGGGGGGGGGTTGTTTGCCAAAAGCTGCCACTGCCACCTACAATTTCATATTTCTTTCTCTTGTAACAACCTGGGCAGACACAGAGAACCAAAGAAGTGATGTGCCTGTTCATCAGTGCTTCAGCTACAACTTTGGATCCTCAACTAGTTTTCTGTGGGCCTGGGAAACCTTTGAAGCTGAAGCCTGCTCTATGCACACCTAGGGCCTCAACCCAGTATTGCCCAATACAACAAGGGCTCTGACCCCCATCATACAGTCAAACCTAATTAAGATCCAAGAAGCTATTTGTTTCCAATTTATTTACCATTGTTCAAAACTGTATTTTGGCCATATCTTGAGTATGCAATCTCGTTCTGGTCGCAAATCCCCAGAAAGTATGCATTTGAACTGGAGAGAGTCCAGAGAAGTGCAACAAAGCTAATAAGGAGGCTGGAGGCCTGCCAATGATGTGCACAAACTTATTTGAAAGATACCACCATGAATTGTCACAACAAACAAACTGTTATGGTATAAATGTGGTGAACACAAAAATAAATTAACAAGAAATTGGTGTACAAATATTCAAATAGTCCTTAAAGTAAACAAGTGCAAATGTCCTTATAAATGTAAAAGCTGGAGTACTTGGACTCTAATTCCCAGAACACCCTGTATAGTGAATAATCCACTTAGTGCTTGATACTACACACAGCACTAACCAGACGTCAGTGACCCCTTTACCATACAGCAAGGGTCATCATCATCGCTTTTAGGTCTTTGGGGGACCTGTCCCAATTTCCCTGGTGGCTCCTGCCACGGATCATTTGTCCTCCTCAGTGTGATCCTGATGTTTCCAAAATTAATTCAATAGGCAAGGAGTATGGTGAAAATAAAAACGGAGATGAAGCCTCTCATAGTATAAAACTTTTTTTTTAAATAGTTAAAAAGCGCTACAAATTCCATAAAGCATCAAACAAATTGGTTCTGCTGTTACATCCAATAAGATGGATAATGTCCGTGACCAGGCGTACATTCCATCTACAGACTGGAAGTGACGCACAGGAACATCCGCTTATTGCGTTTTATCATCAAACAGCGATGTCTTTAGAAGCACCCACAAATAACAAACTCATTCTCCCTAGAGAAGAGGCATTTAAGAAGGGTTATGATAGCAATATACAAATCTTTAAATGGTGACTCTAGCATTAGGAGAAAACTATTTAACCTAAGGTCTCTAAAGAAGACACACGGTCACACAATGAAGCTGGACAAGAAGTTGTTCAATCTTAAACTGTGTAAGGGGTTCTTTACCATTAGAGCGATAAGGGTGTGCAACTCCCTTCCACAGTTTGTGTTGTCAGTGAGGAGTGTAGATAAATGTAAAAAAGTTGAGATGTATTTTTTTTAGTGAGCGTAACCTACAGGGCTATGGAAAATAGTAGTGACATAAACACACACACACAGGTTAAACTGGATGGACTGGACTCATAATTCAACCTTACCAACTATGTAACTACTAGTCCCGGTGCTTATTCATTCACATATAATGATGTTAATGTTAAAAATTAATATCAGTATTATATATGTGGGAATTATTTATAATTCTGTACAGCTTTTTATAACACACAACTGTTCCAACCAAAACCATGTTATGTTGTCTGTTGTCCCTAAACTGCCTGTGGGGCCACATATATCACAAAGTGATGTTTTTATATGTTTGTGTTTACATCATGTTATTTCTACCGCACACTGTTCCCCTGAAGTCTAATGCCCGGTACACAAGATCCGAAAAATCGTACGGAAGCGATCGTACGATAATCGGATCGTTAGTACAGTACTTTCGAGAGTCGATCAGGACAGTTCATCCGATTTTATTCTATCGGACATGCACAGAATTTTTTTTGGTACGATGCCAGATCGTATGATTTCCGTTTAATTAGTACAGCTGTCGTTCAAAAATGCAATACAAATGCATTACAACACATGACATCACTTCCAATTTTTTAATTCTGCAGTATGAGAATTTTCGTGACTCATCAGATTCGACGTGAGATTAGCATACAAAAAAAAAACGGACGATCATTCGTCCGATAATTGGATTGTGTGTATCGGGTATAAGTGAGCTGTTGGAATGTTAAATGTCCATAACAGGGAAGTGTTGATACAAAGTATAGACATCTAAGGCGGCGTACACACGGCAGGGAATCTCGACGGGCAGAACACATGGTTCCGCCCGTCGAGGTTCCCTGCCGGCCGTCGAAATCGGCGACCCGCCCGTCGGGAATGGCAACCAGCCATTCTTCCGGGCGGGCCGTCGAGGAAATAGAGAGCGTGCTCTCTATTTCTGCTCGACGGGCTTCCCGACGGGAAGCTCGCCGAGACCGTACACACGGCCGAGGTCCTCGCTGGAATGTGCATTCCAGCGAGGTTCTCGCTGGTTTTCAGCGAGAACCTCGGCCGTGTGTACGCCGCCTGAGTCAGACAAGCACTTGTTTTATTAATATTGACTACTTTGATGGTAGGTATGCTGATTTACATGAGCACTATGAGGCCAAGTATTTGTGTCACAATTGTTGGAAGTATAGAAATCATTCAGGTTCTTCATGGCATTCAGAGTGAAAATGTTTTGTTGTATAAAAAATGTATGCAAAACAGTTTATATATAACCACTTTAATAACCCAAAACCATGCCAAAAACATTCAATACAGTTCAATACAGACTTCATTTAAAACTTAGGGTCCATTGGCATTAATGATAGTGTATTTAAAGTGACTAATGGTCAGGTCTGTGAAAGGTTAGGCCAACATCCAAGTATATGCAAAAGAAACCTCCAAAACTCAGAGGTAACAATGACATTTAAAATCTCAATACAAATTGTATTAAACAAGGTGTTTGAAATACTTAGAGGCTGACATCATAGCGCAACAACAAACAGTATATACGTGAACAGTGTTCTACAATATCTGTTGACATCAAAGCATTGTCCAACAATGGCCACAAAAAAAAACAGAAAAGGAAGGCGCGCACACCTAGTGCATTACCAGAGATAATTTAACCACTTCCCTACCGCTGGACGTCATGTGACGTCCTGGACTTTGAGTGAGTATATCTTAAAGATACCTACAGCTACAGGCATCATTCAGATATCCATCTCTTCAGCCGGCGATCTTGTGCACCATAAGAACGATCATAGCGGCAGTTCCGCTGCTTGATCGGTACTTCTCCGGGCTCTCCCGTGCCATCGGAGACCCGGAGAAATGATCTGCCGGCGCCGGATGGAAGGCATAGAGATGGTCACCAGTCATCTCTATGATCGTCGGAGACCTGGGCGCGATGTTATGACGTCATGCCCAGGGACCGGAATGTAAACAAAGCCACAATTGCGGCTGAAACCATGAGATTCGTGATTTTTTTTTCACGATCTCATGCTTTCCAGCCTGGAGGAGAGATGCGGGGTCTTATCGACCCTGCATCTCTCCATAAAGAGTACCTGTCACAAACCATTCCTATTACAAGAGATTTTTATATTCCTTGTAATAGGAATAAAAGTGATCAAAAAATAAATAAAAAAAGAAGTATAAAAATAAAATAAATTAAGTAAAATAAAATAATAAAAAAATGTTTTAAACGTCACTATCCCCAGTAGCTTGCGCTCAGAAGCGAACACACACGTAAGTCCCGCCACATATGTAAACCCCGTTCAAACCACACATGTTAGGTATCGCCGCGTGCGCCAGCAACAATTCTAGCACTAGACCTCCTCTGTAACTCTAAACTGGTAACCTGTAAAAAAAGGCATCACCTATGGAGATTTTTAAGTACTGAAGTTTGGCCCCATTCCATGAGAGTTCGCAATTTTAAAGCGTGACATGTTAGGTATCTATTTACTCAGCGTAACTTTATCTTTCACATTATAAAAAAAATTGGGCTAACTTTACTGTTTTGTTATTTTTTAATTCATGAAACCGTTTTTTTCCCCCCAAAAAAGGCGTTTGAAAAATGATTGCGCAAATACCGTGCGAGATAAAAAGTTGCAATGACTGCCATTTTATTCCCTAGGGTGTCTGCTAAAAAACATATATAGTGTTTGGGGGTTCTGAGTAATTTTCTAGCAAATAAATTATGATTTTTGCATGTAGGAGAGAAGTGTCAAAATAGGCCCGGTATGGAAGTGGTTAATAATAAAAAATAAAATAGTATAAAAGTGGGTACTCACAAAATGCAACTGACAAAAGGCCATAAACACAGTGCTTGGACATGCACAGAACACGGGGCACAGCTAACGTGTTTCAGGGGTGCACCCCCTTCCTCAGAGCTAGGAAGAGGGTACCCACTTTTATACTAAAAATGTTTTTATTATTAAATTAGCTCTGGTAACCTTACATTTCAGTTTTTCTTGTAGTTCCTTTCAGATTACCCCATCTGAGGACAGCAGCATCCACCTAGTTTTGGGATACCATTGTAGCGGTACCCCGAAGGAGCTGCTGATAATTAAATGGGATGGCACCTTTACCTCATGGCTCTTCTTTGAATTCCTATGGGGTGGATGATACATACAGCAGCACTAAAGGAATGTCTGCAAAGAAATGTCTTTTTATGTGCTCTTTATTACCCAGCCGGGCAAAAACAATGAACCGGTGATGAAAAGGGATAAAGATTGAAAAGAGAACAGCGGATTCAGGCGCAGCATTTGGAACAGTCTTGCTCCTATAGGTAACACTTTTATACCACTCCTGCTTGAGTGTACCCGGATAAGCCTCTCTCACTGACCTAGCAGCCGGAGCACCGCTCGAACCTCTTTAGGATAACGTCTCTGCCACAGACCCTCCTGAATGGATGTCAGAGAGACACCTCTGTCACAGGCCCTCTCTGATTGCAGATACGGAGATTACCCTCCTTGATAGAACTACGCCTGGATCTTCTTCTTAATGTCGCACAGGTACCGACTGATAGGTGATCCTCAAAAGGTGGGAACCCAGTCACTCACTGGGTCCCCGTTGCTGTTCATATGCTCCGGGCCAACATTGTCCTGGAACCGGTAACATCGCGTGGCAAGCACGCCCCGGACAGGTAGGCCATAACGCCAGGGTGCGGTGATGTGGCCACCCTAAAGGTCGGTGCCACACTGGACGAAGACACAAGACCCAGACTCCCCGGCATAAATACCCTCTCCCGGCATGCCCAGTGAGGCCCAACCCTCCTGAATGGCCACCGAGAAAGAGCACCCAAACCTTAACTCCACTGCTGCCACCTACCGCACCGGGGTGGGAAGAACAACCCAGTGCAACAGAATGAGCCCACAGCACAGCCAAGCTGGAACAATGACCCTACTTAAACATTGCAATTGAAATCAGAGTCGATTACCCTCTAAATTTCGACAGCACGGGTACTTGGAAGTAACCCGGCGCTACACCTTATATACCTTTTACACCAGCATTTTATCTGAAATCTGTTACATCACACCTTGGAAGACCTATTAGCGCTGGAAGTGACTGTGTTTTTTGTATTCCAACAATGGCCAGTCAAACAAAGGCACTCGACGTGTTTCAGGATCATATGATCAAGGATATGATCCTGAAACGCGCCGTGTACCTCTGTTTGACTGGTTGTTGTTGGACCATGCTTGGATGTCAACAGATATTGTAGAACATTGTTCACGTACTGTATATACTGTTTGTTGTTGCACTATGATATCAGCCTCTAAGTATTTCAAACACTTTGTTTAAAAAATAAATCGTATTGAGATTTTAAATGCCATTGTTACCTCTGAGTTTTGGATATCTTTAGGCCCATAAAGTTCCTTAGTGGGGATTTCATTATCTTTTTTGTTTAATGATAGTGTAATGATGTAGAATTATAGAAAACTGGTCACAGGAGCATCAGCAGAAGATGCAGATAAATAGCGTATCTTTTGAATGGTCTGGAGTGGCAAGTGGGGTACCCAAGGCTCTGTCCTGGGACCAATTCTGTTTAATAATAAACAATAGAATAGAATAAGTGAATTGTATAAATAGCTCAGTCTCAGTGTTTTCTGACGATATGAAGCTAAGCAGGATAAATACTTTGCAGTAGGATATAGAAACCTTACAAAAAGGCCTTGATAAAATAAAGGGGTGGGCAACTACATGACAAATGAGGTTTAATATCGAGAAATGTAAAGTAATGCATTTGGGGGCTAAAAATCAGAATGTAAGTTACTCGCTAGGGGGAGAACTTTTGGAAAAACCTAGGATGGAAAATAATTGGGTCCTTGTAGATCACAAGCTCAGCAATAGCACGCAATGACAAGTTGCAGCAAGCAAAGCTAGCAGACTGTTAACATGTATTTAAAAGGGTATTTACTCAAGAGATAAGACCATAATTCTACCGCTTTACAAAACTCTGGTTCAGCTACATCTCAAGTATTATTAGTAAAGAAAGTGTCATCTAAGTGCTAAAGTAAGAAAACATTTATTAGGCAATGGTAAAAAAAAGCTCACATGGTTAAAAAAGCATCTTTCTTATCAAGAAAGATGAACAACGTCACTATAAACCCGCCCTGCAGGACCCATCAATGGATGTAGTCACAGCTGCTTGCTGTATCCACAAAGCTGGAGATGCTGTACAGGATCCCAGAACAAGTGGTGACCAGCTTGGAGTGCACTTGGAAGGCGGATGTGACATCATCTTCGGGAAAAGACTGAGTTACATTTTTATGCCTCTAAATGCTGCTAGTAAAATAATGATCCAATTCTGATGTGCATGGCCACATTGGCTACCATAGGCTACCATAGAATTGTGTTTAGAGACATAAAAAATATACTGCATGCCTGTAAAATTGAAGGACTACATGTCCCAGCATGAATCCCTGAGATGTAAGGATGTAACCCCTTATAGCTCACAGGTTAATCCTGGGACCTGTAACCCTTTTTGGGGTCTTTGGTGAAATATCAGGGTTTTAAACAGACCCCCTAATACCTCACTTTTGAGACAGAGAAAGGTACTAAGGACAGAGATTTTCCAGTCCCTCTCTCTGCAGCCTCAGCTGCACTGCACAGTGAATGAATGGGAAGTGCTCTGTGCTGAGCCGCTTTCTCTTGAGAACCGAGCTGGGCAATGTGGTGTGGGACATAATGGTCACTATCACTTTTGTGTGCAGGCAGAGTGATCTACCGCACTGCAGCTCCTGATAATTACATTAAAGCCCTAGCCTGCCCCGAAAGTGGTTAAATAATCCCTATTTCTGACAATTATCAGACCTGAGTTACTGATGCCCATGCACCCAGTGTCAGTTTAATTTAATTAGGGGGGCACAGGATAATGTTGGGGGGTCATGGTCCCCTCTGCCCCCACCCTAGTGACGCCATTGCAGCCATTCTGGGCAGAATACAGCGAATCAGTCAGGCTAGAGCTCAGTCAGAAGGGCCAGGACTCAGTGCATCTTACTTACTCATCATCACTGTTACTCACTTACCCCTGAGCCCAGCACTCTGCATTACTTACTCCTGAACCCTGGTCTCTACATTACATACTTCTGACCCCTGCAATCTGCACTACTTACTCCCGACCCTGCTTTCTGCATTATTTAGCATCGATACCTGCACCCTGCATTACTTACATCTGATCCACTCTCTGCATTAATTTCTTTAATGCCCTGCACTCTGCATTAATTTCTCCCAACCTCTGGTCTCTGCATTACTTACTTATGGCCCCATGCACTCTGCATTACTCACTCCTGACCCCTGCACTGTCCTGATCAAAACATATGCTACTCTGACAAGCTGAATCCAATCAGTCCAGCCAGCACTAAGCACTTCTTATATTTTACTGGTCCAGTAGACAGGGCTATGATTAGCTGTCATTTAACCCTGCCAACCAGACCAGGTAATAGTGGAAGAGGGAAAAGAGCTGGAGCTGTAGTACCCTGAGAACTGGGGATGAGTCCAGGAAGCAGGAGAGCCGTGGTAAGCAGTGCAGAGGGGGGTTGTGTCTATACCGACCTCTGAACTCTGCATTAATTACTTTTAACCCCTGAACTCAGCAGTAAGTAACTGAGAAGTCAGTAGTGATGCATGGGTCAGTAGTAAGTGACACAGAGTTCAGAGGTCAGAAGTCACACAATGATCAGTGGTAAATGGCACAGAGTTTAGAGGGCAGAAGTAAGTAACGCAGAGATCAGAGGTCAGTCATAATTAACACAGAGTTCACAGGTCGGTAGTAAGTAATGCAAAGTTCACGGGTCAAGAGTAAGGGACGCAGAGTTAAGGGAACAATAGAAAGTGACACAGAGTTCAGGGGTCAGTAGTACTGTAAGTAATCCAAAGTTCAGGGGTCAGGAGTATGTGACTCAGAATTCAGGAGTCAGTAGTAAGTATTGCAAAGTTCAGGGGTCAGCAGTAAGTGACAAAGAGTTCAGGGGCAAGTAGTAAGTGATGCAGAGTTTAGGGGTCAGTAGTAAGTGACATAGAGTTCAGAGGTCAGTGGTAAATGATGCAGAGTTCTAAAAAGATAAAATTGGGACTTTGAATGAATTTTTTTTGTTCTGGGTTTTTCCAGTGCTCTTCTTTGCTAGACAAACTGTAGGTAGGGGCGGGTTTAGGTTACCACCTGCCCCCTGCCTATTGATTAGCACACCTGTGCTCCTTACTAGGAGGCTTTAAAATCACAGCTAGGACTGCAATACACGGAGTGCCTTGACGATGGCATTGCAGCTTAAACAGGTATTTGCAAATGCATGTAACTAAACCTCTGTTTTTAATTGCATATAGTTAGACAGATCAATTTGGTTTAGTGCTTTTTTGTTTAGCAACCTAGAGCCTGGCCACTATGGAATTTTTCTTTTTTCATATTCCATATTTATATATTTAATCGCATATTGCGATAAAGCGCATCTCATTCAAAGTCCCAATTTTATCTTTTTAGACATTTACAGGGATGGAGGCCTGTGGTAGTTAGTTATCACATGCCTCATTTAAAGTCCCAACCCCACCCTTTTAATCAAATGATGCAGAGTTCTAGGGTAAGCAGTGACACAGAGATCAGTGGTAACTGATGTAGAGTTCAGGGGTCAGTAGTAGGTGATGCACAGTTTAGAGGTAAGTAGTAAAAGTTCAGGAGCCAGCAGTAAGTGACTCAGAGTTTTGAGGTCAGTAGTAAATAAAATAGCATTCAGAGGTCAGTAGAAACACAGGGTTAAGGGATCAGGAGTAGGTAGCACATAGTTCAGGGGTCAGTAAGTGATGCAGATTTCAGAGGTCAATAGTAAGTTATGTAGAGTTCAGGGGTCAGTAGTAATTTAGAGGTCAGTTGAAAGTGATGTAGAGGTCAGGGGTCAGTAGTAAGTGATGCAGAGTTCAGAGGTCAGTAGGGGGTGGTACAGACTTTAGAGGTTAGTAGTGACTCAGAGGTCAGGGGCCAATAATCACTCAGAGGTCAGGGGTCATTAGTAAGGGAATGCAGAGTTCAGGGGTCACTAGTAAGTGACACAAATTGCAAGAGTCAGTAGAAAGTGCCATAGAGTTCAGAGTTCTGTAATGACTCAGTGGTCAGTGGTAAGAGATGCAGATTTCTTGGGTCAGTAGTGACGCAGAGCTCAGAGGTCAGTGGTAACTGATGCAGAGTTCAGAGGTAAGTAGTAAGTGATGCAGAGTTCATGGGTCAGTAGAGGTGTCAGTAGAAAGTGATGAAGAGTTCAGGGGTTAGTAGTAGGTGACACAGAGGTCAGGGGTCAGTAGCAAGTGACATAGAGTTGAGAGTTCAGTAATGACTCAGAGTTAAAGGGTCAGTAATAGATGATTGGGTTCAGGTGTCAGTTATGGTTCAGGGGTGTCAGTAGTAAGAGTTCAGAGGTCAGTAGTAAGTAATCCAGAAGCCAGTGGTAAGTCGTATACTACTAGCCTCTAAACAGGTTCCTCAGCGTCTTATGTAGGCATAACTTAGACATGAGGCCCCACTCACTCCGTAATGGGAAAAAAATTAAAGCGATAAAAATTAACTGCATAAATTGCATATATTAAGAGCCTTAAAGTGCTGGTGTCAGTGCACTCTTTCTCAGCACTGGTGTCAGCGTGTTCTTAGTGCTGGTGTCTTCGGTGCACTTTTTCTCAGTGCCCCCCGGGAGATGAAGGGGTTCCCTGTCCCAAGGGGAGATGAAGAGGGTCCCTGTCCTCAGAGGGCAGAGCTCCAGATGAGGAGGGCTCTGGGATGAGCGGCACAGCATGGAGAAGGATCGAGGGACATGGAGGAGCCGTGACCGGCCGAACACACAAGTAGGGAAGGTGACACAAAGCAGCCAGTACGGTAGAGGCAGGGGCTCTGCTACTCACCCCATCCTCCAGCCAACTGGGCGCTGCTATTCCTACCCACCTCTAGCTCTTTAATTCAGCAAATTAGGTGGTCACAAGGCCCCTGTGGGTGCGAGGCCTTAGGCGACCTCCTAATTTGCCTAATTAGAGAGCCGCCTCTGGTGCTGAACATGCACTGTCTCACTGCAGCTAAAGTGGGACCATTGCCCATAGCAACTATATACAAAGCAGCATCCTCCTAGAGAAAGAATACTGAAAGTTCAGTGTCTTCTATGGACAACATTTCTACTTTTGACTCAGTTTATTAAATAAATACATCCCTTGTTTTGCTAGCTCTACCAGATGATGCTAAAAGTAAATACATATTCACATGAAATGTTTGGTCTTCTTTATCCTTGAATATGATTTCAAACTATTTTTGTTACCTTTTTGTTACCTTTACAAAGCATATGCAGAGATATTAGAGTGGGACCTGGAGTGGAGCCAAGATCTTCAGACATACCTTTCTTAGTCAAACAGAATTATATGTTTGTCTAAGGCCTCGTACACACGATCGGACATATCCGATGAAAACGGTCCGCGGACCATTTCCATCGGATATGTCCGATCGGGAGTTTGATCCGATGGCGTGTACACACCATCGGATCAAATTCCCCGCCGCCGGACGGCGCAGTGACGTGGCGGTGACGCGGCGGTGACGTTGACGCCGCCACGTCACCGCCACATCACCGGACCAGGAAGTTAAACACTTCCGCGCATGCGCCGAATCCATTCGGCGGCGGCAGTGCGGGACGACATGTCTGCTGGTAAGTGTACTAACCAGCAGACATGTCGGGCGGACAGATTCCCACCGGATAGATTTCAAAGCTTGCTTTGAAATCTGTCGGGTGGACAAATCTGTCCGCTAGCCCATACACACGAGCGGAGATGTCTGCTGAAACGGTCCATCGAGGCCTAAAAGCTGGACTAATAGTATGTAATACCTCTATGTCACACAAGACATTTGCAGTTTACATGCTAATACACCACAGTAAATGTGTAATATGTACATATAGAGACGACATACAGTATATCTTACTACAGGCATACTCATCTATTCTTTCTGGCTAGGATTCAAGTAGCTAAAAAGCAAAGCTATTCAGTAAAACCTCTGAGGCCGCGTACACACGTACGAGAACCTCGACGGGCCAAACACATCGTTCCGCCCATCGAGGTTCTCGCCCGGCCGTCGAAATCGTCGACCAAGCCGTCGGGAAAGGCGCCAAGCCATGGTTCTCGATGGGCCATCGAGCAAATAGAGAACCTGCTCTCTATTTTGGCTCGACGGGACGCTCGGCGAAAACGTACACACGACCGAGTATCTCGGCAGAATATGGATCCCAGCGAGCTCCTCGCTGGATTCTGCCGAGGTTCTCGGTCGTGTGTACGAGGCCTGAGAGTAACTCGGTCTGAAAGTGTTTTACAAGACAAGCAAATTTTATTCTATAAATTTTGACTTGATAAACGAGCGATGTCTTGATATACAAGTAGCGTCAAGTCACAACCAGTGTTGCCAACCGCCCATATTTTTACGGACAGTGCGTAAAAACGGGCACTTTTTTCCCCCGTTCGTAAATGTCTGTGGTTGCGGGAATGTGCCAGTAAAAATAGCAGAGATCGGTTTGGCTTGGAACTGCGCATGGAGATTGGAGGCAGGGGGTGATTGGAGGCTGCAGTGGCACTGCAGAGGGGCAATGGAGGCAGGGGGAGATTGGAGGCGGGGGTTGTTAGTGGCAGGGGGTGATTGGAGGCAGGAGGTGTTGGTGGCACCGCAGAGGGGGATGGTGGCATCGCAGAGGGTGGGGGATGGAGACAAGGGTTGTTGGTGGCACTGCAGAGGGGGATGGAGGGAGGGGACAATGGAGGCAGGGGGTGATTGGAGGCAGGGGGCCTGGGGGAGATTGGAGGCAGGGAGAGATTGTGGCACCGCAGAGGGAGATGAAGGCAGGGGGTGTTGGTGGCAGAGGGGGATGGAGGCAGGGGGTGATGTGACAAAATAATTTGCCCTTATTATATCGAAAATAACAAAAATATGTTTTTTTACCGTAATATCTACCACTTAAGGACCGCCTCCTGCACATTTACGTCGGCATAATGGCACGGCTGGGCAGATCCACATACAGGTACGTGCTGTGCTAGTATCCAGCCGTGGTTCATGGGCGCGGGCAGTCCAAGGTTTTACTATATATTATAAGGTGCATTGGGCTTTAAAAAGCATCACTTTTAGGGTCCGTTCACAGAACCTCTGGCAGAAAAAGCAACATACAAAATGCTTATAGTGGCTCATATTGCACAAGAGTTTGTGAGCGTTTTTCTGGACATTTGCTTTTACAAGCATTTTGTCCAGAACATTCCCCTCTGCTCATTTTTCACTATAATCAATGTACACTTGAAAATACCAAACACTCCCAAATGTCATGTTTAGACATGCTTAGAAGCATTTTTTTCTTCCCTAATTTTTCTGCTTCTAAACGTTCCTCTAACAAATATGCCTGTAAAGTCTCTAATGTGCATAGACACAGTGGCCCAGATTCACAAAGACTTACACAGACGTATCTACTGATATGCCGTCGTAAGTCCAAATGTGCGCCGTCGTATCTATGCGCTGATTCTTTAAATCAGATACGCCTGAATTTTGCAAAGATACGACCAACGTAAGTCTCCTACGTCGCAGTATCTTGGGTGCATACTTACGCTGGACGCATTTGGCGTTCCCATTATAAATATACAAATGAGCAAGATACGCCGATTCACGAACGTACGTATGCCCGACTCAGTAATCTACGACGTTTACATAAGACGTTTTTCCGACGTGAAGATAAACCACCAAAAAGGTGGCGTATCCCATGCAAGGTATGGACGTCGGAACAGCCGTCGTTTTTACGTCGTTTACGCAAGTCGTACGTGGGGCTGTGACGTTCACGTCGTAGGCAGTGTTCGACGTGTATCTTAGGCATTCTATTTGACATGATTCTGAGCATGTGCGCGAATGCGCCATTTGCTCGGCCGCTCATTTACATGGGGTCACGGTTAGTTTAAATGAAGCACGCCCACTACCTGCCTACTTTGAATTAGGTGGGCTTATGCCGGCCTATTTACACTACGCCGGGGCAACGTACGGTGCGACTGCTTTGAGAATACTGTTCTGGGCTCCCTGTTTTACGTCGGCATAGCGCATATGAGATGCGCTACGCCGGCCCAAAAATACGCCGCTGTACCTGAATCTGGCCCAAAGGCTAAAATAGAGCTGCTTCTACAGGCTGAAGAAAAAAACACAAAATGCACGCAGGTAAGGGACCAATCTGTGCAATACCATTGCACCAAGCAGGTAAGTATAACCTCTTTTTTATTTTAGGATAAAATATAAAAATACTTAAGAATCACTTTTAGGGTGTATTAAAACACCCTAAACACACGACCGTTTTCCAGGTTCTAAAAAATTATGTTTTTTCGTGTGTGGGCTCCAGAACATTTTTTCACAACGTAAACATTCTCTAATTTTTTACGTAGTTTTTAATATGTCGTTTTTAACGTCGTAAGAAAATGGCCGTGTGTGGGCTTTAACGACGTGAAAAAAACTTGCATGCTCAAAAGCAAGTTTTGAGACGAGAGCACTCGTTCTGGTAAAACTACAATTTGTAATGGAGTAAGCACATTCATCACGCTGTAACAGACTGAAAAGTGCAAATCGTCTTTTACTAACACAAAATCAGCAAAAGCAGCTCCAAGGGTGGCGCCATCCGCATGGAACTTCCCATTTATAGTGCCGTTGTACATTTTGTAAGTTACCGTGCTTTGCTAGAACATTTTTTTTCACGATCGTGTTTAAGCAAGGCCGTTTTAATGATCGGGTTGAAAAAAACTTTGAACCCCAAAAACGGTTGTGTGTACGCGGCATAAGGGTATATAGTAAACAATTGTTTTCTCGAGAGTTTTCTCACACTTCAACAGACCCTCTGGGTGCCAAGAAATCCCAGGAAGGAGCCCGAACCCAGTTAACCCTTTCCCAGCCTAGGCAGGCTAACTATATTGCTAAGCAAAAATCCTTATTGTAGAAAACCTGTCTACAGCCACAGCTATTTACAGTGCTGGAAGTCTCTGGAAAGTGGAAATGGGGCCTAAAACTGCTCCGATATGGCCAAAAGGAACACCTTTTTAAAGTCTAAGGCCGGATTCACACCTATGCGAATTGGTTGCGGCTTAAACCACATCTAATACGCAGAACATTTCTAAATACATTGTTTTCAATGAGGCTGGTTCACATATGTGCGATGCATTCGCACTGCGCATTGCAGAAAAAACGTGTGAAATTTTTGCCTTGCGGTGCGGCTCAGGTGCGAATTCAGTCCCATTATCTTCTATGGGTACGCAGCTGATTCGCAGATGTGTTCATTTCTCTTCAGGAATTTCTCTCATTCAGCTCAATACACTTCTCCCCCACTCTCCTCTCACCCGGAACTTCTCCCAGGTCTCCAAATTCGCAGCTAAAACGCAATGGATCTGCTGGACACTTCCCTTATCTATCTGCAGAGATTACAGAGCTGAAATTCGCACCGCACAAATGTGATTCCGGCCTAAGACTTATAATGGAACAACAGAAAAATAGAGTAGAAAATAATTCTTTATGTAGTCATGAAAACAAAACCAATTAGCAACACAATTAGTCACAAATCAGGCTGCCTCTTTATCAGCAAAGTCTCTGACAGATTTACAGAGCTGTGCGTCTTTATTCCTGGGCAGCCAAGTGCAACAGTTTTCAAGATTCGGAGACAGATTTAATACTGAAAATGAGACACTATTCCCAAGATGCACAATTAAGACTTGGTCAGGGTCAGGTTTGAATCTGTCACTTTTTAGATTCAGATACAGATTTACTTTTCTTTACACTTTACGGTCACTACTTTAGAGCAGCCAAGGCAGGAATTTAAAGGAATTTATGTCTCCTGCCGTAACCTTGTAAAAAATGTGTCACATGACCTGTTTAACATTGCTTTGGTGTGCAACATAATTGATAAATCTAATGTTTATAATTTTAAATTGATATTATTTTTCCATAATTCCCTGTACAGCTCAACTAAACCTGTGCAATAAGACACCATCCTACTTTTCTTACTATTTTCTTTTGTCTATGGCCATATGAAACACACAAGGAAACATTTATCGATTCTGTTGCACAGCAAGTCAATGCTAAATGAGAGCACTGAGACAGTAGCTGGGATTGCCAACCAAAAGTCTCCTGGGCCAGATGTATTACCAGCAGAGATTTACAAACAGTATGGCGAGGTGCTGCTTCTGGAGTTGCTAAGGGCATTGGAGTGGACGGCAGAAGGGGGAGGCTGTCCTCCTCGATGTTGGAGGCTACTATTATTGTACTGCAGAAAGAGGGGAAAGATCAGCTGGATACGTCTTATAGACCGATATCACTATTCTGTTCTGATGTTAAAATACTGGCTAGGGTGATGGCGGCTAGGCTGAATAAAAGTATTCAAAAACGTATACACCCAGATCAATCTGCGTTTATTCCCAATAGATTGACCAGTACTAACATCAGAAGGGTGTATTTCAATTTGCAGACCCCAACAGAGAATACCCCACGATCCCGTGATCAAGTCTTTGTGTAAGACGAAACGTTGGGAGGAGACGTTCCCATGTAATCGCAACCATACGGAAGGACGTACGCGTTCGACTAAGCCGGCCGGCACTTTGTTTTTAAAGCCTCATTCCCTTGTTCGTTTGTAAGTGCAATTTTATTCCAATTCTTTTAATAAATGTATCGGGTTTACACTATGTGAGTACTTCTGTCGTTTCATGACAATACATCACTATTGCTATCTGCTGAAGTCCCGCGGGTGCTGTAATCCATCCGATCCCAGGCGTTTGTATCCAGTCTCAAGGGGCCCATTCTCATGGTCGCTATCTACCTGATCATAGGTGTTTGCATTTACCCTTAGGGGATCTATCATCTGGTAAGGGTCAGTGTGTTCAGTGGTGGTGGGTTTGCACTATCCCCTCCCCATTTCATGACTGTCCCACACGGGTGTTTGTGCATACGCTGTCTGTCAGTTTTCACACTATGCAAGTTTTTTTTTGTTTGTATTTTATGTCTTTGGTGCTGTGACTCTACACTCAAATCTGCAAAAACCCAAGTGTGACTGACAACGTAGAGACTGTTGTATTGCTCATCATCTGGAGAATTTGCTTCTTCGATCTACATATCACAAATTTTGGGAGAAATTATCCATCCTCATCCAAAGGTTTTTTCCTACTAAGATCCCACCCTGGGTCACCATTAACTTTGAACAGTTCCGTTCGTGACCACCAGGTGGTCTCTATATTACCACCTTCCCCCTCCTGGTCTTTATAACTAGGTGGAGGCCATAGTATAACTACTTTTTTCACTATATATTTATATCACTTATGCTGTTGTTTTCATATGACCATAGCCACACTATTTAAGTAGAGTTGATCCTTTGATTTTCTCTTTTCATGTGTTTTTGTGGTGTAGTTTTAGTGTGTCTCTCTGGGTCTACAGACTATATCCCGCATTGACTGTGTTTATCACATTGTATCTTTATTAGGCCAATTTTTTTAATTTAGCGCGATTCCACCCCTTTTTTCCTTTTTTCTATGCTTGTTTATGTTGTATAACATTTTTGCATCGCAGCTTTTTTTGTTATTTTTTCACTAGGTATGCGCAATTTTTTTCTCCTAGTTTAACAAGTGAATAAACGGTCGGACTTTAAGGCAATGCGGAAGTACTTTAAAAAATATATTTTAATACAAAAATAGAAAAAATACAGAATACAATTTTACAATATAGAAAAAATACCAATGTTACTAGAATATAACCATGTGGATTATTGATTCGTTGAAGGTAAACAAATCCTTTGAAGTCGTCTACGCGTTTCACCGTTGGGCTTCTTCAGGACGAGACAAACAGGATTTTTGGTACTATAAATATTGTTGCATGGTCTTTAGCATCGTGGTGAACAGATCCATCCACAAAACTTCAGGCATCAAATAGTGCCGAGTTATTCAAACATAGAAATAGTCACTTTATATGACGACATGGGGAATCAATAATCCACAAGGTAATGTCGCCGAAAATGGTCCAAAGTATGGATTATTGATTCCCCCCTTTTCGTCATATAAAGTGACTATTTCTATGTTTGAATAACTCGACACTATTTGATGCCTGAAGTTTTGTGGATGGATCTGTTCACCACGATGCAATAGACCATGCAACAATATTTATAGTACCAAAAAAACCTGTTTGTCTCGTCCTGAAGAAGCCCAACGGTGAAACGCGTAGGCGACTTCAAAGGATTTGTTTACCTTCAACGAATCAATAATCCACATGGTTATATTCTAGTAACATTGGTATTTTTTCTACATTGTAAAATTGTATTCTGTATATTTTCTATTTTTGTATTAAAATATATTTTTTAACGTACTTCCGCATTGCCTTAAAGTCCGACCGTTTATTCACTTGTGTGAGTAGGTGTTCTTTCTCCTCTTAGTATATACGGATGTGGCAAATGTGAGTGCTTCCCCTGTGTTCTCTTTTTCCCAATTCTTCCTTCTTTGCCTTCCTACTCTTGCCTTTTCTCCTTTTCCCCCCTTTTTCCCTACCTTCTTCCCCCTCCCTTATTTGAACTCAGTAATAAGGTAAGTGGGGATAAAAAAGATCCCTTCCATGTTTGAATGAATTGTATCGCATATGTATGTATTGTGTCACAGACAAAGGTTTGTCTGAGACAAAATACTTCTAGGACAATTCTATAGATTCAATACCTTACCAAAAGGGACATAGATTTACCAAAAGTGGTGGCATTTGTCCCACTACTACAATTTCTAATGAAAATCTGTGGCACTCTTTAGAAATTTCACAGATTATGTCTACAAAATGCAGTGTGATCAAATATCAGATTATTCCTGGGATCACAGATATTTATCTCTTATGCCTATTGTGTAGTTTTGTATCAGCTTGGAGGATCTTGTTCGCTGCCATCATCTTTTGTTTAAATTTCAATTAAGCTGAACATTCAGAAACAGTTTTGTGTGGGTACTGTAAATCAGGGGCGTACCTACAGGGGTCGCAGGGGTAAATGTCGACCCTGCCCCATGATACAGGGGGCCCATGCAGCCCCCCTAGCACCTGGATAGGAGGAGCGGCAGAATGCCTGTGAAAGGGAGGGGAGGAAAAACAGGTAATTCAGGGGCTACAGGTTGAAAATGTATGGGATTGGTTCCTCTACATACAACTGCCCATGCTGCTCCTCCTATACATTTTTTTCTACTGTCCCCTGGTTGCCTTACATCCCCCCTGCTATTTCATGGCCCCCATTGTCCCCCCGCAGCTCTGCCGGGTTCCAATCTCCCCTCTCCCGCCAGCTGCTGTCAGGATGGAGAGCAGGGAAGGGGAAGGTAAATGTGTGATTTACCAGCCCCTTCCTTTTCTGAATGGAGAGTCAGTGATCTGCACCTATCACTGACTCTGTCCATTCATAACTGAAGCATAGTAAACTGTGTTTACTATGTTTTAGTTTGTGAATGGGGGGGGAAGCTCACTGCAGAGCTATTCCTATCCATTCATTCTGCTCTGCTGAAGCTGCTGAGATAGAGATTGAGGGCTGTGTTCTCCTTTCTCTGTCTTAGAGGCTTAAGTAAACCCATTGATTTAAAGTTTTCAGAAAACAGTTATGTGCCCTGCATGCCGGGATTGCTTACGGTCACATTTGCTTGTGCGATCAACCAAACTGTCAAACCACCCAATGGCTGGTGTCATAACTGATCAACTGTGCAGCATCACAGCAGTTGAAGATTAAACAGAGGCCAAGATGGCAGCTTTCTTGGCTGAAAATGATTAGAGGGTTTACTTCCACTTAAAAGGTGAAAAATCAGAGGTGTATTTAGACCCCTGATATCTAACCAAAGCCCCCTGAAAGGGCTCCAAAATAAATTGTAAAAAAATAATAATAAAAAAAATACTGTAAAAAAAAAATGGTGACCAAAACTAATATAAAGAAGAAAAACAATAGAAAAACGATTGACACCAGTGGAGGAACTACCAGGGTCACAAAGGTTACACTTGTGACTGTGCCCTGGCATTCCGCCACCGGGCTCGGAGGAAAGGGAGTTCTTTATGGTTTCTTGCACTGTGGCCCTAGGGTCTAGTTACGTCACTGCTGCGGGTTCAATCAGCCATTAGGTTTGTACAAACTTCAGAGCTCATGTAGAAGGAATCCCTCAGGGATCGTTGCTTCACTTCCTTACTTCGGTAACCACCCTACACCATCCCTAACTGTCCCATTGGCTGGATTCTCTGTTCTTTTGAGTGGAAAATCCAGCATAAGTTGTAGATGAGAAAAGGTCTATTTAAAGGCCAATTTGACCAATCTGAGGAACACAACAGAGTCAGTTGCATAAATAAAGTAGCACAAGTATGTGCAGATGATGATCCAAAACTACTGTTTTCCAAAAGACAAAAATCCATTGTGCTGACTGCAGATATTGGCCGATTAACTAAAAATTGTCCATTGCGAGTAAAATAATTTGCAAAAAGACTGCATCATGAAAAACAGAATCTTTTCACCTCAGAAACTAAATCATTTACTATTACACCAAACTGGCACCTCTGTAATGTAAAGTTCAGTTATATAATATCTACTGTAATATATTGTGCAAACCTGCTCCACCCACATTCTAAGCTAATGCATAGCAAAATATTGCAAAATACACACATACAGTGCATTCTAGATTTTTCAACATGTAATGTACTTCTCACAGCTTCTGTGGGTTCTGCCTAGAAAAATAAACTCAATTTGAGTTGAAAGTTACATAATTTACATACTGTTCTATCACAAAAACAAGGATAACCATTATAAAAGCATTAGTGACTTCTAAGAAAACTCTTACATGGTGAGGATAATAAATGCACACCTTTTAAGGCAGACTTTCTCTACTGTATTAGGGTGGTGTTAAACCCTAAACCAAAAATATAACATATTGCAGAGTACCAATCCTAAGGGCCCTTTCACACTAGCGGACGAACGGTCCGCTCATTACAAGTCCGTTTACGGACTTGTAATGGGTCCCTATGGGAGCGGATCCGTTAGCGGATGATGCATCCGCTAACGTCCGCTCGATCCGCATCCGTTTTTGCGGACGGAAGAATGTCCTATTTTTCTTCCGTCCGGCCAAACGGATCGGATGCAAACGGACAGACGGTCCGTTTCCATCCGACTCCCCATAGGGGAGAGCGGAGGAGAGACGGGGCGGTCCCTGCACAGTGTGCGGGGACCGCCCCGTCCGCCCGACAGCTCAGCGGAGACCCCCCCGCTCAGCTGATGGACACACGGAGCGGACCGAAAAACGGACCGCTCCGTTTGTAAGGACCCTTAGATGTAGTGGCTGCATTAGTTTTATTTTTTTTTGTTTTTTTTCCCTCTCTGATCTGTGTGATTTTACCTGGTGGTCTGGCCAGTAACACACTACCTGTATTAGAGTGCCTCCACTCTGGGTTTAGGAGCAACAGGGGCACCTTTGGACAGCAGCATTGTCAGTCTGGGAGGAAGGAAGCTTTACATGTACTAGCAGATTGAAATGCACTAACAAAGTAAAACCAAACTCCAGCTCACACTGCAATTACACAAATGGTTACATAGCAACAGGTATTTTTTTTTTCTTTTGGTATAAGAATAAATACAAGCTGAACAATATAAGCACCCTGTTCAGTGATAAATGGTTTGTCTCAACACTCTATGTACAGGGGAGCTTGTTCTATAAAAAAAAAAGCAAAAGACCTACTAGCTGGATCACTAGGTGAACATAAAGGAAAGAAAGCCTAAAAAATAAAACTCAAGTAGCCATCACATCTAAGAATTTAGTAGGCTGCAATATAGGAAATGTTTGCTTTTGGGTTTAACCTCCTGAGCGGTATTCCCGAGGACCCGGAATCGCATCGCAGTATCAAGGCAGAGTTACTTACCTTGTCCCCTGGATCCTGCGATGTCTTCCAGAAGTGTGAGCGTGCTGTCTCCTCTCTCGATTCACACAGTGTCCGAGTGCCGCCGAGCTCCGTTCCCTGCGACGTTGCGATGCACGGGGGCGGAGATCGGCGCTAAATAAAAAAAAAAGTAAAAACACAGTACACATACAGTATACTGTAATCAAACTTGTCTTGCATACACACGGTCACACAAATGTTGTCGGAAATTCGGAACGTAAAGAACGCGGTGACGTACAACACGTACGACGGCACTAGAAAAGAGAAGTTCAATACCAGTCATTAGACAGACTGGAATATTTTGTTTCGTTTTTTCGTTTTCATTTGGAAAATAAATGTATTTAGTTACTCCCGAAAATCGTTTTGATTTATCTAGTTTTTCGTTGGGGAATAGCTTTCGTCCGAAAATCCAATAATACTTGGTTTCTGTCGAATGGGCAAAAAAAAAATTTGACGTTCCGTCGAATCTTTTTGGTCGCTGGTAAATGATCAAAGAATATTCGACGGAACGTCGAATCTTTACGTCTCATAAATCGAAATCTATTATTTCTATAGTGTCGAATCTTTTCTCTATGATGTCAAATCTTTTCCCTATAATGTCGAATCTCTCTATATCGAATTTTTACCGCAACGAAAACGAAAATAAAGCATTTTTTATGTCGGATCTTTCGGTTTTCGTTTCTTGCACTTTCGTTATCGTTTGTTAATACGATAACGAAAAAAAACTGATTTTCGGACGAAAATGCATTCTAACGAAAACGAATGCACATGTCTACCAGTCATGTAAGTTTGGTGACAGACGATTCGCGCTTTATAGCCTTGTGCTTTTCAGTCCGTTACAGCGTGACTTCATTACAAACGCTAGTTTTACCAGACCGAGCGATTCCGTCTCCTACTTGATTCAGAGCACGCGTGGAATTTTGTGCGTTGGAATTGTCCACACACAATCGGAATTTCCGAGAAATTCTTTTGTTGCCGGAAAATTTGAGAACCAGCTCTCAACTTTTGTTGTCGGAAATTCCGACAGATGGGGCCTACACACGGTTGGAATTTCCGAGTGTGTGTACGCGACATTAGACTGGAGAAGGGCCTCCTTACATTGGTTGTCATTGGAAGAGTCAGTAAAAGAAGTGTCCCATTATACTGGTAATCAGTGGTAAAACGCTCCTTTTATTGGTGGTCAGTGGGAAGCATGCCCCCCATACAGATAGCTAAAAGAAGATCCTTGGTGTCAGTGGTTACTGATAGGAAGCAGATACAGTAAAACCTTGGTTTGAGAGCGTTTTCCAAGACAAGCAACATTTTTAAATACATTTTGACTTGGTATACAAGCGATGTCTTGATATAAGAGTAGAGTCATGTCACAACTGAGTATAAAAGAGAAGAGAGGCGCCTCTAAGTGTAGCAATATGGTTACATTTAATAAGGTACAACATTTAGCAACTCACATGGTTGATGATTAAAAGAGGCACATCTAAGTATGCAGACATCTGGGGTAAAGCTCACCGCCATCGACTTCATCCCTTCCACGCTGCACTCCACAACTGGTTCAAGCCTCACTTTCAGATCGCTCTACTGCAGGGTAGTCTTACCGGTCACGATTGCAGACTGACATCAGTGAAAGACGGCAATGAGGAGGATGGTCTATGTGGACAGCTTTACCCCAGATGTCTGCATACTTAGATGTGCCTCTTTTAATCATCAACCATGTGAGTTGCTACATGTTGTACCTTCATTAAATGTAACCATATTACTACACTTAGAGGCGTCTCTCTTCTCTTTTACACTCTGTAGCTCCTGCTGGATTTGGCTTCTAATCCCCTTGTGTAGGCTTCTATTTGTGGATGGACATTTTATGGTTACAAAACAATCACATTGCTACAGTATAATCTTTTTATATGGACTATAAACTGAAGGACTTATGAATAAATGGTTGTGGAACAAATCATCTAGGTTTCCATTATTTCTTATGGGAAAGTTTGATTTGATATAAGAGTGCTTTGGATTACAAGCACGTTTCTGAAACAAATTATGCTCCTAATCCAAGGTTTTACTGTATTGCTCAGGCAGCCCCACATTTCTAGATTCTAGATGAGAAAAGCTACATTAGGGGTCTTTTGAGATGAAATGACACACCAAAGGAGAGATAACAAATAGCTGCTGTAATGAAGCTGAGTAATACATTTCTAAACCCTGGATTCATAATCATACTGCATATATTGACAATTATATAGAATATATTGGTAGTATCTTCACATTTCTGTACATTAATATGCATATAGTGGGTCACACTCTCGCCTAGCAGTAAAAAGGGTCACTGGTTCGAATCCCAACCACGACACTACCTGCTTGAAGTTTGCATGTTCTCCCTGTGCCTGCGTGGGTTTCCTCCGGGTACTCCGGTTTCCCCCCACACTCCAAAGACATGCTGGTAGGTTAATTGGCTTCTGTCTAAAATTAAAGTATAGTATGTATAGCAGGGATATACAATTAGCGTACCTCCAGCTGTTGCAAAACTACAAGTCCCATCATGCCTCTGCCTCTGGGTGTCATGCTTGTGGCTGTCAGAGTGTTGCTATGCCTCATGGGACATGTAGTTCTGCAACAGCTGGAGGTCCGTTAATTGAATATCCCTGATGTATAGTATATAGTATAGTATATGAATGTAAGTCAGGGACCTTAGATTGTAAGCTCCTTGAGGGTAGGGACTGATGTGAATGTACAATGTATATGTAAAGCACTGGGTGAATTGACAGCGCTATATAAGTACCTAAATAATAATAATATTACACACACATTCAGCATAACCAATCATCATCAATATCACAGAAAGCAACATTATATGTAAATGACTACGAAACTGAAAATTTCAAATGTTAAAGTATATCTTAAGCCAATAATCCCATTTTCATATAATGTTTAACATGTCAATGTAATTTGAGAAGTCATTTTCAATATTTAAAATTTTCCTAAAGCATATCTAATCCCATGGAAAAAACAATAATATTGCAGTTTACCAGTCCCTTAGGTGTGGTGGCTGCACTAGTCCCCTCCCCCCCTTATTTTATCCTGTTAATACCGCAAATTCACACACTTCCTGTCCTGGGGTGACAACTGTACTGAGCAGCTTGTCACCCCAGGAAAGCGAGTATGTTAGCACTACGTAACATGGTCATGAATACAGAACACATCTATCTCTTCAACATAAGAGGGGAAGGTGTTTTGTAGTCCACAGGGATAGCAGATAACAATCCAGAGGCAGAAAGCACAGGAAGTTATCAGCTCACAAGATTTCTGGCTGAATGAACAGCTTTTTATTTATTAATGTATTGCTCTTATCTAACAGATATAATAAAATGCTTTCAAATGCATATTTAACAGATCAAAGAGAAGCAATTAAGAACAAAATGTGTTAGAGATCACGTTCAGTTTAACACAATACATGATTCTTGTTCAGGCACTTGTTATGGGGTGACAACACTTTATCCCTGTTTCCTAATAGCTCCTAAGCGTTGTCACATTCACTTCCAGCGAGGACTTTAATGAGCATGCCAATGAACACTGTGCAGGCATGTCCTGCCATTGGCATCATTAGGAAGCCCAACCTGAGCAACACTTTGCAGCCCCTGCTGGAGCCAAGGGATGCAGATAGAAAGGCTGCATTGGATCAGCATCACAAAGAAGAGAAAAGGGATGAAAAAAGGCAAAAACAATAATAATAAAAAAAAAAAACATAACAGTTTATGATTTAGCAAACTAAATGCCATCCAGAGTTTAGATCTACTTTAATAAACTATCTTCATATAGTAAGCAGATGTTATTTTGTGTCATCATCACATGGCTTGTACAGACCACAGTGATGTGTGCACTGGGCAGTGATGCTTCATGCCAACAGGTGATCTGATATGTCGTTTTCCCAGCACAAGTTTATATTGGAGCGTGGCATAACAGAGACGAGTACACACATGACAGAGTATCCAAATGATGACATTATTATCCCAGCAGATCTATCACTGTCCTCACAATGCAGCATACCTGGGTGACAATAGTCCACATTCACCATCCTGCTGAGTGCTCTGTGCTGTGTACCCTGCTGCCTGCTGTGGATGGCATGGAGGTGCTGGAGGCAGGGGGGCAGATGCTGGCACTAGGAGGGCACAGAGAATTCCAGTTTAAAAAAACACCACACCTCTCCTGCACAAGGCAACATCCTGCGCCCTTGGCTATCAGCCCATGCAAAACATTTATTTGCATAGCGTGATGGGCCAGGAGAGCAGGAAAAGGGATGGGAGCAGCTGGCAGTTGGCACACCTTCCTAACCCATTTGTAAGGCAGACACCTGTCCAATCTTTGCTTTACCTGTCACCTGCGCTGGATGCTCAGACATTTCCATCAAACACTGCCACCTAGAGGACACTTTATTATTTGCAGTATATTATCTAAAATTGAATTATATGCAAACTCTCACCTTGTAAAACAACCCATGCCGTTTAAAGGGGAGTTCCACCCACAATTTCACTTTTTAAATATAAATACCCCTGTAATACACAAGCTTAATGTATTCTAGTAAAGTTAGTCTGTAAACTAAGGTCCGTTTTGTTAGGTTGTTACAGAAATTAGTTTATAATCTAGAATAGACTGTGGCCATCTTAAGTGTGGGCATCATGAAGCCAGACTGTATGACTTCCTGGATTTCAGCTTTCATATCTCGCACATGCTCAGTGCTGCACAAGCAATGTAATAGGTTTCAGTCTGGTTTGCAAGGACTACTGGGAAACATGATGCCTATCCCAGAAACCCTTGCAAATAGCCTTGTGACTTAATAGCCTAGGCTAATAAGGAGGAGGAAGTAATGAAGGACTACAAAATAAAGGTATTTACACGCAACAATACAAATAAAAATTGTCCATTCTGAACACTATGAGATTAGGGCATGCAGCACAGACAAGCATAAAAAAATGTGTGGAACTCCACTTTAACCACTTGAGTTCCAGAAGGTTTGACCCCGTTCATGACCAGGGCATTTTTTGCTATTCAGCACTGTGCAACTTTAACTGGGAATTGCGCGGTCATGCAACACTGTACACAAATTTAATGTATATCATTTATTTTGGTGGTATTTGATCACCACTGGTTTGTTTGAAAGTTATACCATAGTACAGTGTTTCTCAACTCCAGTCCTCAAGGCGCCCCAACAGGTCATGTTTTCAGGCTTTCCATTATTTTGCACAGGTGATTTGATCAGTTTTACTGCCTAAAGCCCTTGTACACACGACCGGGATTCCCGGCAGCATAAAGTCCGCTGGGAAATCCAACGGGAAAACTGAGAACCTGCTCGGTAACTTTCCCTGTGTACACACGAGAGGTGTTGCCATTGGGAAAACTGCGGGGAGAGCTTTGGCCTGGAATACCAGTTGTGTGTATGCTCCCTCACCATAGGTGTGCGCACAGGGTGTGCCTAGTGTGCCTAATCACCCTGTGTGGTGCGGATTCAAATGTTTGAAACCCTGATATTTCACCAAAGCCCCCTAACAGGGCTCCTAAAAAAAGGTAAACGATAAAAATAAAATAAAAATTGTAAAATATATATAAATAATAATAATAAGAAAAACTACTGACACCATCCAGTGCCGTACTGACACCGTCAGTATATATATATATATATATTTACACACACATATATGTAGTTGAGGTTTGAGGTGCACACCCTAATACAACAGGCTGTGCACACCTATGTCCCTCGCAGTGTTTGCCCATAGCAAAACTGACGGTTTTAAAACCGCCGGGAATCCTGGTGGGAAAATAGAGAGCAGGTTCTCAATTTTCCCACCGGGATTCCTGGCAGTTTTCCTGTCGGGAAAACTGCAAGGAAGCATACACATGGCCGGTTCCCCCGGGCAAAAGCTCTCCTGACAGTTTTCCTGGCCGTGTGTTCAAGGCTTTAGTAATTACCACAGCAGTTTCATCTGAGGGGAATCCTGAAAACATGACCTTTTGGGGCGCCTTGAGGACTAGAGGTGAGAAACACTGCCATAGTACAAACTATGGTATATATATATATTTGAAAATTGATCAGTCCTGATATACTGAGGTTTAATGATCATGGTATCACTGGGCTTGACTTGTCAGCAAACACGCCTGACCTGAACCCCATAGAGAATCTGTGGGGTATTGTCAAGAGGAAGATGAGAGACACCAGACCCAACAATGCAGATGAGCTGAAGGCCGTAATTAAAGCAACCTGAGCTTCCATAACACCTCAGCAGTGCCACAGGCTGATCACCTCCATGCCACACCGCATTGATGCAGTATTTCATGCAAAAGGAGCCCTGACCAATTATTGAGTGCACACTATACTGTACATAAGCGGTGACGCTGTGAATGTTTTGCGGCCCTCATTGTGACAGGCATTCCGCTTTTGTGCTCCACAAAGCGGCGACCTGCCACTTTAGATACTCCATTCGCATCAGTTTTTCAGCGATTCGTTTAGTGATGTTGGCGGGCCTCTTTTAATCTATTGGTCTGCTGATCAAATTTACATACATGTTTACTTATGAATCTGGGTTTTCCCTGGTCGGGGGAGTACTACACCTCTTTCTGAGCTGGCCCAGAACGTTCCAATTTTATTATCAATTCTAGACGCCATCCTTTAATACTGATTACTAGATATGTTTTTGGTGTTTATTTATGCAAGTGGGGGGTGGTTACGTGGGTGGTTATCACCGCGGACCTTCTCCTCCCTCTCTGTAATGGCTATACCCTTTTCATGTTGCTTTGGTGCAATCATGGCCCCTCCTGTGATTATGGTGGTGTCCTTGGTTGGTGTTATGTCATTGATTCAGCACGTCATGTGCCGGCTTTCCTCCAATCATTGACCTTGATTGGATGACCGACCTGATTGGCTGTTCCTGTGCCTTTTTAATGAATGTTTTATATTTATATGTGAGCAATGTGGGGGAACAGGTTGATGCCCCAGTTGAAGTCCCTCTAGAACGAAACGCGTAGGGGTTGTTTTTTTTTAACTTTTTCCACATTGCCTTTTATTTGTAAAACTTTTATGTACATTGGTTTTATTCCATTAAAGCCTTTACTTTTTGACCTGCACCATTGGGGTTGCGTTTTTATTTTTTTCTCTCCCCTACGGTGCTCGGAGTCATCTAGTTCCTCCCATCCCACCCTTCCAAGGGTTGTACCATCACCCCTCCACACTTTCCTTGAGAACGGACCGCTTGGAAACAAGGTTACCAGTTCAGGACACCGTGCACTTTTGGCCTTCCATTGAGGATTTGGATCATCTTCATCTAGTTCGAGCGAGCCCAGCTGACTGTGCCGTGGGAGTTTTCATGCTTTATCAATCTGCTGTCCATGGCAGACATGTCCAACATTTCTGGTAAGCGCATTTTATCTTCATTTGATTCAAGTGCCATTCCATCTTTGAGGATCTACAAGGTCACCGCACATCTACTCACTTTATCATTGTGGATGGACTATTACTATTAATTTATGTTTGGTTTGGACTTGTGTTATCACAGCACTATTACACGCAAGGACTTCGCTCCTCACTGTTGATTTTGTTTATCATTATTATTACTCTATATGACTAAGTGAAAGTCAAATTACCATGCATTGATGAAAATTGTAATGCATCCAAAAAAAATACATTAAGGTACATAAATTATATGTGCGTCCCTCTAGTGGGAGGAACAGAAAGTGTGCCTAGCTGGCACGTGATACAAGTGGTCTAATGCCCCTACTAATAGGTGACAAAACGTAATGACTCAATAAATATAAAGTTCATCGAAGTCAAAAAAAAGTCAATCAAGTGAATGAGTGAACAAACATAAATGCTTGACTTCTTCAGCGTGACGATCCCACCACCAAGAAATTTGCAGGCTTACCGGAACGACATATGTAATGACATATGCCACTAAGGTCAAACAAGGCTTTAACTCACAGATGTCATAAACGATCCTTGGCAGGAATCATGCGCCCAACCGATCGGAGTATCTTTCAGTGGAGTGGATGTGTAGGAACAGGCCAAAAAGCTGTACTTGAATTGGAATCCCCAAACTGATTGGCTCAGTGTATTAGAGGTGCATATAGAGAAGAGAAGAGGGTGGACACATAGCGTAATACCCTTTGATAAATTAAATCACTTTTATTCGCAGCTATCAAACTTACATTTGGCTGGAGTTAAAAGAGCCCTTGCATGCAAAATAGGGCGACAGTGGAGTCCTCCTGCCACGTTTCGTGGTCAAAGCACATTGTCTGGGGTGATCATTATGGGTTATCATTATTGTTATTATTGTCTTATTTCAGTGATTTTTGATTTTACTCACCCATAGACATCACTGTTTTTTTGGTTCCACAGCGCTACATTTATGCCTTCACTGTACTGTACATAGACATACTTTTCAGTAAATAAGAAGGTAATAATACAGTGCACAGCATATGTAATGTTGCAATGATACCAAATATAACACACAAAATAAAGATGAGGTAGCAAAAAAAAAAATTAAACAGTGCCATTAGACATGAAAACAGTGCAAAAAAACAAACAATAAACAGCAAGAAAGACCAATTCACAGTTCGTGCTTCTAGACTGAATCAATGGTGGGAAATCCTATAGTGTGCTGGATCCTTCACAGCACTTCCTATCACAGTCTAATGCCGCGTACACACGATCATTTTTTGTGATGAAAAAAAACGAAGTTTTCTGTGAAGTAAAAAACAACGTTTTTGAAACGTCACTTTTCAAAGGAGATGTTGCCTACACACCACCGTTTTTTTCACAAAAAGCGAGGTTACGTTCACCACTCTTTTCCATTGAAGCTCGCTTCATAACTTGCTTCTGGGCATGCGCGGGTTGAAAAACGTCGTTTTGAACGACGTTTTTGCTACACACGGTGACTTTCTGTGAAACAAAAAGCAACGTTTTTGAAAAACGACACAAAAAATTCAAGCATGTTGGAATTTTTTTTGGTCGTTTTTTTTAAGACAAAAAACGACGTTTTGCCCACACACGATCAATTTAAATGACGTTTTAAAAAACGACATTTTTTTTCATCGCAAAAAACGACCGTGTGTACGCGGCATAAGGCTGATACTTGTTGCTTCAGAGAGACACAGCTCATGAGGAAAAAAGGGATTTTTAAATACAGCTTACCTGTAAAATCCTTTTCTTGGAGTACATCACGGGACACAGAGCGGCATATTCATTACTATATGGGTTATATGGAGTACCTTCAGGTGTGGACACTGGCAATCTCAAACAAACAGGAAGTCCCTCCCTATATAACCCCCTCCCCTAGAGGGAGTCCCTCAGTTTTGTAGCAAGCAGTATGCCTCCCAAAATGTTCCCAAAAAGAGGGGTGGGAGCTCTGTGTCCCGTGATGTACTCCAAGAAAAGGATTTTACAGGTAAGCTGTATTTAAAAATCCCTTTTTCCTTCTCGTACATCACGGGACACAGAGCGGCATATTCATTACTATATGGGATGTCCGAAAGCAATGCTTTAATGAGGGGAGGGAGACATCTTCCAAAGAAGGACTTAATTTAGAGGTATACTCAAATACTAGTAAATCCAACCTAAACGAGAAATGTAAATCTCAAATCAAATCAAGGGAGCCCCCTCAGATCCTGAGGAGCTTGAATCGCGGCCTGTAGTACTGACTGCCCAAAGGCTGTATCCGCATTCCTTCTTACGTCCATTTGATAAAATTTTGTAAACATGTGGACAGACGACCACGTTGCTGCCTTGCATATTCGAGCCATAGAGATCTGATGATGATGTGCTGCCCAGGAGGTGCCCATGGCCCTGGTAGAATGGGCCTTTGCCGACAAAGGAGGAGGCAACCTCTTCAAACCGCAGGCCTGAACGATTAATTGTTTAATCCATCTTGCGATGGTGGATCAAGCAGCTGCCTGACCCATCTTGGGCCCTTCCGGTAAAACGAACACCACATCTGTTTTCCGAACCTTCTCTGTAGCTTTACGATAGGCCTTTATGGCCCTGACAATATCCAACGTATGCAGCAACCCCTCCTTCTAGAGGTGGGTTTTGGAAGAAGGATGGAAGTACCACATCCTGGTTCAGGTGGAAACTGGATATAACCTTTGGTAGAAAGGAAGAATGAGGACGGAACCCCGCCCTATCCTTATGTAAAATGAGATATGGTTCCTTACAAGATAAGGCTGCCAATTCCGATACTCTCCTGGCCGAAACTATGGTGATCAGAAATACCGACTTTCTAGTCAGTAAAACCAAGGTACCTCAGCCAACGGCTCAAGGGGTTGTTTCTGTAGAGTTGACAGAACAAGATTTAAGTCCCATGGACAAAGTGGTGATTTGACCGGAGGATTAACACGTAAGACTCCCTGTACGAAGATCTTAACCAGCGAGTGGGCGGCCAGCGGCCTCTGAAATCACACTGATAAGGCTGAAATCTGTCCCTAGATCGTGCTTAATGCCAGGCCTTTATTCACTCCTAGCTGGAGGAAACGTAATACTCTATCAATGGTATACTTGCGGGAAACCCATCTCTTAGCCTCACACCAGCCTACGTAGGCCCTCCAAACCCTGTAACAAAATTACCCTGGAGGCCGGCTTTCTAGCCTCAATGAGGGTAGGGATTACCTGCCTAGACAGACCTCTACCCCTGAGAATCAGGGATTCAGCCGCCAGGCTGTCAAATTTAGACGCCGTAATGCAGGGTGGAGGATCGGGCCTTGTGAGAGTAGGTCTGGCCCTAGAGGAAGAGTCCAAGGGCCTCCCGCTGCCAATTTCAGGACTAGTGAGTACCATGCCCTCCGGTACCAAGCTGGGGCTACCAGGATAACCAGCCTGTGGTATGATCCTGCGCCGCAGGCTGGGTAGTAACTGCAGTGGGGGAAATGCATATAGAAGTTATGATTGATGCCAAGGGCAAACCAACACATCGGTTCCGCAGGCCATAGGGTCCCTCGTTCGAGACATGAACCTGTCTAGCTTCTTGTTGAATCCTGATGCCATGACCTCCACTTCTGGCACTCCCCACTTCTGGCAGATTGTCTGAAAAAACTTGTGGATGCAGAGACCACTCCCCCGGCGACAGGGTTTGGCGACTTAGGAAGTACGCCTGCAGGTTGTCCACCTCGGGAATGAATGTCGCCGATATGCAGGGTACATAAACCTCTGCCTACCGAAAAACCAAGCTCCTCTCACTCTGAGTGGCTTGACTCTTGGTTCCCCCTTGGTGGTTCACCTATATGCCACCGCTGTGGCCTTGTCTGAATGACTTCTCACCGAGGACCCCTGTAATCTGGATGTCTATGCCAGGAGGGCTAGCTGAGCCGCTCAGAACTCCCAGACCTTGATGGGCAGCTGCCTCTCCGCCTCTGCCCAAGTTCCTTGGCGAGTGAACTTGTTCAAGACCGCTCTCCAGCCTTCCAGACCACTGGGCAGAACCAAGCTGCTAGAATTGCTGCCTGTAGGACACGAGCGTGGAAGCGTGTGGTATTGCCTCGAACATGGCCATCGCATACATAGGCGAATAGTTGGCTCCTTTTTGCTTAGAACCAACTGAATCAATCTCTTGATAGCCTCGACCCTTACCAGGGGCAGGAACATCCATCTTCTGTTCTGTGTCTAATCTCGTGCCGAGATATTCCAACTGCTTTGTAGGTTGAAATGCTGATCTTTCCCCGGTTTAGGACTCAGCCGAACCTCTCGAGGTACTGAACCATGAGGGCTACTACGCATTCCACCAAGGAAGCGAGTGATCTTATGATTAAGAGGTCGTCCAGGTATGCTAGGACCGAGATCCCTTGGATCCTTTGGACTGACTAGAATAGGAGCTAGGACCTTCGTGAATACCCGGGGGCCGTAGCCAGCCCGAAGGGGGGCGCCACAAAATGGAAGTGACGCTGTATCACTGCGAAACGAAAAAACAAAAATATTTGATGTGGCTGAAAGACCTGGTACATGAAGGTAACCCTCCTTTATGTCTATAGAAGCCCGATCCTTCTGGAGTGTGGCGGCTGCTGGCCAAACGGATTCTATCCGGAAAGAGCGAACCCTTAGGTAAGCATTTAAATCTTTTAGGTCCAAAATTGGTCTGACATTGCCGATGAGCCTTGGTATGACAAACAGATTGGAATAGAAACCTAGCCCCTGTTCTTGGGCTGGTACCTCTACCATTATGCCCTGGTAAAGCAGGTGATCCAATGCTGCCCGCATTGAGGCCTTCCTTGTGGAGGAAATTTTAGAAATTCTAATCTGTAGCCTGCGGCCACAGATGATCGGACCCCCTCTGTCGGGGACCGATCCCCAGAGGCCTGTCCTTGCGATCCATTGTTAAAAGTTTGATCGCGCAGGAGGACCGTACTGCCTGAAATTTGAGGGCCCTGGAACCAGGGGGAGCTGCCCTTTTAAACGCAGGACCCCGGAACTTCCTTTGACTGATAAAAGGGTACTTTTGCCACTTGAAACAGTCTGAATGTATTTATCCAGATCTTTCCATGGAAGGGCAAACCTGCCAGCAGTCTTTTACATGGGGCTCGGCCGCCCAGTTCTTCAACCAAAAGAGCCTTCTCATATGCACTAAAAATAGTGACAACGAGACGCCTGCTGGATGGAGTCTTTTTATAGCCTCTACCGCAAAGCACAGAGCTCTGGGAATATCCAATAACTCCTCTGCCTATCGGGCAGGGATGTCTAAGCATCTGTTTTGTCTGGTTCCTTAATGCCTGAAAAAAACTCCAATTGTAGCCACTGCTGGCTGTAGCCAGGGATGCTGGAAAAAGTGTCTCTAAACGTTTATCGACCGGGACCTTAAACATTTGTATGTTTCCCCTTAGGCCAGTTAATGATTTATTCACCCATGAGATGGCTGCGTCCACCGTTGGGAGCGCCCCCTTTCTCTAGAAAAATGTCTTTTCCATAGGGTAACAGAAAACCTTCCAGGTGGTCTCCCATCCAGGCACTAACCAGGCCCTACCCTGCTTAGCCTCCGAGATCAGACGAGATCGGGCGCTTTCCGGGAGATGCGGCCTCAAGGACCTCACGGTAGTTGAAAAGCAGTGCCCGAACCGGGACCGGAACCCTGGACCCTCAGATCAAAAGTCCGATGCTCTACCAACTGAGCCATCCGGGCCCCTTTTAAAGAGCACTTGGTCAGGGGAAAGAGTGCCTGCCAGCACAAATATTTCCTGGCAGACGTGCATAAAGACTACCCTCTCGTCAGCTTTAGGCGGCAGAAAAAATTCTGTCCGGTCGTCCCAATCCTGGAAAAACCAATTCCTCTAACAGAGGATGGGCCAGAAAAGCTGCGTTGCTTAAAGGCGCTTTTAAAAAGAACCCAAAGAGGATACCGCAGGAACCTGAGGCTCTGGAAATGGAAAATTGAATGCCAAGCGGACCATGTCTGTCAAAGACTGGACCCACAGACTCTCCGCCTGGGAGGCTGAAAACGATTCTACAGTGGTAGATCCTCTAGGTTCTGTCCCTTTTGGCGATGGGGATCTAGTCCACTTCTTGCCAGAAAAAGAGCCAGCGATCATAGCTGTTAACCTCTTTTCTCTAGCCCCCCTAGGGTGACGGCTAGCATCTCCTCTGTGATAACACAGGGTTGGGCCGACCTGGGCCAGCCTCAGCACCAGACCCCCTTAATGGCTTATCCAGGGTGACCCCTATAGGAATAACCTGTGGGGAAAGTATTGGCATATTATCAGAACCAGAGGAGGAACCCCTTTGTCTTTGCCTTTTCTCTTTATTTTTATTTCTTTTTTTCTTTTTTTTTTCTTTTGTGTTTTGATCCTGAACCCTTGGAAGCCATAATACAAAACCGAAGGACTCCGCTTACAACAACAGACTGTTATAGCTAGGAGTAAAAAAAAAATAAGGTTTAGGGGACAATAGGATCACTAATGCCCCAAAACCGGTGGGGCTCAGTATGTTTTCTTTTATATATTATTCACCACATACAGCCCCACCCCCAACATGTTTGCCAGCATTCAACCTGTTGCCAAGGGGATTTTGGTTTAACAAAAAGTATTGGAGCTGACTCCAGCATGTAGTACCCCTTCTCGCCACCGGGAGTCACTGTGCTGCCAGCTCTACGTCCTCTCTCTCCAGCTCAGCTCTGAACTGAGCTAAGAACGCGCCTGCTGTGTATAACAGCAATTAAAGGCACGCCCACTCTACACTGCAGTCACACTCCCCGCCCCCCCCCCCCTCCCGAACGGCGCGAAAATTTTCTATATGCATGCGCGCGTGCACACGCGCGCGCGCGACTGTCGGGGGAGGAGAGCCCAGGAGGAGACGCACTCTGGAGCCCAGGAATGCAGGTTGGAGGACGCATCAGGCGGCAGATTTGAATCCCGGCAAGGTAAGGCTAACACAGGCCCCTAAGGAGTCCCTTTAGCCTAGAGACAGATCTTTTTTTCTTTTTTTTTTTTTTTTAAAAGATCTCAACCAGCGAGCAGCAGGTAGCTAGCAAACATACATAGATAGGTAGGGGGATCAAGTTATGGGGGGAAACATTTCAGGGCATCCTGTCTATCAGACATAGTGACCATGGTGCCAATGCAGAGCATACACAGGCTACCCCCCTTAAGATCTCCCCTGGAGAGCCTGCTGTCGAACCAAGTCCCGCAGGCTCCCCTCTTACCTGCTCCATGCCGCAGAACGTTTTGCAAAACGGTCCAATCTTCTCCCATCTCCGTGGGTAGTGTAGTAGACCTTCAGGCCCTGGGGTCCTATGAAGGTACCCACTGTCCTGGACCTATATAGCACCCTGGCAAACAGGAACTTATGGTCTTTACAAACTCCAAGTCCTGGGCCCAGGGTCCAGCCCTCCAAAGAGGAGCATTATAGGCAAAACCCCACGGTTTGGGGCCCGGGTACTGTCCACTTTGGCACTGAGGCTCCTTGGACAGATCCGGTTAGCCCGCCCTTAATCCCAAGGATGTGGAGCAAAGCTATTCCGTGACCAACACCTAAGACACTGGCGAAAAAACTGAGGGACTCCCTCTAGGGGAGGGGGTTATATAGGGAGGGACTTCCTGTTTGTTTGAGATTGCCAGTGTCCACACCTGAAGGTACTCCATATAACCCATATAGTAATGAATATGCCGCTCTGTGTCCCGTGATGTACGAGAAAGAAAAGGGAATGCTCATGGTGCAGTATTGTAACAAAAAGGAGGACAAGGACTACACAATATATTCTCACTCCTGAATCCCTGAATAGAATAGACACAAAACAGCCTATGATGCCGCTCAGTGCGACGATCTCCTCATACTGATTGATCTCCGTCGATCGCGTCACTCGGCTCCTCCCCCTGTGCATTTTGTCACTCATCACATGACTTAGTCATATGGACTAAGTCATATACCCAGGGATTCGTGAGTGAGAATATATCGTGTAGTGCTTTTTGTTACAATACTGCACCATGAGAATTCTCCTTTTCTTGCTGTTTTTTGTTTTTTTTGCCACTGTTTTTACTTCTATTGGCACTGTTAAAAAAAAAATTGGTACCTCATCTTTATTTGTGTGTTATTTGGTATCATTGCAACATTACATACGCTGTGCACTGTATAGCAGCAAGGGCTAATATTAGCGCATTATTACCTTTTTATTCACTTCTTTATTGGTTTAGTACATCTTTTATGTATTGAGGTTTATTATGTGGTTATTTTGTTGTTTTTTCCTTTTGCATTAATCTTAGTAGCGCTGTAGTACTTTTATATCTAATACTTTTCAGTAAGCCAACATTTCTGTATTAAAAATCCTTTTTTTTTTTTTTTCTGACATACTAAATTGCGTAGTTTCACTGTCTATAAGCCATAAAGATCAAAATTAAAGGAAAGAAGAGCTTGAAATACAATTGTGCTCATAAGTTTACATACCAGAATTTATGATTTATTGGCCATATTTCAGAGAATATGAATGATAACACAAAAACATTTCTTTCACACATGGTTATTGTTTGACTGAAGCCATTTATTATCAATGATATTTCTTCTATCTATGTTTATGACTTAGCTTTTTTCAGACTAGATCTACCTTTCTAAAAGCATTCTACAGTTACTAATTGCTCAGCAAGGACTTTCTGGCGAAAGCCATTTTGATTTCAAGCTCCCCCTCTATTTTTATTATGTCATAATGTGCTAGTATGTACTGCATATTAACACATTATGACAGACCTACCTGTGAAACACAGCCTTTCCGGGTCCACAGTTGTCACCTGGTACTTTTATGTTCGCTCAGTCTTCCTTCCGGGTTTGTGCTCTCCGGCTGCTTGAACGGCTGGGCCGCTATGACGTCACTCTCTTGCATACACAAGGAATGCTCCATCATGGCATGCGGCACTCTGCATTCACGGCACAGGCAGTGTGCCCTAAACGCTGAAAGAAATATCTTGTGGCACAGTTTCAAACCATTTTAAAAGAACAAAGCAGCAATACATATTAAGTGCTTAAATAAAAGATAAGCTAAAGATGGGCTTCATTCACAAAGCGGTATCCTACTGCATCCGAGTATACAGCACAGCGTTTTTCAAAAAGTTTTTAGACATTCACTAAAAAATGCTACTAAAATACTGCATGAGTTATTTAATAAAGTCATGTGGTATTTTTAGTAGTTAAAACATGCAGTCATTTAATGCCTAGCAACAGCCGGTATATTTATTACCATTAGTTAATACAGCGTTGTTAAGGAGTTGACAAACAGTAAACAACACAGTTGTTAACCGCTTCAATACCAGGCTTTTATACCACCTCCATACCGGGCCTATTCTGACACTTCTCTCCTACATGTAATAATCATCATTCTTTTGCTAGAAAATTACACAGTACCCCCAAACATTTTATATGTTTTTTTTTAGCAGACACCCTAGGGAATAAAATGGCGGTCATTCCAAAGTTTTATCTCGCACGGTATTTACGCAATTATTTTTCAAACGCCTTTTTTTTTGTAAAAAAAATTGTTTTATGAATTAAAAAAATAACAAAACAGTAAAGTTAGCCCAATTTTTTTGTATTATGTGAAAGATTATGTTACACCGAGTAAATAGATACCCAACATGTCACGCTTTAATTATGCGCACACTCATGGAATGGCGCCAAACTTCGGTACTTAAAAATCTCCATAGGCAACGCTTTATTTATTTTTTACAGGTTACAGTTTAGATTTACAGAGGAGATCTAGTGCTAGATTCGTTGCTGGCACTCGAACGCACGCGGCGATACCTCACTTATGTGGTTTAAACGGCGTTTACATATGTCGGCGGGACTTGCGTGTGCGTTTGCTTCTGCACGCGAGCTATCGGGGACAGGGGCGTTTTAATTTTTTTTTTATCTTTCATTTCTTTTTTTGACTTATTTTTTATTTATTTTTACACTTTTTTTCATTTTTTTTTTTTCCACTTTTATTCCTATTACAAGGAATGTAAACATCCCTTGTAATAGGAAATGTGTGTGACAGGTCCTCTTTATGGAGAGATGTGGGGTCAATAAGACCTCACATCTCTTCTCCAGGCTGGAAACCATGAGATCGGTGAAAAAAAATTCACCGATCTCATGAATGGGGGCTTACAGCCGCAATTGCGGCTTTGTTTACTTACGGGGACCCGGGCGTGACGTCATCAGATCGCGCCCGGGTCCTCCGACGGTCATAGAGATGACTGGTGACCATCTGGTCACCAGTCATCTCTATGCTTCCTGCCGCCGCCGACGATTCGTTCTCCGGTCCCCCGAAGGCACAGGTGAGCCCGGAGAAGCACCGGATGGCGGCGGGAGGGGGGGGATGTCCCCTCCCGCGGCCTGTAAGAACGATCAAGCGCCGGAACTAATGAGGTGGCACAGGTGGGCACTGATTGCAGATGTGCACTGAGGTGGCAGATGGGCACAGGTGGTACTGGTGGGCACGGTGGTACTGATGGTACTGGTGGGCACAGGTGGGCGCGGTGGTACTGGTGGGCACAGGTGGGTGCGGTGGTACTGGTGGGCACACGGTGGTACTGGTGGGCACACGGTGGTACTGAGGGGCACAGGTGGTTCCGGGGGCACCGATTAGTGATTTGAAAAAAAAAAGTGACCAGTTACTCCGTTTGCTCTCCCTCCTCACACACGGTGTCTGTGTGAGGAGGGGAGAGTCGGCAATGAGAGATGATCTCATATGTTTACATATGAGATCATCTCTCATTGGCCGCACAGATCGCGCTGTAAATGGCTATTTACCGCGATCTGTGTTTGGCTGTGTCCAAGGGACACGGCCAGCACAGCAGTTCCCCGCTGCACGCTCAGGAGCACGTGAGGTGAACGAGGAAAGGGGCGGCCCTAAAAACACGGCCTGTTAGAGATATAGAGCCGCGCTGCGGCCGTACAAAGTCGTACGGCCGTCAGCTAGTGGTTAAAGAGCAACTCCACTTGAGAAAAAATAAAAAGTAAAAAAAAATAAAAAAAAATTCCCCACTGGGTGATCTGTGTACATTGCAAGGATTTTAATAAACTGTTTCAGATTCCTACCTTTTGTTATTTTGAAGAAATAGCTGTTTGTGTTCGTGTGCAAAATGAATCTGTATGGGAGTCAATTAGTTGCTGCACCTGCAGGGTTCTAATGATTAATATTGCAGGGTCTGCATCCCTTTAGACGTGATTTTCCTTTGAGAGTATCACACCAAAAATTTAATTTTTGTTGCAGGGGATGCTCAAAATCTGATTTGTATCTTAGTGCAGACTTCTGGGAGAATAAGTAAACCAATCACACAGGCAGGAAATGACATGACTGGAAGTGTTCTGTACACCATCTGGGTTTATTGCCGTGTTGCTGCTGCCCCCCCCACCCCCTTCTTTATTTATTTTGGGTAATTTCTTTGCTTTTTTTTATAGCAGTTTTCTTTTCTTTGGTCTTATGCCGCGTACACACGATCACTTTATGTGATGAAAAAAAATGACGTTTTTAAAAACGTCAATTTCATTGACTGTGTAGGGGAAAACGTCATTTTATGTATTGTAAAAAAACTAGGGTTGTCCCGATACCGATACTGGTATCGGTGCCGATACTAAGCATTTGCAAGAGTATCGGTACTCGTGCAAATGCCCCGATACCAAAAATGGATACCTTCGGGCGCTGTACTTTCAGCTCTCAGCAGGAATTCCTTGCTAACAGCTAAAAAGTAAAGAAAAAATGCTGGCAATCATTGGTTGTTAAGGAACGGAGCCGCCGCTTCCTTGACAACCAATCACGTGTCCTTTCCTCCCCACCTCCTCTTCCCCTCTAGTCAGTTGCACTGTGGGAGAATTGTGTGGGGAGCACGGGAGTAACGTGGGCAGCCGATGGACCCGCGCTGTCCCTGGGTCCGATGCCTCAGCAAGCTGCGGGAGTCGGGACACTACTGAGGGGTACTGAACAGTGAGGGGGATCGCTGTGGCGTGGGAACAATTACAGCAACCATGCCCTGTATCTGTGTCCGTCCAGCAGCTGAAAGCTCTAAGACCCGCCCCCCCTTCCCCGCTGGACGCTGGTCTGACACAGATACAGGGTGCCACCATGGTTCCTAAATTGCTCCCCGCTGTCCCTGGCAGCCTCGTCTCGGTAAAGTTTTGTGTCCGGCGGAGTTTTCTTCTCTCCCGAGTGCCGACACATAACTTCAAGTGCAGAGAACAGGAGGACCCGCAGGCGGAAGTAGCGGGACTCGGGAGCCCTGGAAGAAGTAATGCACGGTGAGTAGATGGCTGTGTGTGATAGAGGCGGAGGCTGGGCGGGACTATGGGACTACAATCTCCAGCATGTCTATGGAGAAGGAGCACTTATTGTGCGGCTGCAGGTGAAACCATGGTAGTGTATCAGTTTCACTTGCAGTGTAGGTGAGACCACGTGTCTGGATGGCAGGGGGAGGAGCTCAGAACACCCTGATATTTTTTGAGGGGGCTAACTGGTGGCAATTGATAGGCACAGTGGTGACAACTAATGGCATGGCACATAGGTGACAATTGATGGCACAGTGGCTGTGTTTAATGACATGGCACAGTGGCAACAATTGATGTCATGGCACAGTGGTGATAATTGATGGCAGGGCACAGTGGCGACAATGGGCACAGTGGCGACAATTGATGGGCACCGTGGCTGCGTTTTGATGGCATGGAACAGTGGTGACAATTGATGGGCACAGTGGCTGCGTTTGATGGCATGGCACCATGGCGACAATTGATGGGCACAGTGGGAACAATTGATGGGCACAGTGGCTGCGTTTGATGGCATGGCACCGTGACGACAATTGATGGGCACCGTGGCTGCGTTTTGATGGCATGGCACAGTGGTGACAATTGATGGGCACAGTGGGGACAATTGATGGGCAAAGTGGCTGGGTTTGATGGCATGGCACAGTGGTGACAATTAATGGCACAGTGATGACAATTGATGGGCACAGTGAGGCTGCAATTGATTTTTTTTTCCCGTTTGTTTGTGCCCCCCCAAAAATTGATCACCAGCCGCCACTGCCTCTAACTCTCCTATCCCCCCTTCCCCACCATTATTTCTATTACCCGTCCCTTTCTCATCTCTCCTCCCTCCCCCTCCTGTCTGTCTCTATCATCCCCCCCCCATGTTCTCTCTCCCTCCCTCTTTCTATCCTCTCCCCCTCCTCCCTTTTTTTTCCCCTCAGTTACCAGTTTGCCCAGCTCCAGTCATTCAGTCAGCACATCTTCACCCCAGCCTCATCCAACTCCCCCAAACCACCCCTTTACCTACTATTGCTAGGTATCGGTATTCGGTATCGGCGAGTACTTAAAAAAAAGTATCGGTACTTGTACTCGGTGTCAAAAAAGTGGTATCGGGACAACCCTAAAAAAAACGACAAAAAAAAATTGAAGCATGCTTCAATTTTATGTGTCGTTTTTCAAAATGTCGTCTTTGTTTCACAAAAAGTCACCGTGTGTAGGAAAAAACGTCGTTTAAAAGGACGTTTTTCAACCCGCGCATGCCCAGAAGCTAGTTATGAAGCAAGCTTCAATGGAAAAGAGTGGTGAACGTAACCTCGCTTTTTGTGAAAAAACTATGGTGTGTAGGCAACATCGTCTTTGAAAAGTGAAGTTTCAAAAACGTTGTTTTTTACTTCACAGAAAACGTTGTTTTTTTTCATCACATAAAGTGATCGTGTGTACGGGGCATTAGGCCTCGTGCCCACGGACATTTTAACAGCCACTTTTATGAGCGTTTTTTGCAGCTTAAAATGCCTCTCCAGGTTAGCCTATAGCCTCATGCCTACCATGACCTTTTTGAGCTGTAAATGGCATAGGCGGTTTTAAGCTTCAAAAGAAAACAGGACCAGTGCGTACTGAAATTCCAGGGTAAGAGCTGTAAAGTTGTCAGACGCCAGCAAAAGGTGTTAAACGCAATTTAACGAGGCTTAACACTGTGTTAAGCCTCGTCCGGCATTTTTCTCAATCCCAAATCAATGGTTCCCTATGGGAGCCCATTGATTTGAATAGAGGTCGCACCAGAAGTTGGATCAAGATGATCCGACTTGCAGGGCGACTCGTGTGCTGAGAATCTTGAAGAACAACCCAGTGAGAATTATAAAAACAATTTTCGTGAGGTTCCCCTCCCAAGGACAATACCAGACCCTTCGGTCTGGTATGAATATAAAAAAGCTAGTAACGGGGAAGGGGAGGGGCAGAACGGAGAATTGGAAAAGGATAAGGAAATACAAAGGAGTTGCACTCACATGGGCCGCATGCGTGTATATAGTACTCAAAAAGAATGGAAAAAACAATAGCTAAAAGGTAGATATTGATGGTCGGACTTTGAGGCCAAGGAAGTAGGTTAAAAATACAAATTTTAATGTCACCAAATTAATACAGAAAAAAAGCACATGGTAAAATACAAAAATAATAATACATATACATGGATGGACCACTGTATACAAAATCCTTAAAGTCGCCGACGCACGTTTCGCCGTGGGGCTTCTTCAGGACGGTTAGTAAGGATTTTGTGGAAAGATGTATAATCAGAAAACAAGTAGTTATATAGCCGACGATCCTGTAATGAATGCATCCGGAGGCACGCACAGCAGGCGGATACTCAAATGGCCTGGTAGGAACTTGCTTCAAAAGTTCTCAGACCTTTTTAAAGGTCTTCAATTGACAATAAAGTCAGAATAGGGATATCTTTCGAGTTCCTACCAGGCCATTTGAGCATCCGCCTGCTGTGTGTGCCTCCGGATGCATTCATTACAGGATCGTCGGCTATATAACTACTTGTTTTCTGATCAGGGGATGATCGGGAGTGGCGCTTGGAGGACATAATGGAGCACAGAGAGGAAAAATTGAATATCTCTGGAGGCCACTGGTTACAGGAAGATTTGGAATTTCTGGCCATTCAGGAATGGGATTTGGAAATCGCCTACAGACAGCTGCTGGACTCTGCTCAGCAGCAGGGTGGGACTCCCGTTGCCTGGGACTAGTTCAGATGACAACTGTGAAATCCTGGCTGATGAATCGGCAGTGGAAAATATGGAGATTACCATCCCTAAAGCCGAAGCGGATGGTGTGGAGTTCCAGAGAGCCGGGGCGGTTGGCCCCTCTCTCCAGCAACAAGCTGAGGTGGTAAAGATTTTACCCCAGCTGAATCACTGGCAACAGAGCAGAGTGCCCCAGGCCTCTGCTTCTCACTAACAGAAGAGAGGGACCCTGTGGTAGTGGATGGGACTGTGGTCTACACTCACAGCAACCCAGCGGAAGAGTGGAGACCACAGTCCCACAGCTGGTTCCTGGGGTAGTGGATGGGACTTCAGTCTCCACTGGCACAACCCCAGAAAATGGTACAGGACTGGGACAGGAGGATGTCGGCTTTGCTTTGCAAGCACCCGGGATTTTTCACCTGGCACCAGTGGATGGGACTGCAGTCTCCACTGGTATACTCCAGGAAGGGGGGGCAGTTGGCCCAGACCCCCAACAGCATGATGGGCTGAGCCCAGCCACCCTGCCTTCTCTCCAGCGGCTGAAAGGACTCTAGGGAGAAGGGCCAGTCCAGGCCTCTCCCCAGCGGCAGGCGTGTTCTCTGAGAGAGGCAGAGGTTGGCGGGGTGAGTAATGCTCAGTTTGGAGACATTTGGGGTACGGTATGGATACCAGCATTGGAGGACTGGAACTACTGACTGACTTCGGAGTCAACCCGTTTGGGGTTCTCTCCTGTGTCCGTCTCCCACCGAAAGGGGAGAGATGTAACGCATTGAACCGTGACAACCAGAGTCTTCGGAAGGATGAGAGATACTCCTGTGCCAGGGACACCAATAGCCCCTGGGTCTAAGTCCACCCTGTGCCCTTTTCGTTACACATTTTTTTTTAAATTTGACTTTTTGTGTTAGTGCATTATTTTATGGGGTTTTATTTTGTTAGACTTTTTTTTTTTTTATGGGGTCAGCAGCAGCAACAGCAGTGTGAATCTTATCTGTTGTCACAAAAACAGTCCACCAAAAGCACCGCAAATTACAGTGCACCCAAACACCACTATTCCCCATAAAGCTTTTGCAAAAAAGTAGAGAATATGCCCCACATTATTGGCATCATGTTTCATAGGCCAACGGGGGGAGGCAGACGTTCCTGTGCAGCTATGAGGGGGCAAACAATCTTTGTATCCATAGGGCAAATCAGTAGTCATGGACGTGGTGCATCATCTACAGAAAGGCCAGGTTTGCCCCTTTTTTTTCAGGTGCAAGGTGTTCTATACACAGAGTATGGGTAGGAGGTGAGGAAGTGGCTAACCAAGACGCAGACTACCACAGCTACCAAGGCACCCTATTCCAAAGCCTTACCCACAGCTACTCCTGCCATTGCTCTGCCAACTGTTGCAGGGCAGTTGACTGGATTTTGTTAGCAGAGTGTTGGCTACATGCTAAATATGACCAGTATTTACTTGGCTCCAAGGCTGTGGAGGAGAGTAATAAGAGTTTGGGAGGAGGAGACACCTGGCAGGGAAAAGCAATTCACAGTGATGTTCCCATAGCTACAACATACTGCCAATCAGGCTCTAGTGATGAGGACGTTGGGTATGATCATGCGTTCGGACCATACCCGTCTTATAAAGCAGAGGAGGAAAGTGAGGGAAAGGCAAGACCCTAGAGAGGTAGCTAGCAAAGAGGTAGATAAAACAGCTGCCCTATTCTACTGGATGGCAGAGCTTCAAAAAGGTGCAGGGCACTGTTGTCCACTCCCCATAGCTCAGCTTTTTGTAAGCACATGTGCAGCAGCTTGCACCATAGTTATTTGCAGACTGCGTCCAGCGCATCAAGTTTGGCTAACACGTTTGTAGAGACATTTGACCTCTCACCACCTCTTCTCCCAGCTACTCTCTTTCCAACTCTACCCACACTATACAGAATTCCCTCTCAGTAGTCTAGTGATGACATTCTATTAAGGGGGGTCAATGGTGTACCCTATGGCTCCTCCATTGGGAAAGAGTCTGCATGGGGCCACACAGGGTAGGGTCATGTGAAGGCTACAACCTTACTCTGATTTAGTAAGCCCAACCCCTTGAGCAGGTAAATTCTGCTGCCCCAGATACTAAAGAAAAATAAAAATTACACCCCATGCCCATTTTTTAAAGGCCCCTTGGCCAAATTGCTAAATTTACAAAGCCTGCCTTTTCACTTTGTGGATTCTGCCATCTTTTAGGAATGTGCATCCTGTGCTGCACCACAGTTGCAGGTTCCCAGCTGTCATCTCTTCACGCATAAGGATATCCCTGCCCTTTACCATCACATGGAAGGCAATGTTTCCACATCACTGGAATACACAGTAAGCAGCAAGGTCCATATAATCACAGACTTGAGGTCAAGCAAGTATGGGCAGGGAAACTATAGATTATTCATGGCCCAGTGGGTGACTCTGGAAGCTGGAAGGATGCAGGACAGGGAATACCAATGGAGCTTGTTCTTACAGCTGGTGGTGGCAGTACAGAGCTTTAGGAGTTCCAGCTGTCAGAATACAATAGCACAGTGGGAGAGATCCCTGCATCCACATTTCTTGTGTGAAAGCGGTGATCTGTCGTTTTTATTTTTTTCTCCCATTCATCCCACTGGTTTTTCCCTGCTTTAATCTCAGCACAGTACTGAATTATACTGTATAACATAGCACTCACACTGAAAAGGATTCACTTCAGAGTTATCTGCAGGTTGCAAATTTGACTTTGTATGGAAATTCTGCTTGAGGCTGGAGCATTTATCTTTTGAAGAAGAGGATTTGGTACACCCTGTATTTTTTGGAGATTTGGGCTATTCTGTCTTGTATAGAGAAATTTGGATATAAGGTTTTCAAATATTTAACGTGAGGTAGGTTTCTTGCAAAACCATTAAGCCCGGTACACACGACTGGGAATCCCGTTGGTGAAAAAAAACGTTGGTTTTCGTGACAGGATTCCTGGCAGGCTTGCCCTGAAAAGCCGTGTATACACACGGCCACACAAAAACCGCCATTCTTTTGAATGGCAAGAACGCAATGACATCATCGGCTATGACGAGGCAGTGTCTCGTCACATTCAATTCCATCGCTGACATCTTGCTACACCCCAGACTATTGTTGTATGCTACCACGCATGCGTTAAAGTGTTATTGAGCATGCGCCGTTTTTCTACACTGCAGGTAAGCATACAGACGACACTCTGCCGGGAATCCCGACGGGAAAATAGAGAGCAGGGTTCTCTATTTTACTGTCAGGATTCTCAGCTGTTTTCTTGACGGGAAAACTGCTAGGCAGCATACACACGGCCGGGATTCCCGGCCAAATGCTCTTCTGGAAGTTTTCCTGCCAGGAAAGCCGGTCGTGTGTATGAGGTTGTAGGGTGTACTGCACTTTTGACACTTTTTTGGGACCATTGACATTTATACAGTGATCAAAGCTAAAAATAGCCACTGATTAATGTATAAATGTCAACTAGGGGGCAATCAAGGGGTTAAATGTGTGTTCCCTAGGTATGTTCTAACTGTGAGGGGATTGGAATGACTGGGGGAGGAGACATATCGTTGTTTCTACTTTGTAGGAACACAATCTGTTTCTCCTCCCCTGAGGACAGGGATTTGTGTGTTTACACAACTTAGAATTAGTAAGCTGCCATATAATAAATGTTTTGCTTTTGGGCTTAATACTACATTAGGATGGGGACATGGCTAGGGTGTTATTAATGTCTATGTAATAGTACTATTTGCAAGTCGGCCCTTAAAATCTAGAAATCGCATATATAATGCCACTTTTTTTTTTTTATAGCACAAAAAACAAACAGAACAAAACTGCTAGCTGATTGGTTTATATTCAGAGCTGCACTGCATTTTGTACTCTTTAGCTTTAGTAAATTAACCCCATAATTTCTACCATTCCACGGACATACAATGTATTGGGAAAAAAAGCAGCAGAATAAACTTTAAAGCAAGCCAATGGCACAGATCGTACTTTAAAATTCATTTTATTTATTTTACAAATGATAAATATTTTGTTCAAAAGGTTTCTTTTCACCTTTCTTTCATACAAAAAAAGGCATCTTCATAGAAAAAAAAAAAATATCTGAACTATATCAAAATACATCATTTTAAATGAAGGCACAGGAAGTATTTAACCCATTGTTGCCACAGGGACCAGGAAAAGGCAATGTGGCATGAAGTACTGGTCCTGTTGACAAGGGAAGGGTCAATTCCCAAATATTCACAGTTTTTGTTTTATTTTTAATACTGGTTGTTTCAGTAAAGTCCCACTAGAGGTCGGTACCTACATTTGTTAAGATACTCATTGGAGTTGAAGAAAATTCATATTTGTGATAAGGCACATTAAGGAGTGCTGAGAAGGTTCAGTCATTGTGCAATTAAAAAAAAATAGATAAGCCTGTTTCTTCTCAACAAAAAGTAAGGTGAATGTGCAGAGTCTACTTCTTACCAGATCCTAAAGTTTCACAGTACAGAAGTAACTTTAGGGAAATGCACTTGTTGGATCTCAAGAAGTTGTGGTCCTCTTTCATTTCTGGGCACAATGGTGTAGATACAAGCTACAAAAAGGACATTGCTATGTCTCTTCGTCCCACAGGCATAGCTGTTTCTGGGGCACATAGAAGTGGAAGCTGTAACCTTTTTGGCAGCTGCGGATGCCACACTTGTAAGAAGTGGTCTTGCCCGATGAATCCCGACTTTTGCAATATTTCAGGCTGCATGGTATCCATTCCAAGCTTAGACGATATGAGCAGATGCAGGGTTTCCAATCATGAGAGCAAAGCTTGCAGGGGTGCAAAACTGGAAGCGAGTTCGACTGTGGAAGAATCTCAAACATCGATCCGTCGACACCTTACAAGAAAAAGAAAATCAATTAATGACTGCTATTAGTAACCCTGCCGCTGGAATTTGTCACCAGTGGAAGATAATTTTGTGTTAATTTTGTCAACTAAAACATTTTAGTCGCCTAAAACTAAAACAATTAAAGCGGAGCTCCACCCAGCAAAACAACATTTTGCCATGTTTAAAAAAAAAAAAAAACCTGAAAACCCGAAATAGCTGTTGCTATGCGGAAGTCCGTAATCTGCCTCTTACACACTGCGGTTTGATTTCTTCTTGTCCTTCTCCTTGTGAATGGAGCGCGCTGCTTTCTGGGAACTGTGTGTGTTCTCAGAGAGCAGCGCACCCATTCACAAGCCAGCGTGAGACTCACGCAGGCGCAGTAGGAAACGGGCAGTGAAGCCGTACGGCTTCACTGCCCGTTTCCCATAGTGTGAATGGCGGCGCGGGACCCGGAGCGATCGTGGGACCGGCATCGGGGGGGGGCAGTCAGCGCGGGCGCCTAGGACAGGTAAATGTCCTTATTTAAAGTCAGCAGCTACACTGTTAGTAGCTGCTGACTTTAAAAAAAAAATGTTTCGCGGCTGGAGCTCCGCTTTAAGATGACTAAAATACGACTAAACCTAAAATGCAATTTTAGCCAAAAGACTAAAACTAAATTGAAATAGGACTTTAAAACTAACACTAGTCTGTAAGTGCATGTTCATATCTCAATACCATAAACAACAACATATTTGATTTTTTACTCCAGCAGTATATACCGGTAATTAGTTTGGAAATTGTAGAGAAATGTTAAATAATGCATTAAACACAGGTTGTGACCCTGGGGTATACACAGACAAGTCGTTCCGGCACATTCTGCTGTTGGTGCAGATCACATTACTAATGTTTAGTGATCTTTCAAACTATGTTTTGGATCCTTCCCCTGCCTGACTTCTAGACCCTGGCCCCAGCCATAAACGCCATTATAGGACTTTGCAGAAATAGGAGTTTGTTTTTTCAACTGCTGTTAATGAGGCAAAGCATCTGGATTCTATTTTGGTGGCTTGATGCAATATATGATTCTTGGTAACCTGGGACTACAAATATTGACAATACCATTTGGATTACTGATCCTTCTCCCACGTCATACTAAGCAATTCCATTTATATCAGAATATTTTGGCTATCTATTGATGTCCGAAATTCCGTGGATGAATACACTCACTGTGATGCAATAGATTATACAACAATATTTGTATTCTTCCTCAAAAATCCTATTCGTCCTGAAGAAGCCCAACGGCGAAACGCGTAGGCAACTCCAAAGGATTTACCCCTATTATTCATAAATCTGTAATCCACACGGTTATATTCAATGTTTAAATATTCCTTGTTTTTCTAATATTGTAAGTTATAGTTTTATATTAAAGTATATTTTTTAACGTACTTCCGCACTGCCTCAAAGTCCGCCATTTCTTTTCACCTTGGTGATTAGGTATTTTTCCCATTTATGCATTACAATTTAATTACACCCATTAGATTTTAGACCACTAAATATTGTTTTAAAATGTACTGGAGATTTAGTCGACCAAATAGGACTAAAGCCCGTCTGTCCTATGGAATCACTCCTTTTCAGCTGAGGCAGCGAGATGCCACCCCCATTGTTGGCAAATTATATTTAGCAGTGTTTGGGTCAGCAAAGAGTGACATTTCGATGCATCTGGCTACAAAAGGAGTTATTCTATAGGGGTAGACAGGCAGAGTCTTTAGCAATCCTCCTGCTGGCGATTTGTCTCCTGCACCAGACATGCCCATCTGGCATCAGCCTAAGGCATAATACAGAACAATAACGAAGCCCACCGATACATTTTTTTGTCAACACTATTATCGAATGTGTGGATGGGAGATTCCTGCTGCTGAGCTGTTGTATTCTGACAGTGGGGAGACCCCCCCATCACGATACACTTGTTAGCGCTGCTGGCTATAACCTGCGGTGCTGATCGAGCAGAGTAAACTGGACAGGGTAGTTGTACAGATGTCGATCGCCAGATTAAGTTCTTTACAACATCCTTGCCTATACATGGAAGAAAAGTCCTCCGGTGCCTGATGAACTGGCTGGATTTTGATCCATCTATGACCGGCTTAACTGGCTTTCTGTAGGGTATTTGCTGTAATATTTTACAACGTACGAACTTTAACACAACTCATATATGCAGCCTCACTGGATTGGGCTTTTTTCTGTGGGGCCGCATATATGCATATCTGTCTGTGTTCTGAGAGCTTCCCAGCACAGAGAGACCCGGCTCCTGTACCAACAATCAGGACCCAGAACTCCCGATGCTGGGTCACCTGATCACTGTTGTATTCTCCGATTGGCTACCACAGTGACCAGTAACTGTGAAGCCTGCCCCTGTTTTTCTCTCTCTGAGAATTAAAAAAAACAAAAACTAATAATAAAAAAAAAACAAAGAAAAAAATACCTAAATCAAAATTGTGCTTAGGCATTAACCACTCACCGACTGCCTAACGCACTTATACGTAGGCAGAATCGCACGGGCAAAGCGACGTACAGGCACGTTGCTTTGAATCTGCCACCTAGCTGACTCGATGTCCGCCAAGTGGCAGAACGGGGGGATGCCAATGTAAACAAGGCATCTCCCTGTTCTGCCTAGTGACAGGAAACTGATCTACTGCTCCCTGTCATCGGGAGCAGTGATCAGTGTCATGTCACTGGTAGCCCAGCCCCCACACAGTTAGAATCACTCCCTAGGACAAACGTAACCCTTTCGTCGCCCCCTAGTGGTTAACCCCTTCCCTGCCAGTGTGTCCGCCGCAATATCACGAAAAAAAAAAAATTGCAGATTACAATAATAAAAAATGCCATGAAAACTATCCCCCATTATTGTAGACGCTATAACTTTTGTGCAAACCAATCAATATATGCTTATTACAATTTTTTACAAAAAATATGTAGGAGAATACATATTGCCCTAAACTGAGGAAAAAAATTGTTTTTGGTTTTTTCTATATTTTTGGGGGATATTATAGAAAAAAAAAAAAAGTTAAAAATATAGCCTTTTTCACCCAAAATACTTGTTTTTTTGTTTATAGCGCAAAGAATAAAAACCGCAGAGGTGATCAAATACCACCAAAAGAAAGCTCTATTTGTGGGGGGAAAAAAAAGAACATCAATTTTATTTGGGAGCCACGGCGCAATTGTCAGTTAAAGCAGCGCAGCGCCGAACTGCAAAAAGTCTTTATCTTTACAGTGAGAGATAGAACAACGACAAAAATATCCAGAAAAACACATTTCAAAAAAGTTATAAAATAATTTTCATAATGAGTAAGTATTTGACCCTACACAAAACATGACTTAGTACTTGGTAGCAAAATCCTTGTTGGCAATCACAGAGGTCAGACGTTTCTTGTAGTTGGCCACCAGGTTTTCAAACATCTCAGGAGGCATTTTGTTCCACTCCTCTTTGTAGATCCTCCCCAAGCCTTTAAGGTTTTGAGGCCGACATTTGGGAACTCAAATATTCAGCTCCCTCCACATATTTTCTATTGGATAAAGGCCTGGAGACTGGCTAGGCCATTCCAGAACCTTAATATGATTCTTCTTGAGCCACGCCTTTGTTGCCTTGGCCGTGAAATTTGGTCATCATCATGCTGGAATACCCATCCACGACCCTTTTTCAATGCCCTGGCTAAGGGAAGGAGGTTCTCACCCAAGATTTGTTTGTACATGGCCCATCCATCGTCCCTTTGATGTGGTGAAGTTGTCCTGTGCCCTTAGCAGAAACCCCCCAAAGCATAATGGTGTCCATAGGCAACATTCCTCCTCCAAACACGGCAAGTTGGGTTGATGCCAAAGAGCTTGATTCTGGTCTCTTCAGACCACAACACTTTCACCCAGTTCTCCTCTGAATCATTCAGATGTTCATTAGCAAGCTTCAGATGGGCCTGTATATGTGCTTTTTTGAGCAGGGGGACCTTGCGGGAGCTGCAGGATTTAAGTTCTTCACGGCGTAGTGTGTTACAAATTGTTTTCTTGGCGACTATGGTTCCAGCATCCTTGAGATCACTGACAAGATCCTCCCATGTAGTTCTGGGCTGATTCCTCTCTGTTCTCATGAATATTGAAACTACATGAGGTGAGATCATACATGGAGCCCCAGACCGAGGGAGATTGACAGTTATTTTGCGTTTCTTCCACTTGTGAATAAGCGCACCAACTGTTGTCACCCTCTCACCAAGCTGCTTGGCGATGGTCTTGTACCCCATTCCAAACGCTTGTAGGTCTACAATCTTGTCCCCGACATCCTTGGACAAACTCTTCGGTCTTGGCCATGGTGGAGAGATTAGAAACTGATTGGTTGCTTCTGTGGACATGTCCTATGTCCTGTGTCCTATACAGGAAACAATCTGAAATTAGAAACACTGCCTTTAAGAGAATGTTTATAATCTCAGCTCGTTACCTGTACATAAGACACCTGGCATCCAGAAATCGTGCTGATTGATAGGGGATCAAATACTTATTTCACTCATTAAAATGCAAATCAATTTATAACTTTTTAAAATGCGTTTTTCTGGATATTTTTGTTGTTATTCGGACTCTCACCGTTAAAATTAACCTACCATTAAAATTATAGACTGATCATTTGTCAGTGGGCAAACGTACACAATCAACAGAGGATCAAATACACAGTGAGGGAAAAAAGTATAGGGATAACAATTTGATAATACATCATAGTGAAAATATATCTGTTGTCAGAATTATACGCAGAACAAGCCAATAATATTAGAAGTGACAACTATAAACATTATATAATTTATGGTTATATATTATAGATGGGAAACTAAAATGGCGATTATGTGTTTATCTATGTATGACAAATTACCACGTGCTCATCTTCAAGTACCATTGGGAACGATACCAGGGGGACATGGCTCAGTATGGGGTGACTTACTGGTGAAACTCGAAAAATTAGAATATCGTGCAAAAATGTATTTATTTCACTAATGCAACTTAAAAAGGTGAAACTAATATATGGAGATAGTTCAAGCCGCGATTCGTCATCATTGTGATGATTATGGCTTACAGGTCATGAAAACCCCAAATCTACAATCTCAGAAAATTAGAATATTGTGAAAAGGTTCAATATTTTAGGCTCAAAGTGTCCCACTCTAATCAACTAATTAAGCCATAACACCTGCAAAGGGTACCTGAGCCTTTAAATT